>UESW01004534.1:0-593410 GCA_900491605.1 Calamus simplicifolius | reverse complement strand
ATGCAGAGCCGAAGACTCCCATCCTTCTTTTTAACAAATAATACTGGAGCACCCCAAGGAGAGACACTCGGTCTGATAAATCCCCGGTCTAGGAGCTCTTGCAATTGGTTCTTCAACTCTTTTAGTTCAGCTGGGGCCATACGATAAGGGGCCTTGGATATAGGTCCAGTGCCAGGGACCAAATCAATGGTGAACTCCACTTTTCGGTCTGGAGGCAATTCGGTCAAATCATCCGGGAAGACGTCAGGAAACTCCATAGCCACTGGAATATCCTTCAATTTCACCTCTTCCTGCTGAAGGTCCTTGACCACAGCAAGAAACCCTTGGCCACCCTTCATCAAGTATTTGGCAGCCCGCAGTGCTGATACAAACACTGAAGCCAGGTGTTCTTGGCTTCCGGTAAAACTGAATTCAGGCTGATTAGGGATTTTGAAGATCACCAATTTCCTGAAACAGTCCACCGAAGCATGATAGGAGGCCAACCAGTCCATCCCAAGGATAACATCAAAGGACTTTAGTGGAAGGACGATTAGATCAGCCTCCAGTCTCTTGTCGCCCACGTTGATCTGGCAGGATCTGCATACAGACTCTACCCTCATAACATCTCCATTTGGGAATGCAATGAGCAACTCTTGCTCTAGGGGAACGGGTGTCAACGATGCATTATTGGCAAGATAAGCATCAGATATAAATGAATGCATGGCACCCGGATCTACTAAAGTATGAGCATAAGTGTTGCCTACTTTAATTGTCCCTGATCACAAAGTTTAGTTGTCTTAGATGTCATATAGCGGATCCTATTTATCCTTCATGATTAATGCATTATATCGCATATGAACCAAATAATCTTAAAGGGTACTTAGGTATTAGGTATACCTGCCACAACGGAGTTAGAAGCGGCAGCATCCTGTTGGGTGAGGGTGAAGACCCTTCCCTGGGTCCTCGGCTGCTGCGGCTGGTTCATCCCAAGATTTGGAGAAGATAGCTGCTCCCTCCGAAGGGGACAAGTGGCCATCTTGTGATCCACTTTCCCACATATAAAGCAGGCACCTCTCGCCCACGGCACTGCCTGCCCGGGTGGAAGTTCCCGCAGTGAGGGCAACGGGTCTCCTTACCCTTTGGTCCTGTGGGGGGCTGATATATATCTTTCTTCTTAGCCTGCCCCGAAGACTGGCCCGAAGGAGACCCCTTCCTCTTCCTCTTTAGCTCCCACTCCTTTGGTTCCTATTCATGTCTCTTTCGATTACCAGGGCTTTACTCACCACAGCACTATATGTGGAGAGTTCAAATGCATTGACTGCTTGCCTCAGTTTGGGTCGCAGTCCTTCAGTGAACCTGGTGATCTTGGCTCTCTCAGTGGTCACTATTTCTGGAGCAAACCGAGCTAGCCTAGTGAACTCGGCTTCGTACTGGGCCACAGAGAGATTCTTCTGTTCCAGCTCCAGAAACTCAGACTCCATCTGTCTTTGCACACTACTAGGAAAGTATTTGTTGAAAAAGGCCTCCTTGAACTCCCTCCAGGAAATAGCTTGTCCACCTAATCGCTGCTCCATATGCAACCACCAATCATATGCCTCCCCTTGAAGGAGATAGGTGGCAAATCTAATCCGCTCCTCCTCATGGCTACCATGGGCCATGAAGGCCTTCTCCATCTCCCTCATCCATCCCTCAGCGTCAGCGGGATTGGTAGATCCAGAGAATGGAGCAGGGGCTAAGCTCTTAAACTCAGCAAAGCTACGACCCCCTCCTTGCCAGGGTTGCGGCGGAGCGGGCTGGACTGGTGGTTCAGGTTCGACTCGCGGGTTTGCTGAGTAGGAGGGCCGGGCTGAGCAGGCACCACTTGTTGGATTTGCTGCTGCATAGCCTGCACCATTTCCACAAGGGCCTGAAGTATCTCAGTCTGGTGCTGTTGTTGGCCATTCCCAGCCGCATTGATGGAACCAGAGCCTCCAGAAGTTTGCTGGCCTCCCTGCTGGCCAGAGTCACTAGCCTGGGAACCTCTAACTTGTCGCATACTTCTAGTGTGACGAGGCATGACTATTCCCTGCCAAGTTTGGTTCCAATCAATATCTTTACAAACCCTTAAGTTTTCAAAATATATTTATTAGAAAAATTTTATATCTTCTTAGAGTTGTTACCCTCCCAGTGTCATCCTACTGTTTTGTTTAGTGTCATCCTATGTTTGTCCCTAAGGTCAAACCTAGGCTCTGATACCACATTAGCTGTCACGCCCCAGACCCTATATTGGATCTAGGGGTGGCAACCCGCCGCATGCCTGGCATGCAAGGCGTTCGAAATATAACATTTAATACCAGAAGTGGTAATAACTATATATCGTCCAATTTAAATGGTTCTTAATACAATCATAATCATAGTTTTAGGCTACATGCCCATCATACATAAGTCACTGGGGTTACAACAAAATGTTGGATTTTAGTTTCCTCTGAATGAAGCTCCAACTACCCCAGATCCCATTCTTCAGTTCTGTGGCTCTGAAAAACATTGTAAGATTTATATGAGCTTACACTCAATAAGTAAGCCTACTATTAAATAATCATTTCGTCAAAATATTATCAAACCATATTTCCATGTATAAAACTTTCAACTTCAAATACATTCATCATGTTATCAAAACATGTATATCATCAGCTCAAATAATTTTGGAAGCTTAATTATACAATAAATGCTGAATATGCAATGTAAGCAAATCCACTGTATTCATATAATTATTATTTTCTTATGTGTCCCACGGCCCTACAACACCCATCTGGTGTATCACTCTTTAATGTCCCCTAAGAGGAAGGGTCCTGGTACCAGCGTTATGCCATATATCATAACCAATCACAACACATCCTCTAGATGTGTGTGCGTTATGCAATATATCAATCACATCACATCCTCTAGATGTGTGTCCTCCACATATCTCCCCCTGTAGAGGTGGGTCCCGTATCTCTCAGCATTTCACATCATATGAGAACCGCGGTGACACATATCATCATCATATTTGCATGTAGTACATCATGCATCATCATGAGCATAAGCTCCTCATATCATATATACAGTGATTTGTACATTCATAGCATAAAATACATCAATAATACCAGTATATTTTTGCAAAGCCAAAATAATCACATCATTCAATTTTTGCACATTTATAATCCATTACTTTGCAAAATATCAGTAATCACATATATTATAGCAGATTCCCAATTGTATAACAAAATTCCATTTTGTTGCATTTTTTTTCCAAATAATGTAATATATCCATAATTTTCATATTTAAATAAATTATGAAAATTATAATAAATGGCTTACTTACCTTAGTACGCTAATTTCAATTTGTAAATCAGCTATGTAGACATCCGGTTACCTACAGCATTAATTTCCATGATTAAATCTCAAAAATTGGAACAATGCAGCATTCCCTTAAGGTCTACCCGGTCTAATACTGGGCCCAACTTTGGGCTCGAATATCTCTCAATGTATAAGCCTGAATGGGGAAATAAAAATATCCCGAGAAACTAGAATCGATGCTGAATCGGGACATATTTTTATTTCTCCATTTCTGACCCAATACGGGGCCCAAATCGTAGCCCCAAAACAGCTCACGACCCGGCCCAATAGGGCCCAACGTGGGACGGCCCAAGCCGGCCCACGTCTTCTTCTTCTCCCCGCCTCCTCCCCTGTTTCGCCCGAAACAGGGGGAGGCCATGCCGGCGGCCAGGGCCATCGCCGGCCCAATTCGGGGTGGCCCGGCCGTCGGCGACCGGGCCAGAGCCGGCCACGGCGACGGCCGGCTCCCTCTCTCTCTCTTTCTCCCTCAATTTCTCTCTCTCTCTCTCGAATCACGGTCATGCGACTCGTGCCGGTGGCACGGCCGGCCACCATGGCCGGCCGGATCCTCACCGGACGGTTGCTCGCCGTCGGTGAGGCCTCCTGGCCGACGCCCAGGCCCGGCGAGGCTTCGGGCACTCCGCCGGGCCCGAACCAAGCCGTGAACCGGCTTGGTTCTCCCTCAATCTCCCTGTCTCTCTCTCTGATCTCTCTGCAACTCTCTCCCTCTCTCCCTTACCTAGGGCTGGCCGGTGGGGGAGAGTTCATGGAGGAGGAGGGGCGTCCCCCCCTCCTTATATAGCGGCAAGGGGAGGGTTATCCCTCCCCTGTACCACGTGTGAAGGGGGCGCGTCGGCGCCCCCTTCCTTGATTGGCTGCGGCAAAGGTTGCCGCAGCCGTCAAGAATGGCGGAGGAAGGGGCGGCGCCCCCCCTTCCTCCGTCAACAATGGCGGATCCTCACCACGTGAGGATCCGCCATGGGAGCAGGGCTTCACAAAGTCATCTCCTTTATTTCGATAAGATTGTGTGAGATATATATCCCATAGTATTTCCATGCTATCATATTCCTCAAGATCCATGGGCATGTACCTCTAGCTTCACTACAAATAGTGAAAAAACGATATAACCTTACTCATCTTTTGGTTTAAGTTTAGTTTCAACAGGCCATGTATCTTATTTAGCAACACATCAAATATTTAATCACATATGATCTTAAGGAACTTCGGCCTTGAATGGTCATAATAGAGTCCTTTCGAGCCATTGGCCATTACTCCATTGGAGTGTATCATAACTATCAATGCCCTGTTATTGCTCATTCTGATCAACAAATGATATAATTTAACAAGAACAAATTATAAACGAAGATAATGATACTATAATTAAAATTTTGCGGAAACATAATATAACATAACGAATTAACGTGGATTGTTCAAAAATATTTAGAATAATTTAATGCTAACAAACAAAAATTAGCAAAAACTTAATACAATATTAAAAATAAACAGTAAGTAACATAACATGCAAGGTTGGCATACATTAGCAAATAAATTTTGCAAATCCACATCAAAACATAAATTAACAAAACAGTTAAATAAAAATTACCTCAAATTATCAGAGTAGTTTAATAGAAATTATGAAATTGCAACTAATTAACAAAAATTATTAGAAATCAACATAATCAATTAACAAAAAATATAATTTAGGGGATTAACAAATTATTTTTTAAAATTTTACTAAAAATGGCAATTTTTTTAAAATTAATTTTTTTTAAAATAAAAAAATTAATCTTGAAATCATCAATGTAGTTTACGATTTCAAAAATCATCGATCACACTATGTTTTCTGTTTATTTTTATTTAAATTAGTATATATTTTAAAATAAAAATAACTATATTTTTTTTTGAAATCGTCATTTTTAATGACGATTTCAATTCTTTGGAAAAAAAAGTTAGAAATAAGTTTTAAAAAAATTATAAAAAACAAAAATCATTTATATATATAGTTATAGTTTTGTAGGGTCGAGCATTTTTAGGCTGCATCTCGTCTTGAAATTAATCTAATTTAAAGCTGCTGTCGACCTTGGTTTGTTTGGTCTCGAAGTGCGTTCGATTTGGGTTTTTTAGAAGACGGGCCCTGGCTTCTTAGGTCGTCTGAATGTGATTGTTTCTGTTGGGAGGTGGGTGGGGGATTGGGGGCGACAGACAAGAAGAAGAAGAAGAAGAAGAAGCAGAATCAGCGCACAGCGTGCTTCGGCTTGGTTTGATTCTGGCCCCGCGGGCCTTGTTGTTGGCCGACCAGCCAGGCGTGATTGTCGACATTTCTAGAGAAATGGAGCGAATGGAGCTACAGGTCTCCATTATCTTAAACGACGATGGCCATCAGCCTGGGGCTTCCTAACCCTAGTATTGCACTTCGGATCGTGTGAGTATTTTAGTGTTCTTGTTATTCCATAATAACATCTTAGCTAAATTATATAGAGTTTCCGGTCGAAGCTATCCTCGATGAAAAGCCCACTACTTGTTTGATATATTGCTCCAAAGTTTACGATTGGCGAAAAGCATGCAGTCGTTGCCTAGCGTAAATTGGCTGTATTTCTTTAGCACCTTAGTGCAATAAAATTCATGTGCTACATGTCTACTGCTGAGCTACCCAAGGAAGCAGACTCACTAAAATTTCAAGTTCTGTTGTTGTGAAACTTCTTATTGCATTCTGCTGCTTTCTTTGATTTTCTGAATGCATTTGTTGCCATTAGTATAAGCATGTAGTCTAGGAACTCAGAAAACAAAGAATGGTACTGATTTAGAAACCTCCGCTTGGTTCTCCTGTAGGGGATTTACTATTGTGGATAACTGTTCTTTCTTTTCTTCAGGAAGAAGTTTGCTTATGTTTACATGGAAATGCAAAACAATGAGATATATGAGTTAAAACTTGTCATTCAAAACAATTTTAAATAAAAGGTGAGTTCTATAATTAGAATAACCAATACCAAGCATCCCATGGTTTTTTGATGTAATCTTTTTGTTAGACATAACGAAATTGAATATGAAGTTTGTGGTAGGTAGCATGGTTGTTTGGGAAGAAGTCTGTGAGTTGCTTGCTGGACTAGTCATAAAGAAGTTACATAGTAGCAGGGGATAAATTATGGATGGGGTTGCAATTGATCTCACCTTCTTCATGAATAAAAAACAGAATGTTGGAAATTTGGATTACAGCCTTTCTGTCACAATGGTTAAGGGTATCCATGAGAAAGGTGGTGTAGCTGGGCAACTTTAGTAGGAATGCAATACGTCACATGATAGCCTCACTGGCAGGATGAGAGACAATTCCTTCCTTTTTGCTCTTCCAAGAGATGAGGGATTTTCTTATGAGGAAAAAAAGAACCAAGATATAAACTGCTCTCAATAGGATCAGTGGCCCAATAAACACCATTTCAAGCTCTAAGTTCCCAGAGAAAGGCAAAAGATAAGAAAAGAAGGTAGTTATAATGCCTTGGTGATATTGAATGATGCTGTTACAAGGACAATCACATTCATGGGTCACTTTTATGCTTCTCCTTCTGCTTTTGCACCTTCTGTATTGCAGAGTTATATGCTCCGCTTATCTCCATAACATTACTCCCCCATTTATCCTCTTCAGGCACACACTCTATGATCCTCTTTATCCATTCATCCTTCATGCATTCACCTTTATATTTTTGGTTCATATTTGTTTCACGTCCTTTCCTCCTAGCAAATGTTCTAAGCTTTCCATTAATTAAGACATCTAATTTTTTCCTTGCTAAGGTATATTATGGAAGAAGGTTAATGTTGTTATGATCTCTCAGTTAGACGAGTGTTAATTGGAAGGTATGCTTCCTTCTTTGAGGGCTATTTGGATGAGGGAAGATCTTATCCATGCAAGAAGATCCGATCAACACAGTTTTGGGTCTATAGGCAAAGGAAGTGATGTATTTCAGAAAGTCTAGAGCATCCCAGGGACACCAAATCCCTTTTCTTAGGGATAAGTGTTATCACCTTGACAAAGCAATTGTTTATCCATTAAAGTCAGGTTGGAGACTATCTGGTTGGTTCTGTTAGACTCCTTCAGTTTGTCACTTCAAAGTGAACTCTCTCATTAGCCCTTACCATCAGTATAGTGGATCCCAACAACCAGACATGCCATAAGGATGTCTTTTATCGATAATTCTTACTGAGGATCTCTCCAAGAGTTCTTTCTAGTGCTAAATTTTACATATTATGCACATTCTTTTGGAACCTTCTTCTATCTTTTTTCCCCTTCGCCTTGTCCATACTTCCATGCTTTCATCTTCTTCCATTTCATGAGTACTTCTTGAGCAATCCTTCAGCTATGTTTAGTCTGATTATCTTGAGGCATCATCTCCTTTCTGTCATTCATGTGTATTTTTGTTGTCTGATTATCTTAAGCTAGTCCAAACACTCCTCTTAAGAGTTCCCACATTGATGCTCCATCTAAATTAATCTTCATAATGGTCTATACCATCGAATGGATTGCCATAATTGGATATGATGGATTCATACATATACATGTACATGAACCATATGCATGTATTATATATGACTGGATTTTCAGGTAACTCAAGTTAGCTAAAAGCTGTCCTGACTGAACCTAGTCTAAAATTTAGTCCAACAACTATCTCAGGGGACAGTCCCACTTCGGTCCATTTCCAACCTCATCAACAAGTTTGGATCATATGTAAAAGGAAGAGGTCTAATTAAATTGTTGTTACAACCTTATATGTCAGTAGAAACAGCAATCTTGATGAACATCATAAATTGGTTGTCATACTCACATCTATGCATGTATACATGTTTGTTAAAAGCGTCAATCTTGATGCACCATTGCCATCTAATTCTTTATCTCTTGTCCTCGTGCACACATATATGCATGTATATATCTGCATTGGATATAATTTATTTCTAAGTTGAGAGACATGAATATCTACAACATATAACAATATGCCATGAAGTTCAGTGTATGGTGAAATATTGCCTTAAAAGGCCAACCATCAGCAAAAGATATTTGTAACTGACAATGTAAAGAAGATGAATGAATGAAGGTGAATACACTAAGTGCCATACAGTAAGATGCACCATTATATGCAACAATGGTGTATAAATACTTGAAAGTGACTTAGTACTAAGGGAGCTGATGCAGAAGAGGACAAAGTTTTAACTCCATGAACCAACCAAGGTGTCCACCGACCTAGTTAACCATGAAGCATTTATAGAATGGTAGTTTAAAAGGTGTAGGATAATATGTCATATGATGAGATGGCATGGTCAAAAAGTACTTGAAACTTACGTGCTGCAAAGGGGGCTAAGGCAGAAGAGGAAGAAGTGGCATAAAGTAGCTTCATGAACTGACCAAGATCCCACTATCTAATCAACCATGGAGTTTTTATAAAATGGTAACCAAAGGGGTGGAATGTGGCCCATCATCACAAGATATTCATTGGTAATATTGGAGGCATGGATTTCTTTTACCCATATTGATTTTTACATATAGATACAGGTGGAATACATTTTGAAAAAGGTGTCTATCTCTTTCTAAGATTCACATTAGGTTACAAGTATTCAGATTTTTGCTATTTCTCAAGCTTTATATTTAAAATACAACAGTTCGACATCCAATATAGCTGTAACAAATGCTCCCACATTATATGAAGACTATAAGGGCATTAGTGCTGAATGAGGATTAGGTGAGGGAAAATAAGGAGAGACGATCTCTTCCATTATAAGATTGCTGCAATTGTATGCTGTCCCTGAACTTGGGGAACATTTACTTATGCTTTCAACAAAAAGTGCCTCATATGTTATCTATCTTTTCTGGAAGTTCAGGTATTTGATGCTGACTCCAAAAACAAACAAAAATAGTATAATCACTCCAAAGTGGAGGGTCACAATGAGTGGTAATCGGTTGTCTTGTAGGCCGAGGTATTCCTTAAGGAACATCTTCACAGTCTCATCTGATTCCCCTGTAACATGAATAGAATCAACACAATCTCCTAGTTGTGAAATCATCAAACCATAAACAGTCCACGCAGCAGGATTGGCCCAATAAAACCATCTCCACCAAATTGGTATCATCTGCACATAAATAATTTTTCTTCAGGCTATGTGTCCAAAATTTTTAAAGCCCCATAAAAAAATTAAAATAGAACTGTGGATACCGTTTGAGGGATGAAGAAACCAGAGAATAGACTCCACAGAACAAAGATGAGGAAGGATAGAATGGAAGCTATTTCTTGGTTTGGTGTGAGTGCAACTGTCAACATCCCCAAAAGTGCAAAATACATATAGCTCAACAACATGAAGAACATGAACCATAGGAACTTTGCTAATGCAAATGCAAAACCAATCATTGGGTATACAATCAGCGAGAATAAGATCAGTTGGATTATAGTGTAAGGAATTTCGATGGCCACCTGTACATAAGAAATCAATGGTTAAATTCCATCATATTCAAAAGATTATACAATTAAGGTGCACAATCAAACTAGAACCTATTTGTAGGGAATATTGTTTTATCTTTGAATAAAGCTAAGTGGTGGAATGCACAATGGATGGAAAAATAAACAATTTTCTCTACTATAAAGAAATGCACTAAAGGTTTATTACAATACCTAATATTTATCCCATATATAGATAGATAGATAGATAGATAAATAGATAGATGAGAGAGAGAGAGAGAGAGAGACTTGGTTACATTCAAATATAGCCAAGTCTATGATCCGGTTACCTCCCTCACCCTTGAATCTATAGCGATTTCGGAGCCACTCTATTTTTTTCACTTTTTCTACCTTTAGGATCCGTGAACTATGTAGATCTATAGGTGGGAGAGATGATCGGATTTAGGCCTGGCTATATTTGAATGGAGCCAAATCTATCCCCCCCCCTCTCTCTCTATATATATAGACACACACATATACATACATATATCATCAGGAAATTCATATTTTGACTTCCCAAACATGCTTAAGAAATACATCATATTACATCTCTCAGGATATTCATGTGTCCATTGACAAACATCATTAAACACAGAATATACTATTTTCTTAATACCAACAACGAAAATATCAAACTCAAGGTTTGGTAAGCTGGTCTATACACAGGAAATTAAATATGTAATGGTTGTGTACAAAATGTGAAAAGAGAACCCTTTTGCTGAGGCATTAATAGCTGTCATGATTGTTTTAGTTGACACATTTTAGAGACTAATATGCTAGACTTTTCTAGCCAGACTTTTGTGGTGTAGTAACATATATGTATAAAGCATTTATGAAAATATGATGTTTGACAAATATCATTACATATAAAAGATGATTTTTTGACTTCAAGCCAAAAATCATGGTTTTAAGCTGTAGTTGAGATATCAGCGTTCTGTTCTCAAGGAATTGAATTTTTTAAGTATTTTTCTTGAATTCAATTTTGGAGTTCTTTCTTATTTACATGTAATGCCTTAAGTAAATGAAAATAGAAATGGCAATAAAAGGGATGAAGAGGACATTTACTTAAGAAATATTACATGTAGATATGTTATGGTTTACTTAGCTTGTCCACCTGTTTATTTTCCATTGCTATCTATTGGGTAACCTACATGAGCAAACTGATTTAGCACCAAACCTCCTTGACCAACCCAGTGAACTGGCCTATCAGTGACCACCCTAGTCGGGTCCACACATGGAATCTCCTCTATACACCTATGAATAAGGTGCAATGGGCACAAGTAAGTTAAGCAGAGAGAAAAAAAAAGAGAGAAAGTGTTGGTCTTGATGATGGTGGTGATGATGATAACGACGACAACGGTGAAACAAAAATTGGGCAAGGATTTTCTTGGTTTTCTTTTGCAATTTAAGTAACTTTCTCGGTGGATTTGGATGTCATTTTTTTGTTTGAATAGCATATCTTTTGAAGCTATTAGTT
Organism: Calamus simplicifolius; assembly: GCA_900491605.1. Taxonomy (NCBI): domain Eukaryota; kingdom Viridiplantae; phylum Streptophyta; class Magnoliopsida; order Arecales; family Arecaceae; genus Calamus; species Calamus simplicifolius. The sequence continues at coordinate 582,130 of UESW01004534.1, read as the reverse complement.
TTTTTTTAGTTCACGCATAGTCTTCATTCTTCAAAATTTAAGCTGCATGGTCATTCCCAAAATCTATAATTTTTCCTTTAAACCTCTCCATGCATCTTGAATTCAAGTATTATGTCTTAGATTTTGAAAGTAATCTTAAGGTTTTATGTTTTGGCACTCTAAAGTCTAAACCGTATGAGCTTTTCCAAAATTATGACTTCTCTTTTAAATGACTCTTTTATGCCTGTTGAGATTAAGAGTTTAAGATTTGTTTTCTGTTTTTGAATCTCCTTGTCACTTCCACAATTAAGTAATTTTATGAGTTATTCTTTCATGTACCTCAGAACTATTTTCTAGTTGGATATTTGATTCTTTATTTGGGATCAATCTGATCTTATTTGGAATATAGACTTCAGAATTTTTAGATTCTTTTATTTGAAAACTTGGAGTTAGATGAGTGTTTGAACTGCTATTTTGAACCATTCCATCTTTTGGCTACGAATGATGTCTTCAATGAAATCCTCCAAGTATCAATTTTGAAATTAAATGCCTAATTTTCTTGGATCTTTTAGTGATTGTTCTGTTTGTAAATAGTTGGTTTATGTTAGTCTGAAAATAATGACATAATTTTAAATTAAAAGTGAACCCCTAGGCAAGTGGTATATGTGTGGCACTACTTGAGTTTTGTTGAGGAGCCTTTGTTTGGGTAGTATTTGCAGCATCATGTAGGCTACCAATGAGGATCTTTATAGACTCCCAGTCAGGTGATGCTTTAGTGGTCTTACTTGATATCAATGAGAAACCCTTGGCTAGGTGGAATTGGGACTCCTGGCTAAGTGGTACGAGTGAGGCTAGGAGTGGCAATTCTTGGCATGTTTAACTTGTTTAACTTGATTCAACTTGTTGTAGGTTCAGTTGGATTGCCTATTTAATAAAATGGTTAGGTTCAAGTTTGAATTTTTGATCCATCTAATAAACAGGTTGGGTTTTGATGGATAGTTTTTTGACCTATCTTGTATTTAACCCAACCTATATTTGGGCCAACCTAACCCGATTGCCACCTCCAGGTGGAGCCTAGGATATCGACCCATTTACATCAAGAATGAGGATTATGCGTGGCCTGATTCTTAATTATCAGAGAGGATATGAGTGACTTTGCTTGCATTTGCAATGAGGATATGAGTGGCCTTGAAGGTATGAGCAAAGCCTTATAAGATCATGTGACACTATATGAAATATCAGAATTTGATGTAAAATATATTTTGATTGTTTTCTTCTTGATTGAAGGATTTTAGTTTTTGGAATTTTCATTACCAGCGCTCTTCAAGGAACCTTCTCTTGGACTTTCAAATATATGTGAGTGGTGATCTATTGAGAATGAGCTAAACTCTTCTTGACAGTCATGTGTTTTGATTCTTGATTCTTTCTCCACAATTATTTTTATCTTATTGAGACTTTTGATTTTACTTTATTTCAGTGAAACTGCAATTTAAAAGTTCACTTTTTTTTTTTTAATGAAAACCTAAATCCTGGACCATGGTAAAAATTCACTTGCTGTGCTTTATAGCTCACCTTATGTTGCCTGATTTTTCAGAGGGATAGGTGAGTGATTGTGATGGGCTTTTTGATGAATGATCTCAGTTACCGAAAGTTGCCTTTTTGGATCTAATGACTAGTGAAGTGACGGTGAAAATTTACTTTTCATATTATATTGATATTATCAAAGATAAAGTACTGTATATTAGATTTGCAAAGTGAATCTTGTCTTAAATGTTTTAGATTGTAATGTATTTTATCATTGTTTTAAATTTTAACGATAATTTAGTTGTTCATATTGTCACAACCCAAAATAAGATGATCTCAAATTGATCCATCGTAAGGACACAAAAATAGATGGTTTCCATTATGCTAGTGTGCTAAGATATATGATAAAACATTTAAATTGAGAATCCACTTTATTGAACATGATTGACTTCCTATTATTGGAATCCAATAAATGTGAATAACTGGCCATCAAAAGTTTAAATGAAGTGAATAAATTATAGGGTCTGGTTGTTCTTAAAAGAACCCATCTTTGTGTTTTGTCTCAAAAATCAAGCAATCAGAATTACTCTTTAAAAGTTTCAATAGTAACTAGAGATGCTTTTATTACAAGTTTACAGTTACCAAGCCATAAAGAAATTTAGATGAGATTTGAAATGTTTTTTGTGATACCTCCTTCCCTGTAGTTAGAGCTGCTATTAGTTCTAGTGGCTTTCATTTGTGTTTCCATTGTCCTACCGGGCTCTACTTGAATGGATCCTTTTGGAATTTAGGTTTTGTATGGAAGTTTCTTTTCCACCTCAAACTGTGTAGTGTATTAGGCCTTTTACATATTTTTCATCTTATTTTGACCTTCAATTTTTTCTTTTTTAGGGGTTTTAAACTTTCCACTTCGTTGGGATGGACTTTAGGTCCTTTAGTTTTGCTCCATGGCTATGGCTATCCATCCTTCTTGTGGCTTATCAAACCATCTCAAGCCATATTATATATATCTTTGACTAGAGATGAGCACTCGGCTGTGCCTGGCACGGCACGGCCCAGGCCTGGCCGGCCAAAAAAATTGGCCATGTCGGGCACGACCCGTTTAAAAATTTTTGCCTCCTGGCACAGTCCGCGGCCCATTTTGGACGGCACGGCCCACCATGGGCTACAGGAAGACTATAAAATTCGGTGGTGGAGCTAGTGGTGCCGCTGTAGTGCTTGTCCCAGTTGTGGCAGTGGATTTCTTCCCTCTCTCCTTGGATCCCTTCCTCGCCGTCCTGCTCTACTTCGTGAGGGAGGTGGTGCTGTTGGCGGTTCATTTCCTCGAGCTCGGCTTTCCATCGGTTGAAGAAGTCGGAATCGAAAGGGAAAGGGGGATAGAACTGTTCCCAGTCCCAGGCGGAGGATGGCTGGGAGGGAGTAGTGGCATAGGTCAAGTGTGTGGGGATGTGGGGGTAGTACTTGGCGGGGACAGAGGCCGATGTGGGGGCAGCGGCGACGGGCTTGCGGAAGGAGGAAGGGGTGGAGTTGGAGAGAATGTGGGGAAGCTTGGACCTAGCGATGGCGGGAGGGAGAGGGGGAAGGAAAATAGCGACGAGCCAGCGACGAAGGCTAGGGGGAGGGGGCGGGAGGGAGGTAGCACGGCCCTTGTGGGCCAGGCACGATAGGGGGCGGGAGGGAGGTAGCACGGCCCTTGTGGGTCATGCCGTGCCTGGCCCTCCTGGCCATGCTAGCCTAGGCCCTAATGGGCCGTGCCGGGCTTGGTCTGCGGGCCAGATTTTTCAAGCCTGGCATGGCCCCTTTTAATGGGCTACGCCATGCACGATCCGGTATTGTAGCAACCGGGCCATGCCAGGCACGGCCCGATTTGTGCCGTGCTGGGCCGGGCCATCGGCAGCCCGGCCCAATGCCGATCTCTATCTTTGACCTTTCTGTTCTCCTTTTACTTCGATTTGCTCGCAAGGCCACATTTGGTTATCTTGGTTTTCCGGTCCATGGTACACCATTTTCGCCACTTGTATGTTGCCAGATGGTTAAAGTGACCGTGCAGGGTATGCATTCTCTGTTAACCATCTTGGCCCGTACTATTCTATGATCTGTATCAGTCTATATTCATGTATCTTACTTTGATTTGTATTATACATGCTGACATAGGGTTGTACAGGCCTTTACTATGCTTACCCTTTTTTTTTTCTCTCTTTTTTGGGTGAAGCATTATGCTTTCCCTTTCAAAACCTCTCAGATGCTGTTGTTTCTCTTCATGATCCAAGGTACTTTCCTGTCTCTCTCTAACATTTTTGAAGATTTTAAATGTCTAATTTATGACTGAATGTGGTAGCAATGCAAAATTGTCATTGTACATGGGTTAGAGAGCTATATTGTTTAATGAAATTATCACTTATCTTTTTCTTATTTTAAGCTTCAAGTCAAACTTTGAAAAATGAATAAACTATGCATCATTGTAGATTTATGTCCTCTAGGTAAAATCTTAAGGGCAAGAAGATTGTAGGTAGGCCCTCTAGATGATATGGATGGAGATATCTTCAACATGTGATCATAAATCATATGTCAATGGGTGTTCTCATATGTCTATCACATAATATTTGCATCACTTAGGTACGATTGAGTTCTGACACTGTTACGCATGGTTTAATGTCCTAGGTAGCTGATTTTCAAAGTCAGATCCAGCATGCACCAACATATATGATGTTTAAATGATAGTAGATGATAGTAGATACTTAGATACCTTTGCCTACAGAGACCTAATCGATTTATTCTTATGTCTGTCACACTGCTGTGAAGTACATGCAGTATGGGAGAACATGCTAGCAGTTATACCATTAGTATATGAGCTTTGCCTCACTACTGACAGTTGTAATATGTAACATATTGCTGATGTGTAAGCATAACTGTGTAAAATTGGTCTGTATGTTAAGTTACTAAAAATTATGCAATGCACTAGTTAAATACTTATAAACAGATATCTAAACTGAACTATAATGCTAGGTTTCTATGAATAAGTTAGAAGCTGTATTAGATTTGTTAAAACAGGTCTGAAACTAGTAAACTAAAATTTGTTTGATTAGAAAAGTAAGAATAAGATAGGTTCTCAAAGAATGCTGGTAGTTCATCTTTGGTAATACCTCAGTATCATGTCATTACTAGTTTGTGCCATGTATTGGCAGGATAAGCAACAAAACAAGGATGAGCAATTCTTGTTCAACATAGGTATGATACATGATGGATGCTCATCCAAGTTTATTGATCCTCCATTTGTTGACTAGGATTTATTATTCCTTAAAATGGTGGATCTCATTGTCTTTCCTTCTTCAAGATCATTGAATTTGCTTAGTCCGTCTTTTGTCAAGCCTCATTGTTAAACATCTTAATTTTATATTTCTTGCTTGGATTCTCTCTCCTTTACATGGAGTCATTTGCTATGTCTTTGCACTTGGCAACCTTCTGTTTAATTTTGCCTCACAACCAAACATGCATTACTGAGTATATTCTTTTGAGTAGATATTCTAATTCATGTTAAGTATTTTATTTTAACTAGGATCCTTAAATGTTTAGGGGGAAGAAAAGAAACTGCCTTGGACCCCTAACAGAACATAAACCAAAGTAAATACCAAAATAAGCTAAACTTAGCCAGGGAATGATTATATTTAATTTTGGTAGTTTTCATATTGGTCAAAGTGTTGGTTTAGTTGTCCATGCTACGTCTAATTAGTGAAGAGATGAGAGTACCTGAGCAATGGCATATGGCATGGATGAATACATCCCAGCAGCTCTTTCACGATAAAATACAGTCCTCTCGAATCCAACAACAGGCTGTAGTATACTGGCATTTGCAAAGCCTACAAACATTGCTGAACCGTACATGGCTCCTAGAATGTTGAAAATATCTTGTTCTGTTGTTCTGTTATTCAATATATATAATTATCTGAGTCAAAAGATCTAAGAAAGGAAAAATAGACATCATTGGGAGCATACATGTTAGAACCAATGCCCAGGAAGACTGTGCCAAATAGAAGTGCAGTTGAAAACGTGATGATGAAACGGACTATGTTGTGTTCTGGGTTTTTCCAGTAGGACCTATGCTGTTTCCACAGGCAAGCAATACACTGAGACTTAAAGCTCTTTGCATACTTGGAAGGGAAATGCAAGTCCCCTGAATTAGTTTGCGCTTTGCTCAGCTCATCAACCAGTTGCATATTCTCTCTAAAATGAAAATAACAACAAAGAAAAGTATATCACAAACATTAAGCAATTCTTTTGGAATCTTTATGAATGTATGATGGTTTAAGAGATTTGCAGGGGCTTACGTGTATAGAGATGAATTATGAAAAATTGTTCCAAAGTCTATGCCGAGCTTATGTTCCATGGCAGGAGAAGTGACATCTAACATCCATGCTGCAGGATTTTGACCATCTCTGATCTTTGGGACTCCTGAAATAGCCTGTAGTAATGCTTTATATGTCAATTATTCATCTTATTTTCCTACACAGCAGAAAAATCTCTTTAACTTGGTTCCTTACTTCAAAATATTGTATCATGTTTTGAGATAAAGAACCCAAAGGCCCTCCATATATGAGCTGCCCTCCTGTCTTCATTAGAAGTAACTGCAAAAGATACATGAAACAGTAAAAGAAATATTAATGCTACAAGGAAGGTAACATCTCCAACGGTTTGGCAAATCAACATTTTCAGAGATATTGAAATAAAAATTCTTCACCATGTGTAACTATATTACTTTAGCCATTGCAATAAATATATTCCCTTCATCCATTGTATTCATCTATTTTAAGTGAAGCTTTAGTCTATAGCTATGAACATGGACAGAGATAAAGGACTTGAATATGAAGGTGTACGAATACACTAGGGGTGTTAGTAGGTTAGCTTAGGTTGGGTTAGATTCGAAAAAAAAGGAAAAAGTTTTAATTCTTACCTGGCTCATTTATATTGCGGTTAACAAATTTATGCTTATGCCTAATTCATATACATTAAAATTTAAATAATCCTATACCCTCCCACTAACCCTTTTAAATTTTCACTCATCAATCACACACACACACACACACACATATAACTAAAAAAGAAAGCAAAACATGATTTTCAAATTATCATGAATAACAAATCAAGTTTAACTTCAAAATATATCATCATAATCACAATAATAACAATAATAACAACTAAGCCTTAATCTCAAACTAGTTGAAGTCAGCTATGTGAATCTTTTTTTTTTCTCTATTCCACTTAATTTAGGATCATACTTTCTATAAGCTGTAGAGATGTGAAGTCTTTCTTTTCTATTTTTATGTGATTTTTGGTCTAATTCTACCACTTATTTTTTCTACATGTATTAAAATCACTCTTTTATATTAGAGCATCTCTAGGTTCACATTATATATATCTAAACCATCTAAGTTATCCTCTTAACTTGTCCTCAATTATTGCTAACTCTATCTTTTTATAAATTATTTCATTTCTCATTCTTTCTTTTCTTGTATTACCACACATCTATCTCAATATTCTTATTTTAGCCACATATCTCATGCTTATATTGTTTTTTAACTACTCAACATTTTGGACCATAAAGATCATCATAATAACAATAAACTTAAAAATTTAGGATATATGATAGTCATAAATTAATCAAGGATAAAACTAGATAAAATGTAACATTCATCTTAAAATCTTGTGGCCCATCTTGTCCATCACTCCATGTTCTTTTTTTAAGCGAATCAAACCATATGAAAGCTATAAGATGCCTAAGTAGCAAGGTAAGAAAATAGTACAAAAGACTAGATTCAGAGCGTACGAAGAGTAATATTGCAAGTTAGAAATTAAGGATATAGATATGTGTATAAGATTGCAAGACTAAGAGAAAAACTAGAGATATGATTTGTGTTTAATGTATTAAAGATAAAGATAAAAAAAAAATAAAGATTAAAGAGTATGAGATCATGAAAGATGAAAAAAATATTTTAATAAATTATTAAATGAAGGTCATCTAGATGATTTAGAATGTTTTATTAGTTTTGTTGAGGATAAAAGTATTAAATATAGTCATTTAAGGCTGACAAAATTCTTGTTGGTTTGAAAATTATCTAGGTGTTATATGAGTAATTTAATTGACTAAGTTGTTTGATCAGATTTTGACCATTAAGAAGATGGCTAACAAATGGAGAAAGAATGCTATAGTACTGATTTATGAAATTAAAGATGTTATTCAAAATTCTAATTATCATGATATTGATCAAAAAAAGGAAATAAAAACTTCAAATAGAAATTATTTGATATGTCAAATGAAATCAACTTGATCAGCTCAAAGAACAAGGAAGAGAGTGATTTAGGGGAGTCCTAATCCTACGAGAATTTTAGCGATCTGGTAGGTGCAGTTTGATCATATAACGAAACATATTGGCCCATAATTCTATTCCTTGTATTGTCTTGGTTAACTTGATATGGAATGTTATGGTCTCATGCTGAATGATAGGGTTCTTTTGCATGTTTTCTATACTATAGTGACAACTTTGCAGCATTGTGAGTATTATGCACATGCCATCTTTCATTCATCACAATATTCATGCTTTCTTTCATGATCCATGTCTGCAATGTTAACCTTCACTTTGACATATTAGAGAGGTGATATTTAATGCTTGTTATATAAATATGTTAGATTCAAGTAAATTTTATTGAGATGTTATGAATGTGTGTGCACCCTGGTGGTTGTTGTTGATTGTGATATTTGACAATAAGTAAATACAGACTAAAATCACTAGAATATCACCTTTACAAATGTCTCACTGAATTGATTGCGTACCCTCCAACATTCACTGCTAATTTTCACTCTTAAGAAATTATGCCTTTTTTTTGTCACTTTATGGTTGGTACTGATTTATTTAGATGGGTCTATTGTCCATGGCAATTTAAGTTGCATAGCAAATGTTCCCTTATCAGGCAACAATTTGAGGACTAGTGTCTGTTGGTCATCCTAATTCTTAAATTCAATTCTGCAGGGTTCCAAATAGTTCACTTTCTTATATGTAATTCTTATTATGTCATGTTCTTACTTTATTTCATCCTTGATTTTGATAAAGATAAATTGAAATCAAGATTATACTACCTCATCAAATGCTTCAAATATCTCAATGCTAGGTTGATGGATCGTGCAGACAATGGTTCGTCCAGTGTCCACTGTTTTTCTCACAGTTCGCATGATGATTGCTGCAGACCGAGCATCTAACCCTGTTGTGGGTTCATCCATGAAAATGATAGAAGGGCTAGAAACCAACTCAACAGCAATAGTTAACCGTTTCCGCTGTTCCGCTGCAAGTCCATTCATTCCTGGTAAACCCACCATTGCATTCTTTAATGACCTTAACTCAACCACGTCCATAACCTCATTTACAAATTTCTGAAGATGGTAAGGAAGAGGTTAGCAATAACATCAAATTTACTTTAAATCAAAGAAAACACGACCACATACACAGATACATACTGATGTAAACATGCTTGCCTGGTGCATTATGTTGGTTTACATGAAAGTGGTACTATAATATTGCGATGTATGTGAGTTGTGAATATGCCATGCGCTATAGTTTGGAAGCAACTTACACTTCTTCTGTGTTTATCAATGTGATAGGGCAGACGGAGCCATGCAGAGTACTGTAGAGATTCATAAACTGTTAGGAAAGGAGAGTGATTATCTGTCTGTTCACAGTATCCTGAAATCCTGGCAAAGGTCTTCTGCTTTTTGGATAACCAGATATGCTGATACTTCCTTCAATGTGTCCCCCAGTTTTCCTTCCAGCCAAAACGTCTAGCAGTGTAGTTTTTCCAGCACCAGTCACCCCCATTAATACAGTTAACACTCCAGGTCTAAAAGCTCCACTGACATCCCGTAACAATTGAAGTTTCTTCTCCCTGACTCCATGTTCTTTCAGGTTCTGATTATAACAAAGCAATGAACATGAGATGATCAAGCATCATGCATGTTAGATGGTTTTGAAGAAGACAGCTAGAATTACTGGAAGATTCAGTTTAGCAGTTTACTTTAGGCATGTCAACATAGTAACTGATATGGCTAAATGCAAGGGTTAGGGGCTGAAATGGTAGAGCCATCTCATAGTGTTGTGTTCCTCCATAGCTTTGATTGCCAGTGTTGGCTTTCTTCTTAACATCCCTTGCCGAAATATATGTGTTGGCATGACTTTTATACGGAGCTGCATTTCATGAATGATCTAATTCACAAATCTGGTAATTAAGTACACAAACTACCTCAAAATTGTGAGGTTCGGATAGAATTTTTACCTTTGAGGTACTCCAAAGCCAGGATACCAAGAATGTTGAAGAGCATAATAAAACAAAACAGTATTCCCACACAAAACCAGAACCAATGCCATTCTGCAAGCATCCCTCTTGATTTCAAAATGGCCTTGCCAATTGTATATGCGTTGTTGGGTCCATCATCAATTTTCTGAAATATAATAGAACTATGTGAATTTCTTACCCATAGAGAACACCATCAGCTTAAGCATTACAATACACAGTCCAATGTGAGTCTTTAGTGGATGGTTTTGTTGGCCCTTCAAGTTTATGAGTTGCAAAACAAAGTCCAATGTAAGTCTCGGTGTATGTTTTCATTGGCCCTTCAAATTAATGAAGATTTAGAGGATGGTCTTTTGTGGACTACTGATGCAAAATAACAATTGTAAATACATAAATAGTTGTAAATACTACAGTAAGAGTCAAAGTAGAGTTTTGGGGGTATCTTAATGGTCTCTCTAGTCAAGTGTTATTTTCATCATTTTGGCTTTCCAGTTCTGGTCAGGTCTTATTTGGGACAAATTTTGGATCATTTTGTTCCTTGTTATTTATAATGGTAGCTATATCGTGGAGTGTCTGTTGACAGAAATGCGAGGTGTTAGGTGGGATTAAGTGAGAGGCTTGAGTTTTAAGGCATGAGGCTTCCTTCCCTGCAAAGTTTAAAAGCATTGGAACTTTTCTGCTATTTATTTCCAAAACTGCTGATCTCCCTGCAAGAATTGCAAGTTCTAGAAATGAGGATTTTGAGGAGTCAAACATGTGACGGCAAGGAATCCCCCTATCGCTACATCACCCACAAGGGGCCAGCATTCTGCCCCTTTTTTTCTTTTCTTTTTCTGCGCTAAGAAGGTCCAGATTTCAAGTAATTTATTGGATATGAGGAAACACCTGATCTTGTAATTTTAAATTTAATATTAGTTGCAGTGACTAGCAGGCAAGTTGTTTTCTTTACTGTTTTGGATTGGATCTGCTACTATGTTTTATTGTTATTTGTGAAAGGGTCATGTTTATGCAGTTTTTGGTGAACTAAATTATATCATAAACAGAGTCAGCTCAATTATTATTTATTATTATTATTATTATTATTATTATTATTAAATTAGATGGGTGGAAGCCCAGCTGAAAATCAGAGCGAGGGTGAGTTCAAACCGATGTCTCTTGTGTTAACATAATTGACTTCCCCAATTCGTCCAGTTGGTGCCTGGATTCTGTTGGCACTTAACAGCTTGAAACCCTAGAGATATTTATTATCATTATCAGCTGGCAGTTTGATATTGCTGCAATTATAAGATTCCTACCATAGTTTCAAGAGTCAGAAATGCCAGCTAGTATGTGGTTCCAGTACCAGCACCCAGCATGACCCAGCACAGCCCCTATAATTTTTTTTTAAATTAAGTTTTAGAAGAAGAAATCCTCTTTTTTTTTGTTTTGCACTATGCAGCATACATGCTGGCACAGCATGACAATGCAGAACACGTACAATCCCAGCATGTATGCTGCACTCGGAGTAGTTTCATCTCTAGTGGCCCTGAAAAGTTAATTCATTGGCATAACCATCTTGCCTATTCATAACTTTTTTTATTGACAATTGATAGTTCTGTTCATTCCATTGTTTTATTGCTGTGTGCTTTTCATTTCACTGTCTCATAAAATGAATTTGAGGGGGAACTCCCATCTTTTTCTTAAAAAAAAGAAAAAGAAAACATAATCATTGAACATTAGTAGTTGGTGAAATGCCATGAGAATATTTCTGATTTCTGGAGAGGCTGGTTCTTACCTTGCTCCATCTTTCATTAAGAAATTCATTGATGGCTACTGCATTCTGACCATATGTCATAGGAGAAAGCCAATAACCCCAGATCAACCATGGCTGGATGTCATCTGATGAAATCAAAATATACAATGTCAAATATAAACGTTAAGAAAAATTAAATAGTAAAGCAGAACTTCTCATCCATACAAGGAATGCAAAATATGTGAAAGCATATCTAGTCTAACCTTTTGATATGACAAATCCCCCTAGTATGTAGACTGCTACAAGAGTAGCAGTCCCCAATGTGTTGGCCATGAGTTGTGTTCTTCCAACAACAGCAATAAAACGGAAAAGGCCCATTGACATCTGATGCACAAAGAAAATACTAGGAACTGCTGCAAAAAACTATCACAACAGGACACAAGATTTATGCAAAATCCTTGCATCAAATTCTTTCATGTTAATTGTATTAAGAGCAGAGTGAGATTAAATAGCCATTCATACCTCACTGCTGAAGGTGCAAACCCAATTGCGTAGTAAGTCAAACATGTCCATAAACCTGTTTCTAAGAATGATATGGGAAGGCTAAGGACCATTATTGAAGAAAGGAGAGCCCATCCTGGCAAATATAAGTGTTCTCTATTCTTGTAAAAAATGGGAAGCCTTCTTATCATTATTGACAATTCTGTCATGCCATTGAACTTCACTATCACCACTCCAGCAAATATTGCTCCCATATATCGGTTTCCATCAGCTATTGACTGATGTTTCATTTCTGTTCGGAAAAAAACAGTCATAACGACAACAGCCAACAGTACCATCTGTACAGCCATGAATATGTGCACTGGGGAATTCCTTTTCATCAATAATATTTCTCTACAGAAGCATGCCTTGAAGAGCTTCCACTTGGAGACATTGTATCTTTCTTCTAATCTGAGCATGTGATCATTCTTTGTTTGATAATGGGTTTTGTGGTACTCATTGACAGGAAGCCGGCTGACACGAAAAGAATTGAAGGAATCTGCAAATTTTTGGACAGGTATGTACTGGTGTTTGCTTTGATCACCTACCCAATATTGTGCCTGATCCATCCTTGAAGTTACCTGTTTTTAGCAAAATCGCACTTATTATGGATTTTTTGTAGTGAGAATGGTCTATTGATAAGACGAGGAATGAATGGCTTTGGAGTTTTGACATATGTTTTTCATACATTGCACTTAAAAGTATTATTTTATATGGGTAAAAGTTTAAGAAGTTTCTATGTTTACAATAAAATATGATGTTATGAAAAATTATAAAAAATCATTTTTTACCTTCATTCTCTCCATTCTTTCTTCACTTTCCATAGGTACAACCACATATCAATTCACCACTTTTGGTTCCTAACTACATAGCAAAAAGGTTTTAAATTTGATATCAATATTTTATAATTTGAGAAATTATATCTTGCTGCTGATATCTTCCTCTTTTTTTTTTCTATGGCGGAAACATTTCCTTTATTCATTCATTTACAATGCAAACCCAAACCTGTACCAACTCGAAAAATTTTCAACCCAAATGCAATTTGAGTTAGGTTGGATTAACCTGGGTTAATCAGTTACTTGAGGAAGGGTTTATGCTGTGTTTGATTTGGATCTTTACTGTAGAAACATAATTTAATTTTAGTTGAACAAAATTAGGAGCCCTAGAAAACCAGGGATTAGACTTGCATTGCATCCGGTTGGAATCCTTACTGTAGAAATTTGAGATGGTTTCAGTTTGGAGTGAGTTACCCAAATTTTCATTTCAAACCAAAAGCTGACTTGAAAATCAAAATTGGGCAGGCATTTTCTACTCCAAGCGCATATGATGCCCGGCAAACCCAAACTAAGGGTTGGTTTGATGGGGCTCAGGATAACCCAGCCTGGGTATCACTGATAGTCAGTTCACTATCATGTAAATACTCATCAGACCTGGAAGCCCCTTTATCCCTTATTTTTAGTATGTTCCTGATGGGAAAGTTCAAAGTCCATCCTCGCTAAGTTGTTCCCGCTCAGCCCACATCGAAGAACAATAGCCACAAGGTTCTTATCTTAAATCCCTCGCCACTTAGCTAGACTATCTTTAACCCCAACTAATAACAATATGAAGTTCTACTGCAATATATGTCTTTTAATTTAGTTTTGTTACAAGGTAGTATTGTTTTCATATTCCATTTCATACAGTGCTACCCTCATAAAGCCATCCTGAAGTTTTTGACATTTTGTGTGTCTCCTATATGAAACATATTTTCTTCTGGAATATTTCATTGAACTGCTTTATTCATTCTATGTGAGTCATGTTTATAACATGCATAAATGATCTTGTTCAACTTTTGGCTGAATCAAGCAATTTGTTGTTCAATTTCAAAGGTCCTTTATTAATATCATGTTCTTATTGCATGAAAAAATGGGAAATTGAAAAGTCAAAGCAACATCATACAAGGAAATGAAGTAGGTATTACATACCTCTTGAAGGAAGTCTGCAATATTCTTTCTTTCAGGGCATTTGAATCCCATGGTTTCAAAAAATTCAAGAACATTTTCTCGTGGTCCTTGATAAGCTATTTGACCGTCACATAAAAGGATAATATCATCAAAAAGCTCAAATGTCTCTAAAGGTGGTTGAAGCAATGATATGACCATTGTGAGCTCCATAATATGTGTTAACTGCCGTAGAAATTTGACAATCTCAAAGGTTGTGGAGCTATCAAGCCCGGTTGAAATGTCATCCATGAAAAAGCCCCGTGCTAAGCCGGCAAGCATCTCTCCTACGATATAGTGTCACAAATTAAATTATTTTAATAAAAAATTGCCTTCCATTTAGTACTATCATTGACTTATCTTATAATTTCTTTATGATAGCATTTCATACATTACCTAATTAAGCTTCATCAAATCCTTTTTCATTCTTTTTTAGATGTGTCTTGAGGTATTCTCTTGATAATAATATTTCCAGATAAAATATTAAAAACATTAAAAAGACTTTCTTTCAATTTGTTATATGCTAATATGTTGGCTTGGGAATAGTAAATTGAGTTTATAATTCACCTTAAAGTATGCAACTGTTACATTTCATGCTGAACTGGAGGATAAAATTATGATATTCCATGTAAATAGTCTACACCTTTGTTGGCAGTGATCACCTATTCCAGGTATATTATATAAACATTTTGTTTAGCATGTGAAATTTATTCTTTGTTAATATGTTTTTGTCCTTATCGATGCTTAAAGCAGTGGTGTAATGCTTCTGGCCTTGGGATGTAGTCTATTTAATTTTCAAACAAGATTTTGATGCAAAAGAATTTGTGTTGTTCATGAAGCAACTATTTCATGCAAATTATGAGATGAAAAATGTGTTAAGAAAAAAACCATATTATGCAAATTATGAGATGAAAAATGTGTCAAGGAAAAAACCTTATTATATTCATATTACAGATATTGTTCAAAATATATAGAATGAAACACACATCTCCTAACACTTGAGCTATATAGATATTGCAAAAATTTAAGGCACAGTAATATGCGACATATAGACTGTATAAAACATGGATTCTCTTATGTTGATTAGCAGTGTTTCTTAATGGGTATAACTTCATTTGTTCTAAATTCCTAAATATGTGCTGGTTCAAACAATTAAAACTTGTTGATGGGACTTTATGTCTCTATCTTGCATCAATTATAGGGGAATAAACCAACATCCAGCTGTTTAGTTAGTCCGAAGTAACTTGTCATGATTCGGGCAATTCATGTTTTTAATCAACCTTGTGTTAATTAGGATGTATAGGTGATGGACCACATAAGTCCATGATATAGCTTGTATTTAATTATTCAACATTATTTTGTAATGATCTTATTATCATTATTTTGTATTTCCAAGCAGTAGAATACATGAAACTTATTCAACTTATTTCAATAATTAGTGACAGGAAAATGAATGTCGTGCTGGAGCATAAAGCTGAGTTCTTATAACAGGAAGCTGAGGCTTTCAGTGTAGCTTATTATTGGAGTAGCATCAGGAAACTCTTCATGGGTGTAAGTAGATGATGCTCTGATTATGCCAAACTGGATTTCATGGAGCATAATGTGAGTCATTAAGTAGCAAAACAGTACCGATATCAAGCTGAATCTAATATGCAGTATCAGATCGTTGAATTTATTATAATGTGGTGAGAAATATTTGACTAATTGGGTAGTGCATAAGACTCATACAGTTCAAAGATAGGTAGAGAGAATCAAAACAGAATCCGTATTCTCTAACAATATGGGAATTGAAGGGGCCTAATGTTCGAGATGGTTAGAAAGAAGACTTGTTGATAGCTCAAGTATTTAGCATATTGATTATGAATGAAGTTGATATTGGAATAATGGAGAGTTATCATCAAGTCAATGAACTGTCATGGAAAATGTAGTATTAACAGAAGTGAATGTGTGACAATTAACAGTTTTTTTAAAGGTCTACCCCATTGATGTTACCAAGATTGTTATGTAAGCAAACCATACCTTTTATGCAGAATGCAATTGTTAGCAGTTGTCATGTAATTTGTGTTTAACAAAGTGGAAGATTTGAATGATAAAATGGCTCGCAGTTGTTATCAAGTGCTATTGTACTGTGTTGGCTAGTTGGAAGAGTTTTCAATATTTATTCTAGGTAAGGCTAAATGTAGGCATATGTCGATATACTGTGTTCAGGATTCAGATAATTATGTTAGTAGTTGTAAAATCCTAGCTTTGTGAGCAATTTACTTTTTTGGGTTAATCAATTCTGCAGGTGATGATATTAGTCTTTTTTTTCCTTTCTTAACAGAAATCCATGTTAGGATGGTGGGAGGGGGTTAGTTGGCGGACCCCTACCTCTTCATAAGTAGGACACCAAAAGTAGCAAGTAATGGCCGTCCAAATTCAAGGAAAAAAAAAGAAGAAGAAACCATGCTTACATCACATGAAACACAGCTATTAGAAAGATTTCACCACTGCCAAACCACACCTAAGAAGGAAAAGAAAACCGTTTCAAAAGAAGAGAAACAACAACATCAAAGCCTAAGTTCAACAGCGAGGATCGACTAAAAGAACAGAAACATCACCAAACCTGAATTAAAATAGGAAACATTGCCAATCTCCAACATTGTGGGCTTTCCCATGAGAAATAAGACAGCCGGATCAATAGAAGAACCTCCAGACAGGTACACTAAGAACCGCACTTCTTATCTAGAATTGAACAGGAACTCTTCCATTTTGACAAACCAAAATTAAAATAGGAAACATTGCCAATCTCCAACATTGTGGGCTTTCCCATGAGAAATAAGACAGCCGGATCAATAGAAGAACCTCCAGACAGGTACACTAAGAACCGCACTTCTTATCTAGAATTGAACAGGAACTCTTCCATTTTGACAAACCAAAGAAGCCAGCCTCCAGTTCCAGCTTCCAGAACTCATCACTCTGAAGACTCTACATCCTGTTCTTTGATCAACACTTCTCAACAAGCCCTTTCCCTCCAACTATAACAACCACTTAAAACACTAATAACACCTTTAAATCTTAGCTTACAGAACATGATTCCCCTATCACAACACCAAGATCAGCACCAAGCCAGACATACACCTTATTAACATCTTGAAGTTGTTGTCCATTGAGTTAATTGGAGAAATTTGGAATATAGATGCCTTATTGGGAAAAAATTTAACTATACATTTTAAATTGTAAATATTCATGTGACACCTTCTTTTCTAATGTCAAAAGAAACATGAACCTCAACATCTCTTTCATGAAAGAAGTCGTGGAAGTTACAGGATGTTAAAGTTGCCACTGAACTTGCAGGAATTGATGGCTTCTGAGATTGTTGACTTTAATGTTGCCATATATCCGAAGATCTCTAATTCCCCTTTTAATTTCCAAGAGGTGCACCAATGAGATATAAAATATCTTTATGGTTTTTCTATCCATTGACCATATACACGACTTAGTTCAAGCAATCTAGGCTAAGCTAGCTAACCATTTTTTTTTTCTATCAATCATAAATCTAAATTCTTTTATAAATAATCAATAATGTGGCTATAATTTATTATTCGTGTGAGCTTACACTATACATATATAATCATTGGATCTTGTGAATGTAGATGAACAATTTGAAAATGGTGTTTGATAGGTGACTTTGGAGAAAGGGATGATGAAAAATTTTCAATGATAAATTGAATATTGACATGATGATGGACAATTGATGATGTGAAGTTCATGTTTGTCAAGAACTTTAAAAGTGACTCCTAGATCAAGTGATTTCTCAACTGGCAAGGGAACTAATAATTTGCTTAAAGGGGACAGCGAAGTTTACAAACTTAAATCCTTTCAAATTTGTACTGTGGGTAATGATAAAGATATGAAGTAAACTAGACATTCTAAAACTGATTGATGGTAAGCATTATTAAAGCTAATGCATAAGCATCATTTGAAGTAATACGCATTCATTTGTTATGTTATATCCACTGTATTCTAATTATATACCTGTTGAATGGAGCTGTCTGTTTAAGGTAATTAGGGAGTATCAATTAAATCGAGCAGCTTAAGCTTGGCTTGAGAAATACTTAAATGCAGTTTAGTTTGAAGTTAAATAAACCAACCTTAAATCAGAAAAATAGGCTTTAAATTGATTTCAGGAGAGACAAAGCTTAACTCAACTCAATCATCTTGCTTTAGTAGGAATCAAATATATTTGAATTATATAAAATATGTATCTTATATAAAATAGATAATAGAATTAATTTTTTAATTTTGCATTTTTTTAACTCTTTGGATCAATTAAATGTTAATTTAGATGCAAAAAAAAACCTTAAACTAAGCTTGAAATTATGAATTATGATTGTATTCAAGCTTAAATGAAGCTTCAATCAATCTTGAACTGAATTCAGGTTGATTTAGGATCATCAAGCTAATCAAATAAACTCTTGTCCGCCTCAATTCAAAATTAAGTTTTAATTGAGCTCAAAATAATGATAAATAAATGGAGTTTGATCTTAGAATTAAAGTTTGAAATTAATTTCAATCCAAGTGTGATCAAGCTTATTTTCTGCTCAATTTCACCTTATTATAACCTTATAGTTATTCATAATGTCATGCTAACTTCTTTCAAGAGAGTAAAAACAGAAAATCTCCCTATTATTTTATTAAATTTCTATCATTGAAGCAATATTTTAATAAATTTCTTCAGCATGTTTTGGCATTCAATACATGACAGATAGTTTCACTTAGTGGTATTCAGCAAAACATTTTGCAGTTGTTAGCATGGCCATTGAAAAGTTACTCCTTCCTAACTAAAAATAGGATCAAAATCATTCCGTTATCACTAGTTAGAGGCAAATTAGAGAACCGATGAAATTCTTAAAGACCATTCTAAGTGCTCAAGTCATAGCTAATAAGGATGAAACAAGATTGTTGTCATGATATTTTTCCTACCAATTAGTAGTCTTTGATGGTAGCATGATCTATCATTCTTAACTGTCTGGTATAGATGACAGAATTGAAGGGTAGGAGGAACCTGTATCATGTGTTGACAATGGTAAGCAACACCCTCATATATCATGAAATCATGAACCATAGGATACTTGTGATTATTGGCCTTGTGCGCGCGCACACAAAATGGAATTACTTATTAGGCCAGAATATTTTGTTTAATACTATCAAATATTCAACAAGAAATACAAAAAGTAGAAGGAGATCCTTGTAATCATGATCTTAGATTGGTGAAGACAATGGTAATTTCATTTTTGCCATACCTATGGTAACTCTTTTCTTTTGACCACCAGATATTCCTCTTCTCATCGCATCACCTATTATTGTATCTGCACATTCATTCAAGCCAAGCATCTGGGAGAACGTTATGCATAAAGACTTGTTAGAGTCCATGGAATTGCAGTAGGAAAAAAAAAGTCATGTGAAATTTCTTATTTTATAAATTATGCTTAATCAATGGATAAATTTAAGCACATGCACTGATGGCTCCCATAATGGCACAACAAAATTTTTATCTAGATGTTGTATGTCATAGCATTCTACAACCAACATTAATTTAAAGGTGGCAGCAACTTGTAGATGACTATATGAATAGCATTTACTTATGGATGCAGGAGTTGTGTATTTGAAATTCTAGAAATTCAATATAATATGTTATTATCATTTATAACTAATGCAGTTTCACACCTTTTCATGTGATGACTATAAGGGTCCATTACCTTTTGAAATTTGACCTCAAATGTTAATGATAGTCCCTTTTCTTTTGAAAAAAATGTAGGTAATAAACCTGTCGATACTACATTAAACTCATGAAATATAACCAGAGAAGCTCATATGCTATAAAGGTATCAACAATAGTTTAGATCAACACAAAATTTGAAGGTAAATGACCATTGAATTCAATGGATTTTTAAAAGTAAAATATCTGCTTTGGCACAAAGTCTGAAAATTCTTATATTCCCTTCTTTCCATATCTTCCATCAAATTAAGGTCTGTTATGCTAATAGCAGATAGTATGGTGCAGTATACTACCATACAAGGTTGGAAGATTTTTTTTTTTCCCTTATACCTAATCATGGTACTATCAGAAACTAGGTGATATGGATTCATACAGTATAAAAATGGGCAGAATCGGTCGGTTCTATCTGGTACAGGCTGATTTATTTCCTACATTGTATTGAATCTCAGTATTATACCAATACTTCACTAGTACAATACTATGCCCCCCAATATGGATTCATATATATTGTCATGGACAATAATGCACTAATTATGGCAGCTAAAATAGTCTAATCAATTCAATAATTTTTGTTGATTTTCTAGCCTCCAAACATCCCTAGAGGATGAAAACAAACCTATCCAAACTTTCATTTGACTTTTCTTTTCAGATGATGCAAGTCCTTTTAACATAGGAATATCTATCTAATTAGGAAAAGATAATCAACCATATCCACACCATCAAAACATAATATACAAGCTTCAAGGGCAGCTTAAGATCTCTTTTTTGGATTATCTACAATAAAAATTCCTTCCTTGCTACATGATTGCATCAAAGATCAATATTTAGTCTATATCTTTTTAATGCTACTTATGGATTAATTTTCTACTAATATTCAGAAGTATGAAAAGAGAAAGTGCTTATTGTTGATAAGAGAACCAGATTAAATAGCAAATTTGACATATGAAGGAAAATTTTAGTGAATAAGTCCTTAAAAATTAATAGAACAAAAACAAAATATATGGAATTAAATTCAGTAAGAGTAAAAATGAAATTATTATATTAGCTGAGATTAATGACTAAGAGATAATACAAAGTGAATGAATTCATTACTTAGAATCTATTATACGAAATAATGAACAAATAAATGAAGATATATAATAGAATTAATGCTGGTTAAATGATGTAAAGAGGTGTATAGCTGATTTTTTATGATAGTTCTATATGTTTAAGATTTAATGAAAAAATTTATAGAATAATAGTAAGGCCCATCATATCATATAACTTAAAGTATTAGATGATAAAGAAAGTTATAAAAACGAGTTGAATGTTGCAGAAATAAAAATAGCAGAATGGATGTATAGCAAAATTAGAAACAGAAATAAAAGATGAATATATCGAGTAGTAGGTGTTGCTCAAATTAAAAATAAAATAATAGAAAACCTATGGAGATGGCATAAGCATATTAATAATTCTTCCCTTTGAAGCCATTTGAATGAAGATTTTCACTTTCTTAGGAATATGAATCTTCCAGGTGCTAGGAGCACTACCATCTATGTTACCTCCAAACTTTAGGAATTTTCAAATGAATTTATCATAAAGATGCTAGAAGGAAGTTATGAGGCTCTAAAGATCTGTGGAATGCAAGGTTTTCCATCAAGTTTACACACTCAAATACAGCATCATTTATCATATTGCTTCTATCTGGTCAGTATTACCCACAATATCACAGTCATCAATAGTATCTTCCTTTATTAAGGACTATACTATGAAGATTAGGAAATGAACATCCTTTATTAAGGACTATACCATGCCAGAAATTTATAGAGCTAACATTTTTAACGAAGACAGACATGCATGAAAATTATTCCAAGCCTTGGGAACACCTTCTTAAAGTTTATAAGCTACAGAAAGGTGGTCCTGAGCTCCAAATCTCTTTCCTGTCATGACTAAAATGAACTAAGTTTTTTTTCCTGAAACATGATTGTTGGAATTCAATTATTTCTACCACAATTTACCAACAAGGGACCAATTAAAATCTTTGAAATATTTCACTCCAAGGTCACCCTGAACGTTTTCTTTGCCCACTAAGTTCTACATAACAAAAACCACTACTTTTATCTTAGCTGCCACCTTTCGAGAAAAAGATTTTCTGATTCTGTCAATTCTATTTATAATCTAGTTAGAGCCCAAAAAACAGAAAATACATATAGGAAGATTGGGAAGTGAGTAGGTCACCCATTGACAGGACTTTAAAAGGCCAACCTACAGACCTCTTGTCAATCCTATCATCCAGTGGTAACCAATCAACTCTGAAGTGCATGTGACCTCAAAGAAAGACCAGATATTTGATTGAAAAAGGCCACTTGCAATATATTTATTACATCAACAAGCAAAAATTTTTATGGTTATTGTTTCCACTAAAATAAATCAGTTCATTTATGGAGAAGCTGATGTGCAAATCAGACACTATTTCAAACACAGAGTAAATATCCTTGAGATCACTAATCTGATTGATGTGGTCCTTAAAGAAACAAGGAAGCATCATCTGCAAATTGTTATCAAGCCTGAGTTGATTATTCTAATTACCATGGGAAGCTTTGTTAACATTTTGGAGCATTATCAAGTGACTTGTTGCCGTTTCAATTAGGGTTTCTTTTCTAGAATCTTAATGTTTTAAATTGTTTTAGGTTACAAAAATAGATGATGATAATGTGAAGTACAAAGCTTTTTCTCAAGGATTAGTTCTTTTTTTTTTTTCCCCTTTCTTTTTGATCAAAGATGTTGGAGTAATTTGGGCACCAACTTGCCTGCAATTTTGAACTCATGCCTTATTTGTCTATTGTAACAAAAAAGTAGCCCTCCCATCTGGTTCAAAATTGTATTCGTTTATGCATTATGAGTATATGTTGTTGATTTAGAGGCCATAGTTAACTTGTTGTAGCCCATATTTTAGCACAATTTTTGATTAAAGGGAGGAGATGTACCTTTATAATATAATCGATTAAAAAGTTTTCTTCCTCTTCGTTTGCGCAACTAGGCTCCTACAGAATTAGCCAAGAAAAGTTCGAGTTATAAACTCGGTAGAATATAAAGCTAAATTTTTACCCAAAAAAAGAAATTTTAATACCTTTGCAGCAGCATTAGTTTCTTTATCTTCTGTAGTTCTTGCTCCCTTCTCTCTTCCAGTCACCTCTTTCAATTCTTTGAAAATAAAAGCAAACGAAAAGCATCCGTTGATGAGCATGTATATTGGTGCATATACTCTCTCATACAAGAAATTATCGATGGCAATTTCAAGAACATATGTTGAAAAAATACAACCTTTTTTCTAGTAGTAAAAGGAATTGGATATTAATTCTTTTGCAGTAGTAAAAATATACAAGTAACCTTTTTTCCCGGTGTTAAAAAGAATTTGATTTTAACTCTTGAAACAAAAGCATTGGATATTAAAGTCTTTCCATATCAATAATCAAATATGAGTCAATTGCCTAGTTGAGATTGACTGTAACATATATATGTTTAAGCATATTCAATCCAACTTTCAGGAAAATAATAAAAGATTTTAAATTATAGTATATATAATTAAAAAAATATATTAAAAATAAATATATTTTTCTTATTGGTTTGTAGATTTTTTTTTTCTTCATCTATTCTTACAATTGCAACAATTAACTGTTTGGTTATTTACATGGAGTTGGTATTTCTAATTTTTATCTATTTAGTGTTATAAAATTTTAATTATTTAATATCTCTCTGGAACTAGTGTTTCTATTCTTTCTAGTTTGTTTGCTATCATAATTCTTTTGATACTTGTCTCTTTTTTTTTTCAACATGATTTTAAATTCTTTACTTCCAATTTGTTTATTCTAACTAAATGACACTGAGAGAATAACAAAGAGAAAGGGATGTTTTTTTTTTTTGTACAATCTCATCAAAATAGAAATATTTTATTATATTTTATTTATTTGTTTGTATTTGGTGATTTTAATTTTGTTCTTGTTGTCTATCACCATTTTTATTGGTAAGGCCCCATCCTTTCATGTTGGCAATCATTGTTTAAATTTTTCTTCTTTTCTTGAAATTTGATTTTTTAACTTATTGCTATGATTGTAATTAGGCAAATTTTCTAAGTTATCTAAAATTATTATTTTAATTTTCTTATTTACATGTAGTTTGTTTTAAATAGTTGGAAAAAGGTTTGGTGCTTATGAGTGTAACTATTTGCATGTAACCTGAATTTTATAGGTAATTCATAAAAAATAGAAAGATATTTTCAAGACAGAAAATCACAGCAAAACTTAAATAGAATGCTTCTATATTTTAAAATTATTATTCTTTAATATATTAAAGATAAAATGAATCTAAGCTAAGCTGTCGATGCATGAAATTTGTTGGGTTAATCAAACAACTATCGGGTTGATAAACTTTAGTCTAATAATATCCATCTGTTTGTTTTTTTTTTTTTTCAAAAAGTAAGGCTTGAGATAACTTAAATGATAGTCATATATCTCCATGAATATATATACATACATATATATAGATTAGTAGAGTTAATGTGTAGATGTCCATTCAACAATCAACAGCGCCTGTAAGACTGATCCAAATGTGATATTTGATAGCAAATAGATTAAAGATAGTAAATTACATACAACGCCTTGAATGAATGGTAGCAGACCCTGATGAATCATAACCGACTTTATTTTGACTATTGTGTGTCACTCATATAATAACTTTGCTCTTATGTATATATATATATATATATACACATGTTTACATGTACATTTATCCATATATTGATAAACACATAGATACACACACATACACATGCTTGTTTGTATATGTACACATGTTTACCTATATCTTTATACATACATTGATACATAGATATACATACCGATGTACGTTTATATATATATATATATACATATATATATATATATATATACATACATATACATATATATACATACATATACATACATATATATACATACATATACATACATATATATATACATACATATACATACATATATATATACACATATATATACATACATGTCTATGTAGGCTCTAAAATTCTGATTACAATTTCTTCTATCATTAAAATAGTGGAGATTATTATATTTATTCTAAATTTAACGATCGTTGTGAAGATGAAGGTTTATTAAACTTGTTGTTAGTTGAAAATAGAAATATATAGCAATAAATATGACAAGAATGGGAAGCAAATTCACCAGATGCATCTCCAGCGGTCAACAATTGTTTAGAAAACTCGAAGGTTTCCCTTGCAGTCATCTCTGGGTGGTGGAGATCATATTGGCCAACATATGCACACATTTTTCGAGCAATATAGTGATTCATTATTTGTCCATTGTATGTGACTCTTCCTGTGACCTGTATCAAATAAAATAAAACAATAGATTGTTAATAAACGTAACAAAGTAAAGCAATATACCGTGGGCCAATTCACCCATGTTCTTGCCTTCTTAGGAGGCTCTGCAAGCATTTACCTTCAATGTGGAGTCTAATTTTCCAGACAAAGCTTTCAGGAATGTCGACTTTCCAGACCCAGGCGATCCAAGAACAAGAGTCATCCTAACATAAATTTATTAAAATATAAAAGTTACTTTTATTTATTCACATTGTGAAAGGATAAAGTGACAAAAATTCAAACATTGTAAATGGAGCTAGAATAATAAAACTTGTGTGCAGATACCTTTTATTTTCCATGATATCATTTTTGCTTTCATATAAGTCCGAATATATCCTTTAAAGTTAGTGTCAAATTGAATCTGTACTTTTTATCTCATTATAATGTTGATGTAGTCTTTAGTCCAATAGCGTAAAGGAAGGTATAAATATATCATCTTTTGGATGATAAGAAGGTGGAGCATCATGAAGGTATAAATATATATTGTATTTTATCTAGAGAGAGAGAGAGAGAGAGAGAGAGAGAGAGATCGCTTTAAATTAATCGATTATCCTTTCTATTTTAAATATATGCGAATTGAAAGTTATCCCATTTTTTTTTCACCTTTTCACCTTAATCTCTCTCTCTCTCTCTCTCTCTCTCTCTCTCTCTATATATATATATATATATATATATATATATATATATATATATATATATATATATATATATAGGCCTTGGATAAAGCTAAAAGAGTTGCATAGATAGCATAAATTTTCAAATTAAAAGTGAAAAAAAATAATTTTTTTTCGTAATGACAAATAAACAACACTTTTAAATATTGCATATATAGGTATTAGGAAATCTTTTTCTTTAAATTTTTATTTTGTTTAACATCTTTTTTTAATACTTTTTCATGCTTATATATATATATATATATATATATATATATATATATATATATATATATATATATATATATATATATATGAGGCAGATTTGGCTACATTTGAATATAGAAAATTCAGAATTCGATATACTTCTTCACCCTTGGATTCATATCAAGGTTGTCAATTTCGTTTCGGATTATGTTTCGGCTTAGCTTATGAAACGAAATATTTTGGTATCGGACCGTTTCGGTGCTTCGTTTCGGAATATATATATATATATATATTTATAATTCATATTCTTTATAAATAATAATAACAACATAAAAAAAGAGTTTAAGTTTTTAAGAGTTTAAAATATATATATATATATATATATGAAAATTTATTCATAATTTATATTCTTCATAATAATAATAATAATATAAAAATAAAGAGTTTGAGTTTTTAAGAGATGCGACCGTGGGGATAGGGTAACTAGAATTTTTTTGTTATTTTATATATATATATATATATATATATATATATATATATATATATATTTTAAAATGGGGATATGGTAATTAGGATTTTTTTGATATTATATATATATTTTAAAATGGTTCTGAAAGGTTTAATAATTCATAAATTGGTTCCCAAAACATATTTTACCGAAACGGTCGAAACATACCGAAACGGTCGAAAACGGCCGAAAAATGATCGAAATACACCGAAACGCACCGAAACGATCGAAAAATCTTCCGAAACGAAACATAGTACTTATCTTTTCGGATAAGCTACCGAAACGAAACGCCTCGGCCGAAACGGTCGAAACGAAACGAAATTGACAACTTTGATTCATACAAAACTCTAAGCATCCCATTTTTTTTTATCTTTTTCATTTTGTGATTCATGAACTATATAGATCCAGTGTGGAAAGGGTGATTGGATTCAGGCTTGGTTACATTATATAAGTATTTTACTGGTGTACATCACATCCAATAGCTTGGACTATTGATACAAAACTTCAATCCACACCAATTAATAATTTAAAAATGTTGTGAATCTCTTAGAAATACACTGAGTGTAACTGGAACTCAAATATACATATTATACAAACACATACACATATATTATAAATAAACTTACATATATGCATAGGAACTTACACATACATACACATATCAAGTGGATTTATTAATCTTCCTTCTAAACCTCAAAATTTGCATTGCTTGCTAATGATTGTGATGATGTTTATCCGCACTTTGATAAGTATACTGTTATTAAAAAAAAAAAATCCTTGACTCAAAGGCCGATTAGGGAGAAATGTTTTCCATGAACCCATCATAAGATTTTCTCCTCAAACTCTCAAAAACTTTTCTTTTTGCCTCAAATAAAAGATTTTAACAAATATGATTTCAAAATATATAAAATAGTTTTGCTTCTTTATCTACATCTCTGCATTCCACAATTATATCTATATCCTGTATGGAGCTTAAAATAAGATATTTGCATTGCCCATCTCATTTCAAACTAATGGAGATAGGAGATAAAGGAAAATTCAGAATTTGTATAGCTTGTTGAAGAACAACAATAACTAAAAGACACCAAGGGGATTAACCTTGGAACCTCAAAAAAATTTAAGCTTGGTGAACATAGGGACCAATCTCTCTCCTTAAATGAGAGAGAAGACGATTATATTATTATGTGTGAACCGTTATATCTCCTCTTGGTTTTACGGTAAAATGCTGAGTTTAGACCTCAAGTAATAGTGTACCACCTCTCAATCAAGCCAGATATAAAGCCAATCAGAAAGAACTAAGAAAATTATAAATAGAATATGATTGAACTCAAAGAAGAGATAATGAAGCAGTTTCAGTTACTAATTACCGTGGACTGATGGTGAAAATCATCCTAATTATCAAGAAAAATGGTTTAGTTCAGATTTGTTTCAGTTACCAAGCTTGGCATAGAGTTATACTAAAAGTCAGGTTCCTATAAGCCCATCATCAATTTACTGGTTGACAGCATTGCAGGACACTATCACTCTTCTAGATAAACGTATTAAAATGGTAGAAAAAGACATTATTCACTGCAGCATGGAGAGTATATTTTATAATGTGATGATCATTTGGACAAAATAGTGTAAGAACAACCTATAAGAGGACCATGTCTATACTATTTCATGATATGATACTTAAGGAAGTATATATAGATGATATGATTGCTAGGTTATACTTGGGTAATATGAAAAGGTAGCATGACAAAATAGGTAGAAATGAAGACATTGTTTCCTAACCTAGCAAGTATACGATCGAATATGAGTCTAAGTATATCGAAACTATGAATTTTTTTTTAACCTTAATATATGTAAGTTAAAGATTATTTCATTATATTTTACCTTATTATATTCTCCCGATTGTCTCTTAGTATGAATTATTTTTGTAACTCAAAAGACTATTAAGGGATAAGCCTTAGCTAATCTATCATTTTCAAATGGTGATAGAGTGTAAGCAGTCTTCTTTAATGGGACAAATAAAAAATATATTACTAATACAATCCTAATGCTTCTCTCTCCAAAGAGTGATCAATACCTAGCAGCTATTCATTTGAATTTTGATTGTACATATGATGTGATGGGGCATGAACTTGCTATTTTATGATTAGAAATGATGCGAAGTCCGAGAGGAAAGAAAATTAAAATATCTGTTGGTCTCGTTCCAATCATTCAACTATTAGATAAGGGTTGAAAAGCTTGTTCCTTATCACCAATATTTAGAAAAAATTATGATGATTTTGACAGCATTAAATTCAATTTTTATCTAAGGAAAAGAATAAATCGGCTAAGTAGTACCTTTGTCACCTCGGTAGTATGGCTAAAGATGTTAGAGAGCAAACAACCAAAATTGTTTATGGAACTTGGGTACTTGCTTTCTTATTGTTGTATTCTAAATGATAATAACACTCGAAAAGGTAAACCATGGTGTTAGGAATGTATCTAGAAGACCTCAATTACTAGAGAAGCTATAGCTACAGACAAAACTCTCTGGTGGCTAGCAATTTAGTATAAATTTGTGCTAGGATTATTTGTAAAAGTCATATGAAAGTAAATCCTCCATACGCACTCGATCACCTCTTTCCTTCATCATCCTATCTATTTCAAGATATGAAACCCTTGAAATATTTCAAAATTAAAGATCATCACATAAGGGAATTATTCGACTCACTCTCCTACACTCAAAATATAGTATTCGATAGATCTCTTATTAAAATTCTAGTTTATGCAAAAAAAAAACCTACAAACGAGAAAGTAATGATCTATAGTAAGATAGAAACTTTCAATCATGCGATGACTTTCAAGAGTTATATCCTTGAGCTATGCACATTTGTCTTTTCACTACTAAAAAAAAAGTATAGTGGCCTCAAATAAAGGACATCGTAAAAATCCATAAAAATGCCATGAGTAAAAAAATTTAAGCATACTCCACCAAATCTAGTAGAACACCAAAAGAGCTTTGGGACAATAAGACTTGATACATAGGCATGGATGAAAACTTGCATGGGCTTTATGAGTAAAAACTTGATCTAAAAAGGTTATGTGAATATGATATTGTGAACCCCTGTTTCATCCATGAATCCTCACCATGTGAGGATCCGCCATCGTTGACGGAGGAAGGAAGGCGCTGCCCCTTCCTCCGCCATTGTTGACGACTTGGCAGGAGGGTGCCGCAGCTAGTCAAGAGAGGGGGCACTGCAGCCAGTCAAAGAGAGGGGGCACTGCAGCCAATCAAAGAGAGGGGGCGCCGACATGCCCCCTCTTCACATGGACACAGGGGAGGGGCTAATCCTTCCCTCGCCATGATATAAGGAGGGGGGAGATATGTGAAGGACACACATCTGTAGGATGTGTTGTGATTGATTATGATATATGGCATAACGCTGGTACTAGAACCCTTCCTTTTAGGGGACATTGAAGAGTGATACACCAGTTGGGTGTTGTAGGGCCATGGGACACATAAGAAATTATAATTGTATAAATATAGTGGGTTTGTTTACATTGCATATTACAGCATTTATTGCATGAATAAGCTTCCAAAATTATTTTAAACAAATGATATGCTTAATCTGATAATATGGCAAGTGTATTGAAATTGGAAGCTTATTGTCGAAAAGTTGATTTGATTTGATAACATCTTCAAAAATGGATTATATTATATTAGGCTTGCTTATTGAGTGTGAGCTCATATAAATCTCACAATATTTTTCAGAGCCAAAGACTGAAGAATGGGATTTGGGATAGTTGGAGCTTCTATCAGAGCAAATTAAGATCCAACATTTTGTTATAACCCATTGATTTATGTATGATGGGCATGTAGCCCAAAACTCATAATTATGGCTTGTATTAAAGTTATTGACTCTGAATGACATAGATGTATTATCCTTTCTTGAATAAATTGGATTATATTTAGGATGCCTTGCATGCCAGGCATGCGGCGGGTTGCCACCCCTGGATCCATATTGGATCTGGGCGTAACTGCTTTTGTGGTATCAGAGCCTAGGTTTGACCTTAGGGACAAATATAAGATGACACTAGGCAAAACAGTAGGAAGACACTGGGAGGGTAACAACTCTAAGAAGATTTAAGTAAATATGTTATGAAAGCTTGAAATTTAGGGATTTGTAAAATATTGATTGGAACCAAACTTGGCAGGGAATAATAATGCCTCATCACACCAAAAGTATGTGACAAGTTGAAGGTTCCCAGGCTGGTGACTCTGGCTAGCAGGGAGGCCAGCAAACTTCTGGAGGTTCTGGTTCCATTAATTTGGTTGGCAATGGCCAGCAACAGCACTAGACTAAGATACTTCAGGTCCTTGTGGAAATGGTGCAGGCTATGCAGCAGTAGATCCAACAAGTGTGCCTGCTCAGCCGTCCCTCCTACTCAGCAAACTCTGCGAGTCGAACCTGAACCACCAGTCCAGCCCGCTCCGCCGCAACCCTGGCAAGGAGGGGTCGAAGCTTTGCTGAGTTTAAGAGCTTAGCCCCTGCTCCCTTCTCTGGATCCACCAACCCCGCTGATGCTGAGGAGTGGATGAGGGAGATGGAGAAGGCCTTCATGGCCCATGGTAGCCAGGAGAGGAGCGGATTAGATTTGCCACCTACCTCCTTCAAGGGGAGGCATATGATTGGTGGTTGCATATGGAGCAGCGATTGGATGGATGGCTGTTTCCTGGAGGGAGTTCAAGGAGGTCTTTTTCAACAAATACTTCCCCAGTAGTGTGCAAAGACAGATGGAGTCTGAGTTTCTGAGCTGGAGCAGAAGAATCTCTCTGTGGCCCAGTACGAAGCCGAGTTCACTAGGCTAGCTCGGTTTGCTCCAAAAATAGTGACCACTGAGAGAGCCAAGATCACCAGGTTCACTGAAGGACTGCGACCCAAACTGAGGCAAGCAGTCAATGCATTTGAACTCTCCACATATAGTGCTGTGTGAGCAAAGCCCTGGTGATCGAAAGAGACCTGAATAGGAACCAGAAGGAGTGGGAGCTAAGAGGAAGAGGAAGGGGTCTCCTTCGGGCCAGTCTTCGGGGCAGGCCAAGAAGAAAGATACATATCAGCCCCTCAGGACCGAAGGGTAAGGAGACCCATTGCCCTCACTGCGGAAACTTCCACCGGGCAGGTGGTGCCGTGGGCTGAAAGGTGCCTGCTTCATATGGGAAAGTGGATCACAAGATGGCCACTTGTCCCTTCGGAGGGATCAGCTGCCTCCAAATCTGGGATGAACCAGTAGCAGCCAAGGACCCAGGGAAGGGTCTTCACCCTCACCAACAGGATGCTGCCACTTCTAACTCCGTTGTGGCAGGTATGCCTGTTACTTAAGTACCCTTTAAGATTATTTCATTCATATGCGATATAATGCATTGATCATAAATAGGATAAGCAATATGACATCTAAGACAAACTAAACTTTGTGATCAGGGACATTAAAGTAGGCAACACTTATGCTCAAACTTTAGTAGATCCGGGTGCCATGCATTCGTTTATATCTGATGTTATCTTGCCAATAATGCATCGTTGACACCCGTTCCCCTAGAACAAGAGTTGCACATTGCATTCCCAAATGGAGATGTTATGAGGGTGGAGTCTGTATGCAGATCCTGCCAGATCAACGTGGGCGATAAGAGGTTGGAGGCTGATAATCGTCCTTCCACTAAAGTCCTTTGATGTTATCCTTGGATGGACTGGTTGGCCTCCTATCATGCTTCAGCAGACTGTTTCAGGAAAATGGTGATCTTCAAAATCCCTAATCAGCCTAAATTCAGTTTTACTGGAAGCCAGGAACACCTGGCCTCAGTGTTTGTATCAGCACTGCGGGCTGCCAAATATTTGAAGAAGGTGGCCAAGGGTTTCTTGCTGTGGTCAAGGACCTTCAGCAGGAAGAGGTCAAGTTGGAGGATATTCCAGTGGCTATGGAGTTTCCTGATGTCTTCCCGGATGATTTGACCGAATTGCCTCCAGACCGGGAAGTTGAGTTCACCATTGATTTGGTCCCTGGCACTGGACCTATATCCAAGGCCCCTACCGTATGGCCCCAGCTGAGCTAAAAGAGTTGAAGAACCAATTGCAGGAGCTCCTAGACCGGGGATTTATCAGACCTAGTGTCTCTCCTTGGGTGCTCCAGTATTATTTGTCAAAAAGAAGATGAAAGTCTTTGGCTCTGCATTGATTACCGAGAAATCAATAAGGTAACAGTGCGGAACAAGTATCCTTTGCCAAGAATCGATGATCTATTTGATCAACTCCAAGGAGCTCAGGTATTCTCGAAGATTGATCTTCGGTCAGGATACCATCAACTCAAGGTCAAGGCTGGAGATGTGCCTAAGACAGCATTCAGAACTAGGTATGGCCACTATGAGTTCTTGGTGATGCCGTTTGGGTTGACTAATGCCCGGCAGCATTCATGGACTTGATGAACAGAATCTTTAAGCCATACTTGGATCAGTTTGTGGTGTCTTCATTGATGACATCCTGGTGTATTCTGAAAGCTAGGAGGAGCATGTGGACCACCTGAAGATCTGCAAACTCTTTGGGAGAAAAGGCTTTATGCCAAGTTGCAGAAGTGTGACTTCTGGTTGAGCCAAGTATCCTTCTTAGGACATGTAATATCAAAAATGGCATAACTATGGACCCAACGAAGATTGAGGCAGTTGTAAACTGGAGTCGACCTTCCAATGTAACTTAAGTCAGAAGCTTCGTGGGGCTGGCTGGATATTATCGCAGATTCATGGAGGGCTTCTCTCGCATTGCTCTACCTTGACTCGCTTGACCCAAAAGCAAGCGAAGTTTGACTAGACCAAAGAGTGTGAGAGAGTTTCCAAGAGTTGAAGCAATGCCTAGTGTCAGCCCCCATCCTTACCCTTCTGTCAGGATCTGGAGGATTCACCCTATACACATATGCTTCTCGGAAGGGATTAGGATGTGTTCTGATGCAAAATGAGAAGGTGATAGCTTATGCCTCCAAGCAGCTAAAGCCATACAAGCAAAATTATCCTACTCATGACCTGGAGTTGGCTGCTGTGATTTTTGCCTTAAAGATCTGGCGGCATTATCTATATGGAGAGGCATGTGATGTATATACAGACCACAAAAGTCTGAAATACATCTTCACTCAGAAGGAGTTAAACTTGAGGCAAAGGAGGTGGATGGAACTACTAAAAGATTATGACTTGAACCTGCACTATCATCAGGGAAGGCCAATGTGGTAGCTGATGCCTTAAGTAGGAAGTCCTCCTCGGAGTTAGCTTCTATGATCACTTCTCAGCTCACATCCAAGGAACCTTGAGAAGCTAGAGGTTGAATTGCGAGTACAACGGTCCGATGGGCTTGTGGCAGCACTTGTACTCCAACCAACTCTGTTAGACCGGATCAAGTCCTTCTAGAAAGAAGACTTGGACCTGCAAAAGATTAAAGAAGCTGTGAAGTCAGGGGTTCAAAATGAATTAGCTATAATGGAGGATGGATCCCTAAGATTTGACAATAGGCTCTGTGTGCCAAATGTGGAGGAACTAAGGGCAGAGATTCTGAGGGAGGCCCACTGTTCTCCCTATACAGTGCACCCAAGGAGGTACCAAGATGTACAAAGACCTAAAAGAAAACTTTTGGTGGAAGGGAATGAAAGGAGAGATTGCTCAGTATGTGTCCAAATGTTTAGTATGTCAGCAAGTGAAGGCTGAGCATCAAAGGCCTGCGGACCCCTTCAATCTCTGATGATTCCACAATGAAAATGGGAAAAGATCACTATGGACT
Organism: Calamus simplicifolius; assembly: GCA_900491605.1. Taxonomy (NCBI): domain Eukaryota; kingdom Viridiplantae; phylum Streptophyta; class Magnoliopsida; order Arecales; family Arecaceae; genus Calamus; species Calamus simplicifolius. Next base: position 547,716 of record UESW01004534.1, on the reverse strand, counting down.
TCGTGACTGGTCTGCCTAAGACCCCTAGGAGCAATGATGCAATATGGGTCATTGTAGACAGATTGACGAAGTCAGCCCATTTCTTGCCATTCAGAGTTGGGATTTCCAGTGAGAGATTGGCCAACATGTATATTGAGCAAATTGTGAGGCTTCATGGCATTCCGTATCTATTGTATCAGATCGAGGTCCCAATTCTGGAAGAGTCTTCATAGAGCTCTAGGGACCAAATTGAACTTCAGCACAGCCTTCCATCCCCAGACAGATGGGCAGTCTGAGAGGACCATACAGACCCTGGAGGACATGTTGCGAGCCTGTGTGATGGACTTGGGTGGTGCTTGGGACAACCACTTATCTTTAGTGGAATTTGCTTACAATAATAGCTACCAAGCCAGTATCCAGATGGCTCCATTTGAGGCTTTGTATGGTAGAAATGCAGATCTCCCTTATGTTGGGATGATGTGGGGAGAGAAAATTGTTGGGCCCTGAACTGATTCGATAGACAGTAGAGAAGGTGCAATTGATCAAGGAACGACTCCGCACAGCTCAGAGCCGACAGAAGAGCTATGCTGATGTGAAAGAAGGGAGCTAGAATTTCAGGTTGAGATCATGTCTTTCTGAAGATATCACCAACCAAAAATGTGATGAGATTTGGGATTAGAGGTAAACTGAGTCCACGATACATTGGGCCATTTGAGATTCTGAGCAAAGTAGGGGAGGTGGCTTATAGCCTGGCATTACCTCCGGCACTCTCTGGGGTACACAATGTATTTCATGTATCCATGTTGAGAAAGTACATTTCTGACCCGGCCATGTGATACAGTTTGAGCCCATGCAGTTAAGGAAGATCTAACATATGAGGAGCATCCTGTGCGTATTGTGGACCGCAAGGATCAAGTTTTAAGACGGCGTAGCATTCCTATGTCAAGGTTCAGTGGAGTAACCATTCTGAGAGGGAAGCTACTTGGGAGCTTGAGGAGTTGTTTGTAACATAGCATATGTAAATGGAAAGAAGATTAATCATATGATCAAAGCTTGGATTCTAAATGTTATATGAAGTACAATAATTTCGAGGCCAAAATTTTTATAAGGAGGGGAGAATGTGAACCCCTGTTTCATCCACGGATCCTCACTATGTGAGGATCCGCCATCTTTGACAGAGGAAGGGAGGTGCCGCCCCTTCCTCCGCCATTGTTGACGGCTTGGCAACAATGGTGATCCGACATGCCCCCTTCACACGGACACAGGGGAGGGGCTAACCCTCCCCCCGCCATGATATAAGGAGGGGGAGCACCCTCCTTCCTTCCATGATCACCATCCCCCCAGCCTCAAGGTAAGAAACAGAGAGAGAGAGAGTGGCGGTCTGCGGCTTGGTTCGGGCCCGGTGGAGTGCCTGCCGGCTCGCCGGGCCTAGGTGGCGGCCGATGGCCTCCATCGGCACGGGGCAAGCATCCGGTGGAGGTCCGGCCGGCCGTGCCGCATGGTTCCATGCTGCGGGGAAACGAGAGAGAAAGAGAGAGATTGAGGAGAAAGAGAAAAGGGAGAGCTCGGCCGTGGCGGCGGCCGGCTCCGAGCTGGTCGTCGGCAGCTCGACCACCCCAGGGGGAGGCCGGCGGCGGCCCTGGCCGCCGGCACCAGTTCTCCCCTGTTTTGGGTGAAATAGGGGAGGCAGGGCAGAAGATGGAGGACGTGGGCCGGCTAGGCCGTCCCACTTTAGGCCCTGTTAGGCCGACTCCGAGCCATTTTTGGGCTACGTTTTGGGCCATGTATTGGGTCGGGAATAGAGAAATAAAAATGGCCCGACTCGATGTTAATTTTAGTTTCTTAGGATATTTTTATTTCCCCATTTGGGCATATATATTGAAAAATATTTGAGCCCAAAGTTGGGCCCAGGATTAGACTGGGTAGACCTTAGGGGATGCTTTATTATTCCAATTTTAGAGATTTAATTGTGAAAATTAATGCTGTAGGTAACCAGATGTCCACATAGCTGATTTACAGTTTGGGATTAGCGTACTGAGGTAAGTAAGCTATTATCATGATTTTATAAATTATTTAATATATAAATCTTTGGATTTATAGATATATGCATATTTATGAAATGAGACAAAATAAAATTACTACGAGTATACAATTGGGTATCTGTTATAATTATATGTGATTGCTAATATTTTGGAAAGTAGTGGATTATAAATGTGCAAAAATTGAATGATATGATTATTTTGGCTTTGCAAAATATACTGGTACTATTGATGCATTTTATGCTATGAATGTATAAACCACTGTATATATGATGTGAGAAGCTTATGCTTATGATGATGCATGATGTGATATATGCAAATATGATGATGATATGAGATATACTTATATGTGTCGTCGTAGATCTCATATGATGTGAAATGCCAAGTGATACGGGATCCACATCCACAGAGGGAGATATGTGGAGGACACACATCTGTAGGATGTGTTGCGATTGATTATGATATATGGCATAATGCTGGTACCAGGACCCTTCCTCTTAGGAGACATTGAAGAGTAATACACTAGTTGGGTGTTGTAGTGCCATGGGACACATAAGGACATTGTAATTATATAAATACAGTGGGTTTGTTTATATTGCATATTATAGCATGTATTGCATGAATAAGCTTTCAAAATTATTTTAAGAAAATGATATGCTTAATCTGATAATATGGCAAGTGTATTGAAATTGAAAGCTTATTGTCGAAAAGTTGATTTGATTTGATAATATCTTCAAAATTATTATGCTTGCTTATTGAGTGTGAGCTCATATAAATTTCATAATGTTTTTCAGAGTCACAAGACTGAAGAATGAGATTTGGGGTCGTTAGAGCTTCTATCAGAGCAAATTAAGATCTAACATTTTGTTGTAACCCATTTGATTTATGTATGATGGGCATGTAGCCCAAAACTCATAATTATGGCTTGTATTAAAGTTATTGACTCTGAATGATATAGAGGTATTGTCCTTTCTTGAATAATTTGGATTGTATTTCAGGACGCCTTGCATGCCAGGCATGCGGCAGGTTGCCATCTCTGGATCCCATATTGGGTCTGGAGCGTGACAGATACAATCTAAGAGAAGGATAAAATTTTAATCAATAATAAAATCAATTTATGAGACCTCTATTTATATTATTGGTGCCTGCCCATATGCAATCCAAGTTGGATTTTTGTATTTCATGTGACCACTGGAAATAATTATGGTAAAGGAAGGCGCATGAGTACTTTGCTTTTCAACAGCTTGGAGTAGTTACAGGAAGAGTTGCTGAGAACTTTGAAATAAATAAAACAACCTATGGTGTTATGAAGCCTATGCATGTATAAATGTCCAATTGATTTATTATATCATAGGTTGAGATGGGATGATGCTCCATTATAAGTGCATGTATAATGAAAGACTAAATTTTTCTTGTGATGCACATATATTGAATTTTGCTTTTTTTAAAATATATATATATATATTTGCATTAAGGTATAACTCTTTCTTCCTACCACAATATAAAGTACAAGCGAATGGGTATTTCAATTATTTTAAAAACAGGTTAGGTTGATCAATCTTTTGCCAAACTTACCAAGAGAATAATGATTAATTTAACATACATGCAAATAATACAACAATATGTGAAGATTTTATGATGGAGAATGCCTACCTCTGAGGCTTTATTACCCCTGTTAGGCTATGTAGGATTTTGATAGGTCTCTTCTTTGTTGGATATAATTTAAGAAATCCCATCAGCTCCTGTTACAAAATGTTAAAGTTCAGTTGCTGTACAAATATGAGACAAACTCTAAAATAACCTTGGTTTGCTTTTAGAATATAATCAAAGTGGAAACTTATTAACATGCTAATGCATCTGTAAACTTGGGGACATGCACCTTTTTACCTGCTAAATTAAGGCATAAAACCCCCCAATAAAATGTGTGGTGACAAACCCAAATTGACAATCCACAAACAGATCAAAGTTTAAGATTTTTATATAAGCTTAATAAAACCCAACAATTGTGCAAAACAAAATTTTTGATTAATTATTAATAAACCATTGTTTAGCAATACTGGAATTTGATATACATCATTCTTTCAATGTTGTCCATTCATGATTGCAGTGTTGCAACATATCTTGTTTATGAGAAGACTGAGTTATTTTGTTTTAAAGTTTTTCACAAACTATATCTGATGAAATGTAACACCACCAATTATAATGAAGATGAGTGTAGAATTGAATCAAGATTATTGATATCCAACATGCGATTTTTACCAACTCAACTAATTAGAATGAGAAGAAGAGGAAGAAAGGAAAATTCACAAATATTTATGTTATTGTTATAATAATGATTCTACATGGATAATGAGAGCTATGGAAAGATAGGCATCAATCATAGTCAAATGTTTTAGTCATATACAAAGGCAATCTATAAATTCTAAATGCTCAGCCGCTAATGTTGTTTGTAGAACATAGGGAACTAATTGGGGCCAGGTTTTCAAGTTTCAATAGGGTTCCGAGTGAGTTTCAAAGATTTCGGAATCGAAAAAACTCATGATCGATAACAAAGCTAAGATGGTAGATGTACACTACATCCCAAAAGCAAATCTATATTTTTAAATATTTTAATTTTAAAAAATTTTATAAATATTTAAAAGATTTTTAAAATATTTTAAAGTATATTTTTAAAGATACATAGAAAAAAATGGATGCAGCAATGAGGTGAGGGCATAAATCCCTGTTCCTCATCGAATTAGGAATGGGACCTCAGCAAGGTATAAAGTGAAGATGGAGTAAGATATGGAAAGAGGATGGGTGAGAATGAGCCAAAAAAAAAGGGACGGCAAAAGTCTTAGTTTTAACTAACGACTTTGTAGAAGTCCTACAAATTAAGTCCACAATTTTGTCTGGCGCCTGTTAGGGTTGATTGACTCATGACGCAGATAGGTGTAATATGGTGCAGGTAATAAGTTTCAATGGTACCTGTAAATTAAATCAAGTCATTCTGGAGATCTATTTGTACAAGCTAAGCTTTTTTATACCCATTTTCTCAACCAAAAGAGAAAGAAAAAGGTGTGATTAAAGAATACTAAATATAATTCTTAGACCTAAACTCTCTTATCAGTCGTTGTCTACCAAAACTTTGGTCTGGTTTTAAACTCTTGGCCTGACTGCCTTAAAACCCAACTTGTGAAGCAAATGCCCAGAATTGGCAGCATCCGTCAAGACATCCAGCGGTTGGTGCTTGTCTAGATTCCCACTTCACCTTTAGAAGGTGACAGACAGCAATCTTATCACCTACTATGAAATCTGAATGGCATTTAAGCCATTACATAGGTTACCAATAAACAAGGCAAATAGTGCCTTAATTATGAAGGAGGCTTGGGTTTCTTACAACTATGCTCATCTGCCAAACTTTCCTTGGCAGGACTAGGTGTATCTTTGACCTTTTATCATGAACTGCATTAATTGAAGCCATTCAATCCAATCATATATAGCCAATAGCATGGCCAATGATTTGATTCTTGTTCAAAAAGGAAACCCCATGGACCCTTATTTATTTATTGCAGTTTTTTTTATTCTTTTGCTAATTTTAAAGCAAGTCTTTTTTTTTTTTTTTGGTTAGCAAAATAGTAGTTTATAAATATGTAAATTTTATGAGCTATGGATTTAAAGAAACAATTTTGTCTACATATTTTTAGAAATCCTAATAATTATTGATTGGCAACTCACAATGCTACAAAAAAATCAGTAATTAAGTTGTTTAGAGATCTCACAAAAAAATAGAAAAATTATGATAATTTTTATTATTGCAACAGATGGATGAACTGACCAAGTATCAAATCGGTCAATAATAGAAATCCGATCATAATGATAAGAATTGTGATTGTGATCATCAAGCCTTTCCTGAGTTGAAAATATGAGAGAGAGGATGAGACAAAGGATGTGATCATGGCTAGTTTAATAGAGTATATAGCCAATAAATAAAGTCTAATCATCTTATCAAATTATTAATAATAAAACAAAGTCAAATTATCATATCCAATTATTAATGATAAAACCACCCCAAGTATTAATTAGCTATTAATGATGAACTATTTGAAACTTCTTTAATCACCTAATCCAATCATTAATGGTAAAACCATCCTAAGTGCTAGCTATTAATGATGAACAATTTGAAACTAAAGAAAGGTGAGCTAAAATTCAGCTACTGTCTGAAAGATTCGACTATGAAAAAAACTAATGTATATAATTATTGAGAATCCAATTATCAAAGAGACAAAAAGACATCATATTAACATTGTGATTGAATCATAACAACAGTAAATATAGAACATCAATAGCTTCAATCTTCCAACTTTTTTGGAGCGGGGATCAACCAATTCAAATATCCATAATTTCTATTTGACCTATTATGAGGAGAGTAAACTTAAAACGGCAATTTTAGTTATGCTATGTAATATGAAATATATTTTTTAAAGTTCAAACTCAAGACAATAATTAATTTGAAGAGCGAAGGAATGATGCAATTCCTATGTCAAGAAAGAAAACTTACCTATCTTTATGTATTATCTATACTTTATTTTCATTTTTAATTCTACTAATATTTCTACGGTAAGTTCTTTCTTTATTAGCCAAGCAAATAGAACCCAACTTCTATATATCAGGCTATTTCAAACAAAAGATTTTTTTTTTTTTTACAAAAGAATAAAGTAAATAAATAAAAGATATAATGACTTCAAAGGATCAAGACTTCCGAAAGTCTTAAAAAAACTTTTTATTAAATTGATTTTTTTTTTTTTTTTAATCCTAAGCCCACGAAGATTGTATGGTCTTAGACAAACAGGGATAAGACTGCTGCGTTCCAGTAGCACTTCTAGGAAAAGTGAAGTGAATTATAGAAAATAAATATCTTCGTTGGCTTAGGATTCCAGTTACTTTTAACTCCAACCGCTTCGAAGAGACAAAGCCAGCTGAGGAAATGACAAAATAGTTTGTCCCCTGGTGCTTGGCAGAACACCATATACTTTGGGCCAATAAAGCTACAGCTGAACTACCTCTCCGTGAATATATAATAAACATAATATACTTTAATTAAATTGGGCACTTACAAGATCCAAGGTTGGGTCACTTGCCATGTGGAGAATAGTGTTCACAATGAACAAGGGCTCTCAAATACTCACTAGATTATCCAGTTCAATTAATGCAACTGAGTTCTCATATATAGCACTGGTGATCAAAGGTGAGGAACATAGATAGATTGCACCAAGTGTCTCGCATCAACCACTTTTCTTGGTTGGCAAATTCTATGGCGCTTAAGAAAAGATCTGTCCACAATTAAATTCCGTAAATATAAACTGAGAGAGCGAGAGAGATTCGAAGGCATGCAATCCAGGTCATGTCATGCATTCAGTTCCATGCTCATCAGATCATCAGACCATTCTAATGGTCTGATGCATGGCACAAGCTATGCATCATGCTTTGAAAAGCGTGGGATGCACAGCTACGTATGTGCTTTCAAATGGTTACAAGCACCAATTAAAGAGACACGGCACACATCTCTGTTCATGATCAAAAGGTGGGCACTGCAATGAGAGAGTGAAAAAATGGTGGCCAAAACGACCATGGATACCTGGGCTGCGTTGATGATGGTATTGGAAAGGGTTGGAAGAACTCTTCTCCCAACATCTACTTCAGCCTCCACAGACAAATCCTGGAACTGGACTTCAACCGTTGGAGCTTGAATGCCCAACCTAATATCAAACCAAAGCATATACACACAGACTAATTAAGTCATATACGAGATCTAAACAACAAATAAAAGACAGTAATCTCACAACATGTCATCTATCCTCTGTTCCCTCCTCCATCTTCCAAAATATAAGCCATGGTTTGCTTTCTACCTTGCATTCCTTTCTCGCAGCTTCTCAAGAAATTCTTCATGATCTTCTTGTCTCTGATTTGGCACGTCAGATTTTTCCATGCTCTCTCTCTCTCTCTCTCTCTCTCTCTCTCTCTCTCTGTGTGTGTGTGTGTGTGTGTTGGTTTCTCAAGGAGGGAACAGGACGTGTAGGCTTATATATATATATATATAGGTTGTGTGTAAAGGGTGACCGGAAATTTCAACAGATAACTAATTTGTGGACAATTTAATTTCAACATTTGCTTGTTTCAAAGTTAAAATAATAATAATAATAATAATAATAATAATAATAATAATAATAATAATAAAAAGACAAGAGAACACGTGTCTTGTATGTTTCTAATACTACAACGGACGACAAATCAACTTTGCTTGGAAGGACAAACGTTTGGTTAGGATTAATGATCCGGACCACTATATTTTGTCAGATAGTTTAATCGCTGACAAAATGAATCCACATAATTAATTTGTTAATAATCTTCTTTTCTGATGTTTGGAAACCAAAAAAAAAAGAAAAATGAAAAAGATTTGTGATAAAAATAATAATTAAATACAATTGGATAAAGAGAAGGACAAGGAGAAAATAAGATTTCTTTTTCCCTCAGGGTTACTGATGATTAAACAATGTTACATTAGGTCAGCAGCTCAGTAGCTCAGGATAAGTTTGACCATTTTCTAAATGTTTTTCTAGCTGTTTTTTATTTTATTTTTCCAAGGCAAATTTAGTTGTGCATAGATATATCAATATCTAATAGTATCTTACGAGTAACGTATGTCATCTTTAATATATGACTTTTAAGATATAAGTGGCAGGGCCAAGACCTTTAATCAGTAGAAGCAGCTACTTGATTTTATAATTGATTTTTAAATTTTTTATTTGAGAAAGGATAATTTTAATAAAAAATTTAAAATCTAGTAACATAGTTCTAAATAAACTTTCAAAATATAAGGGGGACAATTGTCCACCATCAATTGTATATGGATCCGTCTCTATTAGACATGTTTTAGTAATTGAAGAAACTTTATATTAAATTTTTTTTATTATGTGGACTAGCATAGCGGTATATTAATATTGTTAAATATATGGCTATAAAACAATGATGGTGACGGTGATAGAGATAGAATTAGGGTAAGAGGGTTGGAGGAAATGGTAGAAGGACCATAGTGGTGTGTTAGGAATATTGCCTAAGGGACAATAAGATTGAGATGAGAAAAGAGCAGCAAAAGAAGGGAGCTTGAAAGAGGTGATTCTTTTTAGTCCATGTAAGACCAATTTAATATTTCAAACCCTCTACTACTTAGAATATAATAGCATCCATTTTGTATAGATAGGGCAAACAAACCATGCTATTTGTTTCTTTAGGTTATAATAGCTATATAATTTTAGAAGTCTTTTGATACACGCACATATACATAACTATCATGATTGCTCATTATATTATAATAATATTTTTTTGATATTTTATTAATAAAAAGTATTTTCATGAGTCCTTCAGCAAAGATAATGATTATTCAAATTCAAAACCTACACTAATTTTCTACTGCGAGTGGCTTCAATACAAAAGCCAAATCACAAGTTGTATCATTATTTTTCATTATTTCTAACCACAGCCCTAGAAAAACTATTTTTTCAATTTTTTAGTATATAATAAAGTCAATTTATAAACCACTTTGATGTAAGCACTCTGAATAAGCATAAGAGACATGAAAAATATAAATATTCATTTAATTACATCAAGGTAGATAACATTTTCAACAAAGATGATGATTATTTAAATTCATAATCTATCTATACTAATTTTCTACTACCAATGGCCCTAATACAAAAGCCAAATTAAAGCTATGTCAATTATTTTTCAATATTTATACCCATGGTCCTAGAAAAGCCATTTTTCAGTTCTTTAGTATATAATAAAGTTAGCTTATAAACCACTTTGATGTAGGCACTCTAGGTAAGCATAAAAGACATAAAAAATATAACTATCCATTTAACTACATCAATGTAGTTAACATTTCTTCAAAACCGTTGTCTATGTTTTTAGTTGAATCGATTGCTTTCAAAGAGAAATGGAGAGAGATTTATCCACATCATAATTATCTAAATTTAAATATTTTCAATATATTATTTAAAAATTGAATATAAAATTTTAGTTGGATGTAATTAGTAGAATAAATTACAGTTCATCATGCCTTAAGGCTTTAAACTGCACCTGCCACCAATTTCTATCATTTCCTTTCAGAATTGTTTTGATGTCCCAACTTCTGGGGAAATGGCTGCATCAAAGACATATAACAACTTTACACACAATGGATCAGAACTACAGCCCCTCTGGCAGACCTGGCCCCAGTACTAAAACCTAAGTCTGTTAATGACTTCAGACTTTCTAGGCCGATACAAGCTAACAAACCTACAAAGCTGGACAAATTAGCAGAGTAATAATCAATGAGACATGACAACCAAAGAAACCATCTTTTCTTTCGTAGATTTTTGAAAGCAGGGCTTGGAAGTCCACAGTTAATTCATGTTGGTCAGACAAGCAGGCAGTCAATTTTGATGCATTTGAACTTTGTTGCATATATAACGTGTTTAGTCGCTAGCTTTTAGTTAACTACGTCTTCGTTGAAGATGTTACCAAATGTTTGCTTGCTTAGATGATAAATGGTAAGAGACTAGGAGTTCAAATTCCTCTGAATATCAGTCCTTAATTAGAGAATGGAATGAGTATAGGATGGAAGGCAGAGATTAGATCCTCCTAATCTCAATGATAAAAATAATAATAATTAGAGGTTTGCAGTTCTAGTTCTTGCAGATCATGTTAATATCTATTTTTATTGACAGAAAGTGACAGTCAAAGCAAAGTTAAGGGCGATTGGAGACAAAACACACAATAATATTCAGCAGTTTGAACTTAAGAATCATGTGCCATGGCCATTCATATTCACCAATCTTTAGGTGATGGAGCAAGTGGAAATAAAGACATTAAATTTGGTAATTGTCTCTGTCAATGCACGACAACAGCAAGGTTTTTTCTATTTTTTAATGGTGTAGAATTTATTTATTGTACTACCATGTTCTAAGCGACAGGATTGCAATGCTTGTAATGTGTGTGGTTGCCATCAGTTGCGGTCTAATGGCAAGAATATATTTGGTTGCAAGAAAATTAATGAAAAATTAAAAGAAAAAACTTAGTCATTTTTATAAAAATAGAATTTTTTTTTTTTTCAGAGATGTAGTTATAAAATTTACAGATCTAATAGTTTTTCTAACGAAACAAGCAATTACCTCGCATCTAAACATAACCGAAGATAATATTACTTGTCGCATAAGAATATATACCATCACAATTTCCTACAAAATCTAGGATGAGTAATAGCAGATCAAGCCTCTGCTCCATAGATCTAATCCTAAATGAATGCATACTTTTGTTCTAAGTTTTCTATGGAGCTATTTAAAAACAGAGTAAACTATGCAAGTGGTTGTCAGCTGCTTTCTCAATCAATACAGAGGGAAAGAGAATACACACACACACACACAAAGAAGAAAAAAAAGTAGTACCAAGCAAAGTCTTTGTGACTGGTGTATCATTAAAAGAACGATATTTGTTATTATTTTCCCACTCGAAGTTGTTGGTCATTAATTATATAGATAACATTGCATCTGTCCGAGTACATTATATTAGAGTATCTAACAGCCTTAACTTCAATATAAATGCTGCTCTTAGAATTAGGCTTCCATGCCCATGATGTTTGATTGAGAAGACCAGCTTCATCTTTTAGTGCAGAGCAACTTCAATGCAGAGAGACCTCGTGGGTGGAAGATTGCACCTTCAAGGCCCGCCATCTCCTGTTCTAACTTCATGATTGATGCATGAAAAACATTGAGTCTACTGTTGATTAGGTCATGACTCATGACTGACAAAAAATGCCATCTCAGTCGTTGGGTTCAGTGGTGGACAGTGCCCTTCATCTCCTCCGCTTGTCATGGAAGTCTTAGAAAAAGTGTCATTTGATCTTATCAACAAGTCTCCAGTGAAAGAAATTAAAAGTAGTAGAAGAGAAATTATCTATCCTTGCTTTATATATATATATCATGATCAGACTTGGTGCTGGTTGGATCCTTTGACTGATCACCCAATCAAAATCAGCCACCTATAACAAATTCATTTGTGAATCATGCATGACGGCCGGTGTGCGTGCTTGAAATCCAACAGGTTTTAGGCCCCACTCTTTGTATTATGTAACTATAAAATAGAAAAAAAGAGGTGTAAATAAGACTGCAAGGAGAAAGAGACCAGACGCCAAATTAGATTTGGAGAATCTCTCACGCTAAAGAAAGGTGAGCCACAGCCTCGACTGCAGTCCCTTTCAATGACTGGAGCCATACCGATCGAGTGCTGCGTGGACTTGGCAGCGAGTCGAGAGGGAAAGTTTCGTTAGAAGAAGCAATTCAGTGAGCCAACGTTTGGGCCACAAAGTCAGCAATCGAGTCCAATGATGCTTTGATACTGTGGATGCTAATACTTGTACGAAATCTGACATGAGATCAGTGAAAGGAGAGAGAGAGAGAGAGAGAGAGAGAGAGAGAGAGAGAAGTAATTAGGTCTCGAGGGAAAAGATTAATTTTAAAATTTTCTTCCAGTCAAAGGCATCGCTATTTCGATTTCTTCCACGTTAAATCATGGAAGATATATTCATATATATAATGATAAGTTTCTACCACCTAACCCTCTCACGCGATCAAGTCATCCAAAAAAGCGACGTTACATCGACCACGGCAGCCTCATGGTGGCAATATATATTATTTGATTAAAATTTAACTTTAGTCCTCGCACTCAAAAATTATTCAAAATCCATTTTATTTCCTAAACTTTTAATTGTTACGGCTTTAACTTCTCATATTAAAAAATATATAATATTTTATTATATAATATTAATTAAAATTGATGAAATAATTGATATAACATCCTAATACCAACAAATAGATTGGTTGATAATTTTAATTAGCTTTTTATAATGAAGAGTCAGTATGCTTAAAATTATAATTGGTTAAAATGAAAGATCAAAACAACTGAGATGTAAGATCAAAATAAATTTTTATCTTTCAAAATACATTTATGATCGGTCAAAAAGTTGGTATGAAAGGGAGGAGTACATGCGCAGGTTACATCAAATAAAAATTAGTACAGTAGTGTTGGTATGTACCCATAACGCATTTATGATGTTTTAAAAATAAGATATAAAATAGAATAGTACAAAAAAAAAAAAAAGAGAATACCGTTTAAAGATCGTGACATATAAAATAAAAATATGAAAAAGACTTGTTATTATTTCCTTTGACACAGTAAGCATGTATTGATCGTGCAAATTGATCGTCCATATATACGATGAGCGATAAGTCCTATTGAGCCATCATATGTGCATCAAGTATGCATGAGCAACAAATTATATAGCCAATGAGCGTTTGCTGGCGGTACAGCAAGACTTTCCCTTAAAAACATTTGAGTTCTTGAAAAGGGTTCAAACAAGCTGGGCCAGGCTTGGCCATACCGTAGGGTAGACTTGAGTGGATAAGTTCCAAATTGCTTGCCGTCGGCTAGGCTCGAGTCCAAAAGAATCATTTAAGAAGGAAAAGAGAGAGAAAAAAACAAAAGAATCAAAAGAAAAAAACAAAAAAAAGACAAAAAAAAGCCAATAGTAAAATGAGCAGGAATGCTTATCGGAAGACTTCTTCGGTTTTGTTAACTAAGCTACTTTGCAAAGTCTTTCAGCTTGTTGGACTCGAGAGGATCTATCTATATATTTTCAGGCCCCACTGAAATCCAAGCTGGCTTCGAATTCACTCAAACTAGATAAACTAATGCTCTAGTGGAGTGGTTGCAAACAATTCTACAAGACAGAATCTCTGGCCAATTGTCCTTTGAAGATGTTGACTGCTTTGGATTCTGAAGTTTTGATCTCTCGTACGTGCTACTTATTTTTCTTTTCAGGATTTTTTTTCGTCATAGAAGAGGTTTATAATTGAAAGATCAAGTTTTGAGATTTTTTTTTAAATATATTTTGCATAGTATGAGAGAGGATTTTGGGCTTAGATTCAGCCATGGAGATCCAAAGTCCACCACTCATTGGAAACTGTGGCCAGGTTAGCATCCAAGTCTATAAAATATCATTGGTTGGAATAAACCTAGTAGGATTAAAGGTCTCCTGCCAAAAAAAGAAAATAAAGATTTTTTAATATAATGTAGAAAATAAATTATATTTACTGATATTTTTATGATAAAATATATGAAAGAAATTAGATGACTAAATAAAACTAAGAAGCAAGATTTAAATCAAATTTTGGCCGAATTTTCTTCATTCAACCAAAGTCTCGTTATATGCCATAAAAAAGTCTTTGTGCGTCACCTTTGATGCACAAAGGTATGCATTAGATGCATGCATTGATCGAGCACCCGTGCGAGTGTGCATATGGAGCGCACCATGGCTCAATGAATCATGGCATGCATGTTTGCACGAGCACACAGCCAATGCGCACGCTTTGTATGCATTTTTATGCATCAAATACAGTGCACGAAGATATTTCCTATATGCCACTCAGATTTTCTATGTCTATATAGATGCCACATCTTTTTGCACATCACGAGAAGAATGAGATCTTGGATTAATACCATTTTACTGCAAATTCATGCAATAATGTAGGTAAAGTGATCACCAAAGAATACTTGCAAGAGTTTTAAAGCTTCAATTTAACTTACTACTAGTATATAATCCATGCAATGCAAAGAATATGATTTCCTTTCCATGATAAAACATAAATCTTTAAATTTTTAAGCCAATCAACTAGAATAAAAAGAAGCAATAGAGAAATTTTATAATTCATCTAGAAATAAATTCAAAATTAGAAGGATTGAGTTTGATTTAATAAACTAATATTCAGACGTTGAAAGGAGTAACCCCCTTAAATTGTAGGCCATCCAACGAAAATAAGAAGATATAAAGAAAGGAGAAAGGGTGATACAAGTTATTCAGAATAGAATTCAATGCAAGAAAGATTAAATTTGATACGGTAAGCAAAGATTTAGACATTAAAAGAGCATAAGTTTTCAAATTTTAAGCTGACTAATTGAAATAATTAACAACTTTTTGACATTAATTTTTTCATCAAAACTTTCTACTGTGCTCAAATGAGATTGAGGCTGGTCGCTTCAACCCATTTTATTTGCCCATTTAAGATTTTACCATTGCATGTTTGTTACTTCAAAAACGATTGCTCTCCAACACAGTGCACGCCTTTATAACTAAATTTTCAAGTCAAATTATATTCCTTTATTATAATTACTTTATTTATTTGTGATTTTTTGTATTGTTATAAAAATTTTCATTTCTAATGCTTATCAGTGATCTATGTTAGAAGTGTTGGGTTTGGGCTCCCTTCCTATGTAGAGAAAAGACCCAAATGTGTAAGTACACTTTGTATCATACTTGTCTAAGTGGTAAATCTGATTTGGTAAGAATCCCTAATCTCTGATTAGGTAAGGATCCATCTTGGTAAGAATCCCTAATCAGAGGTGAGTCTGATTAGGTAAGAATCCAACTTGGTAAGAATCCATAATCAGTGGTGAGTCTATTAGGGTGATATTAGGGTTAATTTTTGAAAAAGAGAAAAGAAAGCCGTCATTCGAGAGAGAAGAGAAGAAGAAGCCCTTCCCGCACATACTCAGAGCAGCCACCGTAAAATCGCTACTGCAGATTCATTCACCGTTGGATCGGACTGAAATTTTGACAGCAGGTTCGGGACATCTGGTTCTTCATTCTAAACGGTTGGATCGGTGAAACAAGGTCTGAGATACGAAAAACTCTGGTCGGATAGTAGCTCATTTTGGGATTTGTTAAACTTCTTGGTTCTCTATTGTAAGCTTCTCAACTTTATTGTTTGGTTGGCTGTGAGCACTCATTTGTGTTCTTGTTTGAGACTCTTTTGTACCCTTATTTGATCATAATGGAGCTATTTCTTTGGTCTAGACGATCCGTGGTTTTTACCCTTGCTTTGAGGGGTTTTCACGTTAAAAATCTTGGTGTCTCTTGTATGTTTGTGATATTCAATTGCTGCCACAAATTTTGTTATTGCTCCTCACAGATTCTTGCAAGTTGGGGAAATATATCTCCGCTGCATATTATGATTTGTTGGTACTGTGTTGTTATTTTTCTATCAAGAAGAATAAGAGGGAAACCAAAATAAAATAAAATAAAATAAAATAAAATTAGATAGTCTAGGGATCTTTGCGGTGCAATGCCTAATAATAATTTGGGAGTCAACCGAGCAAGACACGACCTTTTTTGAGTTTAGTTTAGTTGATGACACGAGTAATTTCTACCACTTGAAGCCCCGAGATCGCGGAGACACCCACCAAAAGTGACAAATCATAGCAAATATTTCCACAATGAAGTAAGGAAGTCAGAGGAGGTGAGGCTTGTCATAGAAACGTACGGTCAATTCGTGGATTTTTTTTTAAAATAATATCTTTAGTAAGTATTTTTGAAATAATGTTTTAAATTATTTTGAAAATAATATGATTTTTGCGATCTCGAATGCTATGTCAGCAAAACGGCAATTTTAGTCATTTGAAATCATCAATCAAACCCTAACCATTTCATCCTGGAATTATCTATTAAGTTAACGGTTTGAATAGAATGAAAGTGTTAGAAAACTGGTGTTTTGCTAACATGTTGCTTTATTGAAATTGACAGCAGTTGCCTGAAAGTTGATTACTAGTCTGCTTAACTTTAGTTCAAATTAAATTGAAGTGGACTCCAAGTGAAGATTTATATTTAGCACACAATAATTTGGAGGATTATGTTTTTTTTTTGCTAGTTTCCATTGAAGTTAACCGTTACCGACTTTTAGTTGACTCAGATAGTTTGCTGACTTTTTTTCAAATTTTCACCATGTAAAATTGTCAAATACTTATAATCGGCCTTACTTTAAGGCAACGGTGGCTAAGTTTGAAAATATTGCTGGCTTTAGTAGACCTTTTGGGTCACGATGAGCATTAAATTAAAGGTTAAAATAATTTATTTTTATGGGTTTTACATTTTGTTAGTGATTTCTGTTAAGATTTTATAAAGTCCAGATTTTCAATAGGTGCAAGCACCTGATGTTAATTATTCTTATCTTAAGGGTTACAAAATTTCTGATTAAAAAAAACTTACTGACCTTATTAGCCTTTTTGTATAGATGCAAACTCATATAAGAAACGTTGTTATTATTTATATTTTATTTTATTTTTTAAGATACAAGGTGGTATCATTCATAAAGGTTCAAGTTTAATTCCTTATGTCCATCCTTACTTGAGTATAGGTTTAATCCTCATCTAAGTATGTTTTGTCCATGTGAGTCGATTAGAATAAAGTCCTTTGATTTGGAGGTGGTGCTTCTAATTTAATAGCACCTTAAAGTAATGATCCTTTATAGGGTTGTTGGGAGAGAGTAATACTCTCAAAATTAAAAAGTCATACTTCTTTTTATTATAGAACAACGTTTTAAATTTTAGTTTTTTAATTATATTAGGGTGATTAAGCTTCATTAATTACTTAGTCAAGATAGTTTGTATTAAGCTCTTGATGTGTGCCTCAAGGTGCTTTGAGTAAGGTGAATCGCCATTAGCATGGCTTGCATGAGTCACCTTTGAAGAAAGCAATGCTCTCTTAGTAAAGCAATCCTATCTGGATATTCCTATTACTGGCAGAAGACCTAAGATCTCGGACTTTAGTAAGCTCGAGTCGAGGATTCGTGCTCGGCTGGAGGGGTGGCAGGTCACTGGGCTATCTATGATGGCGAGGATCACTCTTATTCGATCAGTGCTTACATCTCTTCCTCTCTATCTCTTATCTAATGCTGTTGTCCCTTTGACTTGTCTGAGGAGGATTGAGCGTTATTTCAGGGAATTTCTTTGGGGTTCGTCCCAGGATGGTCATGGTGTTCATCTTTTAGCCTGGGACTGTGTCTGTTTGCCGCTTTCCGAGGGAGGCCTTGGGATCCAGTCCTTGACTGCTCGGAGGGAGGCCTTGATTGCTAGGCATGCTACTCGTTTTTTGCTTGATCCGCACTGTATGTGGAGCTCCTTTATGCGTGGCAAGTATGGGGAGTGGACTCCTTCCACTAACCTGCAGTCTCTTCGGGGTCACTCTTTTTTCTGGAAAGAGGTTTGTTCACATGCTCCGGACATCCTTCATAGTATCTCCTGGATTCTTGGCAATGGTGCTTCTGTGGACGTTGCTTATGATTCTTGGATCGCTGACCTCCCTTTGTCTCGATGGCCTACTTTCGTCAGCACTGATATTCCTCTTGATATGCGAGTTAGTGACCTCACGGTGCCGGATCATTCCTCTTGGTCTACTCCTCTGTTATCCCGCTTCTTTGGCGAGGAGCTTATTCGATGTATAGCTGCTATTCCTCTTTCTCCTGGGCACTCCCCCGACATCAGGGTTTGGAGGCGGTCCGGTATTCCGAGTGCTCCCATCAGGGACATTATCAAGTTTTACCGAGCTTCATCCCGACCGCTAACTGACATGACTTGGATTTGGCATCTTCCCATTCATCCCAGGGTTCGTCTTTTTCTATGGAAGATTGCTCGGAATTGTCTCCCTACTTGCTCGGTTCTTTCTAGACGTGGCATGGGCATTCAACCTACGTGTCCGATATGCGGTATTGAGGAGGAGGCGGTGGATCACGCCATCTTCACTTGTCTCAGAGCTCACCACATTTGGGAGATCGCTAGGGTCAAGCCTTGGGATGTCGCCTCTTCTTCTCTTTCATTATCTTTCTTGGACTTGATCAGGCAGGATGTTAGGAGAGGGTGCAGTAAGCAGGGCGCGACGAGGGCTTACATTGCTTATCAGATTTGGTTATCTCGGAACCGGATTGTCTTCACTCAGGAGCCTTCTCCGTCTTTTAGGGTTGTCCGGACTGCTGTGTCCCTATCTTCTGAGTATACATCCCATCATCTTGGTTGTGATTTTGATAGCCCTGGCCTCTGCGATTCCCATGCTGCCCCGGCAG
The DNA here is from genome assembly GCA_900491605.1 of Calamus simplicifolius. NCBI lineage: Eukaryota > Viridiplantae > Streptophyta > Magnoliopsida > Arecales > Arecaceae > Calamus > Calamus simplicifolius. The sequence goes on along the minus strand of UESW01004534.1, from coordinate 528,734 downwards.
CGCACCGGAGAATGGTCTTTATTTCTTGGGAACCCCCCTCTAGGGTTTATCAAAATCAACTTTGATGGGAGTGTCCGGGGCAGATCGCCGGATTGGGTTATGTCATTCGGGATCCTGGCGGTACTATGCTTGCTGCTGGAGGATTTGGACATCTCGATTCGTCAGTGCCGCTTGCTGAGCTTTATGCTGCATGGGCTGGAGTCTCCTTTGCTATACGCAGTCTCCATGCCCGTCGTCTTATTCTTGAGGGTGATGCTCTCACGGTGATTCGATGGCTTCGCCAGGATCATTGTGCGCAGTCGCCCACCAACCCTTTGATCTTTGATATACGCTCTCTCCTTTAGGGGGTTCACAGTATACAGATTAGCCATATCTTCAGGGAAGCCAACTCAGCGGCTGACTGGATTGCCGCTAGAGTTGCTGATCATTCTGGATTCTGGTGCTGGAAGCCTGGTGAATGGTGTCATCCGGGTCTGAACTTAATATTGTATTCTGATAGTGTGGGTCTGAGCCACCCTAGAGTGGTGTGATTCCCGTCTGTACCAAAAAAAAAAAAAAAGAAGTTAGTGCTCCTAATGGCAAAATGGAGCAATGCTTTAAGATTTTAATTTTGAGGGAGCTGTGCATTCATGGTGAAAGAACAATGTCCATGATAATCATCAATGGAACAAGGCTCTTGATTTTCAACCTCAAGCCAATGATGCAGCAGTACTCAAGGTTTTTATAACCTTAGTATAGTAATAGAGTGATGCTCTAAATCTTCAATAATGGAGGCCTTCAATAATGAAGAAAGTCTTTAAAAATAGAGCAATGCTTCAAGTTTTTAACAGTGGATCAATGTTCAAGTTCTCATCAATGAAGCAATGCTCCAATCTTCCATAGTGGAGCAACACTCTATATCTTTGATAATGGAGCAAGGCTCTAGTTCTTTGATGATGGATTAATGCACCAAGGTTCAACAGTGGAACAATGCTCCAATTAGCTTTTTCTTGGGTATTGGGCCTTAAAGATCGTAGACTATTAGGAAAACACTTTGTACACCGGCCCCGGTGCAGCAACGCTGACGTGGGCTGCACCGCGTCTTCGATTGGTCCACGTGGATCCGACGTGGATGACCTGACAGGCGGTATGGCTGGGCTTTGACGTAACGTTCTGAACGTGACGGACATTTAATGCTGTTCGCTTTTTTTTAAATTTTTCGTGCGGACGAAAATGCCCTTTCGCTCCTTCATGGCGCCATTTTACGTTTTATGTCATCTGTGCAAGAAGAACTCTGTTTCTTCCAGCTTAGAGGCTGAAAATACTTCAGCTACTGGACTGGAAACCTTGATACTGGAGTCAGGAGTCTGTGTAAAAAAACTTCTGGAGGAAATGTCAGCCGCAGCACAAAGTAAAAACTCTTTCTTCCCACTTCTTTATTACATCAACAGTTTTTTTCTGGTTAGAGTTAGTTAATGCGTTTAATGCGCGGGTAACTACCTTAGAACGAAATAGTTATGACACTCTGAGAGTCATAACTGTTTTGTAAATATTTCAGCTTTGAAGTCTGGTCGACAGGAATATTTCAGCTTTTGAAAAACCTGGCTACTGGAGTCTACTGGAGGCTTCAAATATAAAAGTTTATCCAATGAGATTTTCCTTGCCAAAACCTCACGTAGACGTTCGCTTCTCTCTCTGAATTCGGCCAGGTCTGTAAGATTTTCCTTGCCAAAACCTCAGCTTAGGCTCATCTTGCAGACTGGTCGAATTCAGAGAGAGAAGCGAACGTCGAAAACTGAACTTTCCTCTCTGCAAGAATAACTCTCTTTCTTCCCCCCCCGCTCTGAGAGTCCGCATGGTAAGGAATCCCCGCGACACCCTAGTTCGAAGTCGGCCGTTAGTCCTTCGCGACACCCCAGACGAAATCCCACGACACCCTAGCTTTAGGGCGACGACACCCGTCTTATAAATGACACATAGAGAGAACCCGGCGACACCCTAATTGAATTCGGCAGAAAATCAATCGCGACACCCCAGTTGAAATCCCACGACACCCTAGCTCTAACGAGACGACACCCGTTCTTTAACATGACCCACGGAGAAACCCGCGACACCCTAGTTCGAATTCGGCCGTTAATCCTTCGCGACACCCTAGTTGAAATCCCACGACACCCTAGCTCTAACGACGACACCCGTTCTTTAACATGACCACATAGAGAGAACTCGGCGACACCCTAATTGAATTCGGCAGAAAATCAATCGCGACACCCCAGTTGAAATCCCACGACACCCTAGCTCTAACGAGACGACACCCGTTCTTTAACATGACCCACATAGAAACCGGCGACACCCTACTTGAATTCGGCCGTTAATCCTTCGCGACACCCTAGTTGAAATCCCACGACACCCTAGCTCTAACCGACGACACCCGTTCTTTAACATGACCACATAGACAGAACTCGGCGACACCCTAATTGAATTCGGCAGAAAATCAATCGCGACACCCCAGTTGAAATCCCACGACACCCTAGCTCTAACGAGACGACACCCGTTCTTTAACATGACCCACATAGAAACCGGCGACACCCTACTTGAATTCAATCCTTCGCGACACCCTAGTTGAAATCCCACGACACCCTAGCTCTAACAGACGACACCCGTTCTTTAACATGACCACATAGACAGAACTCGGCGACACCCTAATTGAATTCGGCAGAAAATCAATCGCGACACCCGTTGAAATCCCACGACACCCTAGCTCTAACGAGACGACACCCGTTCTTTAACATGACCCCACATAGAAACCGCGACACCCTACTTGAATTCGGCCGTTAATCCTTCGCGACACCCTAGTTGAAATCCCACGACACCCTAGCTCTAACAGACGACACCCGTTCTTTAACATGACATAGACAGAACTCGGCGACACCCTAATTGAATTCGGCAGAAAATCAATCGCGACACCCCAGTTGAAATCCCACGACACCCTAGCTCTAACGAGACGACACCCGTTCTTTAACATGACCCCACATAGAGAAACCGGCGACACCCTAATTGAATTCTGCCGTTAATCAATCGCGACACCCTAGTTGAAATCCCACGACACCCTAGCTCTAACGAGACGACACCCGTTCTTTAACATGACCCCACATAGAGAGAACTCGGCGACACCCTAATTGAATTCGGCAGAAAATCAATCGCGACACCCCAGTTGAAATCCCACGACACCCTAGCTCTAACGAGAAGACACCCGTGATTGAACAAGAGACCACGGAGATAATCCCCGCGACACCCTAGTTCGAAGTCGGCCGTTAGTCCTTCGCGACACCCCAGACGAAATCCCACGACACCCTAGCTTTAGGGCGACGACACCCCAGTTGAAAATTGACGACACCCAACTGATCACGGCGGCGAGAAGGCCCGCGACAACCAAGTTACTAAAATTTAATTTTATTTATAAAAAAAAATACATTAGCCCTTACTGGGGCTTATCTCCTTCATTCGCTGCGCCGGCGATGTGATGCTGGAGGGACGCTACTTTCCTCTCCAGGTGGCTATTGGCCCGACGCAGGACCTCTATCTCTTTTGTTGTAACGGCCAGGTATTTCTCGGCCGTCTTGATGAGTCGCTCGCTGCTTGAGAGCGACTCAGCATAAACCACTGCGTCGATGGTGACGGTTGGGGGTCGCCTGCCAGTAGATCTTACCTCGCCTCTGGAAGCCATCTTGTGGTCAGTTCAAGATGGAAAGGTGAGTAACGATGGCATTCCCCCATCCTTATTTAAGGTTCCCCTGGCGGGTGTTTCGATTGCCATGCGCCACCATCTCAGTGGTTGTTCACAGGAATCGAATCGGTGCGCCACCACGCCCCGCCCTCCACGTTGAGTTTCGAGGGATCGGGAACAGAACAGTTTCGGGAAGCAAACAGTCTTAAGTTTAACGTCGTCCCAAGAGAAAATTCACGACACCCAAGGATGATTTGGATTTCGGCCGAAACTCCTTCGCGACACCCCACTTGAAAGCTCACGACACCCTCGCTTTAAGGCGACGACACCCGTGCGTCGAACTGATCACAGGGAGAACCCCCGAGACACCCCTTCTCGAATTCGGCCGAAACTCCCTCGTGACACCCCAGTTGTAAACTCACGACACCCTAGCTTTAAGGGGACGACACCCATGCATAACAGTGAACCCACGGGTGTCGTCGCCATAAAGCTAGGGTGTCGTGAGTTTACAACTGTGGTGTCACGAGGGAGTTTCGGCCGAATTCGAGAAGGGGTGTCGCGGGGGTTCTCTCTGTGATCAGTTCGACGCACGGGTGTCGTCGCCTTAAAGCTAGGGTGTCGTGAGCTTTCAACAGGGGTGTCGCGAAGGAGTTTCGGCCGAAATCCAACTAATCCCTGGGATGTCTCGGGGGTTCTCCCTGTGATCAGTTCGACGCACGGGTGTCGTCGCCTTAAAGCGAGGGTGTCGTGAGCTTTCAATGGGGTGTCGCGAAGGAGTTTGGCCGAAATCCAAATCATCCTTGGGTGTCGTAATTTTCTCTTGGGACGACGTTAAACTTAAGACTGTTTGCTTCCCGAAACTGTTCTGTTCCCGATCCCTCGAAACTCAACGTGGAGGGCGGGGCGTGGTGGCGCACCGATTCGATTCCTGTGAACAACCACTGAGATGGTGGCGCATGGCAATCGAAACACCCGCCAGGGGAACCTTAAATAAGGATGGGGGAATGCCATCGTTACTCACCTTTCCAGCTTGAACTGACCACAAGATGGCTTCCAGAGGCGAGGTAGATCTACTGGCAGCCGACGCCCAACCGTCACCATCGACTCGATGGTTTATGCTGAGTCGCACGCTATCATCGAGGAACTCAGGCTGGCGCTCGAGGAATACCAGGAGGTTTCAACAAAAGAGATAGAGGTCCTGCGTCGGGCCAATAGCCACCTGGAGGGGAAAGTAGCGTCCCTCCATCGCCAGATCGAGGACGCAGCGACCGAAAGAGAGAAGCCCCAGTGAGGGCTAATGTAATTTTTTTTTTATAAATAAAATTAAATTTTAGTAACTTGGTTGTCGCGGGCCTTCTCGCCGTGGTCAGTTCGTAAGCACGGGTGTCGTCGCATTAAGCTAGGGGTGTCGTGAGCTTTCAACAGTGGTGTCTCTAAGACTTTCGGCCGAACCAATTCTCCTAGGGTGTCGCGGGGATTGTCCGTGCGGTCAGTTCTAAGCACGGGTGTCGTCGCCTTAAAGCTAGGGTGTCGTGAGCTTTCAACGTGGGTGTCTCGAAGGAGTTTCGGCCGAAGGTGTCGGAGGGTTCTCTCAGTTCTAAGACGGGTGTCGTAGCATCTAGGGTGTCAGTAGATTTCAACTGGGGTGTCTCGTAGGAGTAGCTGTTCATGAATGCGTGCTATATTTTCACAGTTGATGCTGAAAATGTAGATCGGAAAGAAGAAGATAACACTCCCGGCCGTGCAGCTTCACCCGTCGTTCCAAATGCAGTGGATGATATTGTAGTTCCTCAAACTGGGATGGAATTCAATTCAGCCGATGATGTATATACGTTCTACAATGGATACGCGAAACGAGTTGGCTTTGGAATCACAACAGTGTGTAGCAGGGCCAACAACAAAAAACAACTTTGCTTCAAGCACCTGGCGTGTTGGAGGCAAGGAAAATCCAGAAAATCAGAGAAGAGTATGAATCATAGGGATACTGGGAAAGTTGGTTGTATGGCATCCATAAAAGCAAGACTGAATGCTACAAGTGGTAAGTGGATTTTGGATGAGGTTTCTCTAGAACATAACCATGGGCTCTCCATAACATCAGCTGGTTATCTACGGTCGCATAGGAGGATCAGCACACCAGAGAAGGCAGAGATCAGCAATTTACATGCCGTGAATGTTCCGACGACTCAGATATACTCTGCCATAGCAAGGAGAAAAGGGGGCAGAGGACAATTGGATTTCACCGAGAAGGATGCTCGTAACTTCATTAGTCGCGAACGTCAGTCTAAGCTGAAAGAAGGAGATGCTCAGTCGATGGTAATTCATTTTGCCGAAATGCAACTCAAAAATCCCAATTTCTTCTACTCCTTAGACCTCAATGATAATGGTCATCTGAGGTCTGTCTTCTGGATTCATCCAAGGTCAAGATTGGCATGCACATACTTCGGTGATGTTCTAAGCTTTGACTCAACTTACTTGACAAACAGATATCAAATGCCTTTTTGTCCATTTGTTGGGGTGAACCATCATGGACAGTCAACCTTGCTTGGATGCGCATTGTTGTCTGATGAGAGTACTGAGACATATAAATGGGTTTTTAAGACTTGGCTGGATGCAAATGGTGGTCAAGCACCTATTGCCATGATTACTGATCAAGATAAGGCAATCGAGGCTGCTGTCAAAGAAGTTTTTCCTAATACCCGACATCGATTTTGTCTTTGGCATATATTGAAGAAGATACCGGAAAAGATTGGCCACATTTGCACGGCAAATCCCAAGTTTATGGTTGATTTCGATGAGGCAATATATGATTCATTGACCATAAATTCATTCGAGGAAAGGTGGGCACATGTTATGGAGAAATATAAAGAATGCAAGTCTATAGATTGGTTCAATGTCCTATACGAATGTCGGGAAAAATGGGTCCCAGTTTACCTCAAGGATACATTCTTCGCAGGTTTGTATGTCAATGGCTTTGGTTCATGATTCATTTAAACGCTTTTTTTTTTTTAATTTTTGGTTGACAAAATTTTTAACAGGGATGTCATCTTCACAAAGGAGCGAGGGCATTAATCACTTCTTCGATGGGTTTATAAATTCGAAGACAACACTAACGGAGTTTATAAGTAAGTACGAAGATGCCTTGGAAAAACGATACGAGGCCGAAAATGAGGAAGATAATAGGACTTTGCAAACGATAGCTTTCCTAAAGACATCATCACCTTTTGAGAGACAAGCTGCAGGAAGGTATACACGGAGCATTTTCAAAAAATTCCAGAATGAGATCCTTGAAATGGCTGCATCAAATACAAAATTGATCAACGAAGCTGGCAACACGTGTATATATTCCGTCAAGTCGTATGAAAGGATTGAAGTCGATGGAATTGGCAAGGAGATGATCAAAGATTATATCGTGTCATACGATAGAAATATTGAGGATGTCCAATGCCAGTGCCGATCCTTTCAGTTCAAGGGGTACCAGTGTAGGCATGCCCTGTTGGTTCTTCATCAAAATGACGTATTTCGTTTACCAGATAAATACTTCTTGAAGAGATGGTGCAAGGACATGAAATACCAATTCGACGAATTCGACTGCAATACTGAGGGTTATGATAAAAGCACACGAAACTCACGGTACGCAGTGACAATTTTTTAATTGAAATGTCTTAATATTTGTTATCGTTAATATTATGTTTATGATTGTAGATATAGTTTGCTGTCTCATCGGATGACGAAGCTCGCAGAGATAGCCTCCATGTCTGAAGATGCATTTAATGTAGTGATGGATGGTCTACCGCCTCTATTCAAAACTGCCGTGGATGCCAACTGCGCAGCTAAACCACGTTCAGAGCTGGTAATTCAAGATCCTGAACAAATTAGGACGAAAGGTCGCCCGAGAGAGAACAGATTAAAGAGTGCAGTCGAGAAGAAGGCAAAAAGATCAAGGAAAAATCAGGCCAAGGAAAGAGCTGCTTCAAGTAGCAGGCAGACTTGTTTGCAGTCTATTAATACTGAAGAGGACCTGGAGATAATTGTTCCGCCGTCAGAAACTTTAATGGATGAATTTGATGCTTATGTATTGAGTCAACTTACACAAGATCATATATAAAACGAGTGTCGTAACTTTTGAATTATGGTTGCTTGGTCGTAAATGAAATGCTCGCGAACGACTCCGAGGAAATTAGCGCGACGACACCCTTGCTCATGGAAACGACACCCTAGCCTTGCTCGGCGACACCCGAAAGACGGAAACATACGAGACATCCTAGTTCTGGCAAACGACACCCAAGCCTTGCGCGGCGACACCCGAATGACGGAAACATACGAGACATCCCAGTTCTCGCGAACGACTCCGAAGAAATTAGCGCGACGACACCCTAGCTCATGGAAAACTAGCGCGCGACACCGAAAGACGGAAACATACGAGACACCCTAGCTCTGGAAAACGACCCCTTGCGCGGCGACACCCGAAAGGCGGAAACCTACGAGACATCCCAGTTGCGAAACGACTCCGAAGATTTTAGCTCGACGACACCCTAGCTCATGGAAAACGACACCCTAGTCTTGCGCGGCGACACCCGAAAGGCGGAAACCTACGAGACATCCCAGAGCTTGCGAAACGACTCCGAAGATTTTAGCTCGACGACACCCTAGCTCATGGAAAACGACACCCTAGTCTTGCGCGGCGACACCCGAAAGGCGGAAACATAAGAGACATCCCAGAGCTTGCGAAACGACTCCGAAGATTTTAGCTCGACGACACCCTAGCTCAAGGCAAACGACACCCTAGTCTTGCGCGGCGACACCCGAAAGACGAAACCTACGTATGTTTCCGCCTTTCGGGTGTCGCCGCGCAAAACTAGGGTGTCGTTTTCCATGAGCTAGGGTGTCGTCTAGCTAAATTCTTCGGAGACGTTTCGCGAGCACTGGGATGTCTCTTATGTTTCCGCCTTTCGGGTGTCGCCGCGCAGACAAGGGTGTCGTTTTCCATGAGCTAGGGTGTCGTCGAGCTAAAATCTTCGGAGTCGTTTCGCAAGCTCTGGGATGTCTCCGCCTTTCGGGTGTCGCCGCAAGACAAGGGTGTCGTTTTCCATGAGCTAGGGTGTCGTCGAGCTAAAATCTTCGGAGTCGTTTCGCAAGCTCTGGGATGTCTCTATGTTCCGCCTTTCGGGTGTCGCCGCGCAAGACAAGGGTGTCGTTTTCCATGAGCTAGGGTGTCGTCGAGCTAAAATCTTCGGAGTCGTTTCGCAAGCTCTGGGATGTCTCTTATGTTTCCGCCTTTCGGGTGTCGCCGCGCAAGACAGGGTGTCGTTTTCCATGAGCTAGGGTGTCGTCGAGCTAAAATCTTCGAAGTCGTTTCGCAAGCTCTGGGGATGTCTCGTAGACATCGAGGACACTCCTGCTCGCAGTGATAAAATTTTAATATTTGCATTAAATATTAATCAGTGTTAATATGAATAATTTACATTCAATGTTCATTCAAAGACGAATACAAAAATTAAGAACATTTTTCGACAATGTCGCTAATCTTTTTGTTCAGGCCCTCTCTCAATATCGTCGCAGCTAAGTGTCGCCGATAATCTCTGACTTCCTCATCACTGAAATCCAGCTTCATATCAGGATTGTCCCGTCGAGCAAGACATTCCATGTATCTCAGACAGTACAGGCCGCAATCCAGCGATCCGCTCGGTTGGCTTGGGCAATCCGAAATATCTTCTATCGGCCACTCCATTGCTTCCTTCTTATCGCAGTAGATATGGAATATGTGGCCTAGAATTGTATGCCATTTCCTTGCATTGGCCTTGTACTTCGGGTTGCGTTTCATTGAATTCAAGTGCATGAACACCTTCCTTTCCATGTCGACAGCAACCAAATGCCAGTGCGAGTTATCAGAGTTTACAATGGTAAAAAGAAACCGGAATTGGGACTTATCTTCATCCGATACATTGTCAAATATCGCAGCCCCAGATGATCCAGCAAGTGCCTTCTCAGAGCAAGAGACGAATGGATGGAAACTTCTTGAATGCGAAATAAGATGGCTTCTCGGGCAACAGACGATTGATTCTAGGGTTTATGCCGACCTAAGATCCTTTGAAATTTATTATCGGATATGGACTCTTCTTTATTTTCATTCCCCTGCTCTGTTTTATCAGCCAATGAATCCCCCTCCAATATGGATTTTGCATTCCCTGTCTCACTCGGATCATCTTCTTCTCCTCACTCGTTACCAGGCTCGCGGAGGACCAACTCCAACGAATGCGAATAACTTTCCTTTCTGACCAGTGAGAGGAGGCTCTCAGCTGGACCCACATCTTCGTTGATCCTTAACAACTCCAATTCATTTCTCGGCGCAAGCTATCCATATATCTGGCATGGCTAGCATGGCTCAGTGACTTAGGGTTAAGTCAGAGCAATGGAGCTATGAATTACCAAGTCCTGAGGTTGCAAGTAACCCGAACCGATTGGATCTTAATTTGGTGGTCATACCACTTCAACAGCCGGGGCCGTCAAATTGATGTATGCTCGAGGAACCACGCCTTGTTAAAAATAAAGTAATATTACACGTGGTGTTGTCTCGTTAGTGCAGCTAACGCAAGCAAGCAGCTGTCAATTCCTTCAGTGAGATTGCTCAACTGGCTGGATGTCGCGATTTGATTTTCTGCCGAATTCAATTAGGGTGTCGCCAATTTCTCTGTATGTGGTCATTTACTAAGACGGGTGTCGTCGCATCCTAGAGCTAGGAACGTCTGCGTGGATTTCAACAGGGGTGTCGCGAAGGATTAACGGCCGAATTCGAACTAGGGTGTCTCTGGGATTCATCTCCGGTGGTCTGTTTAAAGAACGGGTGTCGTCTCTTCTAGAGCTAGGATGTGTCGGGATTTCAACTAGCGCAAAGGATTAACGGCAGAATTCGAAAGTAGGGTGTCGCCGGGTTCTCTATGGGTCATTTATAAGACGGGTGTCGTCGCCCCAGAGCTAGGGTGTCGTGAGATTCAAATGGGGTGTCGCGATTGAATTTCTGTCGAATTCAATTAGGGTGTCGCCGGGTTCTCTCTATGTGGTCATTTATAAGCACGGGTGTCGTCTCGTTAGAGCTAGGGTGTCGTGAGATTTCAACTGGGGTGTCGCGATTGATTTTCTGCCGAATTCAATTAGAGTGTCGCCGGGTTCTCTCTATGTGGTCATTTATAATACGGGTGTCGTCGCCCCAGAGCTAGGGTGTCGTGAGATTTCAACTGGGGTGTCGCGATTGAATTTCTGCCGAATTCAATTAGGGTGTCGCCGGGTTCTCTCTATGTGGTCATTTATAAGCACGGGTGTCGTCTCGTTAGAGCTAGGGTGTCGTGAGATTTCAACTGGGGTGTCGCGATTGATTTTCTGCCGAATTCAATTAGGTGTCGCCGGGTTCTCTCTATGTGGTCATTTATAAGACGGGTGTCGTCGCCCCAGAGCTAGGGTGTCGTGAGATTTCAACTGGGGTGTCGCGATTGAATTTCTGCCGAATTCAATTAGGGTGTCGCCGGGTTCTCTCTATATGGTCATTTATAAGCACGGGTGTCGTCGTTAGAGCTAGGGTGTCGTGAGATTTCAACTGGGGTGTCGCGATTGATTTTCTGCCGAATTCAATTAGTGTCGCCGGGTTCTCTCTATGTGGTCATTTATAATACGGGTGTCGTCGCCCTAGAGCTAGGGTGTCGTGGGATTTCAACTAGGGTGTCGCGAAGGATTAACGGCAGAATTCGAAGTAGGGTGTCGCCGAGTTCTCTCTATGTCGTCATTATAAGACGGGTGTCGTCGCCCCAGAGCTAGGGTGTCGTGAGATTTCAACTGGGGTGTCACGATTGAATTTCTGCCGAATTCAATTAGGTGTCGCCGGGTTCTCTCTATGTGGTCATTTATAAGCACGGGTGTCATCTCGTTAGAACTAGGGTGTCGTGAGATTTCAACTGGGGTGTTGTGATTGATTTTCTGCGGAATTCAATTAGGGTGTCGCCGGGTTCTCTCTATGTGGTCATTTATAATACGGGTGTCGTCGCCCTAGAGCTAGGGTGTCGTGGGATTTCAACAGGGTGTCGCGAAGGATTAACGGCAGAATTTGAAGTAGGGTGTCGCCGGGTTCTCTCTATGTGGTCATTTATAAGACGGGTGTCGTTGCCCCAGAGCTATGGTGTCGTGAGATTTCAACTGGGGTGTCGCGATTGATTTTCTGCCGAATTCAATTAGGGTGTGGGAAGAAAGAGTTTTTACTTTGTGCTGCGGCTGACATTTCTTCCAGAAGTTTTTTTACACAGGCTCCTGACTCCTGTATCCAGGTATCGGCTAGCCTCGAAGTTGAAGTATTTTCTTTCTACCGGGGAAGAAACAGAGTTCTTCTTGCACAGATGACAGAAAACATCAAGGTTTTTCAGTCCAGTAGCTGAAGTATTTTCAGCCTCTAAGCTGGAAGAAACAGAGTTCTTCTTGCACAGATGACATAAAACGTAAAATGGCGCTAAAGGGCATTTTCGTCCGCACGCAAAGTTTAAAAAAAAGCGAACAGCATTAAATGTCCGTCACGTTCAGAACGTTACGTCAAAGCCCAGCCATACCGCCTGTCAGGTCATCCACGTCGGATCCACGTGGACCAATCGGAAGACGCGGTGCAGCCCACGTCAGCGTTGCTGCACCGGGGCCGATGTACAAAGTGTTTTCCTAGACTATTATAGGCTATTTTGGGCCTTAGGCTAATTCTTAAGAGGCCTTGTGTTACTTTAGATTTTTTGAGTAATGTTCTATACGTAAAGAATTGAATTTGTCATTCATAAATTACTTTAAAAAAATAAGAAAAAAGTGTATGCTAAAGTTTTTTTTAAAAAAAATTAAATCAACCTGAAATGATCCATAAGTTAACTCAAACCTAACTATTGAGGGTTAGGGTTTACTTTAATGACCTGGACCCAAAAATGACCCAAACCCGAATTAACCTAATCCGAAATAATCCAATCTAACCTGATTGCTACTTCTATAAGCTAGTAATGAAGCTTATTCATTTGATTTCAATAACACTGATGGTCTTTTGAAGCCTAATGTTTTGAGCCTTCTTGATAAGAATATATTATAGTTGTCTCAAAGTATAGTATGGCGTCTCAAACAATTCATAAAATTTGGTGCCAATTCCTTCATCAAAGTTTGAGAATTCGGCTAGTTCACTATTTAGAAACTAGTTGAGTAGCTTCAAGTAAACAACTCTCATGATATAAATTATGATAGCCATCAGGTCTAACCATTATATCCTAATTATCAAGCTAGCAATGAAGCTCATTCATCTAATTTTAATAACATTGATGATTTTCTTCAATCTAGGGCTTTGAGCATCCTTAATGAAAATATATTACAAATATCTTTAGTGCAACATGGCACCTCAAAAGTGCCAGTTCCTTCATTACAGTTTAAGAATTCGATTAGTTTGCCAATTAGAAACTAGTTGACTAGCTTTAAATTAATAGATTCTCATGATATGAACAAAAATAGCCATCATGTCAAACTGTTGCATCCTAATAATTATCAAGCTAGCCATGAATCTGATTTTAATAACACTGATAGTCCTCTCCATCCTATGGCTTTGAACCTCCCTAATGATAATATGTTATAGTTGTCTTTGGTGTAGCATGGCATCTCAGATAATTTGCATAGCTTGGCATCAGTTTCTTCATCATAGTTTGGAAATTCAACTAGTTCACCATTTAGAAATCAGTTGATGCCACTTTTACCGTTCATGTTATTATCAAATTTTGACATTGCAACTAGTCCATTCTCCCCAAATCAACTACTTTTAGAGTGGATAACAACACCTTAATTGGATTTCATAGCAAGCCAGCCCATACTATCAACCTTTTGAATCTTTCCACCAACAATTCTATGGCTGCTACCAAACAACTTGACTTTTGAAGAAGATCTAGGTCTTGACATTTTTAAAAAAGATCTTGATATCTAGGTTCTATAAAATAGATTAAGAATTATGAATTTTCCTTTCTTCAGCATAATAGTCATCGAGATTAACCATTAGTCTTATTTTTGATTCTTACTGGCCTATGATGTTCCATTAAAGAATTAATAAATAAAATTCATTAATTAAATTTCTCTCTTATAAATAACCATGATAGGTTCATATATAATATAAAAAGAAAAGGCATATTTTCTGCTATTTCATCTTAGCAGCATTGTGTTACGTAATTCGCTATAAGTAAAAGTAGATTGAATAATATCTATCTTAATCGATTTTTGTATTCATATTTAACCTCATACTAATTTGAGCAATTGACTAACATTCATAACCAGATTCATATCACTGAAAGAAAAATGAATGTTGATATGAATAAACAAATGATCCAAGTCATATTTGAAATCTAGTCTTGTTTTTAATCTTATTTAATCTTTTATATTACTTATGAATTTTTGTGAAAAATAAGTGATCGTACTAATATGGAATTGAATTAATGTACCTTCCACATAATGATATCTTTAATTTTGCATGCTCTTGATATCTTATTTGCATCCATATCTATTTAAAATAAATGCATATAAAAAATTTTGTATCTGGCTAATATTCATGCTTAACAAAGAAAAATGAATATATCAAAACATTTACTTTTATGCATCCTTAAGTTTTAGAAAAGTTGCAACTCTCTCTCATCTTTTAATGTAACTCGTTACTCTAATATTCTTAAGATGCACCTGATTTAAACATAAAAAAAAAAATTGGTTGGGTTACGTTAAATGGAGCGAATTGAAAATAAACTGCAAGAAGAAAAAAAAAAGTTAAACTATAAAATCATTTTATGGATGCAAATTATTTTCGATTTAAATGAAATAAATTAATTATTGAATTAGAAAATATAATTTTTATTATATAATAAATTTTAACCCTAGTTTGTTATACTCTATATATGAATAATCTGAAAATTTGAGAGTTTACGGTCATGAAAATTCTAGGTCGTATTGTAATGGGATTTATTAGTAAAATTCTTTCCCATGGTTCATATCATGACCCCAAAATAGTTCCTGAGTCACCCCAAATATGGTAAAACGAGATATCTCTTTACATGATACAACAAATATTGTTATTCCTATAATTTTTTTTTTCATGCTTCATATAGCGAACTTAGAATGGTTCGTTGGTTACCATAAAGAAATATGGTATTTGGGCTTTGTTATGAATTTTGTTTCACATAGCGACCTTAGAATGATTCTCAAGTCACCATATAGAACTAGGAAAAGTCTTTGTATATCGCCCCCGGTGCAGCAAGGCCTACGTGGGCTGCACCGCCTCTTCTGATTGGTCTACGTGGAGCCTACATGGATGACGTGCCGGATGGTATGGCCCTGCTATGATGTAACTTTTTAAACGTGACGGCCATTTAAAGCGCTTCGCTTTTTTTTTTAATTAGCGTTCAGATGAAAATGTCATTTCCCTCCATTCTATCGCCATTTTACATTGGATTTCATCTATGCAAGAAAAACTCTTTCTTCTCCCTCGCTCTGGCTTTCGGCACGATCCTATGCCCTCGCTCTGAGAGTCTGGTCGAAAGAAAATATTTCAGCTTCGAGGCTGGAATACCTGGCTACTGGAGTCTTTGTACAAAAACTTCTGGAGGAAATGTCGTCCACGAAGTAAAAAGTCCTTCTTCCCACTTCTTTGTAAAGCTCCTTTATTACACCAACTATTTTTTCTCGTTAGAGGTAGTTAATGCATGACCAAACCGTTTAATGCGCGGGTAACTTCCTTAGAACAAAACAGTTATGACATTCTGGCAGTCATAACTGTTTAGAGTTTACTGTTTTGTAAGCACGAATGTCATACTCTTTTAACTAGGATGTTATACCTCATGAACTGGGGTGTCGTCAGAGTGTTTCGACCTATATTCTCCGTTATTTCATGTCCATATAGCTCTAGTGTCGTCATGCTCGGCCGAAAATCCTTCGCGACACCGCAGTTCAAACATCATGACACCCTAGCGACAACGCTACGACACCCATGCTTAAAACCTTATAACACCCAAGGAGGAATTCGGCCTAAAATCATTGGTGACACCGCAGTTGAAACATTATGACACCCTAGCGTTAACGCTACGACACCCATGCTTATAACCTTCGCGTTCTTCGTATGTTGCTTTCCGGGGTGTCATAGCGTTTCTATGGGGTATCTTTAAATGCTAAAGGGTGTGTCGTGCTTATAACTGATAGGTGAAACATTAAGACACCCAAGCGTCAATGCTACGACACCCCATATGGAGAACAATCCCCGCGACACCCCGCTTTAACAGTCAGTCATCGGTATCGTCGCCTTAAAGCTAGGGTGTTGTCAGATGAGAATTGGGGTGTCGTTAACAGCCTGAGTCGGTGATGTCGTCGTTTGCGACACCCCAGTTGAAACCTGACGACACCCTAACATCAATTCTACGACACCCGTGCTTATAACTAACCACGGAGAGAAGGCCCGCGACACCCAAGTTACAAACCTAAGACACCCATTCACGCTTAGGAGAAAACTTTAGCACATCCCATGATGAAATCGGTCGAAAAATAGTTACGACATCCAAGCTCCCTTATCCTTCGGTCTGGCAGCAAACACAAAAGTCACTAAAATTTATTTTTATTCATCACATAAATAAAGACAAGAAGAAAAGAAAAGAAAAAAGTACAGAAGCCCTCACTGGGGCTTGTCATTTTCTCCGGGCGCTGCCGAGCTCCCCCCATGCTGCGGGGCTAACTCGGCGATCTGGCGCTGGAGGGACGCTACTTGCCCCTCCAGCTGGCTGTTGGCCCGACACAGGACCTCGATCTCTCTTGTTGAAACGGCCAAGTATTGCTCGGCCGCCCTGTGAGTCGCTCGCTGTTTGCGAGCGACGACGCAAAGACCTCCGCATCGACGGTTACCGTTGTGCGGTGGCTCCCATGGGTGCCAGTCGATCGCCCCTTGCCTCTAGAAGCCATCTAAGTATCCAAAAATTTTGGAAGATCAGCTGAAAAGGTGATTAACGATCGCATTCCCCCATCCATATTTAAGGTACTCCTGACGGGTGTTTCGATTGCCCGAGCTATCAGCTCCGGCGCCCCTATCGTGGAAACTCGCCACGTGCCACCATCTCAGTGGGCGGTCAAAGGAAATGAATGGGTTTTGAACTAGGGTGCCGTGGGTTTCAACAAGATAAGAGCGAATGACAGCAAACACCCAGGAGGAATTCGCCTCCCTCGTGAACAGAAACCATTAATGAAGAATGAAGAGAGTATGGGGAAGCCAAATACTGCGACACCCTAGTACCAATGCTTCGATACCCGTGCTTAAAACTGACGAGGGAGAGAATCCCCACGACACTCCTGGTGGAATTCGGCCAAAAATCCTTCGCGACACCCCAGTTGAAATCTCACGACACCCTAGCTTTAAGATGACAATACTCGTGCTTACAAATGACCATGGAGAGAATCTCAGCGACACTCCTGGTGGAATTCGGCCGAAAATCCTTCGCGACACCCCAATAGAAACGTCACGACACTGTAGCTTTAAGGCAACGACACCCGTACTTAAAACTGGCCACGGAGAGAATCCCAGCGATACCCCTGGTGGAATTCGGCCGAAAATCATTCGCGACACCCCAGTTAAAATCTCACGACACCCTAGCTTTAAGGCGACAACACCCATGCTTAAAACCGACCACGGAGAGAATCCCAGCGACACCCCTGGTGGAATTCGGCCGAAAATCATTCGCGACACCCCTGTTGAAATCTCACGACACCCTAGCTTTCAGGCAACGACACCCTGCTTAAAACTGACCACGGAGAGAATCCCCGCGACACCCCCTGGTGGAATTCGGCCAAAAATCATTCGCGACACCCCAGTTGAAATCTCACGACACCCTAGCTTTAAGGCGACGACACCCGTGCTTAAAACTAACCACGGAGAGAATTCCTGCGACACCCCTTGGTGGAATTCGGCCAAAAATTATTCGCGACACCCCAGCTGAAATCTCACGACACCCTACTTTAAGGCGATGACACCCGTGCTTAAAACCGACCACGGAGAGAATCCCCGGGACACCCCCTGGTGGAATTCGCCCAAAAATCCTTCACGACACCCCAGTAGAAACCTCACGACACCGTAGCACCAATGCTACGACACCCGTGCTTATAACTGACCACGGAGAGAATCCCCGCGACACCCCAGGTGGATTGGATTTCGGCCGAAAATCCTTCGCGACACCCTAGTTGAAACATCACGACACCGTAACACCAATGCTACGACACCCGTGCTTATTGCTTTAAGGCGACGACCAACCCGCCTTAACAGTCAACGCACGGGTGTCATCGCCTTAAAGCTAGGGTGTCGTCAGATGAGAACTGCGGTGTCGGTAACAGCATGAGTCAGGGATGGTGTCGTTAGGCCTTGTCAATGTGTTATTAATTGGTGTCGTAATTTTACAGCCCCGGTGTCGTTTTTTATAAACTGGGGTGTCGTGACTTCTGAATTCAGATCATAGGTGTCGTATTGTTTTAACCTTCGTGTCCTAATCCTTTGTCAGGATATATATTGACAACTAAATCTATGGATATCATTGTTCATGACTGTGTACCTATATTTCCACAGACGATGCTAAAATTAAAGATCGGAAAGAAATCGATAACACTCCCGGCTGTGCACCTTCACCCGTCGCTCCAAATGTAGTGGATGATACTGTAGTTCCTCAAACTGGAATGGAATTCAATTTAGTAGATGATGTATATACGTTCTACAATGGATACGCGAAACGAGTTGGTTTTGGAATCACAACAGTGTGTAGCAGGGCCAACAACAAAAAATAACTTTGCTTCAAGCACCTGGCGTGTTGGAGGCAAGGAAAATCTAGAAAAACAGAGAAGAGTATGAATCATAGGGATACTGGGAAAGTTGATTGTATGACATCCATAAAAGCGAGACTGAATGCTACAAGTGGTAAGTGGATATTGGATGAGGTTTCTCTAGAACATAACCATGGGATGTCCATAACATCAACTGGTTATCTACGGTCGCATAGGAGGATCAGCACACCAGAGAAGGCAGAGATCAGCAATTTACATGCCATGAATGTTTCAACAACTCGGATATACTCTGCCATAGCAAGGAGAAAAGGGGGCAGAAGACAATTGGATTTCACCGAGAAGGATGCTCGTAACTTCATTTGTCGCGAACGTCAATCTAAGTTGAAAGAAGGAGATGCTCAGTCGATGGTAATTCATTTCACCGAAATGCAACTCAGAAATCCCAATTTCTACTATACCTTAGACCTCAATGATAATGGTCATCTGAGGTCTATCTTCTGGATTCATCCAAGGTTAAGATTGGCATGCACATACTTCGGCGATGTTCTAAGCTTTGACTCAACCTACTTGACAAACAGATATCAAAAGCCTTTTTGTCCATTTGCCGAGGTCAACCATCATGGACAGTCCACCTTGCTTGGTTGCGCATTATTGTCTGATGAGAGCATTGAGACATATAAATGGGTTTTTCAGGCATGGCTGGATGCAAATGGTGGTCAAGCACCTATTTCCATAATAACTGACCAAGATAAGGCAATCGAGGCTGCTGTCAAAGAAGTTTTTCCTAACACACGACATCGATTTTATCTTTGGCATATATTGAAGAAGATACCTGAAAAGATTGGCCACATTTGCACGGCAAATCCAAAGTTTATAGTTGATTTCGATGAGGCGATATATGATTCATTGACCATACAGTCATTCGAGGAAAGGTGGGCACATGTTATGGAGAAATATAAAGAATGCAAGTCTATAGATTGGTTCAATGTCCTTTACGAATGTCGGGATAAATGGGTCCCAGTTTACCTTAAGGATACATTCTTCGCAGGTTTGTATGTCATTGTCTTTGGTTCATGTTCACGTTCAACGCTTTTTTTTGTTGACAAAATTTTGAACAGGGATGTCATCTTGACAAAGGAACGAGGGCATAAATCACTTCTTCGATGGGTTTATAAATTCGAAGAATACACTAACATAGTTCATAGGTAAGTACGAAGATGCCTTGAAAAAAAGATACGAGGCCAAAAATGAGGAAGATTATAGGACGTTGCAAACGATTGCTTTCCTAAAGACATCATCACCTTTTGAGAGACAAGCTGCAGGAAGGTATACAAGGCGCATTTTTAAAAAATTTCAAAATGAGATCCTTGAAATGGCTGCATCAAATACTAAATTGATCAAGGAAGCTGGGAACTATTGTGTATATTTTGTAAAGTCATACGAAAGGATTGAAGTCGATGGAATCGGCAAGGAGATGATCAAAGATTATATCGTGTCATACGATAGAAATATTGAGGATGTCCAATGCCAGTGCCAATCCTTTCAGTTCAAGGGGTACCTGTGTAGGCATGCCTTGTTGGTTCTTCATCAAAGTGACGTATTTTGTTTACCAGATAAATACTTCTTGAAGAGATTGTGCAAGGACATGAAATACCAATTCGACGAATTCGACTGCAATACTGAAGGTTATGATAAAAGCACACAAAAAGAAACCGGAATTGGTCCTTATCTTCATCGGATACATTGTCAAATATCGCAGCCCCAGATGATCCAGCAAGTTCATGAGCAGGTGATGAGGAAGTCAGACATAGAGCAGATACGAAAACTGATGCAATTATGCACTTATGATATCGGTCAGGATGCTCTGCCCAGTTGCGCATCAGAAACTCCTGGCCGCAATCAATTATCTGCCAATGGAATGTAAACGATTAATATAATTCTAAAATCAACAACTAGAACATGTTTCTTGATATACTTACATCATCTATTATCATTCATTGTTAATGAGATCTTGAAGATTTTTTCTTGTTGCAACGCCATTAAACATATTTGTGTAGACGATCTCGTCGGTTAGTCGCTCGCTCAAAAAATTTTGAATAATTATTTGGTCATCTTCGACCGTTGTGTTGGGCTTTGACGTGCCCACTGTCTTCGCCGACTTTTTAGGTCGGGTTGTCTCATAACATTTCCGACGACCGTGGATGCCTTACGCTTCCTCGGCTCTTTTTTAATCCTCCTAACAAGCGACGGCACTCCAATTATTTCTAAGTCCATATCATCCTTTGGCGCAGGGGTGCCAAGTTTATTATCGGATATGGACTCTTCTTTATTTTCATTCCCCTGCTCTGTTTTATCAGCCAATGAATCCCCCTCCAATATGTTCTCCTCTGATTTTGCATTCCCTGTCTCAATTGGAAACTCGGATGAATGGTCCTCCTCCATCTTCTTCTCCTCACTATTTACGTTACCAGGCTCGCGGAGGACCAACTCCAGGGAATGCACCTTCTCTGTTTTCTCGTCCCCCTTGTCCTCCTCATTTATTGCATAACTTTCCTTTCTGACCAGTGAATTGAGGAGGCTCTCAGCAATGGACAGCCTGTGCCTGACATCTTCGAGTTGATCCTTAACACACTCCAATTCATCCTCAACTCGGCGCATCCTGCGCAGCTATCCGCAGCTATCTATTGGTTGAGGGGATGTTTTCTGCTGAGGGAGAAGCCATCGCTCTTCTGGCAATGGTTCAGTAGCTCCCTCCATCTGCAACACAAGATGATAACAAATTAATATTAACTGAACATATTGACGCATTAAGTTGAAAAAATGGTCAGAGCAATGGAGCAATGACTAGATTACCAAGTCCTGAGGCTGCAAGTCGGCAACCCGAACCGATTGGATCTTCATTTGGTGGTCATACCACTTCAACAGCCGGGGCCGTTTATCAGGGTATGCTGGCTCTCGCATTGATGTATGCTCGAGGAACCACGCCTGAACATGATATTTTTTGATATTAAATAAAGTAATATTACAAAAAATTTTGTCTCAACACTAATTTGTGTCTCAATAATCCTTACCACCAGTGCTGCCGAGCATCCGAACAAGGTAGGCTGCCTCCTAACTTTTTTTGCATTCTTTGAGTGCACCGGCTCCTCGGAACGCAAGCAAGCAGCTATTTCTGGGAGAGCCAGAACAATCAATTCCTTCAGTGCCGAAGCCCAGTCGATGCTACCCAGTTGACTTAAGTCATCCAAGTGCTGGATGAGATACCGTGGACATCTCTGATTAGACTTTGGAGCCAAAAACATGGCCAACATGTATGCGATCCAAAGTCGGACGGTGTCCTCGACATCCTCCTGTACTTTAGATGGTCGGAGTTGAAATATCAACTTCTCCAAACCTTCTTGGCGAAGATCTAAACCCTGGCCAAACCGTCTGAACAACCTTCCGTTGAACATTTGGCTGGACGTGTCGATCTTCTTCCCATGAGCTGGAAGTCCCAGAATGAGTGCGACTTCGTCGGCACTGAATAGAACTGGCTTTCCGCAAAACATGAACTCGTCGCCTCCATTGTGACATCTTATGATGTCTGCTAGCAGTCGCCCGTCGACTGTGAACGTCTGCATGTCGACGAAGGCACCAAATGGGTCCTTCGAATCAGTTTTGTATGCCGTCTAGAGAACCCCATCCTCCAAACCTTCTGAACGTATACTGCCGGCCTGCAGCTATTCTTAAACAGCTGGGAAGCCTTCACTGGGGGGACTGGAACAATTTTATTGTCAACGAAACAGGGGGTAAGACAGAAGACATACATGTCATGAAATTTTAAGATAGAATGTCGTAATATTTAATATAGTGATAAACATACCTGAAGGAGCCGCATCCTCAGTCGAACGAAGAACCAGGTCCTTGCATTGTTCCGCCATTTTCTCTGTCTGCTTCTTCTTTGTTCGCGGTCTTCGTGCACAAACGAAAGCACTCATCTCCATGAATGAAGTATTCGGAAGAATGAACTATGGAACAAGTTTAGGAGACCAGTGGCTTCTCGAGCAAGAGACGAAGGATGGCTTCTTGAGCAAAAGGATGGCTTCTCGAGCAACAGACGATTGAGGATTCTAGGGTTTATGCCGACCTAAGAGAAATACGAAAGGACACCCGGATCGCCACGATCACATCAATGAGACCCGCGAACCCATAGGAACTGCCCACGTTTACAAACTTTTCTCGGAAATATGGCATGGCTCAGTTACTAGGGTGTCGTCGAATTAGTACTAGGGTGACGTGAGATTTCAACTGGGGTGTCGCAAATGATTTTTGGCCGAATTCGAACTAGGGTGTCGCGGGGATTCTCTCCGTGGTCAGTTTTAAGCACGGGTGTCGTCTCCTTAGAGCTAGGGTGTCGTGAGATTTCAACTGGGGTGTCGCGAAGGATTTTCGACCGATTTCGAACGTTCTAGGGTGTCGCCGGGATTCTCTCCGTGGTCAGTTTTAAGCACGGGTGTCGTCGCCTTAGAGCTAGGGTGTCGTGAGATTTCAACTGGGGTGTCGCGAAGGATTTTCGCCGAATTCAATAGGGTGTCGCCGGGTTCTCTCCGTGGTCATTTTAAGCACGGGTGTCGTCTCCTTAGAGCTAGGGTGTCGTGAGATTTCAACTGGGGTGTCGCGAAGGATTTTCGGCCGAATTCGAACTAGGGTGTCGCCGGGTTCTCTCTGTGGTCAGTTTTAAGCACGGGTGTCGTCGCCTTAGAGCTAGGGTGTCGTGAGATTTCAACTGGGGTGTCGCGAATGATTTTGGCCGAATTCAATAGGGTGTCGCCGGGTTCTCTCCGTGGTCATTGTAAGCACGGGTGTCGTCACCTTAAAGCTAGGGTGTCGTGAGATTTCAACTGGGGTGTCGCGAAGGATTTTCGGCCGAATTCGAACAGGGTGTCGCTGGGATTCTCTCCGTGGTCAGTTTTAAGCACGGGTGTCGTCGCCTTAAAGCTAGGGTGTCGTGGGTTTCAACTGGGGTGTCACGAAGGATTTTCGGCCGAATTCCACCAGGGGGTGTCGCAGGAATTCAACCCTTGGAGAATGATTCGATTAGTTACCTTGGCCACCCCGTTGGTCTGAGGGTGCCCGATGGAAGTGAATTTCTGATGAATGCCTAGTTCGGAGCAGAATTCCTGGAAGGGCGCATTGTCAAACTGCCGGCCATTGTCGGTGACCAGGGTGTGCGGCAGTCCGAACCGACATATAATGGACTTCCAAAAGAAGGATCTCACTTTGCTTTCCATGATTTTAGCAAGGGCCTCGGCTTCAACCCACTTGGTGAAGTGATCAACGGCCACCAGGAGGAACTTTCGTGTCCGGAGGCCGGGGGAAATGGTCCCAGGATATCTATACCCCACTGGACGAAGGGCCAGGGTGCCACCAAAGGGGTTAACTGAGACGTCGGCTGTCGCTGGATATTAGCATGGCGCTGACAGCTATCACATCTCTTAACAAGCTCGGCTGCATCCTCCTTCATGGTTAGCCAAAAGTACCCCTGTCGTAGGGCCTTGTAAGCTAGGGCTCTGCCCCCCCAGGTGACTTCCACAGATGCCTTCATGGATCTTCCGTAGGATGTAGTCTGATTCTGCTAGTCCCACGCACCTGAGGACAGGGTATGAGAATGATCTTAGATAAAGCTTCCCATCCATCATCAAGAACCTCGGGGCCCTCCGCCTGAGTAGCTTGGCCTCAGCGGGGTTCTCTGGGAGAGTGTCGTCGGTCAAATATCGGACGTAGGCGTCCATCCAGGAGGGCTCTTGCTCCACCGGTAACGCTTCATCTGCAACTTCAATGCTTGGGGCCTGGAGGTGCTCCACATATGTTCTTCCTAACGTCCATCGGCTGAAATGGCTAAACGGGATAATGCATCAGCCCTGACATTCTCCACTCGGGGAATGTAGCTGACACGGAAGTAAGAGAACCGAGAGGCTTAGGATTGCACCTTGCTCAGATAACGGGACATGGTTGGATCCCTAGCTTCGTACTACCCAGTGATCTGCCCAGAAACAAGCTGAGAGTTCGTGAAGGCCCTCAAACGCCTAACTCCTCAGCCAACCTCATTCCCGCTAACAGGGCTTCATACTCCGCCTGGTTGTTAGTTTCCGGGAACTGGAATCTAAGAGCATACTCCACCGCATCCACTTCAGGGCTCGCAAGAATGAGTCCTGCTCCGCTTCCTTGAAAATTTGCTGCTCCATCCACATGCAAAATCCAGTCCTCTTTTTCTGCCCCTTCGGTCGAGGGAGGGTCCATACACTCCTCCAGGCGTATCTCCTCCACACCCTTCTCGGTCCAGGAACACTCAACCAAGAAATCAGCTATCACCTGAGACTTCATGGCCGACCTTGGTCGGATAGATAGGTCAAATTCACATAGTTTAATGGCCCATTTGGCTAGCCGACCGGAGGTGTTAGGGCGAGACAAGATGGTCCGAAGAGGTTGGTCCATGAGCACCACGATGCGATGAGGTTGAAAGTAGGGTCGGAAGCGTTGGGCCGAGACCACCAGGGCAAAAATGATCTTCTTGGTTCTAGAGTATATGGTCTCGGCATCATGAAGCATCTTGCTGGTGTAATAGACCGGACTCTAGACTCCATTAACATCCATGCGCACGAGCACAGAGCTGACAGCTTCGGGGGAGGCTGCGAGATATAGGAAGAGCTCCTCCCCACTCTTTGGCTTGGACAACAGCAGGGGAGTGGATAAAAATTGCTTCAACTCCTCGAAGACATCATGACACTCCTTTGTCCACTCAAAGCCATTGACCTTGCGCAGCGCCTTAAAGAAGGGCAGGCACCTTTCTACCGATCTTGACATGAAGCGACTCAAAGCCGCCACCCTCCCAGTTAGGCGTTGCACCTCCTTCTTGTTAGCTGGAGGCCTCATATCCAAGATAGCCCTGATCTTGTCAGGGTTGGCTTCAATCCCTCGCTGGGTTACCATAAAGCCCAGAAACTTGCCTACCGCCACTCCGAAGGCACACTTGTGGGGGTTAAGCCTCATCCGATACCGGCGCAGGTTGTTGAAGGTCTCCTCGAGGTCGGCGACATGGTCAGCAGCACTGGTGCTCTTGGTCAGCATATCATCCACGTACACCTCCATATTACGCCATATCTGGTCCTCAAAGACTTTATTCATCAACCTTTGATAGGTGGCTCCGGCATTCTTCAGCCCAAACGGCATCACCTTGTAGTAGTAAATCCCCTTTTCTGTAATAAAAGAGGTGGCTTCTTCATCTGCCGGATTCATCCTGATCTGATTGTACCCCGAGAATGTGTCCATGAAACTAAGGGTTTCATGCCCGGACGTGGCGTCCACTAGCTGGTCGATCCGGGGTAATGGAAAGCTGTCTTTGGGGCATGCCTTGTTGAGGTCGGTGAAGTCCACACACATCCTCCAGCTCCCACTGGCCTTGCGAACCATCACGACATTCGCCAGCCAGTCCGGGTAGTGCACCTCGCGGATGTGACCGGCCGCCAGTAGCTTCCGCAACTCCTCATCCATGGCTTTCTGTCGATTGAGGGCGAAACTCCATTTCTTCTGCCGGATAGGTCGGCACTCCGCCCGAATGTTAAGTTGGTGGGTAATCACCTCTTCTGAAATTCCTGGCAATCGGATGCCGACCAGGCGAAGACATCCGCATTAGCTCGTAGAAAGGTAAGGAGTCAGTCACGAGCCTCCTCCGGGAGTAGGGCTCTAATCCGGACTGTTCTCGTTGGGTCCTCCCCGAGGGGGAAAGTAAGCAGTCGCTCGGCCGGCTCTCCTCTTCTCTCCAGGTCTCAAGGATCTAGCGTCTCAAGTACCAGTGCGGGTGCCGCCCCCTGGGGACTAGGGGCCATGTGGTAGCAAAGTGAAGGTGGATTCTTCTCTCCCCGCATCTCTCCGACTCCTTCGCTGGTAGGAAAACTCACGAGGAGCCTCTTAGTGGATATGACAGCATCCAAAAGATTGAGCTCGGGCCTTCCGAGGATCACGTTGTAAGCAAGGGGCACACGAACCACCAAGAACTTCATGAAAACCGTACTTTGACATGGGGCTATGCCAGCCGTCACAGGGAGAGTGACCTCCCCCTCGACTTTCACAGAATCTCTAGTAAACCCCATCAGGGGCGTGGCGACGGGCCGGAGTAGATCGGGTGATAGGTTCATGCGAACAAAAGCGTCATAGTTCAAAACATCCACAGAGCTCCCACTATCAACTAGAATTCTCTTTACAGGATGTTTAGCGATCGTCATAAATACGACGACGCTGTCATCATTTTTGTTTACTACCTCCTCTAAGTCCTTTTTAAAGAAAGAATTACAGAATCCAACTCCCCCTCCCCTCTCGGCCTCTTCGGCGGGCCTCCTGCTCCCCAGGAAATCATTGCCACCGTCTTCTCCATTGGGGCATTGTTGATCATCGGCGGTGGGGGCGCTGACGGGCCAGGAGCTCCCAGGTTGTTCCTCTGGATGAACTTTCCCAGGTGGCCCTGCTGGATAAGGTCTTCGATAGCCTTCTTCAGCTGGCGACACTCGTCAGTATCATGACCGTGATCCCGTTGGTAGCGACAATAGAGGTTCTTGTTGCGAGGGATCTTCGGGTTCATTGAAGGAGGGCGTTGAAGATAAGACTCCCCTTCAATCTCAAACAAGATCTGAGATATCGGGGTGAGCAGTGGGATGTAGGGTCCATCTCTCGGCGCAGGGGCTCGGGGACGGTTGTCCGGCCGATGAGGAGGCTCATGTCTCCTTGGGCGAGCTTCGGCAGGTTCCGATCGGGCCAGTTTCTTGGGGACGTTCCCGCCAGCCTCGCGCCGGGAGAAGTCGGCCTTGTCAGCTCGAATGTACTTCTGGGCCCGGGTCAAGAGCTCGGTGTAGGAGCTGGGTGGCTTCTTGTCGAGGGAGTACGCGAAGCGAGACGGACGGAGCCCTCGCTTCAAGGCCAAAGTGGCTACCGAGTCTTCAAGATTGTAGACCTCTAGAGCCGCCTCCTTGAACCGAGCGACATAATCCCGTAGGGACTCACTGCTCTTCTGCTGGACGGCGAAGAGGCTATCTGCTACCCTTGGGATCTTCCGGCAGGCATCAAAATGGGCCAAGAAAGCCCTCTCCAATTGGCGGAAGGAATCAATACTCCGTGGTGGCAGGCGGGAGTACCAAGCTCGGGCGACCTTCTTCAGGGTGGCTGGGAAGGCGATGCACATGAGTGAGTCGGTGGCCCCCTGGACTTGCATGAGAACTTTATAACTTTCCAAGTGGTCCAAGGGGTCTGTGGTCCCGTTATAAGGATCTAGCTGGGGAAGGTGGAACCGGATGGAGATGGGTTCTTCCATGATGCGGCGAGACAATGGAGGCCGGCTGTCGTAGTCCGTCTCTGGTAGGTGGGTGATCCGATGGCTAAGTTCCTCCAACCTCTGGTTATACTCGTCAAGTCGACGCTCAGCTCGACGGGCCATCCGACCATCAACAGACCCCTTCCCAGAAGATTCAGAGGACGGAGAATGGGGACGGCAATGTCGGCGAGGGTGCTCTGCCTCCTTCCCATGCCGTCGCTTAGGAGAAACACTAGCGTGGCGGGAAGGCGACCGGTGTCTCTTAGAGGCTTCCCGGTGGTGAGGCTTGGGCGGAGCTTGATGGTGGCGATCCCCCGGCACCGGTGATCTCCTCCGGGAGGAATGCTGACTGGGTTGCACCACCCTTGGGACTGATGGATTTGGCTCCGGCTGCTGCGCGGCCGCCTGTGGCTGCTTGCGGCCATGACTCATAACGGCGTATCGTGCATTACATGTGTCACTATGCATGACTGTGCCCCGTTACGGAGTACGATTCACTACCACTTGCAACTGTGCGCGGTCATGTCAAGCAACAGCGCGCACCAAATGCAACCGCGGCTGCTAGACACCTGTAAAGCCATATTGACAAGTAACACGGGATGCCTCCAGTGCACGGTACGACAGCAATCTTCTGGAACAGAAAGATAGGACATTCGCATAGGTATAAAAGCACGCGCCCGCACTGTAAGTAGGGATTCGAACTCTGGTTTTCTAGCTTTCTTCCTACTAGCAAAAACCCTAACTGTCTCAGCTCCCTTCTGATGAGCAGTTCTTGTCTGATCCCAAGTAACTAACTTGAGCGTCGGAGGATCCCTACCGGAGCATCCGGTCTCCGAGGACTTTTCTTGCAAGGGTCCGGAAAAAAGAACGTCCGTCTTCCCCGACGCTTGAAGAAGGTGACTTGGCGTCATCAATTCTTATTTCTCATTTTTCATACAGTGACTCCAGAATGGTTCCTTAATCACTATATTAAAATTCAAATTGAAACCTTCATAAAATATTTTAAATATAGTGAGATCTATGGATAATTTTTTATTATTTTAATTGCATATGGTGGCCTTAGAATGGTTACGAGTTTCCATGTGAAAATAGGAGCTTAATTTGAGTCTTCCCATAATTTTTATTTTCGAGGTTAGATAGAACACAAAGTAGTTATTATTTGAAATATAATAGGAATATGATTAAATTAATTTCCTATATTTCATATATTGATCCCAGAATTGTTTCTTGGTCACTATATGAAACTCAGACCACTGTAACTTTTATTTTCTACGTTTCATACGGTGACCCCCAGCAGTTTTGAGTCACTACTATTTTCTAAAATTTATACCATGGTATAAAATTTGAAATGCCGTAGAATTTACGAATAAATGGTTACGTTGTATATTTCATATATGACCTCGGAATGGTTAGCCTCATAGTAATTAGAGCTTTCTAATATGTACGGAAGAGTGCGCAGTTCACTGTTGGTCTTGGAAGAAATTTCAGCAGCAGTTAGGAAATCATAAAAATGAAACAGTATGGCGAATATTAAAATATATATCAAAATCATATCTTGACATAGACAGATACATGGCAATCCCAACAATGTACAAATATAACATGAGATGCTTTGCTGCATTATCTATGCATGGTTCCTTTTTTTTTATGCTCAAAGATGTAAGGCTGTACAATTCTGGACTCCCATTTTTATTGAGCCCTGAAATGCTCACAGCTCAGCTTGATGGTAACAAATGCCTCTCAGAATTTCCACCACCTCTAATAGCTGGAAAAATTGTAATCCCTCGATTTATATTTAGAGAACAGATGAGACAGCCCATCCTAAGATCTACAGCGGACTAGAAATGCACATTGTTTGATCCATGTATCCAAATTGCTATACACCACATGTTTGGAAATGAGAGAGAGGATCTATATCAGTCGCTGCTTGCTCATCAACCACTGTCAGTCCACCATGTCGGATGGCCAAGAATGTACCATTGAAAAATAAACCCTGCCCCTATCAACACAAATACGACCCTGCGGCAAATTATAACCAGAGATGATTTTTTGGTTCTGTATCTACTACAGTGGTAATTCATAACTGCCAATGAGAAGGAATAAAATAAACACTGATTTTGTGAACGTAACAAGTGTGCAGTAGCTAACAGAAGTCCAAAAGATAATAAGGTAACTAGGGAAACAGGTTTGTGTGCATGTCTGTACCCCATAAAGATAGAGACATAAATAAATTTCATCTTGTAGTTGCATATTTCAGACTGTAAACTTAAATACAAATCAGGAACTTTAAAGATTAAAAAGATAACCAGGAAAATCTGACATGGCTGAACTATGAACCACAACAAAACACACAAGAAAACAATAGAGATAAAATGCTTTTGGTAAAACCCTTGCAAAACTAACTGCTCCCTCTATGATGCAATGAAACACGTGGAGCAAGGGTTTTACATAAAATATAAGGGCAATGACTCGTATGAGAAGGGGTAATCAAGCAAAACTATATCCACTCAGCAGTCTAGGGTTCTCCAATAAATGCTCTCACTCAAAAGGTGAATATAACAATTAAAAAGAACTGGTGGAAAATGAAAAAGGCTGGATCTGCAAGAAAAGGCAGGCATATGATTACAGAGCAAAAGGTAATGTTAGATAGATATTCACCTGAACGCATGAGTATGATATAAAGTCATATGCAAATGCAATCTGCCTTGCCCAAGCTTTTGCAAATTTTACTTGTCCACATGAATGCTCTGCAAATGAGAGTTGAAACATTTATCGGCTTCTAAGTTCCAAAAATGTTTAAAAAAATGCATTCCCTTTCAAAAAGAAATGAAAACGAAATCAGAAATGATATGGTTTCCTCCTATAAATAAAACTGTTTAGCTTACCATTTTTATTTTTGTACAGGCATAATTGAATTCTCTTTCGAATCCTGGCAACATTACAAGAACTAGTGAGTACACTTAAAAAGAAGTGAAAAGAAATAATATCAATTGAAAGAGTTCAGAAAAAGGAATGAAAACCTTGGCAGCCACACCAGTGGGCAGTGGAGACCTTGTCTGGGAAACAGTAGTTTGCCGTTCTTCTGAAGCTAAAGAGAGCTAGCATTTGAACAAAATATGCAAAAGGATACACAATCAGATTATAGTTCTACCACAAGATTTAAATACATTGTAACAAGAATCAGAAAAGCAATCTGGACTATACATAATTATACTTGAGTATGGCCAACGATTCTGCCAATATGACATGAAATTTCTATGGCAAAATCATAAATTATGGTGTTTGAACCTACCTCGTTGAAAAGTTCTGACAAAGGAGTCTGCTGACACCTTTTGGCAGTCGAGAAGTTAAATTCCTACAAATAAGTTAAAAAGGATAAATATATATGTTCAAACTTAATAAAAGATATCGCACTTGTTCCTTGACAATTTAATGTCAAATGTTTAAAAACCTTAGGTATAGTTATTTCCCGCTTGGTACTTCGGAAGATGCCAAAATCTCCTTTGCCTGAAAAAATCTGCTTCCACCCAAATTCAACTAGTTAACAATGTCAGTTTGTTCAAGGAAGACATTGCATAAGAGCCTTCCCATGACCAGAGGAAGGAGTGTTCCCATAAGTTTTTCTTATCCATGTAGGCATAAAGGCATAAAGATAGAAGAAGCCTAGAAACTTTCATGTGAGCTTACAGAGAAAAATAAAATTTTAATGGATGGATACTGCAAAGTCACGCCACTAAAAACATCCAAAATGGCTCAAATTTCCAATGGACTTGAAATTGAAAATAAGTATTGGCTTTAAATAGTAATTACCTTCTTATTTAGGGGTCGAGCTTTGAATATGGTAGACATGTTTCTGCTGTCCTCTGCCTTCTTATATTCACTAATATGTAAAATGGAGGGAAAAAAAAAACAATAAACTTCAGGAGTATAAAAAAAAGAAAGTTTTTAAAACAAATTTTTGATTAATCAACAATTTCCCATATGAGGTCAAAGCTTTTTTAGTTTCCTTTTCATCATAAAACATATCAGATATGCTTCTCCCTTTGTAACATCATAAGACGTAACTAAAAAAACACTTTAGAGGCTGTTTGGATTAAACATTCCCATACACGTTTCCAAGTAAATTAATTGGCATCTGAAATTCCAACATTTAAAGTGTGACAAATTATTCTAAGAATTTTATTTGCTCCAAGTTTGGAAGTAAATGTTTAATAAAGGGAGAAGTGTTAATCTTTGATATCCAGGAATAAAGGATTACAATGGGAATCTGACCACCTCCTACTCCAAACAGCCTCTTCGGCCGGAAGTGTTGTAATTTAAAGATCCTATCTGAATTTGTATGTTTTATCGAGATATTTTAAACAATTGATTGAAGGGTTTATTTTTAATATTTCCTATCCAAATTATTGTCTTTGTACCAGACCCTTAAATCTGGTTAAGGGACAAACCAACATCATCTTAGTTGATATTATGGATGAGTACTCTTGTAATATGATAATAAGTTTTTTAACTAACATAATCTGGTAGTTTACATATAATCTGGTAGTTTACATATAACTCCCTGCATGGGCAATGAATATTTCAGGTTCATTCATGATTAGATGATAGGACACCGACCCTCCAACAGTAAACAAATTTGCTGATATGAGAGTGAAAAATTCTTGCACTAGATCTATATAGGCACATTAAGCACTACTGCTCTGTTATTCTCCCATCATCCTAGTCATGCTCACTTAGGTTCTGATGCTAGAAAAAGAGAGTATGATACAGTCTACCATTTCCCTTCATTTACTTGGAGAAGTTCAAGTGTGTTATGTTCTCCCACTCTCATGGTATTAACACTCCCTTGAAGACTTTCTGATAATTACACAAACTCAATGTCTCCACCTTTCTCCCCAAAAATCATATCAGAACTGATAGTCAATTTTGTCAAGATTGGGATCAGGTCATAAGTCATAGTGGTGGTTAGATCAGATAGGACCCTAGATTCAAATGCAGATGAGAAAGATCCAAAGATTCTTTCAAGAAAATTCAAAATATAAGAGATGTGGAAACGGAAAAAATGAGTTAACTGCAAAGTGGATGAATTAAAAAATCATACATACAACACGTCTAATAAAACTAGCATCATGTCTAATTATTAAAGTTGTTTATATACTGCCCATCAATTTAACTATCATTTTATGCAGAATGTTAAAAGAAAAAGAAAAGGAAAATGTTAATATATGGTTCTAAAGATGCAGATGTTTGCCTCTTAATTTCACTCATCAACTCCAAATCATGGGTTTCTATTTTTAGTATCTCAGACTTGTTAGTGATAAAGTAATCATAGTCAAATGAATAATAGAAAATGGACTTCCACACGATTTGATATGTAGTAACATGATCATTATTATGCGTTTAGAGGCTGTATATTCTATACATATCTAATTCTTAGTATTCTAATTGATTCAGATCCAAGCATGGGATCCAGAACGGTAAAGGCCATGTTGCTTATGATTGTAAGATTCAGATCATCAATCATAAGATTTCAACAGCAACACCAATTGAATCCTCAATCCACATCCATCTGTTAATCTATCTCCCCTAAAGATGCTTCAGTCCTCTTTTGGACCACACCTCTGTCAATTCTCGAAACCCCCACCAGTGGCAAAACTCATCTTTTAGGATCTAAGCAAGCAGATCTGCATAATCAACAGCAACAAAACGAGAATTTGATTCATTTACCATTTGTGCAGATAAAATTCAGAACATCCACCAATATAAAAGATCTGGTAAACTTGTATATTTGTCTAGATTCTTGCCTGAACTTTGGCATTCTCAGGGACATCCTAAAAAATCTGCCTTAGTATAACATCCAATATCTTCACCTTTAACTCAGTCTTTGTGGTAAGGACTTGCTTCAGAATCGTTCACACGCCATGAGCCTAACTTTTGCATAAAACCTGGGCCAATCACATATGGCTCTGGTCCCAAACAAACCTAAACTTTTGTGCCTTACAACTAAACGAACAAAAATAACAAGCAAAATTTCTCACATCAAGATGTGAAAATGACTCTAAAGACCTATAAAAAGATCATGCAGACTTTTAGAATCTAAAGTCACACAGGTAGCAACTCAATAAATATCTTGTGAAATATCTATCACTTAAGCTAATAGGATAGCATGAGGAACTACTCAAAGGTGGAGAAGGATGTCTTTCTATTTTTCAGAAAGAAAAGAATGCCAGTAGAAGATACCAGTAATACTTAACTCCACTCATACATATGTTTTGCAACCAATTCTATTAAATTTCACAAAATCCACAATACTATGGCTCTATACCCCAGCACTCCTGCAGAGTGAGACTAGGTATCAAATTTCTTTTCCATGTTCATATATGTTGGAGGCCTAGTCCTTAAATAATACCTCATGAAAAACCTTCTACACAAAAATAAAACTCTCATGTTTATTTTCTTTCAATTTGATTTTCACCTTGCATTATTGAAAATAATCAAGTTCACTTCTCGCTCCTGCTTTTACATCATATGCTGTAGCAAAGTCAAGCTTCATGTAACAATGCTTTTTTTTTTAATCACCATAACCTTGTTCACCATGCACCCCATGATAACCAAACCACTTTCGCACTTGCAGCAGCCATCTTATGTTACTTTTTATGCATACTTTATACTAGACAACCTTGCTCATACCTCTGAACAAAGCTTACAAGTGGCTGTTTTTTTCCTTTTCAAGTGTTCGCACAAATTCAGAGCCAACAACTCATGTGAAGTTCAACTCCAGTTTCCCTTTGGCTCTTCTTAGGACGGGATAATAAAACTTCCTATCTTTATATTGGCCTTAAAAATGAAGCCTTGTGGAAGTGATCCAACCAACATTTCCTCCTTTCTATTAAATATCAAGGTTTTAAATCTCATGAGACAAGGCTGTCTTTTGCCATAGAATAGAATGTGCTACCATCCCGCATCATCTTGATAATTGGAACAAAGGAAGTCCCATGATAAGCTGATTGAGATGCTGAGACAATAGTGGGACGGTCCCGTCCCAACACCTAAAATGACAACCAATCCCAACATCCTACAAGATGTTCCAACATTTGATATGACAACCAATCCCAACATCCATAAGTTGTCCTGTTGGAATTTGAAACCATGTTAAATATCACCCAAACATCTAGCAAATGCATCTCCTCAATTGACAAAGACCATGATAGCAATACTAGCCAAAAGACAATATCCGACAAAAAAAACAAATGTGGGATATAATAAACAGTACAATAATAGAATGCTTAAACTACTTGATGCTTACATTCTTGTTTTGGAGGACAGAAAATTACTCATTAAGCCTTGCATTCCTACTTCGAAACCAGACAAACCTGCACTTATTTCTAGCATTCTACTATCAAGCTAACACAGAATGGTTCTATTGATTAGAACACAACATTTGCTATTTTGCATATGGTGACTAACCCTTCATTGACTAACATCTCAAGTTATGGCCCTTGAGGATCAAAAACAGGATCACTGCAACCTTCTGAAGATTAAATTCCATGGAACTAAGATATACATTATGCTTGCATCCAGTGCTCCAAAGACAGCCAGTACTAAGACCCTAACCTAACATTATCGTCACCATGTATTTGCACTCATAGAATATACAAGGAGGGCTCCATCTTACCTCAAAGAGAACTCATGATTATCCCTTATAGTTTTTATTGCAGTCATTCAACGTCAACCAACTCTTTCATCCTATCCATTACATTTTCAATTTTATTAGCATTTAGCAACGAGAAGCGAAAGGAGGTAGAGGCTCTTTACATGCATCGGTATCTTATTGATAGTTTTGGCAACAACATACCATTGAGTCAATGGTTGAAGGAACCTTTCACTTAGCAACCATAAAGAAAATTTTCCTATCAAAAATGGATTTTAAAAATGCTTTCTTTAATAAATATCTTCACAAGAAATTTTGTATTATATGGTTATCAAACAAATTTTATATCTGATCCTAGAAAAGCTATATGTGATCCTTTAAACCTGCATGTTAATGGTATTGACTAACTAGTTCTGTCAAGCTCACCTTTGGATTTCAATTAGGTGAAGAGAACCACTATTTTTTCAGTTTATCCTGCTTTCCTCCAACTAGCCATTTTACTTCAATATTATTGCCACAACAAATGATATTCTATCATGAATTCTTTCTCTTTTTCTTTTTTTTCTTCTGATTTGTTGGTTATGTGTTTTTTTTTGTGTGTGGATGAGGGGGGAGGTGGTTCAAATTTCACA
Source organism: Calamus simplicifolius (assembly GCA_900491605.1). Taxonomy (NCBI): domain Eukaryota; kingdom Viridiplantae; phylum Streptophyta; class Magnoliopsida; order Arecales; family Arecaceae; genus Calamus; species Calamus simplicifolius. Next base: position 492,579 of record UESW01004534.1, on the reverse strand, counting down.
TAGATGGGTGGAAAAATTCAAGTTGTTTTAGTGATATTATATTTGGTTGATAACCAGAAAGGCTATGAAGCAAGGTTCATCATCTCGATATCAAACCTCGTATCAGCACCACATTACGGTGTCGATACACTTGGTTTGCAGGTTGGTTCAGCATATCGAGTCTCGATAGGCACCAATATTGAGTCTTGACTCAATACTAGTAGGGTACGATATGCCCGCTATGAGATGGTATATACTGGTATGACATACCATACTATCAAGCATTGAAATAGATAACAATTCTACAAATTTTCCCTTTAGTTAAATGTCAAATAATAGAGTCACACTAAAGACAGTATGCAACACCCTAATTAGGCAAATAAGCGGACAACCTTATAACCTCACAGCTATCTGTCCAAGTTTTGCAGCATGCTAACTCATTGGTTCCTTGAATGACTATCATTGACACAAATTATCTATTATCCTCATATCTAGCCAATTGTTTTGACTCCAGTTGATATAGAATAAGCTATTATATTATATTCTTCCTAATATTTCTCATGTCCTCGAGGACCAAGAACTGTGTTAAGGCCTCAAAGTATTGAAGCAAGATATCTTGCAATTTCTTACATTATTAATTGAATTTTTATCTAACAGTTCCTTTTATGCCTAAGGCATGTGACCTTTTCAACACCTCTATAATGTGGCAACACACGTAGAAGCCACATTGCTTCTGATCTGACCAGCATAAAATAATGAAACATGTCAGAGTTGGTTGTCATTTTGTTGTGAAATTTACTGGGTATAATATTATTAGTCAAAGCTTAGAGTAACTTTACATCTGTTTTTTTTCCATCTTTCTTTCTTTATACTACAAAGCTAGCCTCAAACAAAAATATAGATCAACAGAGTGTGCTGGGAGAAACATGCACGCAAGAATTTTTGCAATTTGTCTCTCTTTCATAGGCCTCAAGGTACTTGAGTTGATGCTTTCTGTACTACCGGTCTACGTGCTAAGAGTCTAGCTGAACAGAAGAGGTGACAGTACATGTTGGCCTCTATATTTGCAATATGCAACTTCATTTCAAATAACCTAGTCCAATATTTCCAAAGCTTCACAACACTGTCACATTATAAGCTCATATACAAGAAAAGGTTTCAAATCACAGTATGGAACATGGTTTGATAAGGGACTGAGTTACTATGATATCACAACAGTATTGTGCCAATACTTAGGATGGCCTGGAAACTAATAATTCACAGTGACACCAAGTCTTCTTTGATTTGTTCTTTTGAATGCTTGTTAGAAGTTTTCAGGATTTGCTGAGATCACCAGGGGATATTTTTTAAGCTTATGATTGGTTATATGGTGTCAGTACCCGTACCTACACCAAAATTTTACATATATTGTCAAAATTGTCATCCTTATTCTCATCTCTACAATCCTATCTCTACATATTTCTCTTTGGGTTTTAGCTTACTATGTGTCCACATGCAGATGCACATTTAAAATATATATATTGGGGCTTATGAATAGGCTGAATCAATGAGAGTGCCAAATTTTGGAAGGAGATGAGATCTAGGAGTAATGCAAATAAAAGCCTCAACAAGGTTTCTCTCTCTCTTATAGACAAAGAAGGATAGAGCTGTAAGGAAGATAAGGGCAATTATGACAAACCCAGAGACCAAAATTTGCTCCTTTTCATGTAGTATAGATAAGAGCACCACATTTCTTGATTTTCTTTTTCATTTTGTCTTTCAAAAACAACTATTAAACCATAAAATCTATTTCAGAATTGAATAATGAAAGAATTTTGAGTGCCTGATTTTAGAAGACCAAGACAATGAATGAGGGTTGTATTTCATAGATATAAAGAGATCTGTTCAAACTTCAAGTGCAGGTCATTTAAACTTGGGTTGCCCTGCTCAAATAAACCGCAAGAATCCTTGATATGAAGGACCTGCAAGCTTGGAACATGCATTCATGCAATATTGCTAGCAGACATGAAAAAACAAGCAATTTAGGTGAAACAATTATAAGTATGCTAATGATAATTATCTATAAAAGAAAAAACACTTCTGGCAAGTCTCATGCAATATAGTGCAACCCTGCCCGCTACTAATTAAACAAAAATTACTTATCTGGCTGGTTTGTGAGCATGCAACTTCAGAGTGAAAGATAAAGTTGGCAACCAACAATGAATAAATGAAATAATAACCAATTTTATGGTTTTAGTATAAATGTGCCTCACACTACAACAAGAAGAATCAATAGGTAAGAGACAAGGGTTCCAAGATCAAAAGAAGTGAAGTCATTGTGGTGATTTTACATAATGCAAAAAATAGGCAAATGGAAAATCACCAGAAACTCTTGGCACTACAATTTTGACTTACTTTTGTAGCTTTGGAGGACCATAATCCTGATGCTCTGACCTTTTGGATTCTGTCGCATCACCCTGTACAGTAGAAAGAATAAGAATGTCAGCAATTCACATTGAGACTGAAGAATAGATTTTGGAAGCTATATAATTGTATAAACAAATTTATGGACTAAATCACAGCATCAATACTAAAATGAAAAAGAAATGTTTGCTAAGTCTGTGCAATATAAGGGCATGATAATGCATTAGAGATGCAGGATCAGTGTTGCGGCATTGTACCAGTGATAATGATGGAGCCGGGCAATGTTGCATAGCCCTGCTGCAGGTTCTTAAGTTGAACTCCTAAAAGGCAATGGATCAAGAAAGGAACATAAAGTAAGCTGTTGGAAAGTTGCATTTTCCCTCATTCCTTAAGGAGTACCAAGGCGTATGGTAAAGTTAGATCCATCAGAGAGAACAAGAGTTTATGGACCTACTTTAAAACTGGGCAACCGTGGGTTGCTCTTTGGAGCGAGAAGCAGTGAAGGAGCCCCAAAAATCTGCACAGCCATGGATAATCATAACCTACATGCTCAGATAATCTAAATGACAATTTTTATCAAACTGTTTTAAAAAAAAATTAGGTACTAACTTTTCGGTTTAAAGGGCGTGCTTTGAATGTAAATGTGGTTGGCACCATCCCTTCTTGTAAATGTTTAGCATTGCTCAACCTGAATTCTCGATAGAATGTCATGAACTTGTGGTTTTAAAAACAAAATTCTGCACCTTCATTGGTAAGTAATATGGATACATGTTGAAGTTAAGCAGGTTACCTTCGAGCCCTAAAATTATGAGCCCTTCGTGCAGTTTCCAGCTCAGGTTCTTTCGGAATTGTGAGTTTCAACCTAGGAAGCCTAGTACTGCAATCACCAGTGCCAATGTTCTACATTGAGCACAAAAATCCCATTATCGTCCAGAAAACAAAAAAGAGGAAAGGATCATACGAATCAAGCTTCATATAAAAATATTGAACAAATTCTAAGTCCAGACATCAGTAAGAAAAAAAAACTAGGAGTTAATTCTAAGTTCGGACATCAGTAAGGAAAAAAAAAAACTAGGAGTTCGTAAACTTTAGGAAAGGTCATCACATTGTGATGAAGAAAGATTATTCCCCATCAAAGTAAGTGAATGCTAAATCAAGGAAGGCAAAACTTCAGATGAAAAGGTTGTTTATTATTCATTAGTTATTCTATGAATTTCATATAAAACTCTAACAAGAAATTAGGACAAAATTTCAGAAATGAATTGCTCAAGATCACTGTTTACTCCAAGGACTAGAGACTTGCGCTTTCCAAACAACAAGGATTACCTTTTCTGGAACTTTGTGAACCAAATTGGGTTGTAGCCTAGCACCAAGTATCTGTATTGCATAAGATGAAAGAATAAACATAACTAGCTAGCAAATTAATTGTACATACAGTGCAGTCTAATTATTGTTCACTATTTCTGATGTGCAGGCATTGAACAAAGTCAGAATCACATGAACAAATTTTCCAATGAAACATGAAAATTTCAGTCAAGAATATAACTAGCAGAAAGCATATCTTGTTCTTTTCTACAAAAGAAAAGTAGGCAAGAATGAAATAAAATGATACCAGTATTTGGGATTAATGAGGACAAAAGGAATTTACTCAAGACTCTAGAAAAACCTTCCAAAACACTCATGATCAAAAGTTACAATTTCACAGACATGGGAAGAAAAGATTGATGATAGATTTCTTGTTGCATTTATGGTCAAACAAATTGGGCTTCACAGGTCTTGCAATGATTTTAACTCATACTCTCAAATACATGCAATTTGAAGGCCATTCAGAGGCTAAAGTAGATTTAGGTAAAAGCAAAGAATATTATAGCAGCCAACATCTTGATGCGCGTCAAAATAGGGCATCCCCCCCCCCCCCCCCAAAAAAAAAAAAAAAAAATGACATGAAAAAATTTTCATCCCCACTACATCAGCTGATATAAAATGATAAATTCCAAGAGAGAGATTGCTTTTTTTCCTTCAATTACCTTTTTATTTCTTTACATTGATTTTTTTAATTAATAAATTTTGACCTCAGTTCATCTCGCTCTTGGTCACCTACTGAGATGGCAGATCCCTTCCCCACCACATAAGCATGCACACACCACAAAGAGAGAGAGAGAGAGAGAGAGAGGAGAGAGAGATTTGAAGGTGGGGTCAGGGAACCACACAAGCTAGTTCATCACTGGTACTTCAGAATATTACTTTTTGCTATCTCCATGCAACTAATCATGTCCTGAGGTTCCTTCTAGGTTGGTCATTTAGAAGACATGATGTACTTGTGCATGTTAAGCTTGTAATTATTATTTTGTGCTTGATAAAATAAGTTGGTTGTCATTATTTTATGATATATGGAGTGGCATCCAAAACCATTAATTTAAAAAAACTGTACGCGTTGACCTTTACAAATTATTCATCGCTATTCATTATCCATGACTGTATCATCCTTGGTCATTGCAATATTTTTTTTCTCTTTTTTGGTGTGAAATTCCAGTTCCCCTCACCAACTTCCATCGAATTTCTTAAGGTTTCTGGGCAGTATCTGTACTTTCAACGCAGCACGACATTAAACACAGCAAGCAGAGAAACCAAAGCAAAAGACAGATGGAAAAAGATAAACAACCAAAACATAGATTATTTTTCGCCAGCAACATATATTGCAATGGCATATGTGATAGCAATCTCAAAAACATTTTGATACTACAATATTAAATGTGGTAAATTGCTCCAAAGGAGTTTTAAAGTAAATGCTCCAAAGGAGTTTTAAAGTGTTTCTACTTTATATGATTTTCAGTAGAGAACAAATGCCTGGAGAAGAATAGAAATTTCTCAGCACAGATGATCGAAAGAGGCTATCCCATATAACATAAGAGAGAGAACGCAAGAACCATGATTATGGAACAATGGAAGGTGTAAACCAATTTTGATTGGAGGAAGGTGGTTTAGCTTAGGAAGAAGAGAAAGAGAGGGAAAGGAAGAGAAACAAAAACGAATTAAGAGGAAATGAAGAGGAGGAATTGTAGGGAACGAAAAGAATGAAACAGAGAAAAGTTTGAAGAGGTGAGGAAGAAAGGACATGCGCTCAGCTATCTCTTGGTGGAATTCTAATAAGCCACCCTTTTAAGACCAAGTTTGACAGGTCCTTTATTTTAAACAGTGTGCGTCATAGAGTTATATTGATATAATTAGTGATATATATGTAAATCTAAGTCTCATTTGAAGTACATAAAGCACAAGGACTACTACAGTTGGCCACAGGAATATCTATAAATCCCGTGCTATTATGTTTTTAGTTTTCTTCACTGCAATAGTCGTTGTGCATCACAGATCTCTACGTATATCCATCGATTAGAAGTTTAGCAAATGACAATTTTCCTTTGTGTTTGAATGTGATCTTTCTTGGATGACACCATTTGGAAGACACCATTGATATATTCTATTTCATTTAAAAAATTAGATTAAGACCCTTTTAAAGTTCACTTATCAAGATTGACTATTATCATTTATTTTTCCTGCTAAAAAGCAACCATAACTTACATGTGAGTTACATAGACCTCCAAATTACATAAAATCAGCCTCATAGATCTTAAATAGCCAGTCTCTATCTCTTTCTAGCATAAAATCATCACAACTACAAATCTAGTACTCTAAGTAATGCACCTCATTTGCTGCCCTATGATTTTAATCCTTCTAGAATACTAAAAAATTAATCTACTAGCCTTTCCAGAGGCAGCTGCTTGCATTCAGAACCTTACTCTGACTCTGATTCTCTAAGTAAATATATAAGTGTTAGAAATGACTACATGAATGCCCCCAAAAGTCATAAATATGCAAAACAGGGAACTTTCCAAATGACCAACTCAGATACACATCGCTTAAACAAAACAAGATATAATCTCAATTAATAAACCAATGCTTGGAACTTTGGATGACCAGCTCATATCACCTCGCTTAAACAAAGCCAAGATATAATCTAGATTAATATGACCAAATTAATCACATTAAATTGTCCTAGAAAGAAAAAGTTATTTTACCACAACACTCTCAGGCCATAATGACTTGGTCTAAATGAGCTTCTTCGATGCTCTTAACACTCCCAAAATAGTTGTCATTGATAAACTCGAATAACATAAATTACAACTGAAATCGCAAGCACAGGTCCAAGATTCATGGCCTTTGAAGTTTGAGATCATGATTAGATCCAATAGTAGAAAATCTACAAACTTAAAACTTACACATATATCCTTGTATGTTATAAAAAATCCAATCATATCATCCTTAAATCAATAATAAAACTAATAAATGATGCAGCATAAGCTAGACATATTGATGTCATGGTATAACAGTATATTATAATCTGACTTAAAACAAGTATATATGTACACAGGCATTCTTACAGAACAAAATATATGCAACACCTTGCATAAATGACCTCTCTCTAGTCTTTGCCTTTTGGGAGCTTGATGCAGATAATTGCTTGGATCTTCAAAGTTTCTGTTACTTTTGACAGCTGCTGATTTTCGAGACCTGATAAGAGAAAAGGAACAAAGTCAACAATTTTCTTTCAATAAATAATTAAATGCCTATGATAAACAGACAGGGAAAGAACATAAAGCATAGTAAATAAAAACAAGGAATACAAGAATAATTGGACAATATTGATCAGATATCACATTAAGTGAATGTGAGGAATAGGGAGAAGATAATTGAACCTACAGGCAAAACACGGAAATCAAAATGAACCAAAGAAAAATGAACATAAAAATTTAAGTTACAAAGTAGTACAAAAATAACATGATGATTCTAGTCAGTTTTTAAATTATTATATAAGATAGTAAGTACAATAACTATGAGGCATAACTATCATCAGGGGACACACCAAAAGGCATTCTTCACTTCACGTGGTTGGTTTTGTTTGGCCAATTGACATGCAGTAGGCTTCATCAAAGTAGAACCTTTTGGAAAAGGGCCCTTGATAATAGAATTATGACCAACTTTGGAAACACTTTCAAGCAGACAGCCATGTGCCAATCCTACAAGATAAAAGGCAAAAAACATGTCAGGAAAAAAAGAAGTAATAGTAGTATTTTGATCCAATTCTCAATTTTATTTGCTAATACTGTCCTCAAACAAAGAAAATATAAACTGTTACAAATCTGGAACTACAAACCTAGCAAATGCATTACCATTGTCTGCAAAGTTAATCAAAGAAAATTATACCATTTAAAAAAAGCTTTATCCCTAAGAAACAATATGTTGTATTTGTGTTTGTATTATTCTTAACCATCAGAACTTTTAGAATCCAAGTGACGTCAACAATGTGGATTTGAACTCCTGGTCAAGGCATCTTTTGACAAGATACGGTTTGCCATGAAACCTGAAAGGTCAATGTGAGACAAGAGATCCACATTCTTGGAAATGTAATTTAGGCCAAGAGTCTCCACATTTTTAAGAGTTTTATGTGAAGAAGGAACAATTTGAGATTGTGTAAATGAATTGCCTATATCATTGAGGAACAAACATAAGGTTATATGGCCGAAGGCAAATTAAAATAACACCACCGTGTACTATTACATATACAATTGAATATGCTTCATGGATTCCTTTACATGTCCTATGAAATTGCAAAAAAGGACATGATTGTTATGTTCAGGCTTGCTTGCTTGACCAAGTCAATAAGTGTCTGATGGTTAATATCATACTGTTCATATAACACTCCAACTTTGTAATATCTTATTTAAAATCAATTGTATAGTTAAGCTATCTAAATTATAGCACTAGCAATATTTATGCATAAGATTCCCTTGGAAGCAAATTTATTTGGGCAGTGTTACTTAGAATTGTACAAGAGACCCTAGGAGTAAAATGCAATTGCTCCTAAGACCCTAAGTGTAAATTAGAAAGTTTGAGGACTAGGTTATGATTACCACAAAGTTATGACACCTCATGCTTTCTGAGTTAACAGTCACCTTGTGCTTATGTGTGACACAACCACTTAATGCTTGAACAGCCACTTCATGTTTACCTCATGCTGGTTTTCTTTAAGCTGCCACCTCATGCTTGTGAAATAGGTGACATGTTTATGGTGGCTGAACACATCATCAGAAATTACCAAGCTATATAAGGAGGTTTCCAACTTCCTGTCATTTTTGCTACTCCAGAAAATTTGAACAACTTATAAAGTAAGCATCAAGTGAAGGGGCAAGAAAGAGTAAACAATGGATAATTAGCCAGAACAAAATGAGAGGAATAGTGATGTGAAGCTTGAGGCCAGAAATAGGTATGGCAAGCATCCTTTCATAGTCTGATCATGGTGCTGAGTTTCAGATCTCTTATTCTTTCCTATGTAATAAATTATTTTTGGGATCTGTCTCTGTTAGCTCCCTTTAACAATGGTTTTTTAATTAACAGTATTACTGAGGTCATAGTGCTTATTTTGGAATATCATTTTTACTATTTTCTCTTTATTAAACTAATTCTGCAACTTGTCATTGTTGATTTTTTTATCAGTAGCTTCCATTTTTAAATGTGTTATGCATCAAATTTGAAACTTCTTCATAAAAGATAAGAATTATGTCTTATTGGATTTTGGCACCTGCTTACGATACAAAATTGACATTTTCTTATTTCCTTAGGTAATAATTTCCTATGGTTACACGTGTAGCCTTTATTTATGTCACATTTTCAATCCCTGCATGCTATTTGAGATACAGATTTTGATTTAAAACTTAAATCTTAATTTTGGCCTTTAGGCTTTAGCTGAGAATTTATTGTTAACTGCCACATGTCTTATAAGTTAAAGTCATGTGTTTCTTGGACTAAAATTAAAACATCCAGTAAAATGGATGCAAGTGAACACTTGCAAGTATAATAACGGGTTTCCATGAACCATAACTAACAGATATGATAATCTGTGCACAGAAACCCAACTAGTAAGTATAATAGCTGGTTATGATAACTTTTAGCAAGGAAGCCTATTGATCAGTTAAACCTGATCAGCGGGTATAAGAGTTGGTTGCTTACTAATCAGTATAGTTTGGTACTAAAAAGCGTCTTTAAGTGTATTTTGACTTTTCTAACCTTGGGCTTGCCCCAGTGATTACGCCCCTCTATTTGGCAGTTAGAGATTCTAGGTTCAATTCCTTGGTAGTGCTTCCCCAATAAAATGGATTAAGCCAATTATAGTGGTGGTGGTCTCCCTCCCTTTCTCCCAAACATAAAAAAAGAAATAGTGCATTCCAACTTTTAAAAATAAACAAAAAGGCATCCTAATGCACGAGCCTCCCACTAATACAAGATCTAGGAAGAGTCAAATATATCCAGCCTTCCCCCCACATGCGAAGAGGTTATTACCATATTCCATATCTGTAATACCAAAGTCACAATAAAGCAACCTTATTGTCGCACCAGCTTTTTTAAAATAAATAGTATTAATAAATGTTAATATTTTTTAATTCATATGACACATCATATTTTACTACTTGTATGATTAAGTATCAAAAGTTGTTACCTCAATTCAGCGTTTGACCCTATCGTGTTGATGATGTTTGTCTACTAACTAAGGTGTGTAGCTCACACACTAACTTATCATATTTCAAAGTGAGAGGCCCATATATTTAGGCCACTTCCTGATTTTAAGCACTTTTGTGTACATATGGAACCATTGCTGCTTTAGACGAACATAGATCCATTTTTGATGTGTCATGAGGTAATTTGTCTTGTTGAATAGTTGTTGTGTGAGGAATAGAGAGAGAGTGTTGGAATCTACTAATAATGAAAGATATAGTTGTATCTCTAATGAGCCATTTTGTGTAGCTTGAAGTAATAGAACATGATAAATTGCTATATTTCCAGGTTTTCAGTTGTAAACATACTTAGGTGTAATTCTGAGAAAGTTTAACACGTAAGAGACTCTAATTTGCTTTGTATAACAATCAATCGGCCAATTATCCTATAATTAAATAATTTAGAGCTAAATTTAGAAATTATTTGCTCCCACAGCAACAGTTGATATAAATTTCGAGTCATTAATCGATCTTTAGTGTAGCCGTATTTCGACTTGGCAAAGCCAGGTTTTGGGTCATGGCAGTTTATGAAAAATTTAAAGTGTCCCTTAATTACCTAAAGCAAGAAGACATGCAAGAGCAAGTTTGGGGGTGGTTGTGAGGAAGCAGATCTCTTAAAAAATAAAATAAAATAAAAATAAAAGATTTGTAAACCCTTTGAAAACATGTGCAGGAGAACTGTATAACTTTCATCAAAGGCTAAGGGGAAAGAACACATCTCACATGAGTTTAAATAATAACATCAACACCCATAAACTCTAACATGTAGTTAATCCTTCAAACCATATGCTATATATATATTCCATACAATGACAGCAACATCATGAACTCTAAAATTTACCAATCACCATTAAAGGGTCAACATTTATTAAAGAAAAAACTTCCCTATCGTCCTTGGAAGTGTCGAGGTGTCCTGGGCATTTCTAAAATGCATTCGCAGACCTTTTCTGAACAATAGGATATTTAAAATAATTACCCAGCACCCATAATTGTCATACATGACAAATATCACAATCAAATACATATCAAATATAGACACGACATATAATTTGAATTTTGAAATATTAGTGTTTTCTGGACCCTCAAATGTATTAGCATACAAAAAGGATTCATAGTGAAAAAGATATGCATATGGTCAAAAAGAAATATAAACACACAGACAAAGGAATCACATGAAAACAATAAGCATAGTGTCATTTTGATTGTTCTAAGTGACGGTAATGGTTCTTTAATACTTCCAATGATTTTTTGGATAATAATATTATTATTCTTTGGTAATTGACTGTCCTCCCAACCAAAAAGCTTCCTTCTTTGATATTATCTATCATCTGTCCTGCCTTAGAGTGCTTAAGCATCTACATTTTTTATTATGAAAAGATCATAATTGAATTATGCAGCTAAGTAGGTGACCTCCATTCCTATCACAACCAGCATAACTAAGTGGAAAAGTTATAAAAACACGAATTCTCCTACTTCTTGAACATAATCCTTCATATCATCGACATATGACACATCAATGACAATGGCCCATCTTTTACAAAATCTATAGATTATCATATCACTCCAATCTAAACACACAACTAGATTCCTTTTCAGATGTCATGACTGCAAAAACAAAAAGGATCAAAATATTCCATGGCAAATCGCTATGTCTCATCTGCTACTTTTGATTTCTAGGCCAACCATGTCCAAATAATTTCTTTAAAGCTTCACATACTAGTTTGTGGAAAACAAAACCCAAAGCATTCTAGATGACATTTTCTAATTTGTTTCTATATCTCTACAACTATTAGATTAATATTCAAGGTTATGATTATAGTTATATGCCGGCCATCAACATGTCGCAATCCTCTTCTTTTATCCAAGCTTGGGACCAATTATATTTTATCTCTACAACTATATGATGTTATGCTTTACATGAGTCTCCTTTCTTTGTCTATCGAACATAATTAGGCAGGTCCATGGTTTGCAATAGCAATTTACATAACCATATTGGTACCATATTGATACAGCATTGGTAAGGGTCGATTGATACATCGACAACCCTCAGCATACCCTCGATACCGAATATTAGTTTAGGAGAGCATGGTACAATGAACCATGAGTAAGACTAATATTCATGAATTTTTAATTGCAAGATCACCATGTGCTGTTTAACAATTTGAAGACAAATATTATGAAATCAAGCAAAAACAAAAGCTCGACAATGAGAATGTTAGGAAAAAATGATTATTTACAAAAATTCCAAGCCTTCAAGAATCTGAGTACCTTCATTATTTTCATACAATACTGATGTCTCATGGATAATGCCATCATCTAATTGTGCATTGGTAGGATTAGCAGATTTTGAATCTCTAAGACTTGGATGGGTATCTACATTTTCCATCTCGGCAATTTTTTTGGAGTTTATTTCTACTATCAACGCTGAGAAAACAAAAAATAGAAAGAAAAGTTAGAACCAAATATCAAAATATAACAATAGTAATAGAATGAGATTGTGAATATATAATTATGAATTAGAATAAAATATGCCAAGTAAATAAATACAATATGAAGACATAAGGGAAATTGGAATGTTCAACGGGGCTTTAAAATGTAAGAGCTAAGCTTAAAAAAAGAAAAATGTTTTAGATAAAATGCAGGCCACGGTTATCATTATGTGAAAAAACATTTTATTATTCATGGAAACATAGATATACCAAACAAAACATTTACATAAACTCAAAATAATAATCACAACCATCTAGCATTATCCAACTATTTGGGGGCTTTCTTGATGTAAGACAAATTGTAGCCAATAAGTTATATGACTAGTTAGACCATGACAATTTTTGCAAGGGCTAGTGGATTCATTAGTCAAAAATTCACATGAGACAATAGTTTCACCGAATTTTCCTATAAATTTTTCATTAGAGATAGATAAAATTTTGACTAAGTTTCTATATTTTTCCTCAAATAATTCTAACATATCTCCTTATTGCCAAGTTGTATCTCTAATATGATTTTATATTTGGTTTAGTGCATGAACTACGGTTAGAGGACATGATATATATATGTGCATCAACTATATTGCATGAAAACAACTTTTGACATATAAAGAAAACAATTTTCATATAAAACTTCATTTATCAAAGGTTCTTCAATCTAGCTCGTTTTCAATTAGTGTTTGATCTCTGATCTTAAGTTTCAACAGTCGAATCACTCCTCACTCTTCACACTACACCATTCTTGATCCTGATTTGCCATGTATTCCTATTAGGGCCATGTCTTATATTATTTTATAGTTTTCCATATCTTTCCTCTAATCTCTATCCATGCTATCCTAGGTCTTCCTCTCCTTTTCCTACATTGTTCAATATAAAATATAATACCTCTCCTTATCAGAGACCACAGTATCTTTGTTTATCTATGCCATCTCAATATCACTGGTATTCCATCACTTTGTTCTTAATTTTTGAAAGCACTAAAGCTCCTCTAATAATATTTACTTCTAAATCTATCCTTTCTAGTTTTAACACAAATCCATCTTAACATTCTCATTCCACTACCCTCAACTTGTTTTGGCGCACAAAAAGCCCTGGGTCAGCCAGGCACAAAGCCCAGTGTACCACTGGCAGAGCGATGTACCATCGGCTCTTAACAACTAAAGCCCGACCTCGGTCGGCACAAAAAGCCCTGGGCCAGCTAGGCACGAAGCCCAGTGTACCACTGGCAGAGCGATGTACCATCGGCTCTCAACAGCTAAAGCCCGATTCGATCGGCACAAAAAGCCCTGGGTCAGCCAGGCACGAAGCCCAGTGTACCACTGGCAGAGCGATGTACCATCGGCTCTCAACAACTAAAGCCCAATCCCGGTCGGCACAAAAAGCCCTGGGCCAGCCAAGCACGAAGCCCAGTGTACCACTAGTAGAGCGATGTACCATCAGCTCTCAACAACTAAAGCCCGACCCTGGTCGGTACAAAAAGCTCTGGGCCAACCAGGCACGAAGCCCAATGTACCACTGGCAGAATGATGTACCATCGGCTCTCAACAACTAAAGCCCGACCTCGGTCGGCACAAAAAGCCCTGGGCCAGTCAGGCACGATGCCCAGTGTACCATTGGCAGAGCGATGAACCATCGGCTCTCAACAACAAGCCCGACTCCAGTCGGCACTCAAAGCCCGATGAACCATCGACACTCAAGCCTGAGGCTAGCTCAGCACCAAAAGCCAAAGACTGAATCAACGTCAAATGGCCAATCGACCTCAACGGCTCCCTCTGCCTTAACGGCATCATCGTAGTCTCAACGGCTTCATTTCAGCCTCAGCGGTTTCAACTCTGTATCAATGGCCAATGGCCAGTCGAATAAGACCTTTATCTAAATTATATACTTACAGCATATTGCTGGTTACTTTTAGCCATCAGGAAGCACCAAGACAACTCACAGCTGGAAGAGGCCAACTCCTCAGCTCACAGTTGCCAGGCACCCACCTCCAAATTTCATGACAAAAGAAGAAGACCCAACTAGCTCACAACCGGGAGAGGTCAACTCCCGACTCATAGCTAACGGGCATTCACTTCGGGCTCTGCATCGGGAGGGGATTACTGGCTACCAGTCAAAGGTAACCAACTTACCTTCAAACTTTGCTTAAAGTTTTTGAACAAGCAAAAAGCATGGCTCCAAAGAGCGTGAAGATGTCTACACAAGGCATCACAAAAGGAGAGAAGTTTTTCCACCTTGAAGGAATCACAGTTAAAGCTGACATGAAAGGGCGGGCGCGAAGGTAAAGAGTTATACACTCCTTTCGCTTAACTGACGCAGGGCATACAAGCTCAAGGAGTGTGGGGGGCATCTGATGGGGCCAGTGAGCCCCCATAGGCCACTATGACAACATCTGGGCTCGACCTTAGTGAATCGGCCTTTCCTCCGCGGGCCCAACAAGTCCAGGGCGGCTTCTCTGAGTCTACCACCTTTTCATTATCTGATGGGGCCAGTGGGCCCCCTATAGGCCACTATGACAACATCTGGGCTCGACCTTAGTGAATTGGCCTTTCCTCTGTGGGCCCAACAAGTCCAGGGCGGCCTCTCTGAATCTGCCACCTTTTCTCTCTCCTCCACATGGAGCCAGTGTTGGCCATGGACAGTGTCGACCACCATGAAATGTATCGGCCACTATGAACAGTGTCGGCCACCATGAACTGTGCTCGGCCACCTCAGCTTCGGCCTCGGCCATGAACAGTATCGGCCACCATGAACAGTGTCGGCCATGAACAGTGTCGGCCATCATGAACAGTGTCAGCCATGGACAGTGTCGGCCACCATGAACAGTGTCGGCCACCATGAACAGTACTCGGCCACCTCAGCCTCGGCCATGAACAGTGTCGGCCACCATGAACAGTGTTGGCCACCATGAACAGTGTCGGCCATGAACAGTGTCGGCCATCATGGACAGTGTCGGCCACCATGGACAGTGTCGGCCATGAACAGTGTCGGCCACCATGAATAGTGTCGGTCATAAACAGTGTTGGCCATCATGAACAGTGCTCGGCCACCTCAGCCTCGGCCTCGACCTCGACCATGAACAGTGTCGGCCACCATGAACAGTGTCGGCCATGGACAGTGTCGGCCACCATGAACAGTATCGACCATGGACAGTGTCGGCCACCATGAACAGTGCCATGCAAGTGTTCACCCACAGCTTTCTCTAAAGCTCATCCAAGGGCATGAACAGTGCCATGCAAGCACTCTATAATCAATACTCTACAAGGGGCAGCTGGCTTCAACTCCAAACTACATCTTCTGTCCCAATGGCTGCACCTTGGGACCCACATGCCTAACTTTATCACCCATGACGTAGGGGACACGTTTGACAAGCGTCGTAACGGTCGGCCATGCCCTGCAGCACCCCATGCTTCACGAACATCAATTAATGCTCTGACTAGTGGTAACACCCCATGTTTCACGGACATCAGTTCTGACACTTCACCCATCAAAGTCATCATTATGGAGCCTCAACCACTCAAGCCAGCCAAACTCTTAAGCGTATATAAAATGGGTAAGTGGGACCCCCGACCAGGTAACGAACTCATTACACTCCTAAATGCTCACAGAGAGAGCTCTTCTTTGAGCCTCTCTCTCTTTCTCTTTCGAGCTTCCTCAAGCTCATGGCTGTTGCCCAGAGTGACTAACTTGAGCGTCGGAGGGTCCCCACCGGAGCATCCGGTCTCCGAAAACTTTTCTTGCAGGAGTCCGGCGAGGAGGACGTCCGTTTCTCCGGCGCTTGAAGAAAGTGACTTGGCGTCAACAGACTTCCTCTAGTCAATTGCCAGTTAAAAGTAGCGAAGAATTCATAAATTTTTCTAATTTCAAGGCTTTAACATGACAAATTGAAAGCTCATGTTAATGAACTATCAGATGAAATAAGAAAACATGAAAAGAAAAAAAAAAATCCTCCCACCCTTAAGAATTATTAAGCACTTCCAATCTCTCATTCATTGTCTATGACGATCTCTCTCTCTCTCTATCATGATCCAAAGATATAGCAAGTCGGATCTCTGCATATCTCATCCCAAGTCAGATCCACACCCCATTATCATGTCTTATTTTTTTTAATTGTTAACCAATTGAGCCAATCAATATATCAACACCTGCTTTACCCTTTGTAGTTTCAAGGGTCGAGATTTAATATGGAGAATAATTACTTTTTAAAAAAGTATGCTAAAGAAAATCTCTACAAAATTATCTCTCTTGATACCTTATCATGAGCTCTCTCTCTAAGTCAATAAATATCACAATTAGACCCTTTTTTCCCTCTATATCTTTATATTAAATGTTTTTGTAAGAATATGGCCTACACTCTTAACACATAAATCCAAATTATTTCTCTAAACTTTGCATTATTTCCTTAATATTTGTTAAATTGCTCTTTTCCATAACTTCATAGAATGACTAGTAAGCTTAATTCCTTAATGATACAATAATTGTGCACATCACCTTTATTTTTATAAATAAGTACCACAGAACTATAACCATCTCACATTTTCTTAGATATTAGAATATCATTAAATAAGCCAGTAAGCCAAATTAGCTTAACATCTTACATGCTTTTTAAAATCTCAATAGGCTCTTTCGTTCGGTTGTAATGTCTTACCATTTGGCATTCTTTTCATTGACACCTTTGATTCAGCTTATAAATTATAAGGACAGAATCTTGACACCTTCCTAGTTGGATTCTTTGATAAAGATTTATTTTGCAGAATCCTCTTTTCATCCCAACCTTCTTTCAAATCCTAATAAAACCCTATCATCCTCACTCTTAATGCGTCCAAGTTAACCAATGTACTTCAATTTCCTTTCCATTATTTCAGATATGTTACAAAGAAGAGGCATAGAAGTTTCCATATTTACAGATAGAGTCAAGCAAATTAAGATGGTATGATCCTATGAAACAAGGATGTAAAGAGATCCCAATAAGAATAGGTGTTTGGATATGTTTTGTGATGCTAGGAAAGAGGTGGGTAAGATATAAGTTAATTGTTCATAGTTTTAAGAAAGAATTTGGAAAATACAGATTCTTTGCAGCTGAAAGAATTTGGAAAATACAGATTTTGTGAAGTCAAACTAGGATAATAACGACAAGACCTAAGCATTCCCTAAATTTGGGTGTTCTATTACAGCAATGTTGTGAGTAAATCAAGCCTGAATCAACTATTTTACCAACCATTGTAGCCCTAAATATGGAGTATAGTTTATGCTATCTATGATGACCCATCATACTTCATGGATGTTTTGTTAGATATATGTAAAAGGTATATTTATTCATTGCCATATCCCAGCCATATCATATCTTCTGTCTTCTCTTTTAAGATTTAGCATATCATTGAATTTGACCCATGGTGTCCATATACTGTACTTGCATTACGTTTCATAGTATAATGTGTATCACTCTTGTTAAAGATACATGCCTTAGTATATTCATGTTTATATGTTATTGCAGTAATTATACCATAGAACAGAGGTGATGACCTATTCTAATAGCACAAATGTAGGATGGTTACTTGCACTATTGGAGGTATTGCATTGTTGCAACCCACAAAACCTTTCTTTCCATATTCCCTGGTTTTAAAGATCAACATCATTCATCAAGGGTGACAAAACCCAAATGTTTGCAAACATATGCACGTTAAAATCCTTGTTCTGAAAATATAAAGAGCTTTTTGGTTGCTGACAAAAATAAGGCTACAAGATGAATAACAAGTTAGAGGAAAATGTCCTAGTTCCAATGCTTGGGTCCAATGTTAAAATCATTTACGAGCAAAGGGCCAACAATCTTTTAGTAGGCGTAACTTTTTTTCTGCAAATTTAAGTAACAACTCTAAAAGCAGAAGAAGGGTCCAGACTATCAGCACTATTGTGCAAATACTAATCACATTCTCCAAAACTTTCTCTAAAGCTTGCTATTCTAACCAAAGAAGAGAAACTCTTGTTATTCTTGTCAATGAAAACAAAACCTAAAGAAGAAATCTAGAGGTGAGATCGTGAGGATAAGGAAGTACAGAAGATGTAGTAAATTATAAAAGTAAAAGAAAATCAAATGCAACTCAAAGGCTAAAGGAATGGATATGTTGTCACATCCAAGCATCAAAAATTCAAAAATAGAAGAGAAGAAGAGGAAGAAAAATCAATATTATTTTAAAGCTGAATGAAATAGTGATGTAGTTTGTCAAAAGGATCAACTAATCGGGATGAAAAGAGGCTAAAATACTGGCCTCAATAAGTCAAATCATTGGGTTGTTTCATTGTTAATTAAGAGGGATCTTGGGATAATCATCATATGGCAGAAAAAATGAAAAGGGATTCTTTTGAAAAGAAGGTGATAATAATAAAAGAAACTAAATTTAGGATGAGAGATGAAAATAGAAATAAATTTTAGAAGTGGATTGTTGAAATGTTGCTATACTGCTACCTACTAAATTCCAAAATTCTATCAAGTTGCTTGGGGAATTATTGCAAATACAAGGTCCAAGATTGGAACTAAGAATAATTAATTAAATTGGTAACTTTATTTAAAAAGTGCCATTACCAGAGGTTCTTAGCAGGAGACTGGAATTATAAGATTACTTGAATTGTGGTTCTTAATCTTGGAGTAAGCATAAAAGAATGCAGAGAAAGGAAGATGCTGGATATCTTTTTTCTTAGAAAACTTTCCACTGATTTATTTACAAGGATGGGTAGTTGGCTCTTTTCTCATTTAAGTATCATGCTTCTTTGACGGTAAAGTATTTATTTGGCTTTTTGTTAACAAAATTCTTATTGTAGGTCATTTACAAAATGAAAGTGAGTGATGTTTGGGACTGTTCTTTGTGCAAAAAAGAGCCTTAGAGTCTTTAGTCAGCATTTCTTGAGATCAAGTTTAATTAGATTCTTAACGACGACAATAAATGACAATAAGAAATTAATTGATTCCCAGCTTCTGTTAAATCTTATTGGAATAAATGGCTAGATGAGAGTGTCCGGAAAAAATTGTAGTTCATAACAGCAAACTCTTATCAGGAGTTTGGACCAATATGAAATACTCATTAAGAAGTTGAGAGCAGCAATCCAGAAATCTAATTACTTTGGCTGCAAAGGACAAGAACAACAATTCTCCAAATGTTTGTAGAAGACTACCAAATATTAAGACTATTATTTCAGATACCTCCAACAATTTCCACTTGATTACAAAAGCCTTCTTGTTTAAATTGACCTATCAAGATCTGGTTAGAAGTATGAATCAGCAGTCATATTTTGTCAACAGAATAAGCAAGTAAAATGAATGCTAAAACTGCCATTAACTCTATAGACTAATTTAATTAATTAGTCCTGAATAGAGCAGAGTGGAGATTCATATAGCCAACCCCATGTAGTTGGGAAAAGGCTGCTTAGATGAGTTGAGTTAGTCTCCTCAAATCACACAGGGGAAGATGGTACAGTTAGTAACCTATCGTGGTTATAATTTATGGATGTAACAGTGTAGCTGGTCGAACATGTGAGGTTAAAAACAGGCGTTGCTAAGTGCTCAAAGAATAGCATCAACTAATCATGCAAATCAAATACTAGTACACAATCAAATAAGCCATCCTGATTCGTATAGCTGCTAAATGAACAGAAACATTCTCAAGAGGGGACAAGGAAGGAGGCATCTTTATTCGCAAAATCGCTGACACAACAAAACAAACTCCAAACAGTTGCTCGAGTATTCCCATTACATGCCATTCAGGGTTTTGGATATCTATATAGCTTGTTCCACCAACATAAAAAGAGATAAAAAAAAATACTACAAAACTACTTCTTTCCATCAAAAAGCACGTTTCCAATCCAAACTTCCCATTTAACCCCAGAAAAGTAGAGAAAAACAGCTCATCTCTAATTGTTTCATTCGCTTAATTGCTTCCACACCACAAAGAAAACCAAATACCTGTTCATCAAAAGCACTCACAACGAATAATCAACACAGTGCCATTGACTAAATTCGGAACCTAAAACGAATCGACATATAAGAAAGGCAAGCAAATATACGAAGAACGACATCAAGATATATAAGAAAGGCATGCAAATATACGAAGAACGACATCAAGAATCCAAAGGTTCCAAGCGGGATATTGATAAAAGAAATAATAAAGCAGAAATATAGGGTTTTGTGCGCGGATATGATGCATACGAGAGGGAGGGTAGCTCCCAGCAGTCTCGAACCAGAGCTCGGCGGCGCGAGCCTCCGCCAGGGTCTCCGGCCGGCTGAAGTCGAAGTATCGCGGGGCATCGAACTCGTAGTCGAGATCGATCTCGAACCCAATAAAGACCTCTTCTTGGAATGCATCCTCCATCTCGTCGTCGGCGTCCATGGCGCCTTCGAGACCTCTCGACGGAGGGGACAGGATAGAGAACGGGCCGTCGAGGTCGAGTCACAGCGGCGGGGGAAACGGCCGGAGAGGAGGGTTCGGAGGCCGGAATGGGAACCGAGAAACGGCGACGCCGCCGGAGAGGCAGGAACGAAGCGGAGTCACAGGTGAACGGAGAAGCCGAGTCGGAGGGAATTTGAATGCATTGACAGTGGGAGTAGGTTGAAACGACGAATATACCCTCGCCAGGCCTCCGGGATGTCCAAGACGCCTGCGTTATTTTTGAGACGTGTTTGAAATGAGGACACATTGGTCATGAGAAAAAGTTTTAGCCCGTTTTTGGATGGAGAGAAAATAAAGTTAGAGGATAAAATGGGAGAGAAAATAAAATTTATTTTGTTTGAATAAAAAAAATGATGAGTTTATTAAAGAGTTTTTTTAAAATTAAAAAAATTTTAAGAAGAAAACTTAAAATGCTCTTTAATTTTTTTTATTTTAATATTGATTATTTAAAAAATTAATATATTTTTTAATTATTTTTAATAAGAATATTATTGTTATTGTAAATTATTAACTTTTTTTTATTTTCCTCCTATTCATTCAAGAGAAAATATTTTTCTTCACTTTCTCATTTTTTCATTCTCTCTCCATTCATTTTCTTTCCTTTTTTACTTTTCTCTCCATCCAAGTAGAGCATTAAGGTATTAATGAATGGCATATAACGGCTGAAAGAAATTAAAATAAAATTTATGCACCATCCGTGATGCAATAACTCACACATCGCATACAATAATTAATCCATTGCATGCATAAAAGTGCGGAAAAAAAAATAAAACCATTTTTATCACACGCAAACAAGGATCAATTATCATGGGCAATTGCCTGCATGCAATGCATAAAAATATTTTCAAAATAAAAATAATATTCATATAAAAAAACTCATAAAAGGCCACATCCATTTCAAAAAGCGATCAAATTCAGAGAACGCCAACAATTGATGTTGTGATCAATTAGGCCCCATCAGATCATTTCAAATTATGATAACTTTTATACTTAAATTATTTAAAAATTTAAACCATTAAAGTTAAATTTTAATTATAAGTGATCAAATTAAAATCACGAATCATTTTGAATTAAATTTTCATAAAATTAAATATATATTTTTATTTTTTAAGTAATTTATCAATGATTAATTTAATTCTTTCTTTTTTTAATTTCTTTATTACTCTAAATGCTAAAGTAGATAAACATAAAATTACAACATAACTAGAAACTAATAAATAGTAATTATAAATTTATAAAATATTAAAATAATATAATTAAACACAATTCTATTAAAGTATGCTTTTAAAATTAAATAAATAGTGATGATAAATTATTAATAAGATTACTAAATAAAATAAATAAATGTTGAAGATATGCTCAATCCTAGAAAGAAAAAAAAAAAAAAAAAAGCAAAGTCATGCCTAATTTTAATCTCCCATCTTCTTCTAAAAGATATTTGAAGTCATTGATGTTAACCCTTTAATAATGCTCCATTTAAGAAAAAGTATACTTCTAATTTTATTGTTTATTGAGTCGTATTAGGATCAACTATATTATATATCAAAGAATATAAAATATTAAAATATTAATCATATAAACAATCTAATTAATAATTTATAAAATTATATAATGCCATTTAGATAAAATTTTAAATTTAAAATAAATAAATTTAAAATATATTTATCCATATTTAAATAATCAATTATGAGTGATAATCAAAAATTAAGAAATTTTTGATAGATAGTATTTCGAGTGATTTTGGGTAACTATGACTCGGTTCAATCTGATTCTAAATTTTTTAGGTCATTTTAAGTTCACATCATTTTAAATTTGGGCTAGAAAAAGTAATATTCTAATCTTACTTTTTTAAATAGATTTAAATTCAGTTCGTGAGTCAAATCAGGTTTCTATCACCTTTATTCTACACTACAACCTATGTGTACAATTATTCTTCATGGAACCTCTTTCAATTAACTTGAAAGGGCTTTCCCCCACCTTGGCTATCCATGCTCTATCAAGTAATCTCCCCTTTTTACCTTAAAGCTCAAAGTCATTTTGGATAGTAACAAAGTGCATGAGATAAATAATAATAAAAAAAAGTAGAGAGCTATTTACATGCAGTGTTTTTAGATGTTTGCTCTATAGTTCTTTATTTAACAAGTGATACATGTACCACCATCTCACTTAAAAGTTGATATGTTTTTGCCATCATTTTTCCAATGGAGTTTGAGAGATACTTGCTAAGTGGGATGATGATAAATGATAGCAAATATGCATCATTTTTTAACATGGACATATACACTAGTTAACAGAATAGCACATTAGTTATTCTATTGGTTTTAATTGATCACATATAATAAAATATTAAAACATAATATTCTTAAAATATGATTAATTAATTGTAACAATTAAAGTTTGAAAATCAGAATGGCTTTAAAATGAAAGTTTGAGAATTGGAACTATACTTTTATCTTTATGTTAATATCTTAATTAGAGGATGGCTGAAATCATTGCAATGACTATTAGGACAGATTTTTGGATGATTGAAAGGAACAAGGAATCCATCTTGCCAATTAAAGCAGTGTCAAATACTTTAAAAATCCTAGGCCCAATCTAAAGAGCCTTGCAATGATGCATGCCCTTCTGTTTGTCCTTGACATGACAAGTAGTAACAGTTCCCCTGATCTGGTTCCCATTCTAATACCATGCAGCTAAGTGGCAGGCTAATGGACCCAACCTGCGTCATTAACCCAGGACAAGTCGCCGTTCAGTACTCTAACCTTTTAAGGCCTGGCTTTGGGTGCTACTAGGCTTGGCTTTACGAGAGCATATAATTTGGTCGGTAGGATAACTAACAGCCATTAATTAGTCATGTTGAAAACATTTGGTAACCCTTCATCATTAGCTTCACAATTTTTTTTTTTATTGTTAAGCAGGTGGTTGTAGGCCCCTTGAAAGAAAAATAGGATTTTAGTTAGGCCTTGGAGTCCAGGACTCATGATTCAAGGATTTTGATAGGATTGATGTCTCTCAGTTTGCAGGCTTTTTTGGGCCCATCTCTTGTGCAATCAGCTATTGGACCAATAATTCAACTTAGTTCTAATTATAGCACTGTCATAGGTGACAGATTTTAGGGTTCAAATCCTCTCAATACATAATATGCATTGGATGGTGCATTAGAATCATTAGTTCTTGGTACATAATTCCATTAGCATAACATTTTTTAGGGTTCCGATCCTCCAAACACATGATTTGTATTGGAGAGTGCATTATAATATAGGTTGTCATGACTGGTTAAGAGTTTGTTTGCATGAAGGTCAATAAAAGAAAAGAGGAAAAAATAAAGAAGATGTTATAATACTACCAATAACATGGATGTCCATTGGTATTATAAGAGAATGTTATGTCTATCGGCATTACCATGTAAATGCTTATTAACGTTGATGAATGTAACATCTTTTTCTATGCCTATAAATAGATGGCATGGAGTTGTATTTGAGATACCCGAATGGAATAAGAGAAAACATATTTCAATATTTTCTTTTTCTAGTCTCTTTGTCCTATTGTTACTTTTTAATTATATAACAAAAGAAAAGTTTTAATAACTATTGTTTGAGTGGAAGAAGGAAAAAAAAAAGGAGAGAAATGAGGGTTTCTCTTTCTCCTCCATTTTTCCTTAAAAAAGTAAAAAAATTTTACATCCAAATTGAGGGTAAGAAGGAAGAGGGATATGAGTTTATAATTTTTACTTTGTCTTTCTAATTTTATTCCTACAAAATAATTTAAATTTCTCTTATGGTAAGAATATATTTGTGATTTTATGAACATAATTTTTTTTTCTCTCCTTCACCCTTTTTATCCAAATAAGATGAATACAAATTATCTTCTTTCCTCCTTCCGTCTTTCCTAACTAAAAAGGGTTAAAAACCCTCCCTTCCCCTTTTTTCCCATTCTCTTTTTTTCTACCTTTTATTCTATCCTTCCTTTTCCCAAAGATCTAAATAGACCAAAGCATCCATCTACTCTTGCACAATCAAGATGTGATTTAACATAGTGCTTTTCGTGAAGTCGGATTTGATGTTGACTAAAAGCTTTTGAACTATCCTGAATGATGCGCGATAACAACAAAGCATGACGTGATCGATCTTTTCTAATTGGTTGGTCCATTACCTCATTACAAATAAGGCATCAACCTTTGCAAAATGCCATCCTTAGTGTTAAATTGGTCCTTTCAAAATTTGATCGACCAATTCAGAAAGTACTTTTTTCTCTTGCCTCATCAAAAGCCATCTAAGGAGAGTTCAACTCCAATTCTAACACCACTCTTTCATACGCCTATCAAAGCAATCTTATGTTGTAAAGTCCTTACCTGAGGAGTTTTAAGACTCCTTTTTTCTTCACCTTGATTGATTTAAGCATCAAAGAGTTTTCACCAAAGGAATCTTTAGGGCCCATAGATCTCCCTCCTTCTTCACCTTAGCTGGTAGCATTGGAGGGTTTTAGAAGGAATTTTTCTGAAAGAAACTCTAATTTTTCTTTTGATACAGCAAGCCTCCTTCATCACAAGAAGTCGAATTGGTGGCATAACATGCATTACTCAATAGGGAGCTAAGTATTTCTTGTCAATTAAGGTAGTGTTTAGTTTTCAAAAAGCTATTCCTGGATAAGTGTAGAGAATAGTATTTATCCAGAGGATAGCTGAAGGGATAATCATCTTTTTTAAATAACAACTTTGCTATCAAGGGATAGCTCTAGTTATTCCTAGGGTCCCTAGGGAATAAGTTTAGGGAATAACCCATGGTTAAACAAGGGTTATCCTCTCTGGTTAAACTTTTTTAGAGTTATCCCCTATAGTTATAGCTTTTGGAGATAAGGAGAGATATCCCCCTTATCCCCTATTTCAAACACAACATGAGTGTTCTTTATCACTTGATATGTAAAAGGCTAAATTTTGATGTGAAAGATTAAATATGGGCTAGATTAAAAGGATGCTAACAATTTGTTTATTAAACATGCCAAAAATCTATATGCAAACTCGACTATTTTGTTAAACAAATAAATTGATTGAACTACCTAATCTATTTTGCTGAATAAATTGAAACAAATTAAATGGACTAAATAGGTTAACTGGATTTTTAACAATTTAAATAATTTTAAGCATGTTAAATAAGTTAAACAAGCCGATTTAAAGAGATCTAAAATAGGTCATACAAGTGTGAAACAGTATCAAATCATTCTTAAATAGGTTATATAGATCGGATCATTTTAAATTGGATCGTAACTTGATCCAACTATTAAATGGGTAAAAGGTGTAAATATGGACCCAAGCTTTACCATAAATTGGTATAGAAGAATCAATTCATTTATAATCCAAATTCATTTATGTCTAGTTCAAAGTTGTTAGGTTGGTTATGATTTAGGTTGTCACATCCAATTTTATAGATTGTCACCCTAATCCAATGTACCGTAACAGTCATCCTGTTAGTAGCCCCAAGCACCTACATCACTATAAACTTGTCCTCTCTTTCATCAATAACATCAACTTCAGCCTTGTTTGGGAGAGTGGTTAGGCCTCTGGTGTAGTCCAACTACAACTACTTCAATTGGTAGGATCTAGAGAGTGATTAATGCAAATTGGAATGAAGTAACTCCAAAACCAGAGTTCAAGAGGATCGAAATTAGAACTTCAATGGTTGCTTTTCTCAGCCTCCAAGGAAGATGAAATGACACCAATTCTTCTAGATTGATGGCTGCAACTCTTCAAGGATGCAGACTTTGGAAATGCTCCAACTCTTCAAGGAAGGAGTGAAAATTCTTCTAGATTTTCAAAAGGCATGAACTCTTCAAGGTTCAAAGTAATTGCTCTTAGGCAAAGTTCATTCTTTTTCTTTTCAGCTCCCCCAATTACAGAGCCTTGATGGTCTTTAATAGACAAAGCAAAAGAAAACCAAAAGACTTAAGTCAAACTTAAAAACTAGAAGCTTAATAAAAGCACAGTATTTCCAAAAAATATGCTTGGGAAAGGTGTAGTGCCTTGGAAATGAAAAAGTCAAAATAAAGAGATGTGGGATGGCTCTTGGTCTTGAATGCTAGCTGCATCATTAGACGTGGGATGGCTCTTGGTCTTGAATGCAGGCTGCATCATTCCCCACCTCTTTAGAAGAATTCATCCCTAAATTTGATTCACCATTATTGGAAGAATTGCCAATATAAGGTGTTAAATGCCGGACATTGAACACATCATGTATCTTCATATGGGAAGGAAGCTTTAACTGATATGCATTAAGATTGATGCGTTCAAATACTTCAAGTGGTCCAAGCTTTCGATTACTAAGTTTGTTGTAGGCTCCAATGGGATGCCGTTCTGCTGGTAAATAAGCCCAAACAAAATCTCCAGGTTCAAAAATGACTTCACGTCGCCGCTTATCAACATTCTTTTTATAGGATTCAGCTTTATTTTCCAGCCGTTGGCGCACATCTTCATGAACTACTTTCATTTGAGAAACAATATCATCCACCTTATTAATTGACTTTTCAGCAAAGGGGATAGGTGCTAAATCAAGAACAGTCTTTGGTTGCTGCCCATATACAATTTTAAAAGGGCTGTAACCAGTGGTACGATTCACTGAGCAGTTGTATGCAAATTCTCCAAGTGACAATTGTGACTCCCAAGAGCGGAGGTTACCATTAATCAAAGTTCTCAACAAATTTCCCAAGGATCGATTGACAACTTCAGTTTGCCCATCCGTTTGAGGGTGAAATACTGTACTATATTGTAATTTAGTACCAATACTCTTCCATAGTTGTCTCCAGAACTGGCTGAGAAACTTGGTGTCCCGATCAGAAGTAATGGTTTTAGGAAGGCCATGCAGCTTGTATACTTCTTTGAAGAATAATTCAGCAATGCATGAGGCATCCATAGTCTTTCAACAGGGAATAAAATGTGCCATTTTTGAAAACCTATCAACAACCACAAAGATTGAATCCATACCTCTCAATGTGCGCGGGAGTCCCATGACAAAGTCCATAGAGATGTCTTCCCAAGGGGCTTGTGGAATTGGCAATGGCAAATAAAGACCAGCATTGGTAGCTTGTCCCTTTCCTTCTTGGCAATTTCGACAACTCATCACATGTCGGTGTACATCACGTTTCAGATTAGGCCAAAAACATTTTGCTGAAACAAGTTGCATAGTCTTGTCACGCCCAAAATGTCCATTGTGGTGAATTTCATCAATCACCCTTTGTCAAAGAGAACAATTCGGCACACAAAGACGATTTCCTTTAAAAAGAAAGCCATCACATAAAGTAAAATCAGCAAGCTTCTTATCTTGTGCATCTGAAATGATCATTGAGAAGTAAGGGTCTTCTTGATACAACTCTTGAAAAGAGTCAAATCCAAGGACAGTTGAGCGCATGGTATGAAGCAAGTTCTTCTTTCGGCTAAGAGCATCAGCAACCTGATTTGAACTCCAGTTTTGTGTTTGATGTTGAATGTAAATTCTTGGAGATATTCAGCCCATTTTGCACGCTTGGAATTGAGCTTTTGCTGACCTGAAATGTACTTAAGAGCTTCATGGTCAGTGTACAAAATAAACTCTCTATGGATAAGATATTGCCTCCAATGTTCAAGTGTGCGAAATAATGCATAAAACTCCAAATCATAAGTGCTGTAGTGAAGTTTTGCACCATTTAATTTTTCACTAAAGAAGGCAATGGGTCGTCCTCCTTGACTTAGAACTCCTCCTATGCCGGTTCCGGATGCATCACAATGCACCTCAAAGACAAGATCAAAGTTAGGTAATGCAAGAACAGGGGTTGTGCTCAACTTTTCTTTAAGAAGTTCAAAACTTTGTTGGGCTACTCTTGTCCACTCAAAAACTCCTTTCTTCATACAAGAGGTGAGTGGGGCTGCAATGGTGCTAAACTGCGCAATGAAACACCGGTAGAAAGAAGCTAGACCATGAAAGCTTCGAACTTCATGTACATTTGTTGGAGTTTGCCATTATTGGATCACCTTAATCTTAGTATCATCAACTGAGATTCCTTCTTTTGAGATATGAAATCCCAAGAATAAGATTTGTGGCACCATAAAGTAGCATTTGTCAAGGGCTGCATACAAATGTTCTTGCCGCAGTACACATAACACTTCTTGAAGGTGCTGCAAATGTTCATTAGTAGATTTGCTAAAAATTAAAATATCATCAAAATAAACTACAACAAATTTTCCAAGAAATTGCTTCAAAACTTGAGTCATAAATCTCATGAATGTGGATGGTGCATTTGACAATCCAAATGGCATGACTAGCCACTCAAACAGTCCGTCTTTGGTTTTGAATGCAGTCTTTCATTCATCTCCGGTCTTGACTCTAATTTGATGATATCCACTCTTTAAGTCTAGCTTTGAGAAGATGGTTGCACCAGAAAGTTGATCCAAGAGATCATCAAGATGAGGGATTGGGAACCGGTACTTGATAGTGATCTTGTTAATTGCCCTACTATCAATACATATTCTCCAAGTGTCATTTTTCTTAGGCACCAAGAGGACTGGAACAGCACATGGACTTAGACTTTCTCTTATAAAACCTTTATTCAAGAGTTCCGTAACTTATCGCTGCAATTCTTCATGTTCAGTCGGACTCATCCGATAATGAGCCAGATTAGGTAGGGGAGTACCAGGCATCAAGTTAATTTCATGCTGAATTTTCCTCGTAGGAGGAAGACCAGGTGGTAAGTCTGTTGGAAACACATTCTTAAATTTTTCCAAAAGAAGCTGAACTTGATGGGATATGGGAGGTACAATTTCATTGTCCATGCTGGTTTTGTTAAGTAAAACATACACAATATGAACTCCCTTCATGGCACCCTTTATGTCCTTCATTGTAAACAAATTAGGGGATAAGGATTTTTCATTTAGAGGAGTCTTAAAAGGCTCCCTACTAGGTGCCAAAGTAATTTTCTTCCCCTCATAAACAAAAGAATAAGTATTATGGAAGCCATCATGGGTAGTCCTTCCGTCAAACTGCCAAGGTCGGCCAAGGATAATATGACTAGCATCCATTGGTAGAACATCACACCATATCTTATCAAAATAGATAGAACCAATGGAAAAATTGACAAGGCAACG
Source organism: Calamus simplicifolius (assembly GCA_900491605.1). Lineage (NCBI taxonomy): Eukaryota > Viridiplantae > Streptophyta > Magnoliopsida > Arecales > Arecaceae > Calamus > Calamus simplicifolius. Next base: position 462,566 of record UESW01004534.1, on the reverse strand, counting down.
TTTGGAAACAGTTACCTCAGTATCTTTCTTTAGCCAAGACATTTTGTAAGGTGTAGGGTGCTCTTTCAATTCCAGTTTCAGCTTATTTACCGCCACTTCAGAAATCACATTTTCACAGCAACCAGAGTCAATAATTAACTGACATACTTTTCCTGAAATGGTGCAGGCTGAGTGAAAAATATTGGTGCGCAACCATTTATCTCTGGAGTCACCTTTGGGAGTGAGGAAAATCTTTTTTATCATGAGAAGTTCTCCAGAATCACCATGGATTAAGTGCTCTTCTTCCCCGGCAACTTCCTGAGCCTTGACTTCTTCCTCAAGTGGTTCTTTCATATTTTCAGCAGGGTCATCTTCTATCAAGAAAGCTTTGCCAGCTGGTCGGTTCTTGTTACTTCGACAATTGTTAGCACGATGACCCATCTCTCCATAGGAATAACAACGTATACCAGTTGTAGAGCTTTGACCGGTTGTAGCTTGTTGTTTGAAAATATTAGGCTGAGTAGAAGGCTTGCTTGTACTAAATGGTTTTGCTATAGCTTCAGTAACTTTGGTGGGGCCGATTGTACTCCTGGTTGCTCGGTTTGGCAAGGTAGGGGGCTGCTGCCTCCTAGAATGAGAACGCTCCACTTTGAGAGCCCTTTGATGTGCGTCTCCTATATCCCAAATATCAAGAACTTCTAAAGCATCTTGGATATGAAGTTGGAGACCATTCAAGTACTTATTCACAAGCATTTCTTCTGAGTCTTGAATGTTGTTGCGAATTACCAACTCATTGAACTCAATGGTGTATTCGTCTACTGTTCGTGTACCTCGCCTCAAGTTTTGGTACCTTTGGTAAAGCTCCCTCTTGTAACCTTTGGGAAGAAAATACTTTGGAATTTTGTGTTGGTTAATTTAGATTCCTACTGGCCAGGGGAATAACCAACTCCTGATTTTGTGGTTTATGTATTTTGAAATTTGAACGTGCAAAACAGCGGGAGTAAGTTTGCGACTCCGTAACCATCGCCCATAACGTGCTCCGGAAATCTCTATGATGGCAGAAATTTTTGGAGGGTTTGTGTATATAAAATGGTCCCTGGTACCTGCTCTATGATATGAGAAAAACCACACACCATCGATCTGGGTAGAGAAAGGACCAGAAGAACCAGAATTCAAAGCTTCTTCCTTTTATTTTTATCCCGAGGCCGGAACAATGGCGGGAGGTAATCCTCAATACTATTTCCGCTGCTTTACTTTATTTTGAAGTGCCATATTGATCTAAATCATATTAGGCACGTTATTGGTAGTTTTAAATTTGGTATCAGAGCATATGACGCCTCTGTCTTGTTTTGGCCGAATGCTTTCTGTTTTTGGGCTCTTCTTTATGTTGGATTTTGTTTTAAATATTGAAAATATATATTTAAAATTTTATCCTGATCAAAAATAAAGAGGGGCAAGACGTTCTTGATTTCTATTTCTCTTATTTTAGGGATAGTCCAAAGGGGAGGCTACTGGTAGTACCCTGTATTATTTACCCAACGGGCGTATGGTAGGGATATTAGGGACGTACCAATAAGGGAGGCTGCTCTAGTACCTTGGTGCATTTGACCCAACTACCTGCATACCGGGAGAGTTAATAGATCATCAAGAATCATCTGAAAGGGCATAAAATCCGATAAATTCTAAATATTCAGTTATTTAATTCAGAGATTGATCGATAAGTCTTATGCCATGAAGCATGCATTTATCTGTTCACTCATTCTTTTGGATAAAGCATGCATTTATCTGTTCACTCATTCTTTTGGATATAGTTTGAATAAAGATAAATCCAAATATCTCATAATCAAATCACCATAAAAAGAGGAAGCATGGTTTCCTTGCTTCGGATATGTGCACACGGGATAAGGACGGATGAAATTTTTTTTTTTACTAAAAATGTGCCCGTAATTAAAAAAAAAATTGGGCGCTGGCTGGGCGCTGGCTGACTGCCAGCGCCCATCATTATTTAAAAAAAAAAATGGACGCCAGCGCCTGGGCGCTGGCTGTCGGCGCTGGCTGACTGCCAGCGCCCAGGCGCTGGCTGGCTGGGCACTGGCAGGCTGCCAGCGCCCAAGCGCCAGCGCTAGTTGCCAACCAGCGTGGGCAACGCCCAGGAGCGCCTGGGTGGGCCAGGCGCTGACCCAGCATCCTGGGCCAGGCCCTGGCCCAACGGATATCTGATCCAATTAGAATTGATCCAGCATTTGATTGACTCTGTTGTCTGGGTCAACAGTAAGGTTGGGCCGTGCACATAATTTGAACTGTAGCAGACTGGATTGTAGCAATCTGGACACATCTGATCCAAAAATTTTAAGGTGATTGAAATATTTTGGTTAAATTAAACTATTGGAATTGGACGAGGATGACGGACTATTGGCTCGTTCATTAAGTGATGGGCCATTAGCCTGTCATATTTATGCTCAATTATATTTAGAATTTGTGTGTGTAAATTTTGTGAATTATGCATGCATCTTAAGTGACATAATTAAGCATAAAATTTAAATAATGTCTAAGTGATAAATATAATTAAATAATTGAGGAGTAGCCACAGCATCCTTAATTATAAAATTGTATAATAAAGTTAATAAATCACATAAATAATAGACATTAATTATAATTAATTATATGGATATAATAAAATTTATTCCATAGAAAATTTGTTATATTTATATAATTAATTAGGATAAAATGTCAAATTATATTTTCTAATTTACCCACAAGGATTAGAAATTAAGGGTATAATTTGATAATTTTATCATATAGTTTAAATGTGAATCTAATTGAATTAATACTTCAGCCCACAGGCAAGTTTTATGTCAGTAGATTCATATTTTGACGTATTTTACATTGGTAGATATGTCATATTGTTTAAAGAGCTTCAAAGTTTTGTAACATGAGTATGGTTATTTAATTTTTGCAGTTTGTCAGCCTGTTAATTTCTCTGATATGATTTGTGATGTTCCTGAGCTCAGAGGGGACAATTATAAAATTTGGAAGGAGAGAACTCTCCTTCATCTAGGGTGCAAGGATATTGATTATGCCATAAGGAAGGATGAACCGCCCCCTAAAGATTCTGTTCTTTATGAAAAATGGGAGTGATCTAATCGTCTCTCAATAATGTTCATAAAGACCAAGATCTCAGATGGCATAAGGGGTTCCCTTGAGCATTATGACAATGTCCGTGACTTGCTGAAGGCGATCGATGATCAATTTGTATCTTCAGACAAGGCTTTAGCTAGCACCCTAATTCACCAGTTCTCATCCATAAAACTGAGTGGTATACGCGGTATACGTGACCACATAATGAGGATGAAGGACATTGCAGCTCAATTGAAGAGACTTGAAGTTGAGATGTCTGACTCTTTTCTAGTGCATTACATTCTCAACACTTTACCACCGCAATATGCCCCATTTAAGATCTCATATAACACACATAAGGATAAATGGTCAATTAATGAACTTATGACCATGTGTGTTCAAGAGGAGGGTAGACTTGCTGTGGAAGAGGGTACTCAACTCTCTTTTGTCTGTTATGAATCTAACATGATTAATGTTACTCAAGACACATGGTGGATTGACTCTGGTTCTTCAATCCATGTTACCAACTCCTTGCAGGGATTGCAAGACCTGCGAAAACCAGTGGGAAGTGAATGCTGCATCTATTCTGGAAATAAGATGTCATCACATGTGGAAGCCATTGGAACTTGCAAACTTGTTTTAGATAGTGGTTTTATTTTAAGTTTGGAAAAGACATTTTATATTCCTGGTTTTGCTAGGAATTTAGTTTCTGTTTCAAGACTTGTATCTTGTGGATATTCCTTTAAATTTTCGGATTCATCTTTCAGTATTTCTTATGGATCTGAGATTATTGGATGTGGTACATTGTCTGATGGTCTTTTTCGTCTTAATTTAGAAAATGACAATCACTATTCTTCTATGCATGTTGGTGTTAAAAGATGTGTCGTTGATGAGAATTCGTCTAATTTGTGGCATAGGAGATTAGGTCATATCTCCCTTGATAGAATCAAGAGGTTGGTACATGATGGAGTACTTAGTACTCTTGATTGGACTGACTTTAGTACTTGTATAGACTGCATTAAAGGTAAGCAGACTAACAAGTCAAAGAAAGGTGCAAAGAGGAGTTCTCAATTGTTAGAAATAATTCATACAGACATTTGTAGTCCTGATATAGATGCGTACCGTAATAAGTATTTCATCTCCTTTATTGATGATTATTCGCGTTACATGTATCTCTACTTATTGAACAGCAAAAGTGAGGCACTTGATGCTTTCAAAATTTTTAAGGCTGAAGTAGAGAAACAATGTGACAAACGAATCAAGATCGTAAGATCTGATAGGGGAGGAGAATACTACGGTAGATACACTGAGAGTGGACAAGCTACCGGTCCATTTGTAAAGTTTCTTCAAGATTGTGGGATTGTTGCCCAATACACCTTACCTGGTTCTCCAGATCAGAATGGTGTAGCTGAAAGAAGAAATCGAACATTAATGGACATGGTAAGGAGCATGCTTGCCAGCTCCAAACTTCCTTGGTCCTTATGGACTGAAGCCCTTAAGACAGCGGTGTACATATTAAACCGGGTTCCAACCAAGGTTGTCCAAAAGATACCTTTTGAGTTGTTTAAAGGTTGGAAACTGAGTTTGCGACATGTACGCGTCTGGGGTTGCCCAGCTGAGGTGAGGATTTATAATCCACATGAAAGGAAGTTGGACCCGAGGACCTTAAGTGCATATTTTGTTGGTTATGCCGAAAGATCCAAGGGATATAGATTTTATTGTCCTTCTCATAGCACTAGATTTGTGGAATCAAGAAATGCTAAATTTCTTGAAAACGACTTAATTAGTGGGAGCGATCATCTTCAAGACCTTGGTCTTGGGAAAGGTCATCAAGATGCTCAATGCTCCACTTCAAGTAGTGGACCGATTGTTGTAGTTCACAGTGCGCCTTGTGTTCGTGCACATGTTGAGCAACAGGTCCAAGAGATTCCACAAACTGCTGATCCAAATCCAGTAGACCTTGAAGTTCAGCAAATACCCGAAATTGTTGAACAACCTGTTGAGCAACATGATCCTGTTTCACAAGAGAATATTGAGGCAACATTGAGAAGGTCTACTAAGACTAGGAGACCAGCAATTCCTAGTGATTATGTTGTGTATCTGCAAGAATGTGACTACAATATTGGAGCCGAAAATGATCCTGAAACGTTTTCACTGGCCATGAGTTCTAATGTATCTGACTTGTGGTACAAAGCCATGAAAGAAGAGATGGATTCTATGACATCTAACAAAGTCTGGGATCTTGTCAAGTTGCCTGATGGTGTAAAAGCCATTGGTTGTAAGTGGGTCTTTAAAACTAAGAAAGACTCAGAAGGCAACATTGAGAGACATAAGGCTAGACTTGTTGCTAAAGGATTTACTCAGAGGGAAGGAATAGATTACACGGAGATCTTTTCTCCTGTATCTAAAAATGACTCCTTCCGTGTAATCATGGCATTGGTGGCTCATTTTGATTTAGAGTTACACCAGATGGATGTGAAAATGGCGTTCCTCAATGGTGATCTAGAGGAAGAGGTTTACATGAAACAACCAGAAGGATTTTCCTCTAGTAGTGGTGAGAATTTAGTCTGTAAGCTGAATAAGTCCATATATGGATTAAAGCAAGCCTCCCGACAATGGTATTTGAAATTTCATGATGTTATTACTTCATTTGGCTTTGAAGAAAACATCATGGATGTTTGTATATACCAAAAGGTCAGTGGGAGCAAGATTTGCTTTCTTGTGTTATATGTGGATGACATTTTGCTTGCGACTAATGACAAGGGTTTGCTATATGAGGTGAAACAATTTCTCTCAAAGAACTTTGATATGAAGGATATGGGTGAGGCATCTTATGTCATTGGCATAAAGATCCATAGAGATAGATCTAGAGGCATTTTGGGCTTGTCTCAAGAGACCTATATCAACAAGGTTCTAGAAAGGTTTCGCATGAAAGATTGTTCACCGAGTGTAGCACCCATTGTGAAAGGTGATAGATTCAGCTTGAATCAGTGTCCCAAAAATGAGTTCGAACGCGAACATATGAGACCCATTCCATATGCTTCAGCTATTGGAAGCCTTATGTATGCTCAGGTTTGTACCAGGCCTGACATTGCATTATTGTTGGAATGCTTGGGAGATATCAGAGTAATCCAGGTGTTGACCACTGGCGGGCTGCAAAGAAGGTTATGAGATACCTTCAAGGAACCAAGGATTACATGCTCATGTATAGACGGACTGAGAAGTTGGAAGTCATTGGATATAGTGATGCAGACTTTGCTGGCTGTATTGATTCACGTAAATCAACGTCAGGTTACGTGTTTATGTTAGCTGATGGAGCTGTATCATGGAAGAGTGCCAAGCAGACCTTGACTGCTACTTCCACTATGGAGGCTGAGTTCGTCTCTTGTTTTGAAGCTACCTCACACGGTGTATGGTTGAAGAGTTTCATATCTGGGCTTAAAGTTGTGGACTCTATTTCGAGGCCCTTGACATTGTACTGTGATAATTCAGCTGCTGTTTTTATGGCTAAGAACAATAGGAGTGGTAGTCATAGTAAACATATCGACATTAAGTACTTAGCCATAAGAGAGCGTGTTAAAGAAAAGAAAGTGGTTATTGAACACATCAGCACTGAATTGATGATCGCGGATCCTCTGACTAAAGGCATGCCACCAAAGGGTTTCAAGGATCATGTAGCGCGAATGGGACTTAGTTCCGTGATGTAATGTCATTGTATATATTGTTCTTCAATAAAACTCTTATTCAGTTTGGATATTTCTCCTTTAAGTTGTATACATATTTGTTTGTTTTGAGGAATATCATTATGTTTGGACCACGAATAAACATAGGGTTTATTCATTAAGTTATTTGGGCTATGTTGGGAAGTGTAACATATTGTGATACATGGAAGACAATACTCACATTTAGAGGAACTGTCGCCATGATCCGTATGTTAATATCGTGCATGGTAGAAAATACATAGACCAAGTGGGAGAATGTTGGTTAATTTAGATTCCTACTGGCCAGGGGAATAACCAACTCCTGATTTTGTGGTTTATGTATTTTGAAATTTGAACGTGCAAAACAGCGGGAGTAAGTTTGCGACTCCGTAACCATCGCCCATAACGTGCTCCGGAAATCTCTATGATGGCAGAAATTTCTGGAGGGTTTGTGTATATAAAATGGTCCCTGATACCTGCTCTATGATATGAGAAAACCACACACTATCGATCTGGATAGAGAAAGGACCAGAAGAACCAGAATTCAAAGCTTCTTCCTTTTTATTTTTATCCCGAGGCCGGAACAATGGCGGGAGGTAATCCTCAATACTATTTCCGCTGCTTTACTTTATTTTGAAGTGCCATATTGATCTAAATCATATTAGGCACGTTATTGGTAGTTTTACATTTTGTCCTCCATTTTCCTCCAGGAAGTGATTGGAGCCTTGCCAGCATATTGGCGAGTTTGCTTATCACGTCTCCACCAGGCTATAGCTTTGCCTCAGAGACGCATAGTAATAATGCCAACTTGGCGATCTTCTGGGACATTCCTATACTCAAAAACTTCATTCACAAGTGTTAACCAATCAACAATTTCATCAGCAGAATCAGTACCTGAAAATTCTGGAATGTCTCTCTTGATTTCCTTTTCCCAATCTGGTTCTCGAACTATTTGTGCCCGATATGGAGCATTCCTTCTTCGAGGGCGATATTGGACACTTTCTGAAGAAGAATAATCGCCATTGTATTCGTTGGCTATGGCACTGGGTGGAGGATTGTTCGCTTCAACCCTCAGACGCTGAACTTCTCGAGTCAAATCATCAATCTGTTGTTGCATACGCTGCTGTAAATTTTCAGCAAGCGTGTGTACTTCGTTCAAGAGAATGGTTCTGCCTCCTCGACGTCTAGCTTGTCTTGGGGGCATTGCCCTCTCCTCCACAGCTCTGATACCAAATGGTGTAGTCCAACTACAACTACTTCAATCGGTAGGATCGGGAGAGTGATTAATGCAAATTGGAATGAAGTAACTCCAAAACCAGAGTTCAAGAGGATCGAAATCAGAACTTCAATGGTTGCTTTTCTCAGCCTCCAAGGAAGATGAAATGACACCAATTCTTCTAGATTGATGGCTGCAACTCTTCAAGGATGCAGGCTTTGGAAATGCTCCAACTCTTCAAGGAAGGAGTGAAAATTCTTCTAGATTTTCAAAAGGCATGAACTCTTCAAGGTTCAAAGTAATTGCTCTTAGGCAAAGTTCATTATTTTTCTTTTCAGCTCCCCCAATTACAGAGACTTGATGGTCTTTAATAGACAAAGCAAAAGGAAACCAAAAGACTTAAGTCAAACTTAGAAACTAGAAGCTTAATAAAAGCACAGTATTTCCAAAAAATATGCTTGGGAAAGGTGTAGTGCCTTGGAAATGAAAAAGTCAAAATAAAGAGATGTGGGATGGCTCTTGGTCTTGGATGCTGGCTGCATCATTAGACGTGGGATGGCTCTTGGTCTTGAATGCAGGCTGCATCAGCCTCTCTCAATAGCAACTATCGATGAACAACTACTTATGATAGCTAATAAGAAACAACTATTGCTGATGCAAAATAGTCCCACATCGGATGAGCAAAAAAAGTTTAAATAACTTATAATTCAAGTTTACATACTACTAAGGTTTAGAACGTTACAAATGGTATCACATCCAACCTAAAGGTCAGATTCTGGCTAGCTTGTGGCGTGCAACGAGGATACCACATTATAAAGAAGAGATTATAACATCTAAAAATGGTTTCACATCGAATTAAAAAAAAAAAAGTTTGAATAGCTTATAATTCAATTTCACATACTAACAATTAACTTTCACAATATGATTTTGGCCCGTTGAAGCATCCCCTTGTGATATCCATGACCAACCAGCAAATGCGGTCCATTTTTACTATCCAAATACTGGGCCCTCCTGCTTAGTTGAGATAATGGCCACTATTTTTCATCCATTTTCTCTATAATTAGGGCTTTTTTTTTTACCAAGTCGACATCCAAGACTTCAACTTGGATCCTGAATTGCCAAGATGTCACGAGTCAATTGAAGGTTAAGACGCTTATGGTGACATGGGTCAAATGAAAAATCTATCAAACCAACTCCGTCTCATTTATCAAATGAATCAACTTGTAGTATAGTGCATTTTCAGTGCCAATTAAATGTACCAACTCAAAATCCAAGAGTATCAATGTAAAACAAATAATAACAATACAAAAATAAAAAAATATTTAAATATATATATATAAAAATAATAATTGATGTTATATATACACACACACACACACACACACATATATATATAAGACAACTTATATAGAATAAGATTTTCCAATCATATCCATGAGAAGACCTATATATTCTATCATAATTTTGTAGTAATCATAAATAAATGAATTATATAAAAATTTGAAACAAATGATATCATTATGCCTTTTTGCACTTACTTTGCTAACAATGCCAATTAGTTTGGCTGACAGGATAACACATTTAATGTGCTATGTGCTAAAATCAATGTATTGATGTGGCCACCATGACCTACTCTATGTTATTACACATCTAGTTGAAGAATGTTGGGGATTAGAGGTGTATAAGCTACTCAAAAATTCTATAACCTGGATTGATTATTTATATTAATTAGGTATGTGTCCAAAATAGGTTTCCATGACCTTATCAAATCGAAATCCTATTCTTCATATAGGATCCAATTTCTTATTGAATTGGATATAACTATTATTGGCCTAGATGGCAACCCAAAGGAGGGGAGGGGTGAATTGGATTCTAAAAAATTTTGGTGCCTAAAATAATTTCACAAAGTGATAATACATAAAGATAATGAATGAGGTACTAAGAATGCAAAGCAATGTATAAAGATAGAGCAAAAGAAAGAGAGACAAGCATGACAAATACAAGAAATTTATAGTGGATCGGTGTTAGCTACACCTACATCCACTCCCAAGTAACTCTTAGGCCCACACTATAATCATCCTGATTACAGCGGAGTTGTTTTACAAGCTCACAACTTAAACTTGTTGTTTTACAATGGGATCACAACGAATCCAGCCAGTTTTCACAGGTTCACCAGCACAAAACCTATCCCAAGCTTTCTAGCTTGACCAAGGCTAATCTGTCTCCCCTAATTCAATCACCTGATTGAATCAGTAACCAAATATAATAAGAGTAAAGTTACAACAGATATAAAGCTCCTCAAATGAGCAAATAAGATAATATAACCAAGATACAAATTGAAGCGACTGATTAGAAGATTTTTGAAGTTGGGCTTTTCTTCTTTTCTTCTTTTCCTCAGAAATGATCTTCCTCAAGTTGTGCTAGAAGCCTTGAAAGAATCGTTAAGATAGAGGCTATTGAAGAACTAAAGCTCTCTTTTTCTCTTTTTGATTTAATAAAAATCCTTCAAGATAAACTTTCAAATGCTTTAGATATCTCTAAACTCAGTTTCGAACAAAGGGTTTTGAATTTGAGGTTTTTTCCCTTTTGATTTCTCTCTTGTCTTCTCTCTTTTTTTGAAATGGTCGGATGGCTTCTCTTTTATAATCTTCTTTTAATCCATTTTTAGATAAAAAATAGCCATTAAAAGTACTTGAGAAGATATTTTGCATGAAAGAGGAAAGAGCCATCAAAGTTTGTTGAAAAAAAGTCAACCATTGGAGTTATCTCTGATACTTCTGAAATCCATTTCTAACATATTAGAGTCGACTCTACCTCGACATGGAGTTAGCTCTAACTTGGAATATTCAAAATAGAAACTTTTGCTCATCATGAAGTTGGCTCTGGCTTTTCATGGGATCAATACTTCTCGTGCAGGAGTTAGCTCTAATTGAGTTCCAAAAAAATCATTTTCTGTATAACCATTAGAATCGGCTCTAATTCTCTGCAGAAATTATCTCTAATTGGACGTAGAAATGAGACTCCCTGTCTTTTGATTAGAGTCGACTTTAATCTCTGCAGGAGTCGGCTCTAATCCGTGCCAAAAGTGCCATACTATTCTGATACTCTCCGGAGTCGGCTCTAATGCTTCTAGAATCGGCTCTAAATAGATGGCATGGAGTTGTATTTGAGATACCCGGATGGAATAAGAGAAATATATTTTAATATTTTTTTTTCTAGTCTCTTTGTTCTATTGTTACTCTTTAATTATATAACAAAAGAAAAGTTTTAATAACTATTGTTTGAGTGGGAAAAAAAAGGAGAGAAATGAGGGTTTCTCTTCCTCCTCCATTTTTCCTTAAAAAAGTAAAAAATTTTACATCCAAATTGAGGGTAAGAAGGAAGAGGGAAATGAGTTTATAATTTTTACTCCGTCTTTCTAATTTTATTCCTATAAAATAATTTAAATTTCTCTTATAGTAAGAATATATTTGTGATTTTATAAACATAATTTTTTTCTCTCTTTCACCCTTTTTATCCAAATAAGATGAAAACAAGTCATCTTCTTTTCTCCTTCCCTCTTTCCCGACTAAAAAGAGGTTAAAAACCCTCCATTCCCCTTTTTTTTTCCTATTCTCTTTTTTTTCTATCTTTTATTTTATCCTTCCTCTCCCCAAAGATCTAAATAGACCTAAGCATCCATCTACTCTTGCACAATCAAGATGTGATTTAACATAGTGCTTTCCATGAAGTCAGATTTGATGTCGACTAATAGCTTTTGAATTATCCTGAATGATGCGCGATAACAACAAAGCATGACGTGATCGATCTTTCCTAATTGGTTGGTCCATTACCTCATTACAAATAACGCATCGACCTTTGCAAAATGCCATCCTTAGTGCTAAATTAGTCCTTTCAAAATTTGATCAACCAATTTAGAAAGTATTTTCTCCCTTGCCTCATCAAAAGCCATCTAAGGAGAGTTCAACTCCAATTCCAACACCACTCTTTCAGACGCATATCAAAGCAATCTCATGCTGTAAAGTCCTTGCCTAAGGAGTTTTAAGACTCCTTTTTTCTTCACCTTGATTGATTTAAGCATCAAAGAGTTTTCACCGAAGGAATCTTTAGGGCCAGTAGAACCCCCTCCTTCTTCACCTTAGCTAGTAGCATTGGAGGGTTTTAGAAGGATTTTCTCCAAAAGAAACTCTAATTTTTCTTTTGATACAGCAAGCCTCCTTCATCACAAGAAGTCGAATTGGTGGCATGACATGCATTATTCAATAGGGAGCTAAGTATTCATTGTCAATTAAGATAGTATTTAGTTTCCAAAAAGCTATTCTTGGATAAGTGTACATAATAACATTTATCCAAGGGATAGCTGAAGGGATAACTACCTTTTTTTAATAACAGCTTTGCCATCAAGGGATAGCTTTAGTTATTCGTGAGATTCCTAGGGAATAAGTTCAGGGGATAACCCATGGTTAAACATGGATTATCCTCTCTGGTTAAACTTTTTCAGAGTTATCCCCTGTAATTATAGCTTTTAGGGATAAGAAGGGATATCCAGGAGATATCCCCCTTATCCCCTATTTCAAACATAGCCTAAGTGTTCCTTCTCACTTGACATGTAAAAGGCTAAATTTCGATGTGAAAGATTAAATATGGGCTAGATCAAAAGGATGCTAACCTAACCCAATTTGTTTATTAAACATGCCAAAAATCGATATTCAAACTTGACTATTTTGTTGAACAAATAAATTCATTTAACTACCTAATCTATTTTGTTGAATAAATTGAAACAAATTAAATGGATTAAATAAGTTAACTGAATTTTTAACAATTTAAATAATTTTAAGCATGTTAAATAAGTTAAACAAGCCAATTTAAAGAGATCTAAAATAGGTCATATAAGTGTGAAATAGTATTAAATCATTCTTAAATAGGTTATATAGATCATATCGTTTTAAATTGGATCGTAACTTGATCCAACTATTAAATGGGTAAAAGGTGTAAATATGGACCCAAGTTCTACCATAAATTGGTATAGAAGAATCAATTCATTTATAATCCAAATTCATTTATGTCTAGTTCAAAGTTGCTAGGTTAGTTATGATTTAGGTTGTCACGTCATATTTTATAGGTTGTCACCCTAATCCAATATATGGTAACAGTCATCCTGTTAGCAGCCCCAAGCACCTACATCACTATAAACTTGTCCTCTCTTTCATCAATAACATCAACTTCAGCCTTGTTTAGGAGAGTGGTTAGGCCTCTCTCAACAACAACTATCGATGAACAACTACTTATGATAGCTAATAAGAAACAACTATTGCTAATGCAAAATAGTCCCACATCGGATGAGCAAAAAAAGTTTAAATAACTTATAATTCAAGTTCACATGCTACTAAGGTTTAGGGCGTTATAAATGGTATCACAGCCAACCTAAAGGTCAATTCTGACTAATTTGTAGCATGCGACAAGGATACCATATTATAAGGGAGAGATTACATCAAATAAAAAAAAGTTTAAATAACTTATAATTCAATTTTATATACTAACAATTAACTTTCAAAATATGATTTTGGCCCGTTGAAGCATCCCCTTGTGATGCCCACCAACCAACATATGCCGTCCATTTTTACTATCAATATACTAGGCCCTCCTGCTTAGTTGAGATAATGGCCAATATTTTTCATCCATTTTCTCTATAATTAGGGCTCTTTTTTACCAAGTCGACATCCAAGACTTCAACTTGGATCCTGAATTGCCAAGATGTCATGGGTCAATTGAAGGTTAAGACGATTATGGTGACGTGGGTCAAATGAAAAATTTATCAAACCAACTCCGACTCATTTATCAAATGAATCAACTTGCAGTATAGTGCATTTTCAATGCCGATTAAATATACCAACTCAAAATCCAAGAGTATCAATGTAAAACAAATAATAACAGTACAAAAATAAAAAAATATTTAAAAAAAAATATATATATAAAATAATAATCGGTGTTTTATATATATATATATATATATATATATATATATATATATATATATAAGACAACTTATATAGAATAAGATTTTCCAATCATGTCCATGAGAGGACCTATATATTCTATCATACTTTTGTCGTAGTCATAAATAAAAATTTGAAACAAATGATATCATTTTGCCTTTTTGCACTTAATTTGCTAACAATTTCAATTAGTTTGGCTGACAGAATAACACATTTAATGTGCTATGTGCTAAAATCAATGTATTGATGTGGCCACCATGACCTACTCTATGTTATTACACATCTAGTTGAAGAATGTTGGGGATTAGAGGTATAAAAGCTACTCGAAAATTCTATAACCTGGATTGATTATTTATATTAATTAGGTATGTGTCCAAAATAGGTTTCCATGACCTTATCAAATCGAAATCCTATTCTTTATATAGGATCCAATTTCTTATTGAATCGAACTTGGATATAACTATTGTTGACCCAGATGGTAACCCAAGAGGGGGGTGAATTGGGTTCTAAAAAATTTTGGTGCTTAAAAATAATTTCACAAAGTGATAGTATACAAGGATATATGCAATGAGTGAGGTGCTAAGAATGCAAAGCAATGTATAAAGATAGAGTAAAGAGAAAGAGAGACAAGCATGACAAACATAAGAAATTTATAGTGGTTCGGTGTTAGCTACACCTACATCTACTCCCAAGCAACTCTTGGGCCCATACAATAATCGTCCTGATTACAGCTGAGTTGTTTTACAAGCTCACAACTTAAACTTGTTATTTTACAACGGGATTACAAGGAATTCAGCCAGTTTTCATAGGTTCACCAGCGCAAAACCTATCCCAAGCTTTCTAGCTTGACCAAGGCTAATCTACCTCTCCTTATTCAATCATCTAATTGAATAAGTAACCAAATGTAATAAGAGTAAGGTTACAACAGATATAAAGCTCCTCAAATGAGAAAAAATAATATAATTAAGATAGAAATAGAAGAGCCTAATTAGAAGATTTCTGAAGTTGAGCTTTTCTTCTTTTCTTCTTCTTTTTCTCAGAAATGATCTTCCTCAAGTTGTGCTAAAAGCTTTAAAAGAATCGTTGAGATAGAGGCTATTGAAGAACTAGGGCTCTCTTTTTCTCCTTTTGATTTGATGAAAATCCTTCAAGATGAACTTTCGAATGATTTGGATTTCTCTAAACTCAGTTCCGAATAAAGGGTTTTGAATTTGAGGTTTTGCCCTTCTGATTTCTCTCTTGTCTTCTCTCATTTTTTGAAACGTCAGATGGCTTCTTTTTTATAATCTCCTCTTAATCCACTTTTAGATAAAAACTAGCCGTTAAAAGTACTTGAGGAGGTATTTTGCACGAAAGAGAAAAGAGTTGTTAAAGTTTGTTGCAAAAAAGTTAATTGTTGGAGTCGTCTCTGACACTTTTGAAATCTATTTCTGACAAATTAGAGTAGGCTCTACCTTGACCTGGAGTTGGCTCTAACTCAGGATATTCAAAATAGAAACTTTTGCTCATCACAAAGTTGGCTCTGGCTTTTCGTGGGGTCGACACTTCTCGTGCGGGAGTCGGCTCTAGTGAATGTGGGAGTCGGCTCTAATTAAGCTTCGAAAAAATCATTCTCTGTATAACCATTAGAGTCGGCTCTAATTCTCTACATAAATTATCTCTAATTGGATGCAGAAATGAGACTCTCTATCTTTGGATTAGAGTCGACTCTAATCTTTGTAGGAATCGGCTCTAATCCATGCCGAAAGTGCCATACTATTCTAATACTCTCCGGAGTCGGCTCTAATTACTAAAACTTGACATTTGACACAAGATATGGATTCAAACTCAATTTTTCTTGGATTTTGATTAATTAAACATTTTAAATTTATAAAATACTTAATCAAAATCATTAGTAACATAAGAAATATACTCATGTGATTTTTGTTATTCAACAAAATCAATAATTGGGTCAACAATCTTTCCCTTTTTGATGATGACAAAAAATACTGAGTATATGCATATAAAATTATATTTTAAACTTCAACTTAAATAATTTTTCAAATAGAATGATAGTCAACAGAATTTCAATAGCTCTATTTCAAATATTTTGCTTAACTATTCCATGAATTAGAAATTTTATCCAATGATTTATACAATTCAAATTAATCAATTCTAATTATCAATAATTAATTCAAATTAAACAAGCTTCCCCTGAGTAATTGCTCTCCCTATGTATGTGCATATACAACTCTCCTCCTTTTTTGTCATCAACAAAAAAAAAGAAGTATAGAGTAGTCCTTGCTCAGGATGAATACAAATTAACCAATTTAGAATCAAACATTACAAAATGACATAAGAAGATAATAGTTTCAGAGATATCCTGGAACATTCATAACAACTTCATACTTTTTCATTGATTACATAGAAGCAAGTACATGTCAAGTAAAATACAAACAAAGTAAAGTCAAATTTAAAACAACTACATATCATAACTTAAAAATCCTAAGTACAATCTAGTATTATCATAAGATTCTAACTATATATTTCTAAACATCAACTAATATAGATTGATTGATTGGTTGGATTGGATTGACTTAGATTGGCTTGGCTTGGCTAGATTAGCAGGAAAGGAAGGGATCTTTCACTTCAAATCAAATCTTAGAAGTCTCTTCAATTCTGTCAAGATATGTCCCATTCCATCCTTTTGAGTCTTCAAAAATTCATTCAATAATCTTTCAACAGTGGAGGCAGCTCCATCAATTCTTCCTTAAAGCTATGCATTACATTTGCAGTAGGTATCCAAGTCATCACCAATACCTCTAATCTTATCAAAAATAGCATGTAACTCTGATTTCAGACCATCAGCCAAAGTATTGATTGACTTTTCTATCTTCTCTTCCTTCTCTTTCAAAATGTAAACTAGCTGCCTTATTCCCAAGAGCTGATCCTAAAAGTTATCTTTAATCCTCTCCTCCTGATCGGCAAGTGCAACATTCATCATCTCTTTAAATTGGGCAACTTGCTCGGCAGTAAAAGAGAGGAGGGTCCAGAAGATGCTGCCAGTGGTGGAGCAGATGAAGAACTCGATCCAGGTGGAGGAATAGATGGTCCAAGAGCAAAAGATCTAGGTGTAGGTGCTAAAGGTCCGAGGACCTCCTCAATATCATCATCATTATCCCTTACTCCTCTGATTGGCACTGACATATCAGACTATCTTCGCCTTTACCATCGACCATTTATTTTTCTAAATCCCATGTGATGAAGAGTGAAAATATTATAGTAATCAGTGTGCCTTAACTTCTTTTGAGGCTCATTTTCCAAAATATCTACCCTTTGGCTTCGAAAAATCAATGTCAAAACCATTCCATAGGGTAGGATGAATCTCTTCTTTGTCCCAGTCTCAGCCATGTAACCAATCATCATCCCGACCAAAATAATTGGATGTCCATTTAATACATAATTTATAATAACCATATCTCTTTCAGACACATTGATGGGGCATGAAAAAAAATTGGTGGAATGAGGGGATGGTGATGTGTTCTAAGTGATTACCATCCTTAATGAACATTTGAGCCCAAGCTATGGCTGAATTCATGCATGGGAGAAATGAAGAACATCAAACCGGAAGTAGAAATCTAAACACCCTTGTGCAAGCTTCTTTCAAAGAAATAAAAAGATTAGGATCTAAAGGTATGGAAACATTCAAACTAAGTTAAGCCACCTTTAAAACTTCAGATCTAAAGGACCAAGAGGTTTTTTTTTTTTTCAACAATGAAGTAAGATCTTAAAGTGGAAGGGATGCACTCAACACTCAAAGAATTGAGGGTTGGTTTACAAGATCTACACTCCTTACTTAAGAACTCACCTTGGCACTTGATCCTTGATGTGGAGCCATCATCCCCAACTCTAACATCCTCAAGAGAACCTGCAAGTGATCAGAAATAAGACCGTGGAGGCAAAGGAATTGAAGGAAATAAAAAAAAAATCAAACAAGGAAAGGAAGGATTTGAAAAATTTTGCTGAGACTTGGGTAGCACTTGTCCTTCTTCCTGAAACTATTATGGAACCTTGGTAGAATGGTTTAGAGTAGCAAATTGGGCCTCTCACCCTCTCCCTCAAGGAGTGACCTAGATCTAAGACTAGGGAAATACGAGCCTCAACTCAAACTAAGAGCATCTCACCCTCTTCATACTCAAAGATGAACAAGGCACTTGGCAAAAGAAATCAAATAAACTTGATTTTATTTCTCAAACTTCCTCTCTACAAGAGGGAAAGCTTGGCCTATTTATAGGCCAAAGGACTTTCAGAAATTTAGCCCAAAAAACTAAAAGATCATAACAATCTAAGGATTAGTTATGATATAGCTAACTAATTACAATTAATCCCTAACAAATTTGGTTGCACCAGCTTCCATGTGGCACCTCCTTAGTTTGCCATGTGTCATCATCAGATACCTCCATGTGTCCTCCAAAATTTAAATTCTAAGTTGCCATGTGTCATCATCAGATACCTCCATGTGTCCTTCAAGATTTGACTTCCAAAGAGAAGACTTGATGTCTTGATAGCAGTGTTGACTCAAGGCAGGAAGTGTCGATACTTTGAGACTTGGCAGAAGTTGAAATTTTGCAGCATGAGTTGCCACTTGAGAAATTGAAACTCTTGGCTCGAGTAAGTGGAACCTGCGGAAAGTAGATTAACTACAAAACCAAAGAGTGTCAGTCTGCAACCTTTTCTTCTTGTTGATGTCCCCATCAATTCTTTCCGGATGAAAAAAACTCGGCCCTGACGAGTATGGATCATTTTGGCTTTGGTAATATTCAAGCAGATCCGAATTGATCCTTTGCAGTTCTTCTTGAGTGATCCATGAGTCTTCAGAATCAGGTCTACCTTGCCAATGGACCAAGTAGCGTTGATAGTCTTTATTTCGGGTAGTGACAATCTTGTCATCTAATATCCGTTCAATTCTTTCTCGCTTTGTGGCTGGTGGACACTCTGGGATTGGTTCACTCTCAAAGGATGGATCAGGTCCTAAAATCTCACTGGGATTCATTGTTGGTTCCTTGTATTCTACCAGATCTGAAATATTAAAGGTGGAACTAATACCAAAGTCAAAGGTAGGTCCAGTATATAAGCATTAGGTCCAATTCTTTTTATTATTTTGAAAGGACCTGCACCACGGGCGTGTAGTTTCTTCATAGTTCCCTTTGGAAACTGTTCAGGTCTGAGCCTTATCATGACAAAGTCTCCTACATGAAATTCTTTTGCTCTTGTATGGGAATTAGCCATATGCTTGTAACTCTCATTGCTTATATGGATTTTCTCGCTAATTTCTTTGTGTAAATCCCTAATGTGTTGTGCATATGACTCAGTAGACTCTGATGTTTGTACATGCATGGGCAATGGAATGAGGTCTATTGGCTTTCTTGGTTTGTACCCATGAATAATCTCAAAAGGACTTTTTCTAGTGGGTCTGTTAACTGAACTATTATAGGCAAACTCTATACGTGGCAGTAAAAGGTCTCAATTTCCAGTATGTTTTCCCACTAAACATCTCAACATATTTCCAAGACTTCTATTTATAACTTCTGTTTGACCATCAGTTTGGGGGTGATAAGTGGTAGAAAAGTTTAACTTGGTTCCTAGCAGGTGCCATAGGGTTTTCCAAAAGTAACTGGTAAACTTAACATCCCTATCAGACACGATGGTTTTAGGTAACCCGTGCAATCTAACCACTTCATCTAGAAATAACTTGGCCACTTTTGATGCATCAAAGGTCTGGGAACAAGGCAGAAAATGTGCCATTTTAGAAAATCTATCGACTACCACAAAGATGGAATCGTATCTCCTTAAGGTCTTTGGTAGTCCCAACACAAAGTCCATACTGATGTCTTGCCAAGGTCGATCAGGGACGGGTAAAGGGGTGTATAGTCAAGTGTTTTATTTTTGCATTTTAGCAACAGCACATGTCCTACACTGGGCTATGACTTGGGCAACATTTCATTTTAAGCTGGGCCAAAAGAATTGTTCCTCCAAAGCTAGAATAGTTTTATTCCTTCCGAAATGGCCCGCTAAACCTTCGGCATGGATTTCCCAAATCAAGAATTCCCTAATTGAGGTTCGGGGAATACACAACTTATCTCCTTTAAAAAGGAACCCATCATGAAGAGTAAAGTCTTTGTATTCTCTAGAAGGCCTTAGACTGACAGATTCAAAAATCTCACTAAAGTCAGGGCAACTTTTATACACTTCCTTCAACTTATCAAATCCTGTGACTTCAGTACTTACGGACGTCAAGAGCATAGAACGTCGACTTAAAGCATCGGCAACCTTATTGTCAGAACCAGCACGGTGTTTTAGAACAAAGGTGTAAGCTTGGATGTACTCTACCCATTTTCCATGCCTAGGGTTTAACTTCTTTGGGGAGCTAAGGAATTGGAGGGCTTCATGATCGAAAATAGAACAAACTCCTACGGTAACAAGCAATGGCTCCAATATTTCAAAGCCTGAACTACTACATATAACTCCTTATCATAGGTGGAATATCTCAACTTTGCGCCATTTAGTTTCTCGCTAAAAAAAGCTACTGGATGGTTCTCTTGACTTAAAACTCCACCAATTTCAATCCCAGAGGCATCACAAGCAACCTCAAAAACTTTAGAGAAGTCAGGCAACCTTAAGATTGGTGCTTGTATCATTCTTCCTTTAATCTCAAGGAAGGCTTTATTGGCTTGTTTGGTCCATTCAAAATTTCCTTTTTTAAGACAATCCGTGATTGGAGCAACAATGGTGCTAAACCCTTGGATGAATCTCCTATAGAAGGTGGCAAGACCGTGGAAGCTACGGACGTCATGTATGTTCTTGGGTTCGGGCCACTCGACTATGGACTTAATTTTCTCGGGATCAGCAGAAACACCATTAGTAGTAACAATGAACCCTAGAAAGGTTACTCTGTTAGTCATGAATTCGCACTTTTTCAGATTGGCATATAGATTTTCCTTTCTAAGGGTGTAACAGACTTGTCTAAGATGATCTAAATGGTCTTCCCTAGTCTTACTATAAATGAGGATGTCATCAAAATATACTACAACAAATTTTCCCATGAAAGGTCTTAAAACTTGAGTCATGATCCTCATAAATGTACTAGGGGCATTTGATAGACCAAAGGGCATAACCAACCACTCATAAAGACCATCCTTAGTTTTGAATGCAGTTTTCCACTCATCTCCAGGTTTGATCCTAACATGGTGATAACCACTCTTAAGATCAATCTTGGAAAATATAGTGGCTCCGCTCATCATGTCAAGCATATCATCAAGGCGAGGGATAGGAAATCGATACTTGACCGTAATTTTATTGATGGCATGACTATCGATGCACATTCTCTAAGTGCCATCCTTCTTCGGGGTCAGTAGGGTAGGTACTGCACAAGGACTTAAACTCTCCCTAATAAACTTTTTCTAGAGGAGATCTCCAACTTGTCTTTGTAGCTCAGCGTGCTCAGTAGGATTCATTCTATAGTGAGGTAGGTTAGGCAAGGTGGCTCCCGGGACTAGATCAATTGTATGTTGAATATCCCAAAGTGGGGGCAGGTGATTGGGTAAATCTTTTGGGAATACATCCTTAAAGTCTTCTAAGATCTTTATGACTTCTTAAGGTGGTTCCTTAGGATCTTCATTCCGACTTTCTTTAAGTGCCAAAATCCACATAGGTGCTCCTTCATTGATTTCTTTCTCTATTTCCTTGACACTGATCAAATTCAGATCTTGTTTCTTCTCTTTCAAATCACTAGACCCTTTCTTGATATTGTCCTTAGGTGGGGTCGAGTTAATGATAAGTTTTTTCCCTAGATGGTTGAAAGCACAAGAATTGGATTGACCATATAAAGTTGCATCATGATCATACAACCAAGGTCTACCCAAAATGATGCTACTTACGCCCATGGGTAGTACATCGCACCAAACTTGTTCATGATAGGATTGGATTTGAATGGGAACTTGACATCTGGATTTAATGGGAATGGATGTTGAATCTATCCAAGAAACTTTGTATGGATTGGGATGGGGAACATGGGTCAAGCTTAAATTCTTAATGGCTTTAGTGGAAATAGCATTCACATAACTCCCATTGTCTATAATGATTTTATAAACCTTCTCCCCTATCTTAACAAATGTTTGGAGTATATTAGTTCTTCTCCAATCCTCCTTTTCCTTTGTTTGGGTCAAAATTCTAACAACACCCAAAGTCTCATCATAATCAATCTCTTCTTCCTCTTCATCATATTCATTGATCAGATTGGATTCAACCTCATATATCTCTTTTTTAAACTCTTTAGTATCTTCAGGGTCCTCTTCAGCTAGTTCTCCTATGTGTAGAGAATGGGCAGGGTATTGGTTGGCATAGTGTCCCTTCCTGTTACATTTAAAATAATGGACATTCGGGTTGTTACTCTTTTGAACTACATGGGCCTTACCCTTGTCACTCGTTTGACCGGATGGGATAGTAGGAGTGGGGTGATTTAGTCGCATTTGGTTGAACCCTGGTTTCTGAGTAGGGGTGCTAATCTTACTTAGTTCGGGTCTTCTGACTATCGGTCCCCTTTGAAACCTTTCACAATCTCTGGCTATTTGATAGGCTTGGTCTAGGTCAGTGATTTCTCTTAGAAATAATTCCTTTTGAATTTCTTCACGCAAACCGGCTCTAAACCTAGACAATGTTACAGCTTCTGATTCATCAATGTTACACCTCATCGCAAACTCATCAAACTTGGTAATATATTCAGACACAGTCTTATTGCCCTAGTATAATCTTTGCCACTGATCTAATAGTCTTTGGTGATAGGACATAGGGACATACTTTTCCCTAAGCTTGATTTTCATAGCTCTCCAAGTGGTTATGGGCATGTCTCCTCTTTGCCTAAGCATTCGCCCGATATTCTTCCAGTATAACCTAGCCTGGCGGACTAACCTCAGTTTGACAAACTTATACTTTCTCTCCTCGGTCATCTCATACCATTCAAAATATTGATCCATTTCTCCCTCCCAGTCAACATAAGCTTTAGGGTTTAGGCTTCCATCAAAGATAGGAGCCTCTAATCGAATGTTCCTCATGGCTCTTTCATCTTGATCTAAGTAATCCTGGTGAGGTCGCCTAGGGATACGATCAGGAGTAAAGTCAGGCCGATGGACTCGACGGGCTTCTTCCATGAAATCAGGATCAAGTCTCCTTGGATTGTATTCAGGGATGTGCACATGATATTGGGCTCTTGGACCTCGAGGAATTAACCTAGATGATTCAGGTTCGATGGGGATCCTTTGAGGCTCTTCAAGGGTCTCAACTCTATCTTTTACTTGACCTAATTCTTTGTTGATTTGCCTTAATTGCTCGGTTACAGTGTCTAACTTTTCAGTCAGGGTTCTCATAAAGAGTTCAAGATTAGGATCCATAGGTACAAACCAAGAAAGATAGAACTTTTGACCTATAAAACAAGAAGTACAAACCTAGCTTCTAGGGCTCCTAAACCTAGAAGTTCAAAATACAAGACTTGACTAGGTACTAGTTAAGGATGCAATTACCTTTGTCACTGGCCAGGTAAGAGGTGGGAATGCGGGAGGCCCCCCTTGCTTTCGCAAGGACCCAATTAAAGAACCGCAAGTTCGCTTAAGGCATTTGCCATTAGACCTCTAGTCTTAGACACCAGTTTCTAAGAATAATTACAAACTCAAATAGTGCTTTGTCTCCTCTTGCACTTGAACCCGACTTGTTGATGTCCTTAATTTAGGTGCATACTTGTTTTTATTTAAGGCTTAGGTCAATGCATAATGAGGATGGTTGTTGTGGGCTAAGGAAAGGTTATTAACTCCTCCCCTTATGTTATATTGAATGCCCTTAAGATGGTTTATGTATATATGGATGCACACAATTTCAGCAATTAACTAGCATAATCGATTAGACTTAGTACAATTAAGTGAAATTTAATCTAATTTTAAAATTCAGCAAATGCAAACTTAAATTGAGAAATTAAAATCTTGAAGTCTAGATTTCAGAAGCTAATTTTTTTTAATTTTAAAATTTAGATTAAAATTTCATTCTTGGAGGTAAAAGTGGTTAAATAAAATTTGCAGCTTCTAACTAACCTTCAACTAACTCGGTTTTAAAAATTTAAAATTTATAGTTTTAAATTTTCAAAAATTTAAAATGAAAATTGAATTAGTTAGATCTCAGAGTGAAAATCCTAGATTTTAAAATTTTAATTCATTTTTAAAAAAAAAAATTGGTTGAGGAAGTTGTTATGATAGTAGTTGCTAGAAGATTCTAGCAGCTTAACAAACTCTCTACTACCTATTTCAAAATTCAAATTTTAAATTTAAAAACCCCTCTAAATTCAAACTTTAAGTAGAAAATAACATAATTTGAAGTCTAAATCTCAGATCTTAAATTAAAAAATTATTTTTTTATTGTTTTTTTAAAATCAAGTTTAATGGAGGGAATCAAAACAGTCTTCCAGAAAACAACCTAAGAACTCGAATTGTTTTTTATTCCAAAACTCTAAAATATATTTTTTTAATTTTAGATTTCGGAACCTGAAGTCCTAAAGTGCAGCAAATAAATTTTTATTTATTTTTTAACCCTTAAAAAATTACAAAAAAATTCATGGAAATCTCCAACTAAAACTAGAACAGAAATTCCAGCAACTTACAAGCTTAACTTAGAGACCAAAGCTCTGATACCAAAGCTGATGGGGCACGAAAAAAAATTGGTGGAATGAGGGGATGGTGATGTATTCTAAGTGATTACCACCCTTAATGAACATTTGAGCCCAAGCTATGGCTGAATTCATGCATGGGAGAAATGAAGAACATCAAACCGGAAGCAGAAATCTAAACACTCTTGTGCAAGCTTCTTTCAAAGAAATAAAAAGATTAGGATCTAAAGGTATGAAAATCTTCAAACTAAGTTAAGCCACCTTTAAAACTTAAGGACCAAGAGGTTTTTTTTTTTTTTTCAACAATGAAGTAAGATCTTAAAGTGGAAGGGATGCACTCAACACTCAAAGAATTGAGGGTTGGTTGACAAGATCTACACTCCTTACTTAAGAACTCACCTTGGCACTTGATCATTGATGTGGAGCCATCATCCTCAGCTCTAAATTCCTCAAGAGAACCTGCAAGTAATCAGAAGTAAGTCCATGGAGGCAAAGGAATTGAAGGAAATAAAAAAAATTGAACAAAGAAAGGAAGGATTTGAAAAATTTTGCTGAGACTTGGGTAGCACTTGTCCTTCTTCCTGAAACTATTATGGAACCTTGGTAGAATGGTTTAGAGTAGCAAATTGGGCCTCTCACCCTCTCCCTCAAGGAGTGACCTAGATCTAAGACTAGGGAAATACGAGCCTCAACTCAAACTAAGAGCATCTCACCCTCTTCGTACTCAAAGATGAACAAGGCACTTAGCAAAAGAAATCAAATAAACTTGATTTTATTTCTCAAACTTCCTCTCTACAAGAGGGAAAGCTTGGCCTATTTATAGGCCAAAGGACTTCCAGAAATTTCAACCCAAAAAACAAAAAGATCATAACAATCTAAGGATTAGTTATGATATAGCTAACTAATTACAATCAATCCCTAACAAATTTGGTTGCACCAGTTTCCATGTGGCACCTCCTTAGTTTGCCATGTGTCATCATCAGATACCTCCATGTGTCCTCCAAGATTTGACTTCTAAGTTGCCATGTGTCATCATCAGATACCTCCATGTGTCCTTCAAGATTTGACTTCCAAAGAGAAGACTTGATGTCTTGATAGCAGTGTTGACTCAAGGCAGGAAGTGTTGATACTTTGAGACTTGGCAGAAGTTGAAATTTTGCAGCATGAGTTGCCACTTGAGAAATTGAAACTCTTGGCTCGAGTAAGTGGAACCTGCGGAAAGTATATTAACTACAAAACCAAAGAATGTCAATCTGCAACCTTTTCTTCTTGCTGATGTCCCCATCACACATATTCGAATCTACCAATTTTTGGAAATAAAATTCTACTACATATGTCATGTAATAATCTCAATTCCAAACTTAACTAATTTGCCAAAATTTCTTCAAACTCAGTAACCTCTCTTCCCAACATTCTTGATAAGGCTTCATATCTAATAGTAGGGTAAGTGGCAGTCATTCCAATAACAGGTATTTTCAAAATATTCTTCAAAATTTCCGAAGTAATGTGAACATGGGTGCCTCTCACAGAGCTTACTAAACCGTTATCTCCTCTACTAACATTATTGTAGAATTCTCTCACAAGTGCAAGATAGATAGGGACATCTAGTGAGCAAACTTTCTTCCAACCCATATTCCTTAGAAGTCTCTCAATGTCACAAAACCTTCTAGGTCAAAGAAATGGAAGTCTACCTTTCTTTCCATAGTGATCGTCTTTCTAGCGAAGAAGTCAATTTGTGGTGAGGGAGGAGTAGGAATGGCATTCAGAGTGGAGGAAGAGGAAGTCGATGGCGTGGTCGGAGAGGGCTACCTCGCCGAATGACTCACGGACTGTCTACCCATGGTGACAATGACTCCAATAGAGGATGCACTGCGCTTGGGTGCCATTAGAGGTCAAAGAAGGTTGAAATCAAGGATTTTTGGTGGTTTGAGAGGAGTGGAAGGGAGTTTTGGAACAATTTAGAGTCGATTTGGTTTGGAAAAGTGTCGGCTCTACCCTAAAAATAGTGACTAGGGATCACTTAGAGTCGGCTCTCGCAAAGCGTAGAGTCGGCTCCAAACCGATATAATAGTCAGCGCTTGAAATAGAGTCGGCTACTCAGCTCCAATAGTAATTAGAGTCGGCTCTAATGAGCAAACATAAGGCTATCTGGCCTTATAGTCGACTCCAACTCCAGTAGAGTCAGCTCCATGACAATTTCAGTGAAAAATAAGAGTGTCAAAGTTTGAAACTTATCAAGCAATTATCAAAACTCTAGATAAATTTTTCTTAAAACATGAGGATCATAAGATTCAAACATCTACATGATTTTCCTTAGAAACATAAGAAAGTTTTCAAGAAAATGGATTGAAATCTAGATAATCATTATTAGGGGTTTCAAATCTATTCCAATGGATTACAAACACCTAATTCTCCTCTAAGATAACAAAATCTCTCTTCACTCAAGGGTTTTGTAAATATATTAGCTAATTGTTCTTCAATACATACATAATCAAGACAAACATCATTGTTAGCAACATGTTCTCTAATAAAATAGTGTCTAACTTCTATATGTTTAGTTCTAAAGTGTTGAATTAGGTTTTTGGTAAGGTTTATTGCATTAGTATTGTCACACCTAATTGAAATTTTATCAAGTGTGATGCCATAGTCTTCAAGTTGTCGCTTAATCCAAAGGATTTGAGCATAGCAACTTTCAGTTGCAACATATTCAGCTTCAGCAGTTGATAATGCAACTGAATTTTATTTTTTGCTAAATCAAGAGATTAAGTTATTGCCTAAAAATTGGCATGCACCACTTGTGCCTTTCTATCTAGTTTATAATTAGCAAAATTAGAATCAGAATATGCAATCAAATCAATTGGTGAGTCTCTAGAATACCATAATCCTACATTTTTTGTACCACTTAGATATCTGAAAATTCTTTTTACAACAATTAAGTAAGATTTTTTGGAATCAGATTGATATTTAGCATATAAGCAAACAACAAACATAATGTCAGGTCTACTAGCTGTTAAATAAAGTAGAAAACTAATTATACCTCTATAAAGCTTTTGATCTACTTTCTTACCATCTTCATCCTTATCAAGTTTGCATGAAGGACTCATTGGTGTACCAAGATATTTGACGATTTTCATTCCAAACTTCTTAAGAATTTTCTTCGTGTACTTTGTTTGGTTGATAAAAATTTTCTCTCTTTCTTGTTTGATTTAACATCCAAGGAAGAAGATCAGTTCTCCCATCATACTCATTTCAAATTCTCCCTGCATTAGCTTAGCAAAATCTTAACAAAAAAGATTGTTAGTAGTACTAAAAACTATATTACTAACATAAATTTGTACCACTAATAAATTCTTTTCTTTTCTTTTCAAAAATAGGGTTTTATCAACATTACCTCTAGAAAAATTATTTTCAATCAAAAATCTACTATGTCTATCATACCAGGCTCGAGGTCCCTGTTTTAAACCATAAAATACTTTGTGTAGTTTAAAAATATAATTTAAAAATTTATAATTTTCAAAACTAAGTGGTTGTTCAACAAAATTTTTTTCATTCATAAAACCATTTAAAAATGCACTTTTTATATCCATATGAAATAAATTGATATTTATGCAACATGCAAATGCAAGTAATAACCTTATGACTTCTAATCTAGCAACAAGTGCAAAGGTTTTATCAAAATCGATACCTTCTTTCTGATTATATCCCTTTGCAACTAGTCTAGTCTTATTTCTAATAACAGTGCCATCTTCATCTAACGTATTTCTAAATACCCAATTGGATCCTATAACTGAATAATCTTTGAGTCTATCAACTAAGGTCCATACCTTATTCCTAGTGAACCGATTCAATTTTTCTTATATAGCTAACATCCAATAATTATCCTTTTCAGCTTCCTCAATTATTTTGGGCTCTATATGAGACACAAATGCAAGATGATTATTGATATTTCTTATGTATGATTTAGTTCTTACTCCTTAAGATGGATCACCTATGATTGGGTCCTTTGGATGACCATAAGCATATCTTCAATCTCTAGGTAGATCTGTATCATTGCGAGTAGTATCAATATCATCATCCTTAGGTGAGTCATCATCCTTAGCTTCAGGTTCATGATCTGAAGATACATCAACATTCAATTTTTCAAAGTTTCCTCCAAGGATATTAGTATCTTCCTCATCATCTTTCTTTTCGAAACTTGATGCTAAAGACTCATCAAACACTATATGAATTGACACTTCTACAATCAAATACTTCTTATTGAATACTTTATATGCTTTGCTAGATGTAGAATATCCTAAGAATATACCTTCATCTGACTTGGCATCAAACTTTCCTAGATTGCCCTTTCCATTGTAATGAATGAAACATCTACAACCAAATGCATGAAAGTAGCTAATATTGGGTTTCCTATCATGCCATAGTTCATAGGGTGTTTTCTTAAGAATTGATTTAATCAAGGCTCTATTTAGGATGTAACATGCTGTGTTTATAGCTTCCGTCGAAAAATATTTTGGGAGTTTGCTTTCACATAGCATGGTACGAGTCCTGTTCTCTAAAGTCCTATTTTTTTTTTCTACCATTCTATTTTGTTAAGATGTCCTAGGTGCTAAAAAAATATAATGGATGATATTTTTAATGTAAAAATTTTTAAATAAATAATTTTTAAATTCAGTTCTATGGTCACTTCTAAGAGACACTATGGTAGTGTTTTTCTCATTTATGATTTTCTTAA
This sequence comes from Calamus simplicifolius, assembly GCA_900491605.1. Taxonomy (NCBI): domain Eukaryota; kingdom Viridiplantae; phylum Streptophyta; class Magnoliopsida; order Arecales; family Arecaceae; genus Calamus; species Calamus simplicifolius. The sequence goes on along the minus strand of UESW01004534.1, from coordinate 433,141 downwards.
AGAATTTTAAAAATACTGAGAAAGTCTCATCTTTATGAGCTAAAAATAGTACCCAAGTGAATCTAGAGTAATCATCTACTATTACAAGACAATATTTCTTTCCTCTAGACTAGTGGTTCTAGTGGGTCCAAAAGGGTTCATGTGTAGTAGCTCGAGTGGCCTAGAAGTGAAAACAATGTTTTTGGATTTGAAAGAGTTCCTAGTTTGTTTTTCAAATTGACATGCATCACAAACTCTATTGTTTTTAAAATCTAATTTTGGAAGACCTTTAACCAAATCCATTCTAAGCAATTTTGAAATCAAGTATGTGCTTGCATGACCTAATCTACGATGCCATAGCCATCCAATCTCATTCACTTTAGCATTATCAGCAATTAGGCAATAGTTACTTGTAGATAAATTATTTAAGTTAATTAAGTATACATTGTTATTTCTATTTCTAATAAAGATAATGCTATTGTCAATAGAATTAGATATCGTGCAAATAGATGCTTCAAAGGACACTTTCAAACCTTTATCGTATAGTTGGCTAATGCTAATCAAGTTGTGTTTCAAGCCATCAACATATAAAATATTCTCAATAAAAGTGGATGAAATGATCTGAATTTTACCAATACACATGATGTGACCTTGACCATTATCTCCAAAGATCACCACTCCACCTCTTTTGGCTTCAAGGATGATGAATTGATCCTTGTCACCTATCATGTGTCTTGAGTAGCCGCTATCAAGATACCATTTTCTTTTTAATCCTTTAGTTGTAAGACACTCCTACAAAGCAATTACATCTTATGTTTAGGTACCCAAGCCTTCTTGGGTCCTTCATGGTTAGTAGCAGCAAATATAGTTTCTTTTAAAACCCAAATCTTTCGCCTTTATAACCAGCATTTATATAAAAAAATCTTATGATTGCAAACATAGGATTATGCCCTTTTTTACCATAATAAAAATAAGAAATATCATTTTCAATAGATTTCTTTACAAAGAAATTCTTAACAAGTTTTTATATCTTATGTGGTTTATAACCCAAATCAGCCTTATCAAAAATAGTTCTTTGATTATTTAAGAGCAGATTGAGTCTTTTCAAGCTATAAGTAAACTTATCAACAATATTTTTGTACTTTTCACCTTCATTTTTTAAATTCTAATTTTTAGTAGAAATCATATTTTTCTCTTTCTTCAAATCTTGCTTTTTAGATTTTTGCTTTTCAAATTCAATGGTAAATTCGTCCTTCTTTTTTAGAAGATTTAAATTTTTAATTTTTAAATCTTTGTTCTTTGTTCTCAAAATTTTAAAATCATTAAGCAATTAATTAAATGCATCATAATGTTCATCAAATGTAAAATCATAAATAGGGCTTTCAGAACTTACCTCTTCTTCATTGTCCATAAGACATATGTTGGCAACTTCTTGCTGTTCATCTTCGGATGAAAATTTATCACTGTCACTCCATGTTGCAACATACGCTTTCTTCTTCTTTCTATATCCCTTTTTGAGCTAAGGACATTTAAATTTGTGATGTTCGGGCTTTTTACATTCATAGCATATCACGAGATCCTTTTCTTTATCTTTATCTTTCTCCTTATCTCCTTCTAATTTGACACGAAGTTTTCTTTTGTGAAATGACCTCCTTCTTTGCATAAATTGTTGGAAATTATGTATATTTTATATGAATCAAATTCATATATCATGCAGCGGAAGATAAAAATAAATATGAATTTAATTTCTAAAGCCCAAGATCCTCAGGGAACAGATTCAGTTAACAAGAAATAACACATGATTAAATAATAGATCATACTTGTATTCTTTATTGGGGATGAAGCCTGATGAAGCCGGTAAACAATTTACCACTAGCCATCCATGCGATCGACCTCTAACAGTGATCCACACAAAGATCTTTGGATGATGTCCTCTCAAGATTGGATGATAACCTTCTTGTAAGGGGTGCACGCACCTTTTTTCTTTTTTAATTGATTTTTTAAATCAAAAAAATTCTTGATCAAGATCAAATCTTGATCAATCAAGAGAGAGAGGGACATTCTAGAGAGAGAAAAGATATTTAGAGAGAGAAAGTAGGTGTTAGGCATCCAAGAGAGAGAGAAGGGAGGAGTTAGGTGTGTCTTTCGAAGGGGGTGTCTCTATCCTTTTTATACATGAAAAGGAGGTTGTGTGGTTCATAAAAAGAGAATTTTGTTTCAACCATCTAACCATTTAACCATATTAAGTTGATAACAAATTATCCTAACAAATTTAGGATATTTGTTATCATGATAATGTTAGGATTACAATCACCACACCGCATCCCTAAAAAATAAGAAATTGGTTATCCCATGAAACCAACGTCGCAACCTTGGATTTGACTTTATGATGATGCCCTAAATCATGGCTGTTCCCTCCTCCATGATGTGAAGATGTGTCATGTCCATCATATGGGCATCGATCCATCTTTCATGTGGCTCAATCTCAGCCCTCGGTTCAATTGGGTTTTCACGAATCAAATCATGCCATCATATGGACCCAATTAAATACTATATTATTAATATCAATTAATCTAAGCCATCCATCATATGGATCAAGCTTAATTGAGTATCCAATTAATGAATTTTATATGTATATCACATGTACAAAAGTTCTCTCCCTTGAACACAAAATTTTTTCCTCTATAATGAATCCTATTCATCAATTTCATGTTCTATCATTAAGATTGAGTCAAACCCAATCCTAATTAATTGGTAATCTAATTTGAATTAAGTTCAACTTAATTCTCATTTTAACTTCATCCAAAATCTTCTTAATGCGTGTGACCCATTAGGTCCCTTGACACGTTAGTAATAATCATGTCCCTAATATTGACCATAGAGAGACTTGATCAACACCTTATCTAAGTTAATTCTTTAACCAAATCAACTCTTTGATTAAGTCAAAGAAGCCATGATTATAGATCATGAGCGGCCTCTAGCAAAGCATCATGACCACCCAAGTGTTAAGGGTTTTGTTGACGTGGTCATTAACACATGTTCATGAACGGTTAACGTACGATTCAATCCCTTCGTCACATAGCTCAGATCAATCAGTGGTATGTAATGTGTCAACCATGTAATTGATCTTTGTTTACTTGATCTCAGAAAAATTAACTCATATGAATTAGAACTTTGAAACCATTTCGAATTCTAACTCAACCTTGTAAGGATTTAGCAATCAATTTAATCCATCAAGTGGCCGTAGGATATAACCCTTTTTATCAAAGGAGACAAATCCTGTCTTGATCAAATACCACCTTCATGTGCTTCATGTCATACCCAATCGATACCATATTTGCCACCTATGGCTAGAGCGATATTTGTATGTCGTCAAAGCATGACATTCTACATATGAGGTACAATGAAGATCTCAAGTCAAAGGATCACTCGCACCACTGTCATCAAAGATCAACCATCGACACTATATAGAATATCCATATGGGATCTCTGTGCGGGTCATCCAATGCATCGTTACAATAACGAACATCCACACACCTATCCAAGTATTTCTATACTTTAGCTTGCAATATTAGCTGCTCACCATAAGGGTAAAGATATGCAAAGTATGCTAGTCTCATCAGCGTTCGACAGTGCCCAGTCCTGTCTACGTATCGACTAAGAAAATTTAAAGAATCGAACCATATTGTGCAATTTTGGATCTTACAATTTGTAATCTTTATTATAAATTCCATATGCACAATTCAAATTCTTTTGGACTTTATCTCATAGGTAAAATATCTATAATATATATATATATATATATATATATTACATCCGGATAGATAAAGAAATAAATATATTTAATTTGCATTCATAAAGAAATGTGTACAAACTAGCATCTAATCCGATTGGATTTAGGGCATACACTAACATAAATATCTTGAACTTCTTTGTAAGGAGAGTGGTATCATCTTCGTCTTCATCTTCTTCACTTCTGCTCATTTCCTTTTTTAGCAACTTTAAGTGCAATAGTCCTCTTCTTCTTCATATCTTCTTCTTGATGCTGCTTCATTGTGAGTTCATGAGTCATGAGTGATCCAAGGAGCTACTTCAAAGGTAAACTATTAAGATCCTTGGCTTTTTGGATTGCTGTCACTTTGGCTTTCCATGCTCTTGGAAGGACCTAAGAATTTTTTTGAATAATTTCAAAATTAGTATATATCTTTCCAAGACTTTTTAATCCATTCACCATATCAGTAAATCTAGTGTACATGCAAGTGATGGACTCATTTTGATCCATGTTAAAGAGTTCATATTTATGCACAAGAATGTTAATCTTGGACTCTTTAATCTGGTTGGTACCCTCATGGGTAACTTTCAACCGATCCCATATTTTCTTGGTTGAGATGCAAGTAGATATTCTATTGAATTCATTTGCATCCAAGGAGCAGTATAGGACATTCATGGCTTTGGCATTAAGCTGGGCCATTTTTTTATCATTCTCATTCTAATCCCTTTCGAGCTTAGGAATAATGGATCCATCTACTAAGTATGTGGGAGTGCTAAGACTATTGATAATGACACTCCATAAATCATAGTTTAAAATTTGAATGAATATCCTCATTCTAGCTTTCCAATATGAATAGTTAGTGCCATTAAATAAAGGTGGACAATTTGTGGATTATCTCTAAAAAAAGAACTAGCTTGATCTACCATTTGGATCTTTAGCTCTTGATTGTTAGATCAAGGAAGGATGAGTACTAGCTCTGATACCAATTGTTGGCCTAGATGGTAACCCAAGAGGGGGGATGAATTGGGTTCTAAAATATTGTAGCGCTTAAAAATAATTTCATAAAGTGATAGTACATAAGGATATATGCAATGAGTAAGGTGCTAAGAATGCAAAGCAATGTATAAAGATAGAGTAAAGAGAAAGAGAGACAAGCATGATAAACACAAGAAATTTATAGTGGTTCGGTGTTAGTTACACCTACATCCACTCTCAAGCAACTCTTGGGCCTACACTATAATCATCCTGATTACAGCTGAGTTGTTTTATAAGTTCACAACTCAAACTTATTGTTTTACAACGGGATCACAATGAACCCAGCCGGTTTTCACAGGTTCACCAACACAAAATCAATTCCAAGTTTTCTAACTTGACCAAGGCTAATCAGCCTTCCCTGATTCAATCACTTGATTGAATCAGTAACCAAATATAATAAGATTAAGGTTACAACAGATATAAAGCTTCTCAAATGAGAAAATAAGACAATATAACCAAGATAAAAATAGAAGAGCCTAATTAAAAGATTTCTGAAGTTGGGCTTTTCTTTTTTTTTTCTTTTCCTCAGAAATGATCTTCCTTAAGTTGTGCTAGAAGCTTTAGAAGAATCGTTGAGATAGAGGCTATTGAAGAACTAGGGCTCTCTTTTTCTTCTTGATGAAAATTCTTCAAGATTAACTTTGGAATGCTTTGAATTTCTCTAAACTCAGTTCCGAACAAAGGGTTTTGAATTTGAGGTTTTTCCCTTTTGATTTCTCTCTTGTCTTCTCTCTTTTTTTGAAATGATCAGATAGCTTCCCTTTTATAATCTCCTCTTAATCCATTTTTAGATGAAAACTAGTCGTTAAAAGTTCTTGAGAAGGTGTTTTTCACAAAAGAGAAAAGAATCGTTGAAGTTTGTTGAAAAAAAGTCAACAGTTGGAATCGTCTCTAACATTTCTGAAATTTGTTTATGACAGATTAGAGTTGGCTCTACCTCGACCTACAGTCGATTCTAATTCGGGATATTCAAAATGAAAACTTTTGCTCATCGCAGAGTTGGTTCTGGCTTTTTATGGGGTCGACACTTCTCGTGCGGGAGTCGGCTCTAGCGATTATGGGAGTCGGCTCTAATTGAGCCCCGAAAAAACCATTTTCTATATAACCATTAGAGTCAGCTCTAATTCTTTGCTGGAGTCGGCTCTAATTAGATGCAGAAATGAGACTCTCTGCCTTTTGATTAGAGTCAGCTCTACTATCTGCAGGAGTTAGCTCTAATCCGTGCCAAAAGTGTCATACTGTTTCGATACGCTTTAGAGTTAGCTCTAATGCTTCTAGAGTCACCTCTAATTACTGAAACTTGACATTTGACGTAAGACATGGATTCAAACTCAATTTTTTTTGGATTTTTATTAATTAAATATTTTAAATTCATGAAATACTTAATCAAAATCATTAGTAACATAAGAAATATACTCATGTGATTTTTGTTATTCATCAAAATTAATAATTGGGTCAACAACTATGATTAAACATAAAAAGCCAATAACCCAAATACATAAACATAAATAGAGTTAGCTGCATGATTTGTGTTAATTCCTTTTCTTTGTATTTGGATTTATGCTTCTTTTTTTTCATGTGTGCTCTACTTAACTCTTGCCCCCACTACTATTTTAGTTCCAAAAATCCCCAGAGATGCTTAGACTTCGGTTATATTTTAATTAGTCAAAACAGAAATATAAATTTAAATTTGTTTCAAAAGCCATCATTTTTTTTTTCAAAAAAAAATTAATCATTTACTTTCCATGTCATTCTCTTTTTCTTTCACAATCTACTATAAGTTTACCATACATGAAAGAGTATTGTGATATATGTTCTTTCAATTTTAAAAATTATTAACTCTTAACTAGTTGATTTATTAAAATTATGTACTGAATTAATTTTTTTTTAAAAATAAGTTGAATTCATTTTTTCTTATAAAGTTTGAATATGGATATGGAATGGATATGATCTGAATCTGACCATTAACATCCATATCGAAGATAAATTGACTTGGATTTAAGACTAAAATCTTATCAGTAGAAATCTTTGAACTAAGTGTTTGTGGTGAGCTTGTAAAAGTTGCTCTCACTCTTAGACTTACTCTGTAATTAATATTATAAAATCTCAATTATACATCTTTTATTCTTAGGGATGGCAACGAACCGGGATGGCCCGGGATGATTTATACCGATCTTCATTTCCGTTAAAAAAAGTGCTCACATTCCTTGCCCCGTTAAGCCGTTATAGTTAACAGGACAGAAATGGGGATATCTGATCGTACTGAATACCCGTTTGCCCACTTAAATAAAAAAATAAAAATATTTTATTAAATTTACAATTTATTAAAAATTAAAAAAATAAAATTTTTTAAGATAAGATAGATCAATCGCCAACAACCAATCGTTGATATTGATACATTTAACATATTAGCTTTAACACATTAACAAAGCAAATAGGAAATGGTCTATCAAATTCTAATTGCATTTCAAACTTATATATATATATATTATTTATTTTTAATTTTTAATATATTAATATATTTATATATATTAAAATTTAAATATATTATAAAGCTAATAGGGACGAGGATGGGTAAATGGGGATGGGGTGGAGAATAGTCGTTTACCCGTTTAGCTGTTAACAAAAAATTTCCGTTACCTGTTAAGCGGTTTAAACCGAGGATCCTTTTAGAAATGATACTGATCGGATAAACGGGAAATGAAAAAAAAATATCATCCCTATTTATTCTTGCATATTTATTTAATTTATCTTAATTACATCAAAATTCTGAGCACGCACACAATTTCTTAAAATATTTTGTGGAGGAGGATTTTCCAAGCCTATGGATGCCCTTCCCAAGTGGGACTAGGTTCACGGTAGCCTATGATTCAATGAGAAAACTGCCAAGAAATAGAAATATTGGAGAAAGGGAGTGATAAGGGCACTTGCAACAAGTGTGGCTTGCAAATGTGCAAAATATAATAATAAGAATAATAAAGTCCCAAAATCTGAAACCATTCTACCACATGACCATGTCATAGAAATATTTTTTGTGGTTCTAGTCCACAACAACATGGTCACATGTTTAAAATTCAAAAAAAACAAGAAAGAGGTAAATATTAGAAAGAAAATGGAAAATTATTATTATTCATGAGTAAGTCACAAAATTTGCTAGTAATCTTGTGAATAATATAACAATGCTCAATCAAATAACATATTTACAATAGTTAAAAATAGCACCAACGCAAATTGAAGCTAAGAATCAACTCTAGCTAGCCAATTAAAATGCAAGGAAAATGTTTAGATTGCGACGTATTATTGCTATGGGATCCACCATGGGGACAAATGAGCTAGAAGCCAACCACATGGGGATCCAAAGTCCAAGCTCCATGACAGACAAAAGAGTTTCCGTAATCAAGGAGAAAAAGTAATTAGATTGGTTGGCCTCAAGGGATCCATGGGCAAGAGAGGGCGTTCGTGGAGGGAAGTCGATGAGGGCAATAAATAAAGCTTGTCCACATCGCATGGCTTGGGGAATGAGGGCAGATATTCTCGTCGAAGGGAAGATTCCTTGGTAGGATCTCCAAAACCACGGACCGCTCAACAGCGTCGTTATCACAGCGCTGGCTCGTTTGGCCTGGCCTACGTCCCACCGCAAAAAATTAAATCTACAGCTAAAGGCTGTAATTGAGTCAAGCAGCTTACGAGCTATTCGAGGTTTGACTCGATAAAAATTTGTTTGTGTTCAATTGTCATGTAAACAAATTGAGCTTGAACTTTGTTTTAGAGCTCGTTTATCAAACGAGTCGAGCTTGAGCATGAAAGCAGATTCGATTAGAAGCTTGCGAGACAGCTCGATTAAGAGCTCATGAGACGGCTCTATTAGGAACTCGCGAGCTGGCTCGATTATGAGTTCGTCAACAAGATGTTCTTTCATATTCTCTGTCTTTTCATCTTTTTTTTACTACTCTGGGTTTAAGAATCGAGTTTTTTTTTTTTTTTTTTAAGCCGAGCTTTAAACAAGCTTAATTTGAGTCGAGCTTGAAACGAGCTCAATTCAAGCTCAAGCTTGAAACAACTTTTTTTTTTTTTTTTTCAGTTGAGCTTTCTAATCATACCAAATGAGTGAGCTCGAGCCGAGCCCGAGCTTTTTGTAATCGAGCTCGAGCCGAGCTTGAACATGATTTTTAAAATTTAAACGAGCTCGAGTATTTGTTAACGAGCTGAGCTTGAGCATGAAAAAGCTCGGCTCGGCTTGATTGCAGCCCTATCTACTGGCTTGCTTTGGTTTTGAATTTGGCGGGCTTTGTTATGGTGTGCGCTTGATAGCCCAAATGACAACAGAGATCGGCCATATAATACTAAAATTATTTTTGATATATTTTACAACTATCACGACACTTTATCATTATGTTATATTATTTATTATAACTATAATTATTGTAGTCTAATAATAATATAGTCTAATTCTATTTTAACTAAAAATTCATAATGAATTAAACCTTAATATTATATTAGTATTTTATCAATATAATATGACATGACTAGTATGGGTTTGTACACCTTACTCTCTTTTTTTTTTTTATGTGTGAGCAGTTTAAATTAAATATGCTTTCTTCTTTCTTTGGTTGATTCATCCAAATAGGACAACAGGGTTATAAAGCACCCATAATTCACTCAAGCATTGAAATAAATAAGTAGAGAAGGAACGATGAAATAAATACCTTCAAAAAGGACTATTGCGAAGAACGGTCTAATGGCTTCTATAGCTTCTTGCTATGTAGATCTTGATAGGAGCAGGCATTTGTTCAAAGGTTAGCATGATCAATAGATGAAGAGCCTACTTTAGAAAATGGGAAGAGATGACATACCATTAATTCCTTAATGGATGGCATATTGTGCTATCAAGAAATAGTTGATGATGAATTCTCTGTTATTAGTTGGATCATGGGCCTAATATTATGCAAACATAATTCTATTTTAACTAGAAATTCCAAGCTAGTAACAATTTGAAAGAAACATAGTGTTTTTTTTTTTTTTTTGTTACAAGCGGACGATCACACCACTCTGGGGTGAGTCAATCCCGAAATATCGGAATACAAAATTTGCTCCAAAATAACCGGATAAGGGTCATCAGGGTACCATTCCCACTGACCAGAATGACGAGCATTGTAATTATGAATTGTAATTCTACCGAAATCAAGTAGAAATAGGAATTCCAATGCTACTAGGAATCAAACAAGAATTATGAATTGTAATTCTAAATATATTAGCATCCAAAGTATGTTGGAGTCAAGAAAGCAAGCATCACATATGTAACCATGGTCTCAAGGGAAAATATTTTGCTCCAACACTAAATAGTTAACTTGGGTGGAGAGATGCTGGAATGAGTTTTAGAACTAAACAACGAAAATAAAAGGGCAAAAGAATGCAATTATAATACAATCTTAATTAAAGAAGAAGAATTAGATGATACTAAACTAGAAGCCTAATTAGAACTTAATGCTTGGAATCTACCATGAATCTTTGACCAAGGTTGCAACTTTATATATTCCATCAACTCATCATCAATGTTCCCTAGAATTTACGTGGGATTGTTCCAACACCCATCAAAACTTCATAATTCACCTTGCAAGAGAGAAAAACTAGAAATGCTCTCAAAAGAAATGTTGACTTTCATTAATTGAATTTGAGTAGAGATGGGGAATGTTTAAAGGTTATAGAGGTTCTAAGGTCCCTTATATTGATTAGGACTCATGTGGTTGCACTTACAATCAAAGTAGGACTTGTGGTACAACAATGATGGACTTTAAATCTAAATGCCTTCTAAAGGCCTCTAAAGGCAAGCTTTGTGTTGTTTGATGTATTTGAATTGGATTTGATCTAAAGGTAGACATTTAGCTCTTGAATTATTGATTGGAATGTACAGACACTGTTTCAATAATTTGGTTGTAACTTTCCATATTGAACATTTATTGGCATGATTCAAGTTGAATTAACTTGATGTAGGATGGAATGGAAGTGGCTAAGCTTCAAACTTCTATGTGCTAACTATGGTAAAGTTGTCTTTTAGACTGTATTGCTTCAAGTACACGACAATCTAATCTTCTATGAAACTAATAAAATTTGAGCTCTTCGGACTCTTATTAAACTTGCTTGACTTCATGGCTCTACTTCCTTGCTTCCCTTCTCAATGGATGGTTTCAATTTCTAATGCTTCATTCTTGCTCAAGATGGAGATTACTGTTTCTTTATCCTAAACATTTTTTATGACTTTATAACCCTATGGGATAACTCAAGACTACCTTGCTCTTTCGTGTCATGTGTTACCAAGTACTTTTTTTGAATAGCAAGACAAATATCACTTAGTTAAGAATAGAATTGCATTAGTAGTTAGTGCCAATAATAATAATAATAAAGAATTCTAAAACTATATATTATGGTCATGCTAAAGCTATTATCACACTCGGGACTCCATAAATATAAAGCAAGAAGGTAAACAAAACTACCATCAAACAATTCTCTACACTAATATTTAGACATAAGCTGAATGAACTAGAAGAAAAACTACAATATTTAAGATAATAACATGACATGAATTAGATTAAACTAATTAAAGGATTTCTTCTTACACCTCTAGGGACCTTAAATATACTTGGACTTGGGCATTTTAGCATAGAGTTTGCTATTTGTTTTGCAACCTAGATTGCTTTTGCTAAATTAGTAGCTCATTTTGTAGAGCCTTGCACTTGCTTAAAGGTATTCTTTTAGCATCTTTAGCTGCCTTTAATTTAGTGTTAAGAATCCTATTACTTTTACCTTTTCTATTGTTAGCCCTGAGTTCAGCATATAACATCAAGTGATTGTGCTGCTTGTAAATATTTATGTAGACTCTACTATAGTGATTGTGTTGCTTGTAAACATATATATGAAGTCTCTACTTCCATATACCATGATCACTAATAGCAGCTAGTTATTTTCAACTAATTACAAAGCCTTTTTGATCATTTCACACAAATTATGGATAATCTTATGGGACTTTTTACATTCAATTTTTACCAAACCATAGTACCTTTTGCCCTCACTTTCTACCAAGTTATGGTTCATTGTCAAATTACTAAAGCTAGGTTATTTTTACCAGCACCTGAAGCCTCAACTACTAGCTTAACTACAGTCCCACCAATTTAACAATTTGTCCAATCTTTCATGGTCTTCCTATCGCTTTCAAACTATTACATAACTATTCAATTGTGAAACAAGAAAGTAAATTTACTGATGTTGTAACTTTGAGAAGATGATACAAGAAAGGCTCCATAAAATAATGTCACCATACCCCTTTTGAAGTTGATATCCCCTTTCACCTTTGTATTGTTGTCAATGTGAATTACATTTATAAAGAAAAAAATCTCCTTCCATGTAACCCTACACAAGTTATGTTAACAGTTGAATCTAGGAAAGATTACCATAATTTTTATTATATTTTAAAAATAATTTATTTTTAAATAATTTATTATATAAAATTAATTAAGATTAATAAAAAAATTACCAGATTACAACATGTCAACATCTTCGATAATATGAATAACCACCTCTTTATTAGATAATCTGGATTATCATTACAAGATAGATTACCATTACAAGATAGATTATCATTACAAATGCATACTAAAACATAGTTATATGATGGGCCCATTTTAAATTATCAGTATCCAAATTACCATTTACCAAACGCAACCTTAAGTCTTTTCCCATGATTAATAAATTACTATAATTTTAAAATTTTAAAAATATATTATTTTTTATATAGGTAAAATTATAAAAATACTTTTCTATTGAATTCCTTTTAAAGAATCCAAAAATGTTAAAAATTCAAATGTGACACGCTGAACCTAAGAATAAAATCTATTTGAGGCAGTAAGAAGTGCTATGATATTATATTTACGAGGCTCTATATAATTAATTATTATCTATGCCAAGCTATTATAATTACTCTCATTTGATTTTTTTTTAAGTTCATTTCTTTTTTTTGAGAGAGAAAAATAAAATAAAATAATAAAAATGCCCTTCAAATTCCTAGAATATATTTTTATCAAATGAAATAAATAATAAAGTTAATTAATTGAGAAGCGTAGTCACGTACGTCGCATATGATTTGGGTCCTGCGTGATATATGGGTTGGAAAAGACTGGGATTTTATCCGGGAAACGTTCCTCATCGGAGGCTAAATAAATCTACGTCACACTCCTCCGAATCTTCACGTGGCCGGCTCCAATCGACGAGGTCGACCCCGTTCTCCCTCTTCCCTCTTGTCACCACAAGGAGCGGCGCACGATCGCCTCGTTATCTCCGCCTCCTCCTTCCCTCTATCGCTCAGCGAGGAGAAAAAACAAATAGCGGCCGAGCGATGGAAAGCTTCCTTCCATAACGCTTCCCCCCTCCCCCAATGACCCGGGCCTTCCCCAGGACCCGGACGACGCCGACGACCGCTCCTCGCTACCTAGATCCCACGCCGGCGGAGGCGGCGGCGCTGGTGCCGGCGGAGGCGGCACAGGGATGCGCATCATCGTCCCCCTCCAGGGGGTCGTCCAGGGCCGCGGCGGCCTCGTCCTTGGCTCCCTCATTCCCTGCGCCCTCTTCTATTTCTTCCAGCTCTACCTCAAGCGCAACCGCCCCTCCCCTCCCCTCCTCCCCTTCTCCGTCCTCTTCCAACCTCTCGGAGCTCTCCACCATCCCCCGGTCCCTCTCCCGCGGCCTCCTCTCGCCCCGGGGCTCCGCCGGCCGCGCCCAGCTCTCCTCCCGCGGCGCCGCCATCGCCAGGCCTGATGATTCCCACTACTACATCGGCTACAACAGGTGCCTCGAGGACTCGTACCATCCCTCCTCGAATCCTGATGGCATCGTGCAGCTCGGCTTGGCCGAGAACCAGGTAGTCTCTTGGGTTATGTCTCTTGGATCTCTGCGTGTTTGAAAGATCTGATTTTGGTGAAGGTGTGGGAAATTTAGGGTTTCTTGTTGTTTTAGAGCAGTTGTCGCTGGATCTTGTCCGGGACTGGCTGGCGAGTAATTGGAAGGAATCCTTTTTAGGTGACAAGGAAAATGGGGGGTTGAGTATCAGCGGATTGGCAACCTATCAGCCACATGATGGCTTGATGGATTTGAAGATGGTAAGCTAGAAAGCTGCTTTCTTATATTTCTTTAATTAATTTTTCAGTTGATGCATATGGTTAATTTATCTTAGTTAATTTTATTGATTGACTTTCTTGGCAGTTTTGATATCAATCTGGGATATCAACTATTTTTCATAAATAGAGAGGGAGAAGGGCAAAAATCAATTGTGCTCTCGAAAATGGAATATGGAAGAAACATAGCATAGATCTATCATGGTCCCAAGTTACCAATTGCACTGCAACTTTAGGTAGTGTTTGATAGAAAAAATATTATTTCTGGATAAGTGTATGGGATAGAGTTTATCCTATGGCTATCCCTAGGGATATTCCTTGGCTATCCCATTGATCATATCAAATGCAAAAAGATAAATCCATGGGATAACCTTTTTTTTTTTTACTTTTATTTGGAGGAATAACCAGTTATTCTTGCATTTTCTAAGGAATAAATTGAAGGAATAACCGGGTTATCCCTCTGGTTAACTTTATTCCCAGCTATCCTTCATAATTATGACTTTTGAAAATAAGAGGGGATATCCCCTCTTATTCCCTATTTTAAACACTACCTTAATTTGGCGTATCAATTTATTTAATTCTATATATGGTTAGAATTATAAATTTAGTACAAATGTTTCATTCACTTGCTACTGACTTTTTGATTTTGTTTTTAGCCATTTGTTCAGATGAAGCGCCACACTGCAAACAGTTGCATGTAAAGTATAAAATACTCATTGAGATTTTGATTTATCATCATAATTATGAACACTAGCTCAGTTCTAGATGACCAATGAATTCCTAATTCTTTGAGCTTCAGATTAGATTATTGAACAATGATGAATCTACTAATATTATTCACGCACCAGAATATGGTTTGGGTTTAATATTGACTGGAGGGACTAAGGGGTGATATTAAAAAATTCATATTAGAAGCAAAGTAAAAACTAACATGATGGTTCTTATATTTTTGGGGTTACATAACACTCGGAAAACATTTGTATACTATATTAAATTTTCACTGTTCTAGTTGATTGTGGACTACCACCTGATTACATATACTGGTAACTTTCGAACTTTTGTATAAGGATGCTGGATGCTACAAGTCATTGGCACATATTACTTGATTGATTGATCAGTTGAATCAATTTGAACTGAACTAAACACAATTCAAAGTTTCTTCTGGTTACAAAAATATAGGTAAAATCTCTGAATATTTTTTTAATGCAAGCTTTAGATGCTTAACGGAACATGCAGACCTTGAAAACATGTGATGAGAAGAACCAAAAATAGGTAATGGTCGAAAACCAAAAAAAAAAGTCTTATTAGAGATTGTTTCTGGACACTCCCAACTCATGAGTCCCTTTTATCCACCAATAGCTACTGGTCTTGAGTTGGTTATGTGGCAATGGAGTTGTACAACTAAAACTGCAGGCTACAGGGTGCTCACAATGCACAGAAGGTTGAAGTTTATGTATTGTACCGGTTTTGAAGCCTAGAATGTAACATATGATGCTGTGAAGTGAATTGCCTGACATTACATATAAATCCTGAATGATTATCGTTCATTTTCAGACAAAAGAAATCTTATACTTGTGGGTTTCCAATGAACATGTTTGATTGTTCATCCTTCTTTTGAAAAAATAAAACAGTCAGTTATATTGCATCCTTACAAAGCCATGCTATGTGTCTGAAAACTCCAACTACGAAGTGCTGTCCTCCTTTTATTTTCTGTTTAAAAATATTTGAAATTTCTGTTTTCCCTGAAATATCATCTTTTGCAGTTAAGTCACACAGTTTAGAAAGCTAAGAATATATTCTAAATTTTCATGGCTGCCCTCTATTTGGCATAATTTTGGAACACTGTTGCAATCCATGAGATGGTGGACATCAGTTTTAACTGTTGGATTAGAATTCTTTGTGATCTAGTTTTGGAGCTGTACTCTCTAATTGAGCTCATCTTTGTTTTTCTTTTTGATGTCATTCTCAAACAATGCAACATTTCTTTAGTTCTTTACCTCCAAATAAAATTGTGTTTTCTAGTAAATGATACGCTTACAAGGAGAGGATAAAGTGAAAAAACCAGAAAAATAAGATGAAGTATAATTTAATTAAGTGATGGCCACAAAAGATGACCGCTGCAAGTAACAACAACAGCAGCAACAAAAACAAACAACCAATATTAAAGTTCTTTTAATGGAGGAATGCCCACTAATTTTGTTGGGCTTTGCACACCAATTATTTTCTTCCCTCTATATACTCAGTTTTATAGACATAAAGATTTTGAGAACAAGTAGACTTTGGAGCCTTAGTTGTAGAATCTAGAGAACTGAGTTGTAAGGTTTTATTTTGTGAGAAAGTCCCTGAATATCTGATTTCTCATATTTCACAGAAGATAGATGATGAATTTTGTATTCCTAATATATTTGCCTGGATTTGCTTGTTAAGTAATAAATTTAGTGGCATGCTTATGGATTTGGAGGAACTCAACCATAGGATGGTTGGTCCTTGACGACATCTTCAAATGCTTTGCAATTGGTTCCTAGTGATGCTATGCATTATTTTTTCATAAGTTTCCTTCATTTTTAATGGTTGTCATGGAAGTTATCCCAAAGACTGTATGAAACAGCAAGATCTGATAGCTCCTTGTTTTTCTACCATTGTTTGGAAAATGTACTGGGTCGGTTGATGGAGTAGCATTTTTCCTGATTTCATGATTTTGGTGGACACAAGTGGTATGTGCATCCTGCACATAATAGTTTGTGGATGGCAATCCTCTTGAGCTGCTAAGATCTTTTTGTTAACACTGAATGGAAAAATGAGAACCAAAACTAAGGTCTCCATTGCTACAGTCAATTTCTTTGATTTCACATGATTTGTGCATAGTGTTGCATCTCCTTGTCATTATTTTTAATGCAAAATAATGAACCATAATGGTTTCTATGCTCATGTCTTATTTGAGTTTAAATACATGACATATTTATCATTTTTTCTAGTAACTGTAATGTATTGGGTTCAGTTTGCAAGAATATCACTGTCAATTTCACTGTATATGTAGGCCTTTTCTACTAGACCATTAGGGGGAATGTCTTTAGAGTACATAATTTTAGAAGGCATTTTCATTGACTTTGCCGGTGACTGTTTCAACAGGCTATGGCTGAATTCATGGGTCAAGTCATGCAAGGATCAGTTTCATTCAATCCATCACAAATTGTATTGACAGCAGGTGCCACTCCTGCAATTGAAACATTAAGTTTCTGTCTGGCAGATCCTGGAAATGCATTTCTTGTTCCCTCACCATATTATCCTGGGTAATTTCTTTCTCTGACAACATTCTCATGCTTCTACATGATCATGAGGCAAGGACCACGAAAACTGAAATTTTCATTACATGCAGCTGGGACAGAGATATAAAGTGGCGAACTGGGGTAGAGTTAATTCCTGTTCCATGCCGAAGCACTGATAACTTCAGCATAAGTTTTGATGCTTTTGAAAGGGCATACAATCAAGCAAAGAAAAGAGGGATAAAAGTCCGTGCCATTCTTATTTCTAACCCAACCAACCCTGTGGGTAATATTCTGAGTCGGGAAACGTTGTATGGCCTTCTTGACTTTGCTACTGAGAAAAACATTCATCTTATTTCTGATGAAGTATTTGCTGGGTCCACCTATGGAAGCAATAAGTTTGTCAGTATTGCAGAGGTTCTAGATGTAGAAGGTTTTGATAGAAGCAGGGTTCATATAATATATGGACTGTCAAAAGACCTTTCTCTTGCAGGATTTAGAGTCGGGGTCATTTATTCCTTCAATGAAAATGTCCTGGTTGCTGCTGCAAAGCTGGCAAGGTTCTCTTCCATTTCAACTCCCACTCAATGCCTGCTTGTCTCAATGCTTTCAGATACAAAGTTCATCTCTGAATATCTTGAGATAAACAGGGAGAGGCTACGGAAAATGTATGCACTATTTGTGGATGGGCTGAAACAGTTAGGTATCGAGTGCGCTAGCAGCAGTGGTGGATTCTACTGTTGGGCAGACATGAGCAAGTTTATTCGATCATACAGTGAGAAAGGGGAACTCAAGCTCTGGGATAAGCTGTTAAATGTGGCCAAGGTCAATGTAACACCTGGATCATCATGTCACTGCATCGAACCTGGATGGTTTAGATGCTGCTTTTCAACATTGACAGAGAAAGATATTCCTGTAGTCATGGAAAGGATTAGGAGAGTCACTGAAAGCCATTAAGTTCAATGTTGGAAAGACAGTTAATTATCTTCAGGTTACATCATTGAGTGTCTGATAGGCGCAAGGTTTATTGCTTCAGCAAGTTAAGCTGCAAAAATCCGGAAAGCAGACAGCTCAACAAGGAATGCCTTCCATGCCTTCCATTCTATCTGTGCAAGGAATGAAATTATTGCCTTTAAACTCCTTATCTATAACATCATTTCATAAAGTTTGATCTTCAGCTTGTAGAGAGATGTTAATGTTGGGATTCTTAAGTGCTACTTTTGAGAACCTTGAAGTCATCCCTGAATCCCAGTTTTAGCTGCCGCAGATGAGTGGATGGTTCTACCTCAGTTTTAATTGCTTAAAAAGCATGCAAAGTTAGAGCATACTCTTATTGCTTCTAGGGCAAAGCAACAGATTTTAAAATTTTCAAGTGTTTTTGTAGGAACCTTGATATTCATTGAAATGTAAATTATATTATAATTTTTTGGTCTTCCTAGATGACTGAATGAGATTCTGATTGATGTTCTGCTATTATAGTTGGAATGGTTTGGAATGATTCCAAAATGCTTTTGGGTAACATGATGTGTTTAATTTGAAGACTTTTAAGGAGCCGGTATGAAACTTGTAAGTCAAAATTATCTTCAGATGTGGTATCAAAGCCCCATCTAATGATGCCTGATCATCTTGAGTTGACCTCCTTGAGTGTCAATGGATGTACTGGGAGTTTGATGAAGATGCTTCACCTTGACTCCGAGATCTGCAAGAAGTTTCGGGGATCGAATTTTCGGCATGGATCTTCCGATGCTTAAGTTAGTGCTAAGAATCACAGCCGTGAGCTTGAAGAAAAAAAGAGTAAGGAAGCAACTCGGAAAACTCTCAGTGCTTGAGTGTTCATACCTTAGTCAGGGGTCCTTACCCGTTTTATTGATACCAGGGTCCATGAAACTTGCTTCGGAAGCTTGGGATCTTATGACGAGTGATGACTTTTGTGAATGAAATGTCAGAATTAGTGGGATTCATCCCATTCAAACTGGGTGATTGGTACTTTGTGGCAGATGATGACTTCTTGGACTCGTTTGATCAGAGTTATTAAAGTTCATGATGGACGGCGACTTTTTAGGCCTATTTGATCTGGGTTATTAGAGCTTCATGATGGATGGTGACTTTTCGATCCTGTGCTAGAATCAGTAGAGCTTGTCTTATTAGACACTCATGAGCCAAAGGTGGTTGATGGGCCCGGCCTAGTCAGAAACAAGGGCTTGCTTGGGAAGCTGAAGCAGCCCGAAGATGAGAGGAGATGAGATCGTATGAGAGCCGGGGCAGCCTGAGAGCGACTGCCTGGGAGCTAGGACCGCTTAAGAACTGGAGGGTTGTCTAGGAGCTGGGGCCGCTTGGGAGCTGGAGCCGTCTGAGAACTAAGGGGCTGCCTAGGAGCTAGGGCCGTCTGAGAACCGGGGCTGCTTGAGAGCTAGGGCTGCCTAGGAACTAGGGCCGCCTGAGAACTGGGGCCACCTAGGAGCTAGGGCCGCCGACGTTCTATCGGCTCTTGCCGTCAGGTAATTTTGGCCGTTAACTTACACGTGGCCTTTATTGACCACATCATATGTCCCCCCACTCCTGAGTCTTGGCGCTTACGTGTGTAGCACACGCCAAGAGAGAGGAGCGCACAATCTTTCACTTTTGTTGGTCTTTATGCGTCATAAATTAGCGAAGGCGAGCACGTGCAACTGAGGAGGTAAAGTTTTCTCGAAGTCTTCTCATCATTTAAGGAACTGACCCCTATGACGGCCATCCTTCGAAAGGCTGCACACGCCTGGTACTTTCGTTTACTATCGCGTAGCATCAATTCCTTCTGACAGTTAGAGAGGGCCATCCTAGTGCACTTCGATGCGTGTCAGAAGATCCCGCGGGTGGCCGATAGCCTGTTCGTCGTCCAGCAGAGGAGTGGCGAGTAACTAAGAGACTTCGTAGCTCGGTTCAAGGAAGCTGTGCTTGAAGTCTACAACCTCAACGACTCCGTGGCCACCTTGGCCTTAAAGCGAGGGCTCCGTCCTTTTTGCTTCGCTTACTCCCTCGACAAAAAGCCTCTCGGTTTCTACGCCGAGTTGCTGAGCCGCGCCCAGAAGTACATCCACGCTGACGAAGAGGATTCTTCCCGAAGGGAGGCTGATGGAGGGCTCAGCAAAAAGCAGGCCCGTTCGGAGCCCAGTGGGCTTAACCCAGGACGCTTGAGCCTCCTCGCCGGCTGTACAACCGGCCTCGAGCTCCTATCCCCGAAGGAGAGCACTTCATCCCTCTACTTTCCCCGATATCCCACATCCTAATGGTGATCGAGGGCAAGTCCTACCTCAAGTGGCCCATCTCTATGAAGCAAGGAGTCCCCCACAATAAGAACCTCTACTGCCGCTTTCATCGGGATCATAGCCATGATATGGAGGATCGCCGTTAGTTGAAGAAGGCGATCGAAGACCTCATTCAGCGGGACCACCTGAGAAAGTTTGTCTAGAGGGGGAACTCGGCTATGCTAGGCCCGTTGACGCCTCCGCCTACCTAGGTCAATGTCGACAATGCAACTGAGAAGATGGTGGCCATGATTTTCTGGGGGCAGGCAGCACTTCTAAGAGGCCATGGGGGGATGAGGGGTTAGATACTGTAATCCCCTTCTCTAAAGGGGACTTAGAGGGGGTTGACAATCCTAATGATGACAGCGTCGTTGTGTCCATGACAATCATGAAACACCCTGTAAAGAGAATCCTTGTTGACAGTGGAACCTCAGTCGACATTCTCAGTTATGACGCTTTTGTTCGAATGAACTTGTCCTCCGACTCCCTTCGGCCCATAACTACGCCCCTGATGGGTTTCATCGAAGACTCTGTGAGGGTGGAGAAGAGGTCACCCTCCTGGTCATGGCTGGGATGTTGCCATGCCAGAGCACGGTCTTTATGAAGTTCCTAGTCGTCTGGGTCCCCTTGGCCTATAATGCCATCCTTGGCAGGCCCGACCTGAATCTCTTAGACGCCATCATCTCCACCAAGAGGCTGCTCGTAAGGTTCCTTACTAGTCGAGGGGTCGGGAAGATACACGGGAAACGGAGCCCAGGGTCATTCTATTATCACACGGCTCCCAATCCCCATGAGGTGTCTACTCTATCAGTGCTCGAGCTGCTTGATCCCAGAGACTCAGAGAGGAGAGGGAAGCTGGCCGAGTGCTTGCTGACCTTCCCGCTAGGGGAGGACCCAACAAGGATGGTCCGAATCGGAGCGCTTCTTCCCGAGGAGGTGCGGGACCGACTCCTCGCTTTCCTATGCGCCAACTCGGACATCTTCGCTTGGTCAGCTTCTGATATGCTGGGCATACCGATAGAGATGATCACTCATAGGCTCAACATCAACCCGAGGTGTTGGTCAGTCCAGAAGAAGAAGATACGCTTCGCCCTTGAGTGATAGAGAGCTGTCGATGAGGAGGTATGCAAGCTAGTGGCCATCGGCCACATCCGAAAGGCTCACTACCCTGACTGGTTGGCCAACGTAGTTATGGTCCGTAAAGCTAACGAAGGCTGGAGGATGTGTGTCGACTTCATCGACCTTAACAAAGCGTACCCCAAGGATAGCGTTCCACTGCCTAGGATCGACCAGCTAGTGGATGCCACATCTGGCCACGAGACACTTAGCTTCATGGATGCCTTCTTAGGGTAAACTAGATCAAGATGGAACCTGCGGATGCGGAGGCCACTTCCTTCATAATCGAGAAGGAGGTCTACTACTACAAGGTAATGCCCTTCGGACTGAAGAATGTAGGAGCCACATATCGAAGCTGATGAACAAAATTTTCAAGGACCAAATTGGGCGCAACATGGAGGTGTACGTGGACGACATGCTCACCAAGAGTGTTCATATCGACACCCACGTTGTTGACCTGGCGAAGACTTTCGGCAACCTTCGCCGCTATCGGATGAAGCTGAACCCGTGGAAGTGTGCCTTTGGAGTCTAAGTTCCCGGGCTTTATGGTGACACAACGGGGGATCGAGGCCAACCCAAAGAAGATTAGCGCCATCATTGACATGAAGCCGCCAGCCAACAAGAAGGAGGTGCAGCAGCTCACCGGGAGAGTGGCAGCCCTGAGCTGCTTTCTGTCCAAATCGGCGGAGAGGTGCCTACCTTTTTTCAAAGCCTTATGCAAAGTCAACGGTTTCGAATGGACAGGACAGTGCCAGATTGAAGGAGTTCCTATCAACTCCACCATTGCTGTCCAAGCCGATGGAGGGAGAGGAGCTCTTTCTCTACCTTGCGGCGTCCTCCGAGGTGGTCGGTTCTGTGCTCATTCATATCGACACCGATGGAATGCAGAGGCCTGTTTATTACACGAGCAAAGTTCTTCACGATGCGGAGATTATGTATTCAAAAATCGAAAAAATTATTTTTGCACTGATCATTTTCGCTCAACATCTCAGGCCTTACTTTCAAGCCCATCCGATTGTGGTGCTCATGGACCAACCGCTTAGGGCGATCCTGTCCCATCCTGACACCTCTGGCCGACTGGCGAAGTGGGCTATCAAGTTGGGGGAGTTCTACCTATCATTTCGATTAAGGTTGGCCATGAAGTCCCAGGTCTTGGCGGACTTCCTGGTCGAGTGCACTTGGACCGGAGGGTAGTCGGAGGAGCCCCACTTGGCACCCTCAGATGCTACATCCGAGGACAGGAGGGAAGATGGATCCTCCACATGGACGGTGCATCGAATTCCCAAGGGAGCGGAGCCGGTCTTATCCTCGCAAGCCCAGAAGGAATGGTGGTGGAGTATGGCATCTAGTTCCTCTTTCCCGCTACCAATAATCAGGCAGAGTACAAAGCTTTATTGGTGGAAATAAGGCTCGCCAAGGAGCTCGGAGTAAAACACCTCAGAGCCTTCACCGACTCCCAACTTGTCTCCAAGCAAATCGCTAGAGAGTACGAGGCCCGAAACCCCATCATTTCCTGCTATCTGGGTAAGGTCCGATCATAGACCTCATTTTTTGCTCACTTCCGTATCAGCTATATCCCTAGAGACGAGAACGCCAGAGCTGACACCTTATTCCGACTAGCCACATCGACTGACGGGGCCTTGGGGAGGACTTACGTGGAGCATTTGAAGGCCCCAAGCATTGACACGGTAGAAGAGGTTCTCTCAGTCAGCCAAGAGTCCACCTGGATGGATACATACATCCGATACCTCACCGACGGTACTCTTCCTACTGACCTTGCGAAGGCCAAGCTGCTCAAATAGCGAGCTCCTAAGTTCCTGGTGCTTAGCAGGCAGCTATACTGGAGGTCTTTCTCTCACCCCCTCCTCAAGTGTGTTGGCCCTACAGACGCCGACTACATCCTCTGCGAGATCCATGAAGGCATCTATGGAAACCACCTGGGGGGCAGAGCACTGGCACACAAGGCCCTACGCCAGGGATACTATTGGCTCACCATGTGGAAGGATGCTGCCAAGTTGATTCAAAAGTGTGACAGCTGTCAATGACACATCAACATCCAGTGACAACCGACTCCCAACTAAGCCCTTTATCAGCCCCATGGCTCTTTGCCTAGTGGGGGATGGACATCTTGGGACCATTCCCCCTACTTCGACCAACGAAAGTTTCTGCTCATCGCCATTGACCACTTCACCAAGTGGGTGGAGGCTGAGACACTCGCCAAAATCATCGAGGGCAAGGTGAGATCCTTCTTCTGGAAGTCCATCATCTGCCAGTTCGGGTTGCCTCATACCCTTATCACCGATAACGGCTGGTAGTTCAACAATGCCCCCTTCAGAGAATACTGTGCCGAGTTGGGCATCTGCCAACGGTTTACCTCCATGGGTCATCCCCAAACGAATGGAGCAGCAGAGGTCACAAACCGAATTATCCTTTAGGGGCTCAAAACGTGTCTGGATGACTTTAATGGAAGATGGGTGGAGGAGCTCCCGAATGTGCTGTGGGCTTACCACACGATGCCACGGACCTCCACCGAAGAGACCCCCTTCAGCCTCATATTTGGATCGAAGGCTGTCATCCCTGTGGAGATCGGCATCCTCAGCTCCTGAGTAGAGTCATACAACGAGGAGGACAACCCAAGTTAGCTACGGGCCAACCTCGACCTCATCGAGGAGGTGTGCGATCGGGCGTGACTCAGGATGGCCACCTATCGCCAAAGAATTGCAAGGTACTACAACACCTGAGTCTACCCAAGGCATTCCTTCCTGGAGACTTGGTCCTCATACAAGCCGAGGTCTCGAGGCCTACGGAGGGGGGCAAGTTATCGCCAAACTAGGAAGGGCCCTACCGAGTCACCGAAGCCCTCCATTGTGGAGCATACTGAATTGAGGGACTCGACGGAAAGCTAATCCCTCACACATGGAACTCGGACAACCTCCGTCGATACTATTAGTAATATATATGAATATTTAATTATTAATCCGAGTATTTCATCCCTTCATAAGTTTAAATATCTCATCCTTTCGGCTAATAAAAATATGTTTGAGCATCTCATTTTTTTAGACAAAGACCGACTCCGCGTCGGTACCAAAGCTTGAGGCCAGCTCGGCACCAAAGACCAACTCCATGTCGGTGCCAAAGACCGACTCGGCATCGGCACCAAAGCTCGAGGCCAGCTTGGCACCAAATCTCGAGGCCAGCTCAGCACCGAAGACCAACTTTGCGTCAGCACCAAAGACTGACTCCGCATCAATACCAAAGCTAGAGGCCAGCTCGACACCAAAGATCGACTCTGCGTCGGCACCAAAGACAGACTATGTCAGCACCAAAGCCCGAGGCCTGCTTGGCACTGGATCGAGGGACTCGATGGGAAGCTAATCCCTTGCACCTGGAACTCGGACAATCTCCATCGACGAAGACCGACTCCGCATCGGTACCAAAGCCCGAGGCCAGCTCGGCACCAAAGACCGATTCCGCGTCGGCACCAAAGCCTGAGGCTAGCTCGGCACCAAAGATCGACTTTGCGTCAAGACCAAAGCTCAAGGCCTGTTCGGCACCAAAGATCGACTCCGCATTGGCACTAAAGCTCGAGGCCAGGTCAACATCAAAGCTCGAGGCTAGCTCAGCACCAAAAGCCCATCGCCAAGACCAGCTCTAGGTCGGCCCCAAGGACCGACTCTGGGTCAGTGCCCAAGACTGAAACCTACCTGCATGAAGGGCTCTAAGCCCAACCTCATCAGGCAAGAGTGGCAAGAACGCTACCACTCGCCGTCCAAATGACCCCCTCCCTCAGTCGGCTTTTCGCCTTCGAGGACCCGAAAGCTAAGGAGAAGTTTAGCGAAGCCTCTCCTTTACGGATTCTGGAGGTATTTATCTTCTCTTCAGAGACTATGGATCTTCAACGCTTACAACCTTTTGTAGGGATGACCAAGGAACAAGGTGATCGGGTGCGAAGACTGACTTCGGGTCAGCACCAGAAATCGATGCCTGAGCCGGCATGAAGGCGGACCTACCACGAAGTCTGCATACGAGGCCACCCCTAAGGGCGGCCCCTAAAGCCGATGCCTACACCGTTACTAGGCTCGACCCCAGAGCCAGCCTCCAAGCTCACTCCACTTCAGTTGTACGCCAAGTCGTCACCCCAAGCTCACTCTGCCCAAACAGACAAGTGTCCCGACTTCGCAAGAGCTAAGTACCCAAAAGAAGTCTAAAGATTTTGATAGTTGAAACCATTTCTATTTTTCATTACTGATCAAAATGTCTACAAAGTGCCGACTCAAGTCGGACTTTCATATAAAGGTGAACAAGGCCAAAACAAAGATTACAACAAAAAAAGGGGGAAGAAGAAGGGGCCATCAGGCGTTGGCCGATGCAGACCCATTGTCGGCCGACCCTTGCAGCGAGGGCGATCCCTCTGGCTCCTTGTCGTTTGGCTCGAGGTCACCAAGGCTGGGGATGCCAAAGACTCGCGCTGCCTTCTCCTTGCACTTCCGAAAGCCCTGATGGTAGATGTCGATCGAGGCCTCCGCCAGTTCTTCCAAGACGGCCTCGGAGCCCCGATAGCGCTTCATGGCCTCGACAACTGCCTTTTCAGCCACCTCCTCGGTGACCCACATCGCCGCCTCCACCTCCAATACCCTCTGGAGGGCTTCACTCTTAGCCGCGATGTCGTCAGCCACTTTGGCGTCGGCTGTGCAAGCGACCTCCTCAGCATCATTGGCTCGCACCTCGATCACCTTTGCCTCTAGATAAAGGGAGTGGAGGTGCATATCTCGGGCCTCAATCGTCGCCCGAGCGACGTCCAACCTCTCCTCGGTGACCTGGGTGCACTCGAGTTCGGCTGCCGCCCAACACCTCGCCTCCTCCAGCTCCTCCACCCACTCGGCCCGAGTCACCTCCAATTTGCCCTCGGCCCTCTCGGACCGGGCCTGGGCGGCGGCGGTCTTTCGTTGGGCTCAGCGGAGGGTTTTGTCGGCTCGAAGGGTGACTTCCCTTGCGGTGGACAGGGAATTCACCACCTGCACCAAGAAGATCTCTGTCAGCATGCAATGGAATGAAGAAATATATATCTCGAAGAGGAGAAAACACTTACCCACAGCAGAGCTGCAGAGGCCTCCCTAAAGAAGGAGGAGCATCCCTAACGCTGGAGCTCCTCCTGAAACTCCGGTAAGCAAGCCGGAGCCAGCAGCTGCTCTGCCATGCGGCCGTGATTCATCAGCGAGGACCGGGATGGAATTGCCCTGAGCCCACTTCCCTTCGAGGGCTCAACCAACGCTGAGGTAGCATGCACTGCGCCCGAGGCCGACGGCATTTCCTTTGCCGATGGCCCCACTGCCATTGGGCACTCCTTGCCCGCCACCTCTCCCTCTGGCGGGCCTCCGTCTACCAGGCCCCCTTCCAGGATCGGCTCCACACCGGTGTGACCAGCCCCATGGGCAAAGGGACAGCCTCAGCCCTCGGCTCCTCCAGAGGGACGGTCTCGGGTCTCGGCTCCTTTAGAGGGGTCTTGGCAGTGAGATCAATTGATGGGGCGGCCTTCTGGCCCAACAGCGATTCACTGGGGGGAGGGGTCAACGACCGAGAATGAGTGCAAGCCCTGCTTGACCCCCTGGCTTCATCAGCAGCCCTCTTCCTCTTGGCCACTGCCCTTTTCATGATATCGGTCATCACCCTCATATATGCATGTGCCAAAGTCAGTCAAAAAAAAGGGGAAAGAGAGAGGAAAGCAAAAGGAGACCTGTGACTACTCACCATCACTCGGAAGGAGGCCGACGAGTCAAAGATTCTCCTTCGATAAGAGTCTTCGGCCAGGAGGGGGGGGACCTCGGAGATTAGCAACTGCTCGTGCGCCTCTTGATCCTCGGGACAACTATCAGGTTCTTGTTTGGCTCTAGGTGCAGGTCCCCCATTCCCGCCTCACTCCCTTGAGGTCGGCAAAAAGTATCGAGTCTTCCACCTTTTGATGGATGTGGGAAGACTCAGCCTGATGGCCCGGCCGGGCCTAGGTGTGAATAATCACCAACCAGAGCTGGCCTGATGGCGAAGGGTGTAGAAAGAACGAAACAAAGATACTTGGGCCTCTATGCCTTGGAGGCCGCATAGCACCATAAATGCACAAATGGTTCGAAAGGAGTTCGGGACCAGCTATGCAAGCGTTAGGGCGTACCTACGGAGGAGGTCAACGATAAAGGGGTATAGAGGAAGCCAGAGACCTGTCCTAAAGAACTCATCGTACAAGGTCATCCCCCTGGAAGAGGAGGTTACCCTGTCGTCAGGTCCAAGGGCGGTCAGCCGGACATCCTCGAGTATCTTATAAACTCCCCTAAAGGTCCTTAGCTCGGAGGAGGTGACGGTGGAGACGGTCCCTTCCAGGCTTTTGGAGAGGAAGCCGAAGATCTACCCTAAAGAACTCGTATAAGGTGACCCCCCATGGAAGAGGAGGTCACCCTATCATCGGGTCTAGGGGCGGTCAGTCGGACATCCTCGGGTATCCTATAAACTCCCCTAAAGGTCCTTAGCTTGGAGGAGGTGATGATGGCGGAGACGATCCTTTCTGGGCTTTCCCCGCTAATCCTAGGTGGTCGGACGGAGGACGATAGTGGAGCTGCGGCTACCGGGTGATTCCTGACAGGGATCCTTTCAGCAGCCTGCCGCTGTAACAGAGGGATGTGATCTTCGGAAGAAGAAGAGGAGGACCACTGAGGTGTTGGGGATGGAGAAGCCCGCAATCACGAGGAGGAAATATGGTCATCAGAAGGAGGGGAGGAAAACCACGATGGTGATGAAGCCATGGAAACAAAGAGAAGAGGGAAGACTGACCTGAACGGGAAGGAAGAACACCGCAAGGTCCGAAGGAAGAAGACGGGGGTGAGGCTCAGACTCAGGAAAGGAAGAAAGAGATCCCAGAGGTACGGGAAGGTGGATTCGGGGTAGCTTTTCTCTTATGCCTCTTTTCAAATCGTTCCGCCCAACTCATTCCTCCATGCGCACACCTGCCACTGGAAGAGATGCCTCGGTAATGACCAGGAACATTGGGAGCGTGATCCACCGCCAATGATGGGACATCGGTGACATTAGCTTCATGATGGTGACTATCTTTTCATGGAATCTAGAGGGTTTTCCCGGTTTCAAGGAGGATCTCGCCAAATCTAATGGTAAGGATTGACAGGACGATAATGTTGCAGCATCCTATGTCTCCCGCATTGAAGAGGTGTTGCCCCTCAGGGACACGTGCCCCTCTCTGCAATTAGAGGCATGCGGGGACCAGTTGCTGAGTAATTATGCACCCCTTTCAATGGGCAGGAAACGTAACCGCACCATCTTAGGGGCAGGGAGGCATTTAATGTGGCTGATCATGCCATGTTAAGGCTAGCGGACAAGGTAACTGATGGAGACGAGGATTAGGTGGGCAAAGCCACTCGACAGGGACTCCCAAGGCTCCTATCTAATCCAGAGTCGGCCTCCAGTGTAGTAACCCGGTTTAGATGAACCAGGTTCGGTTCAGATGAACCAGGCTTGGTTCAGATGAACCAGGTTCTAGTCTGTTGGTTTTCCCTGGCTGACGCTTCGCTCCAGGTGAAGCGTTTAGTCTTCCGGGAACTCCTATACCGAGGCATCGCGCAGGGATTTAAATGTGAAGGAGAAGGACTCCTCCCTTCATCCTGGCACGCATCATTCTCAGGTATGTCCCCCTACCAGAGAGAGAGAGAGAGAGAGAGGGAGAGAGAGAGAGAGCCAGAGAGAGAGCCTAGGAGGGAGAGAGAGAGAGAGAGCCAGAGAGAGAGAGCTCGGGAGAGAGAAATTGAGAGAAAGAGGGAGAGAGAATGAAATCGGAGAGAGTGGATGGAGGGAGGCGGCTGGCCGCGGCGATAGCCAGCTCCGGTCCGGCCAACAGTGGCTGGATTGCCCTCAATTCGCCGATCAAGCCGACCGGCACAGTATCGCCTGTGCGGAGAGAAAAAAGAGAGAAAGAGAGGGAGAGAGAGAAAATTAAGGAGAGAGAGAGAGAGGGAGGCCGGTCGCAGTGGCGGCCAGCTTTGGTCTGGCCAACGGCGACCGGACCAGCCCCAATTTAGCTGGATTCGATGCCGATGCGGTGAATTTCACGCAGGAGCAGCATGGAGAGAAAGAGAGTGAGGGAGAGATATTGAGGGAGATTGGATGGGAAAGGAGGCCGGCAGCGGCGGCGGCCGGCTCCGGCCCGGCCTCCTGTGGTCGGACTGAACGGAATTAGGCCAGTGGCGGTCCTGGCCGCCGGCCAAAGGCTGTCCCTTGTTTCGGGCGAAACAGGGGAGCGGGGGTGATGGAGGTTGGCCATGGGCCGGCTGGGCCGGCCTGTCTGGGCCTTCTGGGCCATGCAGCGAGCAGTTTTGGGGCTAATTTTTGGGCCCCGTAACGGGCCGAGATTAGCAAAAAAATTATATGGCTAGAATCTGGGTTAATTCTAGTTTCTTGGGGTATTTTTACTTCCCCAATTGGGTGTGTATAGTGGGAGATATTCGAGCCCAAAGTTGGGCCCGTGAACTAGTCTGGGTAGGGTCTTAAGGGTCATTTTATTAATTAGATTTCAGTGAAATAATTATGTGCATTGATCCTGTAGGTGCCCAGACATCTGATTAGTTGGTGCATCATTTGGATTTTGCGTAGGAGGTAAGTAAGACTATTATGCAAATTTAATAATTATTTAATTGATAAATTGAGTATATACAGTTTGCATGCATTTTTATAAATAAGAAGAAAATAGAAATTTATCTGAATTGTCTATGTAGCATGGAACTATGGATTGCAAATGAACAATTATATGATTATAGTGATTGGTAATATTATGATTTATCGATGTATATGCCAGAAATGTGATTGCCTGTACGATATGTTTATATTGAGGTGATATATGCATTTCCTAGTACTATACAAATCACTGTGAGGTAATGTGAGGTATAGATGCATGATGTAATTGTGATGAAAATGTTAGATAGATTTACGTGTGTCGCCGTGGTTCTCCTTTACTATGGCCCCATACATTGTAGTTGTGTTCTGTTATGATATGGCCACACACACTGAAGATGTATTCTGTTATGATATGGCCCCACACATTGTAGACGTGTTCTGTTTGATTTTATATGGCCACACACATCGTAGAGTATGTTCTGTTATGGTATGGCCCCACATGTCTTACAATGTGTTCTGTTTGATTTTCATATGGCCACATACATCGTAGAATGTGTTCTATTTGGTATGGCCCCACACATCGTACAATGTGTTCTGTTGATTTTATATGGCCACACATCTGGAGGATGTGCTCTGATTGAGGTATTACAGGGCCATGGGACACATAGGAAATCTATAATTACATAAACAGTGAGTTTGCTAGAATGCATATCCTGATGCTTATCGAATGTTCAATTTATGTTAAGTTGACAAGATACATATGTTGATGGCATGTTAAATATAATTCATGTATGATATGATTGTATAATAGGCTTACTTATTGAGTGTAAACTCATTAAACCTTCACAATGTTTTTCAGAGCCTCAGGGTTGATGATGGATATTCGGAGTTGATGGAGCTTCTAATAAATAAAATAAGAACCATTGCATTGGTGTAATCCTATTATGTTTGTGTGTAGGGCTTGTTGTAGCCCAACTTTATTAGCATGACTTGGATGTAGGGTTTGAAACCCAAAACTTATAACTATCATTTGTATTATGGTTGGTTTTCATATTTATTGCCCATTTGAATCGTATATCAAGATTTTTAAGACGCCTTGCGTGCCTGGCACGCGGCGGGTTGTCACCTAGCCCAATATTTGGGTCTGGGGCGTGACAGCTTTAGTGGTATCAGAGCCTAGGTTATTAACTTAGGATCACATACATGATGACACCCTAGGCAAACAAATAGGTTGACATTGAGACAATTATCACTTTATATGAATTTCAAACCTTATGTTTTGGGAGCCTGATATGAAAAGTTTGATCATGATTTTTATAATAACTAATTTATCAGGAGATAGTAATGGCTCGCACTAGGAGCCAACAAAATGATGAGGGCTCCCAGGTTGGAAATGTTGGTCAACCAGCAGGTCAGGATGCTACTGGAGGTGCTGCCCCTGTCAACCCTGTTGGGACTGATCATCAGCGACTCCAGACGAGATGCTTCAGGTTCTATCGGGTATGGCACAGTCGATGCGGGACATGCAACAACAAATTCATCAGGCTTTATCCTCTCAGTCTGCCATTCCTGCTCCGCAGACTCAGCCTACTCCCACTGTTCCGCAGAGTCAGCCTACCCCTATTGTCCCGCAGACGCAGCCTACTTCCACTATGCCACAGACTCTATTTGTCCCTCCTGCTCCACAAATTCAGTCCACTGTACCTACTACTCATTTCACACCATTGACCCAGCCTACTCCACCTCAACCCTGGGTAGGGATTGGCCGTAGCTTTGCAGATTTCAAGAAGTTTTCCCCTGCTCCTTTCTCTGGTTCTAGCAACCCTATTGATGCTGAGAGATGGGTGCGAGATATGGAGAAGGCTTTTATGGCCCATGGTAGCCAGGAGTTGGAGCGGATCAGATTTGCTACTTATCTTCTCCAGGGGAGGCTTATGACTGGTGGCTAGTTGAGGAGCAGCGTCGGGGTGGTCAGGTTATGTCTTGGGGAGAGTTTAAGGAGATATTCTTTGACAAGTACTTTCCCAGGAGTGTACAAAGGAGGATGGAATCAGAATTTCTTAAGTTGGAGCAAAGGAATCTTTCTGTGGCCCAATATGAAGCTGAGTTCACCAGATTGGCCCGCTTTGCCCAAGTATTGTGACTAATGAAATGGCCAAGATCACCAGATTTACAGAGGGGCTGCGACCCAGACTGATGCAGGCAGTCAATGCATTTGAGCTTCATTCCTATAGTGCTGTGGTGAATAAGGCTTTGGTAATTGAGAGAGATATGAATACAGTTCAGAGGGATTGGGAGCAGCATAGGAAGAAAAAGGGGCCTATTGCGGGCCAACCCCCACCCAGGTCAGGAAGAGAGGTGCGCAGCAGGCCCCAGCAGGACAGAGGAATAGAGAGACACGTTGCCTTCGCTGTGGGAGTTTTCACCCAGGAAGGCCTTGCCGTGGTGTGTCGGGTGCCTGCTACCTCTGCGGGAGGACTGATCACAAAATGGCTACCTGTCCCCTTCAGAAGACTCAGCAGCCCTCTTCTAGTCAAGGGTTGATTCAGCAGCAGCAGCAGCCACAGAGGACCCAGGGTAGAGTCTTCAACCTCACTCAGCAGGATGCTGCCGCTTCTAATTCTGTGGTGACAGGTAAACCATTTAAATACATACCTAGTATGATACCCTTTTCTAGTGCAATGTATTGGTAATTACTAGAACATTAGATTAAATGTTAAATCTTTGATGTTAAAACAAAATTTACTTATATCCAGGAATGATTAAGTTGGCACTGCGTATGCTCAAACACTTATTGACCTGGGTGCCACGCATTCATTTATATTGACACCTATCTTAGCAAGAATACATCATTGACACCTAAATCTCTAGACCATGAGTTACTCATTGCCTTTCCAAATGGTGATATTATGAAAGTTGGCACGTATGCAAATCCTGCTTGATTATCATTGAGGATATGAGATTATATGCTGATCTTTTTGTCCTTCCATTGAAATTCTTTGATGTTATCCTTGGCATGGATTGGTTAGCCTCCTATCATGCTTCAGTAGACTGTTTCAGGAAGATTGTCAATTTCAAAATTCCAAATCAGTCTGAATTCAGTTTTACTGGGGGTCAGTCACATCTAGCCTTTGTGTTCATTTCAGCGCTACAGGCTGGAAAGTATTTATTGAGTGGTGGTCAAGGATTCCTTGCTGTTGTTAAGGACTTCAAAAGGAGGAGACCAAGTTGGAGGATATTCCTGTAGTTCGAGAATTTCCTGATGTTTTCCCTAACGAATTGACTGATTTGCCCCCAGATCGGGAGGTTGAATTCTCCATTGACTTAATTCCTGGAACTGGGCCTATATCCAAGGCTCCTTACCGCATGGCCCCGGCTGAGTTAAAAGAATTGAAAGATCAGTTGCAGGAGCTCCTAGATCGAGGATTTATCAGACCCAGTGTTTTCCCTTGGGGTGCTCCAGTTCTATTTGTTAAGAAGAAGGATGGCAGTCTCCGGCTATGCATTGATTACCGAGAAATTAATAAGGTAACAGTGCGGAACAGATACCCTTTGCCGAGGATTGATGACTTGTTTGATCAACTCCAAGGAGCCCGAGTATTCTCGAAGATTGATCTCAGTCAGGTTACCATCAGCTTAAAGTCAAGGAGGGAGATGTGCCTAAAACAGCATTCAGAACCAGATATGGCCATTACGAATTTTTAGTGATGCCATTTGGATTGACTAATGCCCCGGCAGCATTCATGGACTTGATGAATAGAATCTTTAAGCCATATTTGGATCAGTTTGTGGTGGTCTTCATTGATGATATTTTGATCTATTTTAAGAGTCACAGGGAGCATGAGGATCACTTGAGGATGGTGCTGCAGATTCTTAGGGAGAAGAGGCTCTATGCCAAGTTGCAGAAGTGTGATTTTTGGTTGGACCAAGTATCTTTCTTGGGTCATATAATCTCTATTGACGACATTTTTGTGGACCCGAAAAAGATTGATGCTATTATTAGCTGGTGCAGACCTTCCAATATGGCGGAAGTCAGAAGTTTCTTGGGACTTGCTGGGTATTACCGTAAATTTGTGAAAGACTTCTTTAGCATTGCTCTACCCCTAACTCACTTAACCCAGAAGCGAGTAAAGTTTGATTGGATAGAGGAGTGCGAGAAAAGTTTCCAGTAGTTAAAGCAGCGATTAGTGTCAGCTCCCATCCTTGTTCTTCCGTCAGGATCTGAGGGTTTTACACTTTATACTGATGCCTCTCGAAGAGGATTGGGATGCGTTCTGTTGCAGAGTGGAAAGGTGATAGCTTATGCCTCCAGACAACTGAAGCCTTATGAGCAGAATTATCCTACTCATGATCTGGAATTAGCTGCGGTGGTTTTTGCTTTAAAGATCTGGCGGCATTATCTCTATGGGGTGTCGTGTGATGTGTATACAAACCATAAGAGTCTAAAATATATCTTCACACAAAAGGAGCTCAATTTGAGGCAGAGGAGGTGGTTGGAGCTTCTAAAGGACTATGATCTGAATCTGCATTATCATCTGGGAAGGCTAATGTTGTGGCTGATGCCTTGAGTAGGAAGACCTCTTCTGAGTTAGCTGCTATGCTTACCTCCCAGCCTCACATTCTGAAGGACCTCGAGAGGTGGGAGATTGGACTGAGAGTACAGCAGTCTGATGGACTTGTTGCTGCACTTATTCTTCAGCCGACTCTTGTTGACAAAATTAAGTCCTCCCAGATGGAAGATCCAGATCTTCAAAGAATTAAGGTTGCTGTTCAGTCAGGAGTTCAGAGTGGATTTTATGTAATGGATGATGGATCCCTGAGATTTGAAGGCAGACTTTGTGTACCTAGCAATGAGGAGTTGAAAGCCGAGATTTTGAGGGAGGCTCACTACTCTCCCTATACTGTTCATCCAGGTGGTACTAAAATGTATAGAGACTTAAAGGAGAATTTTTGGTGGAAAGGTATGAAGAGGGAGATTGCTCAGTTTGTGGCCAAGTGCTTGGTATGTCAGCGAGTGAAGGCCGAACACCAAAGGCCTGCGGGACCCCTTCAGTCTCTGATGATTCCTCAGTGGAAATGGGAAAAGATTACTATGGATTTTGTGACTGGTTTGCCCAAAACTCCCAAGAGTAATGATGCAGTTTGGGTTATTGTGGACAGACTGACAAAATCAGCCCACTTTCTACCTTTCAGAGTTGGAGTCTCGAGTGATAGATTGGCTAGCATGTATATTGAGAAGATCGTGAGACTTCATGGTGTTCCTGTCTCTATTGTATCTGACCGGGATACCAGATTTGTATCACAGTTTTGGAAGAGCCTTCATAAGGCCTTGGGAACCAAATTAAACTTTAGCATAGCTTATCATCCCCAGTCTGATGGACAGTCAGAGAGGACCATACAGATTCTGAAAGACATGTTGCGAGCCTGTGTGATGGACTTGGGTGGGGCTTGGGATAATTACTTACCTTTGGTGAAATTTGTATATAATAGTTACCAAGCCAGTATCCAGATGGCTCCATTCGAGGCTTTGTATGGTAGGAGGTGCAGATCTCCCTTGTGTTAGGATGATGTGGGGGAAAGAAAATTGCTAGGCCCTGAGCTGATCCAACAAATAGTAGATAAGGTGCATTTGATCAGGGAGCGTCTTCGTATAGCTCAGAGCAGGCAAAAAAGTTATGCTGATGTCAGAAGAAGGGAGTTAGAATTTCAGGTTGGGGATCATGTATTCTTAAGGGTATCACCAACCAAGGATGTGATGAGATTTGGGATTAGAGGAAAGCTTAGTCCACGCTATATTGGACCTTTTGAGATCTTGAGCAGAGTTGGAGAGGTTGCATACAGCTTAGCACTGCCTCCGATTTTATCTGGTGTTCACAATGTATTCCATGTATCTATGTTGAGGAAGTATGTTTCAGACCCCAGTCATGTTATAGCTTATGAGCCGATTCAGTTGAGGAAGGATTTATCATATGAGGAACATCCTATGCGTATCATGGACCGCAAAGATCAGGTACTGAGGCGGCGTACCATTCCCTATGTCAAGATACAATGGAGTAATCATTCTGAGAGGGAGGCTACTTGGGAACTGGAGGAAGAGATGAAAACAAAGTATCCATAATTATTTGAAGATAATTTATCTATCTTAGATTGTTGACTTTTGAGATTTATGGTATACCAATTTCGAGGCCGAAATTTTTATAAGGAGGGGAGGATGTAGTAACCCGGTTTAGATCAACCAGGTTCGGTTCAGATGAACCAGGCTTGGTTCAGATGAACTAGGTTCTAGTCTATTGGTTTTCCCTGGCTGATGCTTCGCTCCAGGTGAAGCATTTAGTCTTCGGGAACTCCTGTACCGAGGCATCGTGTAGGGATTTAAATGTGAAGGAGGAGGACTCCTCCCTTCATCCTGGCGCGCATCATTCTTAGGTATGTCCCCCTGCCAGAGAGAGAGAGAGAGAGAGAGCCTGGGAGAGAGGAGAGAGAGAGCCAGAGAGAGAGAGAGCCTAGGAGAGAGAGAGAGAGAGAGAGAGAGAGAGAGAGAGCCTGGGAGAGAGAAATTGAGAGAAAGAGGGAGAGAGAATGAATCGGAGAGAGTGGATGGAGGTAGGCGGCTGGCCGCGGCGGCGGCCAGCTCGGTCCGGCCAACAGTGGCTGGACTGCCCTCAATTTGCCGATCAAGCCGACCGGCACAGTATCGCCTGTGCGGAGAGAAAAAAGAGAGAAAGAGAGGGAGAGAGAAAAAATTAAGGAGAGAGAGAGAGGGCTCAACCATGGGCCGGCTGGGCCGGCTTGGTCTGGGCCTTTTGGGCCGTGCAGCGAGCAGTTTTGGGGCTAATTTTTGGGCCCCGTAACGGACCGAGATTAGCAAGAAAATTATATGGCTAGAATCTGAGTTAATTCTAGTTTCTTGGGGTATTTTTACTTCCCCAATTGGGTGTATATAGTGGGAGATATTCGAGCCCAAAATTGATCCCGTGAACTAGTCTGGGTAGGATCTTAAGGGTCATTTTATTAATTAGATTTCAGTGAAATAATTATGTGCATTGATCCTGTAGGTGCCCAGACATCTGATTAGTTGGTGCATTATTTAGATTTTGCATAGGAGGTAAGTAAGACTATTATGCAAATTTAATAATTATTTAATTGATAAATTGAGTATATACAGTTTGCATGCATTTTTATAAATAAGAAGAAAATAGAAATTTATCTGAATTGTCTATATAGCATGAAACTGTGGATTACAAATGAATAATTATATGATTATAGTGATTGGTAATATTATGATTTATCGATGTATATGCCAGAAATGTGATTGCCTGTACGATATGTTTATATTGAGGTGATTATATGCATTTCCTAGTACTATGCAAATCACTGTGAGGTAATGTGAGGTACAGATGCATGATGTAATTGTGATAAAAATGTTAGATAGATTTATATGTGTCGCCGCGGTTCTCCTTTACTATGGCCCCACATATTGTAGTTGTGTTCTGTTATGATATGGCCACACACACTGAAGATGTATTCTGTTATGATATGGCCCCACACATTGTAGACGTGTTCTGTTTGATTTTATATGGCCACACACACCGTAGAGTGTGTTCTGTTATGGTATGGCCCCACATGTCTTACAATGTGTTCTGTTTGATTTTCATATGGTCACATACATCGTAGAGTATGTTTTGTTTTGGTATGGCCCCACACATCGTACAATGTGTTCTGTTGATTTTATATGGCCACACATCTGGAGGAAGTGCTCTGATTGAGGTATTGCAGGGCCGTGGGACACATAGGAAATCTATAATTACATAAACAGTGAGTTTGCTAGAATGCATATCCTGATGCTTATCGAATGTTCAATTTATGTTAAGTTGACAAGATACATATGTTGATGGCATGTTAAATATAATTCATGTATGATATGATTGTATAATAGGCTTACTTATTGAGTGTAAACTCATTAAACCTTCACAATGTTTTTCAGAGCCTCAGGGTTGATGATGGATATTCGGAGTTGTTGGAGCTTCTAATAAATAAAATAAGAACCATTGCATTGGTGTAATCCTATTATGTTTGTGTGTAGGGCTTGTTGTAGCCCAACTTTATTAGCATGACTTGGATGTAGGGTTTGATACCCAAAACTTATAACTATCATTGGTATTATGATTGGTTTTCATATTTATTGCCCATTTGAATCGTATATCAAGATTTTTAAGACGCCTTGTGTGCCTGGCACGCGGCGCGTTGTCACCCTAGCCCAATATTTGGGTCTGTGGTGTGACATCCAGCCTCGACTTCAGAGCCGACCTCCAAGACCAAGACCGACTCCAGAGTCGGCCTTCGGTCTCAACTCCAGGGTCAGCTATCCAGCACCGACCCATAGTTGGCCATCCAGCATCGACTCCAGAGTTGGCCTCTAGTCCCAACTCTAGAGTCACCCATCCAGCACCAACTCCAGAGTCAACCTCCAGTCTTGACTCCAGGGTCGCCCATCCAGCATCAACTTCAGGGTCGGTCATCCAGCACCGACTCCAGGGTCGGTCATCCAGTCTCGACCCTAAGGTCGACCATCCAGTCCCGACTCCAGAGTTGGGTCCAACCCAGCACTTTTGGCCCCGTGTGGCCCACCTGACATTTGCAACCACCACGTGGCCCACCTACCATCTGCAACTGCACGTGGTTCCCGTGGCCACTGCCAGTTGCGGTGCACGCCTGATAAGATTAGACCTACCTACCGACTGCAGTACCGCGCTAGGGGGACGATAGGCTACCCCTAATAAGCTCAAAGATAGTTGTGACCTGTCCCTATCGGCCTTTCTACCTATTCTCTACCAGACGATGACGTCTCGGAATCAACAATCTTCCAAAAGTAGGTATAGGGGGACTTCCGACCAGGTATAAGAATCTTCACTCGTTACGAGAGAGGGGATCTGAACTCCAAGTTTTGGACTAAGTCTTTTAGTCCACTATTCATCACTATTTTTCAAATTACTCACTTGAGCGTCGGAGGCTCCCCACCGGTGCAATCGATCGTTGGGGACTTTCTTATAGGAATCTTGTCTGAGGAGGAGGAGGAGACGTCAGAAGATTTCCAGGCCATCCTCATCGTCCTTTGGACCCTCGCCATTCCCTGATGTTTAAGGAAAGTAATTTGGCGATAGCATTATTCTTTAAAATATAAAGTATGAAATCTAAATGATAATTTTTAAAAGTAAAAAAAAATGAAATTTGAATGGAATCTAGCTAAGGCAAGAATCCCACTAAAGCAAAACCAATAGGATTACTAGTTTAGAGGTCAATAGAAGACTTTCAACAATTTCCTTCTATGAAGCTTTTTGTCTGCTCTATAATATTATAAGATAGACTTGAAAAATGATTTGAATACCTTTTCAAAAAGATTATATATTTAAATGATAATTATTTTAAAAAAATATAAATTTCAAATGGAATCCAATTAAAGAAGGAAGCCAACAAAAGCAAAATTGATTGGATTACAAACCAAGCAGTAAATAATAAACTCTCAAGTGATTTCCTTCAATAAAATTTTTAATGATTGGTTGAGTAATGATTGATTATTTGTAATTATTATATTTTTTGATGAATATTGAAGAAATTAGTTAGGATCTATTTAAATCTTTGAATGAAGGGAAGAAGGAGAAAAAGAAGAATTATTAGCTATCTCTTTGTTAAAGAAGGAGGGGAGAAAAAGGAAAAAATTATTTAGATATATATATATATATATATATATATATATATATATTATAAGAAGAATTTAAACTAATTTATAAAAATAAAATAAAAAAATAAAAATTATAATCCTTTTTTTAACTTTGATTTAGAAAATAAAGTACTTTAAATTTTAAGAAGGAATTGAGAAACTTTTTTTTTGTTTTTAATTTTTTTCAAATAAAAAATTTATTACTTTATTTCTTCTTTCAATATTAAACTGTAATCTTTATTGGTGATATAATATGAGTTGTTTTTCAAACCGGTGCCTTTTGGCACCGGTTTTAAAGCTAAGGGGTGTGATTCAAAGATTTTGCAGGAATGGTGTTAAAGAAAAAAATACCATTTCAAATGGTATTTTTTCGGTGCCATTTCAACCCCCCAAGCTCGGCCCCATCAGCTGGAATGCTGACAGGGACCGAGCAAAAATCATCACATAGTGTGGAAATTTCACTTATCTTGAACTCGCCACTCCCTGTGGCGTTTTTCTCAGGCTTTTTATTTAACCCAAGAGCCCGATTCTCCTTCTTCTTCCTTCTCCCCAGCGTCCCGATCGCTCTTTTTCCAAGCCTACTCGGCGGCAACCCCCTTCTTCCTCCTCTTTCCCGGCGACCTCCCCATTCTTCCTCCTCTTCCCTCTCGCCGCCCTCGCCTTCCTGGTCAATTACTACAGTGAGTATTTATTTATTTATTTATTTATTTATAACCACAAATCCCATGCTCTAGATATCTTTGCATCATATTCGTTTAATCTTCTTAGGCTAATGAAGTAAATGCAACTTGTTATTCAGATGCTAATTTTATTGATCATATAGATGATTATAGAACAATATTTGGACATGTATATTTTTATTTTGATGGCACCGTCATTTCTTGGTCTGGCAAGAAATTAGATTACATTTATAGGCGTATACACAAGAGGCTAGATAAATTTTGATCACCTTTTTTCAAATGGAAACTGTACGTGTTCTACTATATTATGATGGATCAATTGAACATGGTGGCCAAGAAGGGATACATTATAATCAACCTCCACGTAAATGTTTGAAATTGAGCACGGGAACACGCTTTGCTAAGTTGGTTGATCAGGTACATACAGTTTTAACAATTCCAGTACAGAGATATATCATCAGATTGATGTGGAGATCTCCAACATTGCATAAAAAATATGTGCTTCTTCCAATTGAGGACGACGACGATGTGGAGCACATGTTGACATTTCCCTTGAAGTTTCCAGAATATCAGTGTATTAAACTCTATGTTTTAAAGGATGATGTTCCAGAGCCATGTAGTGTTGGTCATATAGAGAATGTTCATGACAGTTCTCCTATAGCCCAGCAGCAGGAACATGTTAGGACTCCAGTGGATTTTTCAATGATTGAGGGATTTATGCCAGCAGTGCAGAGTGATGATATGGTAAACAATCAGTGTAATATTGATAGTCGGGGAATGGAGTCAGACGAGAGTGCAGATGATAACCATTGGCCTGAACATGATGACTCAGATGAAGAGTCAAATGAGATTGAAGAGTCATATGGAGATGATATAGTTCATGAGACTGGCTTTAGTTCCATTCCTGCATATAGTCATCCATAACATATTCCAACTCAGGTATATGATCACCAAGCCTTTGCATATGAACAAGTACTCGAATTTTATGATGAGTTGAATTTGCATGATGGTGGATGTGTTAGTACTCTGAGAGAGTTACCCTTCAATTCTCAATTTTTGGATCCATCAATTACTGAGTTTGCTAAAGGATTATTGTTTAATACTAAAGATGAACTGAAGAGAGCATGTGAAATGTATCACATCAAGAAGCATCGCACATATAATGTGGTGGAGTCGAAGAAACTATTCTGGTATGTGAGATGTGCCTCTTCAAGTACTGCCCAACGGTGTCCGTGGAGGTTGCGTGCTACCAAGTTGAAGAAGCATGGATTTTTTGAGATCACAAGGTATGAAGGGCCGCACTCTTGTTTA
Organism: Calamus simplicifolius; assembly: GCA_900491605.1. Classification (NCBI taxonomy): domain Eukaryota; kingdom Viridiplantae; phylum Streptophyta; class Magnoliopsida; order Arecales; family Arecaceae; genus Calamus; species Calamus simplicifolius. The sequence continues at coordinate 391,158 of UESW01004534.1, read as the reverse complement.
TTCAGTAATTTAACTTGGGATAACAAACATATTACTTCTCGAGTTATTAGCCATGTTGTTTGACACATTGTGGAGAAAGATCCAAGTGTGAATATTGAAGCTATTATAGCAACAATTGCAGAACAATTTCACTATACAGTGTCATATTCCAAAGCATGGCATGGAAAGCAGAGGGCATTGATTGATATATTTGGTGAATGGGAACCGTCATATGCAAAGCTTCCTAGATACATGCTTGCACTGCAGAATGCTAACCCTGGAACAGTTGTATGTTGGGATTTCTACAGTGAAGCAAGTTCTTTTGAACGGGTCCTGAATTATGTATTCTGGGCATTTCAACCATATGTTGAGGGGTTTCGGTATTATCGCCCGGTGATTTTATTGATGGAACACATCTTTATGGAAAGTACCGGGGGAAGATGCTGATTGCGACAGGCACTGATGCTGATAATAGGATATTTCCACTGGCCTATGTAATTGTGGATGAAGAGTGTACAACTAGTGGAGCTGATTTTTGTTGAGGCTTAGGAGGCATGTTGTGAAAGATAGAAATGACATTTGTCTTATATCTGACCGACATCCTGGTATACTAAGTGTCATAGCTGATAATGAAATTGGATGGGCTCCACCAAGAGCTTATCATCGATATTGTTTGAGACATGTTTGCAGTAATTTTAACTCGAGATTCTCAAATGTTCAGTTGAAAAGAGCAGTATGGAAAGTAGGGAGCGAACATCAGCTTCGAAAGTTTAACTTTCTGATGGAAAGGATTAAAACCAAGGTTGTCAATTTCGTTTCAGATTATGTTTCGGTTTAGCTTATGAAACGAAATATTTCGGTATCGAACCGTTTCGGTGCTTCATTTCAGAATATATATATATAAAAAAATTTATTTATAATTCATATTCTTTATAAATAATAATAACAACATAAAAATAAAGAGTTTAAGTTTTAAGAGTTTGAAATATATACATACATACATACATACATATATATATATATATATATATATATATATATATATATAAAAAATTTATTCATAATTCATATTCTTCATAAATAATAATAACAATATAAAAATAAAGAGTTTGAGTTTTTAAGAGATGCGACCGTGGGGATAGGGTAACTAGATTTTTTTTTTGTTATTATATATATATTAAAATGGGGATAGGGTAACTAGGATTTTTTTTGATATATATATATTTTTTAAAATGGTTCTGAAAGGTTTAATAATTCATAAATTGGTCTCCAAAACATATTTGACCGAAACGGCCGAAACATACCGAAACGGTCGAAAACGGCCGAAATACGTCGAAATGCACCGAAATGGCCGAAAAATCTTCCGAAACGAAACGTAGTACTTATCTTTTCGGATAAGCTACCGAAACGAAACATCTCGGCTGAAACGGAATGAAATTAACAACTTTGATTAAAACAATCAATGCAGAAGCTTGGACTTGGCTATCAGAGTTAGAGCCGGAGAAGTGGACATTGGTACATGATGGGGGCTTTCGCTACGGTACATTGACAACCAATCTCTCGGAGGTTTTTAATTGCGTATTGAGGGGAGCTAGAAATGTGCCAATTACTGCGTGTGTTCAGATGACATTTCGTCGTCTCGTTAAATACTTCAACACGAGATGCACAGAAGCCTTAAGGTATGTACAGGAGAACCCTAACAACCTTTTCACTCCTCATATTTCGATTAAGGTTGCTGAAGGTCAGGCCAAAGCTAATAAGCACAGAGTAACTAGATACAACATGCAAAGAGCTACTTATGAAGTCGTGACAAAAGGTTCAGTGAAGCTCTCAGGAGTGGAGGCAACATTCAGACTGTTTCTCTTAGTGACCGTAATTGTTCATGTGGGAAGTGGACAATATATAAATATCCATGTACACATGTGTTAGCAGTGTGCCCGGAGATTGGCATGGACTCAGCGGCTATTGTTGATGAAGTATATAGTATTCGCTCCTACATTACTGCCTAGGGTGGGGAGTTCAACCCGGTACCACATGAAGACTACTGGTTGCAAACACTGATCACGTGCATACCTGATCGGGATCGTCTTAGGTCGAAGAAAAGAGGAAAGCCAAAGTCAACTCGGATCCATAACGAGATGGATGAGGTTCAGCCTAGAAGAATAAGTCGATGTTCTATTTGCAAGCAAACGGGTCATTCCAGATGCCGTTGTCCTAATGTAACTGGTGGACCTTCAGGATCATAAATTTATGTACTTTTTAAGTAAAATGGTCATTCTTGTGCCTATAATGTACTTATCTCAGGAACAAGACTATATATTGCTACATTTATGACGTACTTGTGCCTATGATCGAAAATTTATGGATGCATTTTCTTTTTGTCATGATTGGCATTTGATGACGTGAGTTTCGATTGAGTTTCGGTCAAGTTTCGATTAAGTTTTGGTCAAGTTTCGATTGAGTTTCGGTCAAGTTTCGATCGAGTTTCGGTAATTGATGTCTTTCTGTTTTGCATTTGGCACTCAGGCAAATGCACAAAAAATTTCGGATTGAAATGAGTTTCTGAGAGGGAGGGGTGGGGTTGGGGTGATTTCTACTGAAATTTTAACTGGTGTGCCCTCGGCCTAGAACCCTGAGAAAATCACCACTTGGAGTGGCGACTTCAAAAATGAAATCACCACTTGAAGTGGCGATTTCAGCCCAGAAATCGCCACTTCAAGTGGCGATTTCCTCCTGCTTCCGCCTACCAGGTCTCGCCTGATTTCAAGCCAGAAATCGTCACTTCAAGTGGAAATTTCATCCTCTACCCCCTCCTGCAGGGCTCGCCTGAAATCGCCAAATAAAGTGGTGATTTCAATCCTGAAATTGCCACTTGAAGTGGCGATTTCCTCCTACTTAAAAGCCTGTTCTGAAATCGCCATTTCAAGTGGCGATTTCAACCCAGAAATCGCCACTTCAAGTGGCGTTTCCTTAGTTGAAATTCAACTTTAAGTGGCGATTTCCTTAGATGAAATTCAACCGAGACTCCATCGAAACTCAACTGAAATTGAGCCGAAACTCGATCGAAACTCGAAACTTGATCGAAACTCGATCAAAACTCATTCGAAACTCGAAACTCGATCGAAACTCGATCGAAACTCAACCGAAACTCGACCGAAACTGGAGAGAGACTCGATGAAAACTCGACCGTAACTCAATCGAAACTCAACCAAAACTGGACCGAGACTCGATCGATACTCGACCGAAATTGAACCAAAACTTGATCGAAACTCGAAACTTGACCGAAACTCGACCGAAACTCATTCGAAACTCAACCAAAAATCGACCGAAACTAGAGCGAGACTCGATCGAAACTCGATCAAAACTCGACCATAACTTAATCGAAACTCAACCAAAATTGGACCGAGACTCCACCGAAACTCGATTGAAATTGAACCGAAACTCGATCGAAACTCGAAACTTCGATCGAAACTCGACCGAAACTCATTCGAAACTCAACCGAAACTCGACCGAAACTGGAGTGAGACTCGACCAAAACTTGACCGAAACTCGATCGAATCTCGACCGTAACTCAATCGAAACTGAACCAAAACTGGACCGAGACTCGACCAATACTCGACTGAAATTGAACCGAAACTTGATCGAAACTTTAAACTTGATCGAAACTCGACCGAAACTCATTCGAAACTCAACCGAAACTAGACCGAAACTCAACGAAAGTAAATGCCAATCATGACAAAAAGTAAATGCATTAGAAGAACATATTCTCATAAAAATTAAAATTTTCTGATACATTTAAAATTTTTTTTTTACATAAGTTGGTTTGAGTACAACAATCTAGAAAGCCTAGGTTCCACATCCTCGTTGAGGAGGTCGGCGAATGCGTCCAGTCCATCGCCTATAGGTCGCCAATGGTATAGGATCCTCATCAATCACCTGAGATACCCCCTCCTGCAAGGGGGTCGAGGTAGGATGGAAAACATCATGCATAGCAGCGTCCAAATGTGACCGAGAGACATCAGCATCCTCACTGATCTTGGCGATGTCCGCATCAACAATGTCATCAATGCGATATGCATTGTGATCTCGACAGGCAGATGTACCCTCCCCGGCGTCCCTCCTCTGCGAATACTCGTGTGCTAATGGGGACCGCATGCAAGAAGGCGATGGGGTATAGTGAAATGTCTCCATCATCGGATCAACATCGGCTCGTGTGGACTCCGACACCTCCGGATAGAGTGCTGAAGGAGCTGTGCTCCGAACGTGCTGATGCCCAATGACAGACAATGTACCATGAGCCATCGCCGTCGTGCTTCTCAAAATCTGTAGCCGCTCATCATCCACTGGAGTGGCTAAAGCCCGCTCGAGCTCCACAGTCAACTATTGAAACCTCTCATGCTGCATATAATATGACAACAAAAATTTATATGAAAGCTTATGAAGTTGAAAAAAAAAGATACCCCAAAAATAAATTAAAAATAGTACTAGAAACTCATATGAAGTGCCTTCCCCTTCGTAGCCCCTTGTACTATACTCAGAACGGCCTACACATATTCGAGTGATGCTCCTAAACCAGACCATATAATCGGGTGTGCATGGGAATCCTGCTACTATAGGCTCTCCCATAATCAGATGCTGGCGCCGTGCATTCCATGTTGCAATATAAGTCCCGTGCACGGCGTCCCATGCAGCATTTGACCTCCCCCGTCGATCAATTTGATGAAGATGTAGCGACGTATCGCATGGACATGGAATGGACTGACGACATCCAAATTGATGAAGCACCCAGTCCGGAAAATGCCACTCAACTACATCAAAACATATCAGTAGGATCCGTGCCATCCAAATATCCAAACTTACCAAGCAGCTTGGAGGTAAAATAGAGATAACTGCCGGCGAGTAAGGACACCATAAGAACTGCATAGAAAAAATTTAATTAATCCATAATCAACATAATGAATCGATCTAATTGAATTCCATATTACAACATGACATATCCATTGTTCACTATCATCCAACACATCCAACTGGTCCCTATAAGCACGCAGTGTATGGGTTGGAATATTTTTCATGTTATATCTTACATGCCATCTATACCCCCATGGTGCACCTAAGTGCCAATCATCATCGGCATCCGAAGGTCTAGCCTCCAGAATCTTGAGTCTCGTGGGATGGAAAATAGGAAATAGTTCCCATGCCCAAATCTGCATGTTCGGATAATTCAAAATATTAATTAACAATAAAAATTACCTCGATCTCAAACATAAGAATAAAGTGTTTACCTGTAGCAATAGGAGGTATCCTCCGATGTCAGACTGGGTAGGGCTCGTTGCACAACATAGTGCTCTATATAAACCAGCCAGCGTAGCCGATCCCCAGCTAATAGCGGCAAATACCTCAAAGTCTTTCAGAAATGGCACGTACATCAACTTAACTAAATTACCAGAGGTATCCGGAAGAATAACTCCACCAATGATTCAAAGAAGTTGTCCCATCACGAACTGCTGGACAACCTCATCATCCACATCTTCGTCCAAGTGAAGGTCACGATAGAATTGATCGAAGAATGCTAATCGAAAACAACCTTTCAGAAATGCTTTGACATGAGGTTCAACACCAAATAACCTCCCAAATATAGCCTGCCACTCCGAAATGGTATGGCGCGGATCTAACCCAGTAACAGCGGAACCATTAATCCGGAGGCCACTCAAAATACTGACATCCTGTAGTGTAATGGTCGCCTCACCAAAAGGTAGATGGAATGTGTGGGTCTCTTGCCGCCATCTCTCAACCAGTGCAGAAATAAGGCCAACTTCCAGTCGAATCTGGCCAATCCGATATATGCCAAACATGCCGACATGATCTAGGTAGTACTGTACTCGTGGGTGTGACATTCCCGGTGTCTCTTTCCATATATGTGTGTCATGCCGACGACATCTAAGAACCGGTAACTCCTAAAAAAAAAATTCAATGATACATCCGTATTAACATAAACATATGTAAATTAATTAAGGACCATCGATCAATAATACACACCTCGCCCTGAAATATGTTGGTTGATCTATGCAACTGTTGCAAAGTGAGAACAGTAGGATCACGAGGCCCTGAATCTAAGACATTATGAGCCATGTCTGACATAACAAGTTAAAAGAATTATTAGCTGACAATATATCTCATTGCATCAATGTGTTTATAAAACACTTCAACATTATTACCCTTGTGTATGCCTATAAATGTAATTTAGTTAGCAGAAGGCAAACAACTAAATATTTATAAATCGTTGAATTTAAATAGCATAATTAGATGCTATAGTACAAGCAATACATCTAGCCTCTTGTGTATGCCTATAAATGTAATCTAATTTCTTGTCAGACCAAGAAATGATGGTGCCATCAAAAGAAAAATATACATGTTCAAATATTATCCTATAATCATCTATATGATCAATAAAATCAGCATCTAAATAACTAGTTGCATTTACTTCATTAGGGGCCATGTGGATTTAATTGGATCAGCATCTGATTTTAATCGGATAAAACCTCCTTTTTGATCCTCCCTTTTGTTGCAGGAAGTAGGGGTTAATATTAGAAGGCTACACTCTGATGAGGGTGCAGTGCTTCATCCACGGCCAGCTGTTGTGACAGTCATGGGCCATTTGGATCATGGCAAATCGATCGGGGATTATGCAAACAAAAAGGGGAGGTCGCCGAGGATTATGCAAAAAAGATGCCTTGCAGTAATCGACCAGGGATTATGCAAAAAAAAAAAAAAATACTCACTAGTAATCGACCGGGGAGGCAAAGGCAGCGAGAGGGAAGAGGAGGAAGAAGGGGGAGGTCGCCGGGGAGTTTCAATAAGGCTCTGCTTGCCGCCGAGCAGGCTTGGAACGATCGGAACGCCGGGGAGAAACAAGGCTCCGCTTGCCGCCGAGCAGGCTTGGAGTGATGGGGACGCCGGGGAGTAAGAAGGAAGAAGAAGGAGAGATTCTACCGATCGGACTGAGCTCGGTTAAAAGGCCTAAGAAAATCGCCACATGGTGTGGCTATTTCAAGTAGCCACATCGAGTGGTAATTTCTCAGTGGAAATTGCCACTCCAAGTGGTGATTTCGGAAGGCTTGATATCGCCACATGGAGTGGCGATTTCAGCTAAGAAATCGCCACACCAAGTGGCGATTTCGGTTATCTTCATACCCCGGCCAACGTTCATGAAATTGTAACACGGTGTGGCGATTTCAGTTACTTGAAATCGCCACACCATACGGCGATTTCTGCTCGGTCCCTGTCAGCACTTAAAATCACCACACAATGTGGCAATTTCTGTTCGGTCCCTATCAGCACCCCAGCTGACGAAACCGAGCTCAGGGTTAAAATGGCACAAAAAAAAAATTATTTAAAATGATATTTTCTTTTTTAATATTATTCTTACAAAATCTTTGAATCTCATTCCTTCGCTTTAAAACCGGTGTCAAAAGGCACCGGTTTGAAAAATACCTCGATATAATATTGCTGCATTTGGTTTGACTTGCGTAAAAACAACGAAATGCGATAAGCCCCATTCTCCTGGTTGATTTTGTAATTGTCTTGAGATCGGAGTTAACATGCTTTTGATCGGGCCAAAGGAGGAACTCGGGAGGTCGAGAGTTGCTGACTTGCAAGATCCCTCCGCAGTTCACTGGAGATGAACTCCAACGCGGTCGCCCTAAAGCCGGCCATCCCTCTCCCCAGTGCCTTCCACCGCCGTTCTCTCCGTCTCCACCAACGGCGATTTGGTCTCTCTCGCTCTCTCTCTCTCTCTCTAATAAGTTGTTTCTCTCGGTCTCGGTTTTGCTCTCTCTCTAATGAGTGGCTTTTCTTCCAGATTGCAGCTTTGTAGCGTTCCGGGCAGCTTCTTCAACCTTTACATGTCGTAGGTTCATGCTTTGGCTTCTTTTCCCCTTATTGTTCTCCTTTGCTTTGATTGCTCCCTCTGATCACGTCGATTGAAGCAGCGAAGGGTGGTAGGGTTCTTGTGGCACGATGCATTCCGGCTAAGGCGGCGGATTCTTTCGAGCCCGATCGCATTAGAGAAGATGCATTCATTCCAGCCCAGGTCCTCATCTATCCCAAAGTAGCTAGCCAACTTAATATGGGCATAATCTAAATTGTAACTTTGATAAGTTCAGGGAAAGAACAAGGATCGATCTTCCCATTTGGGAAGACGAACTCTTAATAAAACAAATGGAATGATTCTTTTTTAATTCATTTTTGTTTTAACTTAGTTTCCTTGTCATGACTGCACCTGGTGGCCAAATTGTTGATGGGCACTCTTTTGCTGATTGGATTGTTTCAGGAGGTGGAGCAAAAAGAGATTGATGTTTTGAAGATTCTGAAGGGAGCAAATTCAATTATACCCCACGTGGTTCTTGCAAGTACAGTGCTGGCTCTTGTTTACCCGCCTTCCTTCACATGGTTCACAAACAGGTTATATATCTTCTTTACTTGCTTCGGATGATCAATACTACAGTTATGTTTTCCGTGTGATTTGAGAAAAAGACAAAAGTAATACTTGTCTAACATTTTGAGTCGGCATGGCATTATTCTGAAAGATGCATAATGATGTCGTGCCCTATGAAAGTTCAATACATATGTGGGACCCTTATATGATTTTGGTAACCGAGGTCAATAAGAAAAAACTATAAATTTCAAAGGAAAGCTAATATTTTGAAGAAAAACAAAAGAAGAAATATAATCAGAAATGATTGATTTGGAGATTAGAGTATGCTACTACACTAGATGGATCGGTAATGATTTTTATGTCATCCAAGGGGAAGGGGACAACTTAAAAGACATTCTAAGACGTATATGGATCCAAATCTTTAATTTTGAAGTCAAGACATCCCCACGGTATTAGTACATCAGGTTCCTCGATGTGGACTTCAACAAAACTAGGAAGGGAATTGTTCTAAAGGAGAAAATCAAAACCACTAGGTAGTAAACCAAGATATTGTAATGCCTAGTATGTTGAGATGGTAAGCACTCACTAATTGTTTCGAAGATTGCCTTCATAGGTGGGGTTTTATTTTGATTGAGGATCTAAAAGAGGAAGCAAAGTTTGAGGTGACTAAGTTGATCTATGCAAAGGTTTAAGGAAAATTGCTCTTATTATAGATATGGCTCGGATTATGGCCTTCTTCTTAAATTATGCCTTGTGGCAATTACTTTATTATGCAAGAGAATCTTGCATTAGAAAATAATATTCAAAATATAAAGATAGCTCATGTGCTTAAGATAAGAACAGAAAACATTGAGTTATCCGTAGTGTTATTTGTGAAAACAAACTATTGTCAATTGGGTCACTGGTGTGCCAAATCGAGCAAAATGATTGATAATTTTGAGTCAGGAGATAGGGTTTGATGTTGTCTAAGAGGGCTTTATGATATCTAATAGGATGCCAAAAAGACAAATAAACTAAAAGGTAAACAAAAAAATCACAGGTAGAGAAATAACCAATGAAATTAATTACAATGAATCAAATTAATTGAGCACAGAGATCAATCTTGAACTTGTCAATTGCCGGAGATTAATCTTGAACAACTGCCTTAAAATTATCAAAGCTCACATTACCTTCTAAACTGCAATTGGTTCCTAGAATCACTTATTGCTCACATGCTAATCTTTGATCACCTGTCTACTTGTATTAAGCATCAGTTGATCATAAATCTAAGCAAGAAACAACATCATCAGGTTAATCCGTGTAACCCAAGCCTCTTAATCTTGATTTTATAGTAAAATTTCAGCCACTTCACATGGCTACAAATGTAATATTTAGGTTTAACACATGCGCCCTTTTTTGGGGATTTAAAGCTTATTAAATACCCAAAAAGCCTGGAAGTTCACAGTGAGTTTATCTCAATGATTACCTTGAAGATGTTTGGAATCTATCATAATGATAGTTGTTATGAGATAGGAACATCCATAAAAGGGCCTCATTACTGTTTCCAAGTCACCTTACCCTTTCTTTTGCCCCAGAAGCAACCACATGGCCAATCTCTTATTGAGGCTTCAGCCAGTTCCATGAACTTAATTGAGAAACTTCCTTTTATGAGTTGGAAGTCCTTTCTTCACCATGGTTGTCCAAGAACCATGGTATCATCTTGGTAGGAAGAATTCACCTGTTCATTATTGAAGTTTTGCCCTGGTTTACATATCATCTTGGTAGAGAGGATTCACCTGTTCATTAATTGAAGTTTTGCCCTTGTTTACTGTCTTAAAGCTTTTCCTTGGCATTCTATCTTTTATTAGGTCCTACCGGCCATGCTAGAAATGTTTCCTTTGAAACTAAACTTAAGGTTGATTAGGTTGTTGGCATGCCAGATTGAGCAGTTTGATTAATAGGTTTGGTCTATCAAGGGACAGGGTATGGTAATGCCTCAATAAGAGGAGTGCACAATCTCATAGGATGAGAAAAACACAAAGAAACAAAGAAAAGAAAAGCAATAACTCACAAGTAGGGAAACAACCAATGAAATTGATTATAATGGATCAAAATTTGAGCACAGTCAATAGTTCTCTAGGGTGGAATAATCATCATGCTAGAGAAGAAGAGTATAGGGAGTTCATAGATGCTTCCATAGAGACTCGATACAAACAAAGGGTAGTTGTTGAAATGTGTTTTTGGCATCCTCTCTGATCATGACTTCGCTTACTTTTAAACTTGGTAACTGCCAGAAATTGATGGCATACAACTGCTTAAAAGACTATCAGAGGCCACATTGCCTCTTAACCGTCAGCTGGTTTCTATAACCGGTTGTTTACACGCTGACCTTCAGTCACTTGTTTCTCTGCACCATGTATCAACCATCGGATTAAATGAGAAATATCACAACCAAATTAATCTGTGCTAACCCAAATTTCCTAATCTTCGCTTCATAATTGAATCGCAGCTACTATGTTCCACAGGGCCGCATATATAAATTTTAGGACAAATGTGTAATCATATTTAATCTTGAGAAGTTTTTCCACACCAAGAAAATTTGCAAGCTAAAGAAGACTTAAGTGCCAATTAGTGCTATTTGTTAAATAACGCTGAAGCCTCATTTTGAACCTGACAATTTTCAAAACTTGAAATGGTTTGTCATGTAGACACTTTGTATGCACTAATACTGAAAGATGATAAAAATATGCAACTGACTTGCTAAAACCTTTTCTGTTAATGTCTGTTTGTTTTATATTTCTTTCTGGTGAGAAATAAGCATTTCTGAAGGGCCAAAACATCATCTTTTAATTGTTTCAAAGAAACTTAGAATTCTAAGCAATATTAAAGCTGCATCTAATTGATAGTGAAAGTTATGTTAGCTGAAATAACTAAAGAGATCTAATAATACAAATGTATGCAGACCATCACTGTAATTAGAAACAAACAACGGCTTGAATAGTATGGACTAGGTTAACATTAATGAAGACATCTTGTTACTTTGTTGTTTTATTGTGTTGAATTCAACAGGCAAGTGCTACTGGTACACGAAAATGCATGCCCTGTGTTTTACCAACTCTTCATCAACATAGTACTGCTGGTACAATTCAATACAGCATGAATAAATATCTAATGAATAAATATCTAATGCTTGCTTGGGATGACATTGGAGTTAGTGCAATAATCCACCAACTCTTGTGGGAAATTATCTGCCTGACTCAGTATATGGTACTAAAGAGAAGCATACATTTATTATACAACATAAAAGATTGTAATTTCATGCACACTCTGTATTGTGTTAGTTTTTACTGGCAGACTCTGCACTACAATCTTTGCTTTCCATGCACATGTACAGAAGGCTACAATCCTCACATTAGTTCCACAAGTAAATGATGCTGCAATGAACAAATTCATAATACATGCTCGACAACTTAGATAATAGTAACTAGAGAGAGAATCATCAGAAACAGCCTTTTTCTTTGTTCACAGGATCATATATGCCTATTTTGGATAGTTACTGGCTTTGTGAAACTTTTCTAATATTCCACTCTTTCATCCCTACTAATAGGTGAGCTTGTTCTACCCCAGTTCTCTTGTTCACATCTATGTATTTCCATCATGTATTGGACACTTTCATATAAAACAGGAAATTGGATTGCTTGTTGGGCCCATTTATGGGAAGGAAAACATGAGACCCTATATGAAATAACATTTTACTCTCCTCTCTGTATTTATTAGTCAAAGTATTCTTTTTTATGGGGGCAGCTGATAACGCTGCGCAATATTTATGTGGGCCTAGAATCTAAAATTAAGGTAAGAAAATATGATCCTATATCCCCTTCATGCTTACCATGTGGACCATGAAAATCTCATTCTAGCTGCATTAACATTGCACATTTATATGTACAGTTGTAGAGAAAAAAATGAAAATTTTATATTAACAAAAGGGATTCAATTGAGACAATGACGAATGATAATATCTAAGATGCTTAATTGCATGATGTGTGCTGAATTTTCTTGCTACATCATTCTATTAATATTGATGTTTTTATGGATTCATGTCAGGTACTATGCACCTGCACTGGGCTTCTTAATGTTTGCAGTTGGTGTCAATTCGGGTCCAAAGGATTTTGTAGAAGCAATCAAAAGACCTGATGCAATTGCTGTTGGATATGTTGGGCAGTTCATAATCAAGCCTCTTCTTGGATACATTTTTGGTGCTATTTCAGTTTCAACTTTTAATCTTCCTACTTCTTTAGGTGGGGAAAAAAAACAGTCAAAATTCTTATTCATGAATACTGAACCATAATTTGTAGTGATTTAGCCAGTATGCCTTGAATTAGGTGCTGGGATTATGTTAGTGTCATGTGTCAGCGGAGCGCAGCTCTCGAACTATGCAACTTTTCTGACAGACCCACCTATGGCCCCTCTAAGCATTGTCATGACATCTTTATCGACTGCCACAGCAGTTTTTGTTACACCAATGTTATCATTGCTGCTTATTGGGAAGAAGCTGCCTATTGATGTGAAAGGAATGATGTCAAGCATCATGCAGATTGTAGTTGCTCCAATTGCTGCAGGGCTTCTTTTAAACAGGTAACTATACTTGTCCACAATTAGATTTTTTTTTTCTTTCTTTTTTGGAAAGCTCAACTTTGACATTGGAGATTTTCAAGCTTTGGTAATTGGAGGAATCGTGTTAGCTGTTATATTATATGGCTGTGCTTGTTGTGGGTGTTTATGAGTTATATTGTATATACAAGTCCCATGGTATTTAGTTGTTATCCCTCTCTCGTATTTATAATGCCTTCTGATATGAATGTGCAAATATGTATATAAATAATTTGAATATAAGGACACCTGTGCTGCGTTTCATGTTTTGGTGCTTTGATTGTTCATTGAACTTTCTCAGAATACCATATAGCACTAACTGTTTAGAGAATGTGAAAGATAGGCCTTGCAGATAATCTTTTGCTTTAATTGTTCCGCATTTTTTATAACCTTACAAACTTCTTACCCATAGTACTTCTATGATACGTTAATGGTAGGAGCAGTGGGCAGTAAATTCATTTTCAGGATCTTATTTTGTTTGTTTTGTGATATGGTACCTATGGTTTGGGCAGATTGATATGTCTTCATGAATTACTAATATTCCATCTTCTGTGCATTGTACAGGTCTTTTCCCAGGCTTTGTGCTGCTATTCAGCCTTTTCTGCCTCCATTATCAGTGTTTGTGACTGCTCTCTGTGTTGGTTCACCATTGGCTATAAATGTTGCAGCCATTACGTCTCCTTTTGGAATAGCTGTGGTGCTGCTTATTTTTGGATTTCATGCAGCATGCTTTATATCTGGGTACAGTCTGTCAGGAATGGTGTTCCAAAGGTCAGCTGATGTGAAAGCACTACAGAGAACCATTTCTTTTGAGACAGGTTCCACCTTTTTCTTGAAAATATGTGCTCATACTTAACAATAATAAAATTAGGATGTCTTATTAGTTGCTGTTTTCAGGAATGCAAAGCAGTCTTCTAGCCCTTGCACTTGCAAATAAGTTTTTCCAGGACCCCCTTGTGGGTGTGCCTCCAGCCATCTCTGTAAGTCAGTTGTTCTCGTGGTTTCCATGTTTGTTTATTTGTCACATGACTTGTGGTACTATTAACCGAAAGGCAAGTGATGTTGAGATGCTTGTGATCAAGCTCAATAATGCACAGAAATAATAATTAATGGGCAAGAAACGCACAAAGAGGGCTTACATTTTAACTTTGAAAAAGAAAATAAGTTTTTTAAGGAAAAAAATTATTAATTTTGCAAACATTCTAACCCTGCATCATAAGTAAATCATATCTAATTCTGGCAGTTCGCTCTAAACAAAAGCTGACTACAACTATTGCTCTTGATGAGTTTATATAATGATTAAAAGTATTATAATACTTGTTATTACACTAATTGATGGCTATGCATTCTTTTGAAATTAAATAATTACTCAAGATTTTAGAGTAGTTCCTTAGTGAGCTACCCATGGAGCATTTCTAGTGAAGGTTTCTATTCACAGTAAAAGATTTGTAGCTCTAATAAGTGTGTCATGCTTCTACAGTTTTATCATTGACTATCCATAACAAAAAAACTATTTCTGAACTATGACTTGCTCTCTCTTCTTTTGCTAATTTGCTTTATTGACCAAGATACAGTGGTGAATGTTTCAGTCAATTAACTTATTCGACTTATTATGTCATGCCCTGGATTCAAAACTCGAGTTGAGTGCCACGATAACTGCCGTATATTCATAAGGAAGTTCCTTAAAAATGTGCTAGTGATTTTTCATGATATCACAATACAGTAATGTAAAGTTCTGTTTATAAATGTGAAAGATACTCAAGTAAATAATAGCTTAGTTACAAAACCATTGTTTTAATACTAGAATTCAAAAAAAAAAAAAAATCAACTCATCTAAGCCTTTTCCCAACTAAATGGGGTCGACTACATGAATCTGCTTTCTCCGCTCTGCTCTATTCAGAACTAAGTTGACACTCAAATTACAAATAGTTATATCTTTTTAATTATTTTTGTTCATGTTAGTTTTGGTCTAGCTCTACCTCTATCCTTACTATGGATTATTAAAAGATCACTTTTTCTAACTGGAGCATCTAAAGGTTTTCGTTATATATGTCTAAATCACTATAATCGATTTTTTCTCATTTTATCTTCAATTGGAACTACTCTTATCATTTCTCGTATATGTTTATTTTTAATTCTATCTTTTAAATTTTTATCACATATCATCATGTTTAATTCAAAAAAAAAAAACTAAAATATTAAATTTTTTATTTTTCTCGTACATCTAAGCACTCTCCTATAGTATCCTTATGCAACTACTGGGCAGAATTTGAAAAAAAAAAGATGAAATAATCATGAGCTCCACAGTCTAGTAAGCAATGATTAGTCATCTACAAAATATAACATAATATCAATATTCTTGATTTATATAAGCAGATGCAATTTAATAGTTAAAACAAATGATATGTATATTTCTTTCATAATATTAGTTCTTGTTATATTCTAATATTTAATCCTATTATGCTCGAATCATCTTTTTAGTGTTTCATCCCCACAGGTAGGGTCTTGACTAATGTATGTCCTCTAAGGTCATGGGTATTATTAGCGTTTAACTAACCCCCCATTGGTGGGATCCATTGTCATCCAGCATAGTTAGGTTTAGAAGCTTTAAGATTCACTCTTATCATCTCTTTCAATCTTTTGCATTAAGCCATCATATCAGCATTTTACATCAATTCTTTATGAATCATAAATAATCAATATCAAGATGCATATTACGACAAAATAGACAATGCGCATAATCAAGTAATAATCATAATTTCAGCATCACAAGGGTTATATTTAATACATTAAAACATGATAAATTATAGAAGTGGCCACTTACTACTTACCTGATTATCGGAGGCAAACAACTAATTCAACTCGGGGTCTCCTTCTCTAAACCTATCACATAGGATAGGGTTAGTTAGTACATAACCAATTTATTTTGTTAATTTAAATTTCCCTCTTGTTAGTCTAATGAAATTGATATTGTTAGGCCCTAAAGCTCCTTCCTAGGAATATGGTAAAGAGACATCTTGAGTTAGACATGTTCCACATGTTTACATTAGGATGTTATAAGTGGGTCCATTAATTATCGTAATGCTAAGCCTTAGGTTGGGCTTCAGCTTGATTTCTAGCTTTTAGGGGAATTATCTAGAATAGTTATCTTGGAATAACTTAATCTGGAATAGTTATTTGAGGTCTTAGCCGAACACTTGATTCGGTTCAATCCCTTGTATTAGGGGTTCAGACATTCTTGGCTCAAGGGAGCAGCTTTGATCCTAATGTCCCGATGCCCTCTTCCCTTCCCAATTTCTAACCATCCTCATGACTGGCCGGAATTCCTTCCACTGCTAGTAAGTAGGCTGATGCAGCCTTTTGGCACATGGCCGGTTTTTGTGCGACGTGGCAGCAAAAACTCCCAGACACCTTTTGCATCCTACTAAGCCGAGGTGTCGATGCCGGGGTATGATGCCATTGCAAGGTCCGGCGCGTTGGCATTCTTGCTTCCCAACTTCCTTGATTGCCCTAGATAACGCTGGTGTGGCTGGCCCATTTTGATGGCTGCATCTCAGTTCACCAGTTCAACTGCGGATCAACGATGTTCAACCTGCCACCTTCTCTTTTGAAACAGAGTCCTTTACCAATTCTTATACCATCTGATTTCTAGGTATCGATCCCCCATCTTGTTCCCTTTCTGTTTTGAAGCCTGGATGCAAGGAGAAGAGATTTAGACATCTGGTTTTCCAATGCCACATCTCCATCTAATTCCTGTCTTTTTTTTCTAGATCCTAAATCCTCTATTCCTAAATCCCCATCTGATCTGCATCCGATTTTTAAACCCCAAATTCACCATTTTGTTGAAGTCAACAAAGAAGAAGATGAAAATAAGGAGGAGGAAGAAACATCTTGGTTGTTAAGATTATTTAGGTTATTTGCTACATCTATTTGAAGAAGAATAGGAGAATGTTGCTGGTATGCTGTGATGTTTGCCAATTCGAGGCTTTCCATCTGAGTTTTAGGGTGGTTTCAGGTAGACACCACTGGAGCGACAGCAAAATTTAAAGAAGCGTGTGGCTAGGAGAAATCTGGAAGGTCTTTTGATTGATATTTGTGTTTTTTTTTAAATAAAATTGTTGATCTGATCCAACTATTGAACCATAGCGGTTTGAATGGGCAAAGGTCTGGTTCAATGGGTGAGAATTTTTTTTTTTAATTTGTCAAATGCAGATCTATCATGCTTCAAATCTTGGTAGGATGTCGTCTAGGATGTCAGGATGGGTTACCATCCCAAGTATCGGGATGGAACCATCTTTCCATATTAATTAGTGCATTTTGGGACATCCTCTATCCTAAACGTCGAGACATGGTAGGAGAGCAGTGTATCTCATTTAATTGGAAAATCAAAACAGGCCTGAAATTTAAAACCTTGGGATTTATAACTAACCCAACCCATATATGTAGTGGTTGAAAGGATTAAATGGGTCAGCCTGTTTGATCCAAATAGATTTCTAAACTTTGTTTTGAACTGGTGGATCATCTTTTTGGGTTGGTTATATGAAGTTTCTATACTGCTCATGTTGCCATGCTCTTGTCACATGAATAATTGCTGAAGAGAATACAGTATCTGTCTCATATATGTTTTCATTTTTGATATAGCATCTCTTCCAATATGCTTGCACTCATAAAAGCTGATGTAGACTAGTAGAATCAGGTGCTGACTGCTTAATAAATAACTAAAGCCATCAAATTATCTGGTTCATTCACATAATATCTTAGCCATTAAAAGTATGTTATGTCGGACAACTTTACTTTTGGGTAATTCACATTGTTTCTACAAAAACCATTTACCATAACCTTATTGTCGTTTATATTACTTTTGAAAGAAACCTCTGCGCTAGACGGGGATGTCAACCATTTTTTCTTGAAAAGAAGATTATGTGCTTGCAAGTTGATGGGGACTTGTGGGTGAACAGAGATTATTTGTGGCATAAATAACTGCAACTTTGATTCAAACCTAATTTGAATTTTCTTCACCAGTTCGGAATATTAATAGCCTAGGTTTGTTTAAAAGACATGGAAGTTAATTAGGGATATAAATGAGCCGAGTGCGAGCAGGCTGGTGCTATCTTAATATTGGCTCAGGTTATTGCATGGCCAGCTAGAGCTTGGGTTGAGTCAAAGTCAACCTTGGAGGACCTAGCTTGTGCTTGGTGCATTAATGCTGAGCTAGCTTGAGCTTAGTTTGCTATAGCATCTCAGGCCCTTATAAAATCATGGCGATCACAACAATTTAGACAGGAGAATTCTAATTGAGAAAAACTCCAAAATTGTGTATTTTTTAAGTTCTATTCTCCTCTCCTCTCTTGTTACCTTAGTCTCATCATCTTTTAAATTTCTTCCCAGAATCTTTGAACTCACAGTAGAATGATGCCTTTATGGAGGATTATCTCTACCCCTAAGTAGATGACATAAAGAGAGGAAGCTGCTTTACTAGATCAATACCTCCATGGGGAAGATTGCCACCCTCAAATTATAGAGATGGAGATGGTAGATGTTAAGCTAAAGACTTGCCTCAATAGAGGCTAGAGAGGAAGAAAAGTAGAAAGAGATGTTGCATTAGGCTTCTATAGCAAGAGGTGGGGATAGTTTTGCTGTTCCTATCAAGAGAGGAGCGCATGGGAGAGGCAGATGGTAGGATAACTCTGATATGGGAGGGTTCTCTTTTTAATACAAGTTGTTAGTTCTTTATCTAACAGCTACCATGATTACTTACCATTCCAAACATTGCCATGGTTAGATTAGCACATAAAGATTGTGATATATCCTTGAAACAATTTTTTTAATAGTTCATGATAAATAATATAAAAATATTGATAAATATTTTTTTGTTAATAAGTTAATAAAAATATATAAAACATAGCATTATAATATATCTACACTAGTTTTTATATGTTTTTTTTTTTTGGTATCAAACTGAGCTTGTGTTCTTTGGTTTTAGATCTTGTTTAGTTAGTTTGGCAATCAAGTTAACCAATGGCAAATTAATCTTTGGTTCAAACACTAGCTGCTTACCAACATCTTGTTTGTTGTAACCAAGGTTTTATCTTTAAGGGGACCGGGGGCATCCTAGCTGGCTAAGATTCAGAAACTCATCCACATAGGGAAAGAAAGAAAAAGATAAAAGAAGGGAAAGACTAGGGAAAGGAGAAAAAGGAACAGAAGGAAAGGGAAAGAAAGGGTAAGGAAAAAAAGGGAAGAAAGAACGAAGAAAAAAGTAAGGAAGGAAAGATAGAAGAAGAGAAATAAAGAAAAAGAAAAAGAAAAGAATGAAAGAAAAGTGGGAAGAATAGGAGAAAAAAGAAACAAATAAAGTAAAAAGTAATAACAGAAAGAAGAAGGGCTATTGGCATATTCAAGTAGAAGGCTCGTTGGGATAAGGCGAGATAGTAAGGTATTTCATTTCATAGAGAAATTGGGACAGTCCCATTTCATGAAATTTAAAAGCTTTGTTTTGACAGCTCTAGTCTTAATGGTGACATGCTTCTTCAATATGTTAGTGTATGATGTTCAAGAGAGATGAAAATTACAGCTGCATGCCATAAAATGGGAGAAAAGAAATAGTTTAAAGGGGGTTGACAAAGACAACTTGCTGATAAATTTGGAAAAGTTAAAAAGAAGAAAAAGAAAAGAGGCACTTGTTCCTAATGGCACAGGCTTGTAGTCATGTCAACTCAACTCATCTAAGCCTTTTCCCAACTACATGGGGTCGGCTATCAACTCAACTCATCTAAGCCTTTTCCCAACTACATGGGATCGGCTATCAACTCAACTCATCTAAGCCCACAGTCTTGTAGTCATGTGAGAGTTGAAAATTTATATTATTAGGAATATCTTAAATCTGCAAGGATTGAGTGACAGTCATTTTATATACATATAGCTAGAGAAAAGAACTTGTTTCAGACTTGAAGTAAAACCTTGCAGGTTAAATCTTTTTTCTCCCAGCCTAACTGCATTTGAAGCTATGATTTCTTCAAGCCCTAAGTAATGACCCATTTCCCTTTGGTAGCTTGGTACCCACAACCACAAGTTCATGCTTCAACTGATGCTTGTTTAATATTTGTACAATTCCATCTTTGTTGGAGTTTTACATTTCAATTCATCCAGGGAAAAAAAGAGCCTTTTTTTGAAGAGCCTTTAAAATGTGCCAGATTTTTATGATACATAAAATCTGCTTTCTTGAGTAAGCTAGAATTTTCCATTTTCTTCGGCCTCAACTCCACAACTCTGGAGAGATTTTAAGCCTAATTCATACTCTTCCATCCTGGTTCATTTAACTTGTAGCACATGCTTGATAGATATGAACACTCTTTCACTGCAGAAGGGATAAGGCTTTGCATGCTAGGGTTGATGCAGGTATTGAATTGTTTTTTCCCCTTCCTGTGGAAACTGGATACTTGTACTCTTGTATCTTCAAATGATGAGAAGATGATAAGATATTAGAGTCACTGGCATGGCCATATATTGGAACCAGTATAACAATCTTTTGAAATTACTTCTGATCATGGCTGAAGCTTGATTAACTGATATTTTAAAGTTGATGACATGAAGAAACTGATGGAAGACAACTAAGCTTTATAATATGGTTTCAAGTTTCAACAATGTGCTTAATTTCTCTATGCATGATGCGGAGCCCATGATTGACATTGCCTGACCTAGGCAATGTCTGTAATTCTCTTTTTCTTTTTAATTAAAAAATAAATTGTCAGGTACCAGTTAAAAGTGTCTTGAG
The DNA here is from genome assembly GCA_900491605.1 of Calamus simplicifolius. Lineage (NCBI taxonomy): Eukaryota > Viridiplantae > Streptophyta > Magnoliopsida > Arecales > Arecaceae > Calamus > Calamus simplicifolius. Next base: position 370,342 of record UESW01004534.1, on the reverse strand, counting down.
CCCTTTTTATTTTATGTGAGCGAGATGGTGGGGTCTCCCTTTTAACAAGTAAGAATGAACTTTTCTTTGAAAATTTTGTTTGGGTCAGGAGCATGTTTCTGTGTTGGGGGTAGAGAGATAGAGAGAGAAACTAAATGATCCTGCACTCATGACTGATATGTAGCTGCTTCTCTTTATGTTTTGCACCATCCATCCAAATATCATGAGTGCCATGGGATCATGCCTGCCTATCAATTTCTTCCTCCTAATTCTATTACTTTGTCAAGTAATATTTGAATGCCATTGGGATCACAACCATCCACTAACTGTTCCTTTTATTCATGAACTCATCGGTCTGTTCCCTGATATCCATCAAATTACTTCACATGGTACCAATCATGTGCATTATCATTACATGTTGCATTTGCTGAGCCATCCATCAGATACTCCCTGTTGAACTATTCATTAGCTGCTCCTTTCGCTTGAATCAAAATCTTCCATCAAATACAACATATGGGAACCCTTGTTTTCATTGTTACAGATATCATCATTTTATCAGTTGATAAATTCAGAGCTGTCCAACACACTCCTTCCTCTTGAATTTATTTGTGCATCTCACATGCTGAGTTCTAATGACTTTTTATGAGATTTTCCCTGTTAAATAATGGTGTTCATATATGTTCTTTGATGCTTTTATGTATATAAATATGCTTTAAGTTAAAATTGTGGCATTATTGAAGGTATTTTAGCACTTGATCCTCATATGGTAGAATTCATTATTACTTTTACCATTGCAGGTTGTATTGATGTCTTTAATGGGATTTGCTCTTGTCATGATGTGGTCCAAAAAGAAGCAACAAATGTAGTTTGATGGGACCTCCATTACAAGAAAATAAATTTTAATTTCTCTTCATGCAGTTTTGGTTAATTAAGAATTTATTACTGCAAAGCTTATTCTTAACAGGGGGACATGTCTCCCATATTGATGGCTGAGTTGTAATGATTTGAAGGCAACATATGTGACGTCCTTAGCGGAGATGGTGTCAGAGTGTTGGTATCATGAAGGCCTCTCTCTAGTTCTTCTTCTTCTTCTTCTTCTTCTTTTGTTTGTTGGTCTTGGCTCAAATCTGCTGAGCTCATTGTTGAATCGATGCCTAATTGGCTATGCCCAACAGTTTCCATTGAACGATACAACTACATGGATCACTCACATGTAGATAAGATGGCTACATTGATCCTTGATGGGCTTTCTCCTTGATGTCATTAATTATACGCGAATATCTGGAAACTTGATAAATAGTAATGTATATCTGCATGGTATTTATTACCATAAACTTCTATTGTTGCAACAAGGGATTGTAGCCTCTGAGCAAATTTTTCTCCTGTAGTATTGTACAGTGTTACTGGTCATGGTAACAATATTTCTGAATTGCATGATATATGTTTCTGTCCCCATGAATTTTTTCATAATTCTTTTTTCTTTTCCTGGTGGAACATTCACATTATTCTTTGGCAATTTCAATCAGCAATTTCAGTGCCTGACTAATTGCATTATTATTAACAATTTGTCCACGATCTTTTCAACATATTCAGAAAATTAATATCTCGTTATTGCGATTTAACGTCCTATTATGGTGGTTGCTGGTAGAACATTGATAGAGATTTAAGTCCATTTAGGATCATGTATATTAGGTCCACCAAATTAGTTTGAAAATCATATCAATATATTAGGATGCATGACCACATGCGCTTGTGCTCAATCACCATGTATAAAGGTACAATTGATTTCCTTGATGGATGGGACATGGGAGGGGTTAAAAAATCAAAAAGAAGTCCAACCAGATATTGGGCTGATTTGGACAAAATAAGACAACAAATTTGTTAACAAAATAACAAGGCCGAAAACATAGAGGGTCACTTAAATAATTCTCAAATAAGGTTTTTATGTTTAATCTTAAAATTAAGTTCATGTGAGGAAAATCAAATTTACCATATTGATTGAACTCAATAAGCCTGGGTCCTATCAGTCTCTACTATCAGAGATGATTATTTGTCTTTGCTTTCTCCCTGAATCACTGAACAAGAAGTTGATATTAAGCATCCTTGGACCATTGCCATCAAAACATGACATCTAATTTAGCTTCAGTACATTGAGGTTTATGCTATCATTTTATTTTAGAGAGAGAAGAAAGTCTCTACATTTATGTGGATTTATCTCTTACTATTCTGTTGGGCTAACCCACTTGGTAAGCATTACCAAGCCTGATCATGGCTTAACAGAGTCTTCAGTGCTCATCTTGAGGCATGGATATATGGTTGAGACTTGAGAACAACGTGGGACGATTGAATCCTTTTGAGTTCATCCCCACATATTAACAGCTAGCTGAGTTGGTTTATGAAATCTACTCCCACCCTGTTCTCCTTGCAGCCTTCAGTGTGTTCCATAGAGGTAGGGAACCACAAGGGAAACATCATAGCGCTGGAGATACATCACCAAAGACTCTCTCCCTCGACCTCTGACTGCCATCGAGGAGAAGGTAGCGGAAGCATGGAATCTTTGAAGATTCTGTCGAATTTATATTAGGACCGAAGTCGCATCTGTATCCAAGTATGCTTCCCTCTATTGGTATCTGTGGGAAACATGTTGGGGAATGAGACCATATATATACCTTCTTTCAGGATTTGAGGTTGAAATCACGTGAAGTATTCCTCTTCGTATTTACTCTTTCCTTGTCTCTACAATCAAAGACTTGATTACAAAAAGCAAGTCAACTCTTTCAGAACTCAAACGCCTCTCTCACCGTTCCTACCTGTACTTTCTTTCTGTGCAAGTACAGGAGATCGTCTCTATTTTCTTATCAGAGAAATTGAGTACGTCAATTCAACTCTTGAATGGGGTTCGTTTCTCTTCTTCCTCAAAAGAACTCTAAGAAACTTGAATCACAGGAGTTGCATCAAAAAAATAAGGAACCATATCCAGGCTTCCTTATGCCTGAATAATTGAATTAGGTTGAGTCAGCCCATCATAGGTGCCCAACTTGAACTCAAACTCTAACATCTTCGGCTTACAAATGGGGACTAGATTTAGATCTTCAGTTTATACACCTACACTTGTAAGCTCCAAACTAAAAGCCTATTAGGGCCAGGATGGAGACATCGCCTAGAACAAGCAAAGAAAAAACATGATGTATCATTATACCCTAAACTCATGTGGTTACACCATATCAAGCGTTTTTCGATCTTTAAGAGATCCATGCCTAACCCTTCTTTGACTTCACAATTATGTCCAAGCTCGTCAAACTGACACGATTGGCTAGCCAATGAATACGAGTAAATGATGTAATTCCAAATTTATCTTCCTTTTTCCTTCATATCATTAGGATTAAATTAATCTTTTTTCTAGTAATGTCCCTTTAGATTGCATCATTCATCATCACAGATAACACATTAGAGTAACAATCACCAATTCTTCACTTCATAACACTGTCAAAAGTTACATAGGATACTATCAATAATTATAGATAAAGATTTCACACCCAACTATCTATAGGCTTTATGGATGATAGGGAAGCATCCATGTTGGCTCTTAAATATAAAGAACCTTATCTTAATCCTCATCAAGACACATATTAATGAATTGAACTAAACTCACTCTCTTAATACTTTAGTTTAATTATGTCTCATCTTTACTTACATTCTTAATGGCAAAAATAATTGTTTGTATGAGTGGGCCAATCTTAGCCTATTGATGTACTTATTGTGTTAAGTGCAATTTATATATTATGGCCAAAAGGAAATTAGCATCAACAAAGTAGTTGATAAAACCATCAATTATATTAATGACAAAGACAATATATATGAGATTACAGTGGTCAATATCACAAAATCACATCCCTATGTAGCCTTAGAGATGTATAACCATCTAGCTCAAAAGAATGTGATTAAGGACTGTTTTCTCCTATTCCACAATATCTTTAATAAATGGTACCTTACTTTGATGTGTTTGTTTCTATCATAATATTTAGGATCTTTGGCGAAGCTAATGCAACCCTATTATTATAAATCGTTGTACAATCTGATGCATGTATGATAATACCAAAACATTGCAAGAATCTTTTAAACCGGATAGCTTCATGAAGCATGTTATGGATAATATAAGCTAATATATAGCATAAGCCTCCATCCAAATGGCTAATGCTCTCGTAGCTTGTACACTAGTGTCACCCACAACATCCTTCTTACCTTTACTCCCATCAATCGATCCCGATGTTAGCCTACCTTTTATAATCAAGCTACAATAACTAAAAGAAAAAAAAAAAAATTTAAAGTTCTTATAACTTAAGTTTATATGCTACCAAATAACTTCTATTGAAGCTTTTAGGATCAAGGGATAGGATGTTAATTTAAATTCATTTTTATTTTAAGTTATATAATTTTTTTTTGTATGTATAGGCGCCATAATCACTCAGTATAAGTTAAATGACATATAATTTGTACAAAATAAAAATTTTATCTATAAATTAATTATAATATAGATTTTTTTAAATTTCAATAACCATGAAAGTTTTAATTCAATTATTCTTTCAAGAAATAAAATTTTTTTCTACAATTTTTCTTTTCTTTTTCCCGTTCCCCCCATGGCCGAAGTATTTATCGTACGAATCCCGCTCCAAGGCCGCTCCGCAACCTATGGCGACACTGGCAGCGGCAGCGTGTTCTCCCACTTCTTGGGTCCCATCTTCTCCCATGTCCCTTCTCCTCGTCTCTTGCCTTCGCCTTCTCGGCGGCCCTCCCCGAAGCCGGCGAGCGGCCGGAGGTTGGCCTCGGCAGCCTTTCTGGCCGGCGGCGCCAGCCTCGCCCTCGCCGCCTCCGCCCAAGCTCTCCCCTTCGGCCTTCCGGTGGCTCTCACTGTGCTGCAGGAGCCCGCGAACGCGCTCTCCCTGCCCACTTGGGTCATACACGTGTCCAGCGTCATCGAATGGTGGCTCACTTCCTCCATTTCCACTCGCTTTCCTTTAATCACTCTCCTTTTGGTCTCTTTGGTACGGTTTATGTAGTGCTTGCTTGTTGATCTTTTTGTGAAAGGATAACGGCCATGGCGTTGGTTTGGGAATATGGGGAGAAATCCGGTGTCCGAACTTGGAAGGGTCTCTCCTGGGGGATGGTAAACGAAAGATTATTTATTTATTTATTTTTGTTCTTCGTTTCTGAAAACTAGATGTAATTGGATAAGGCAGTAGTATCTTATCTTGAGTAGATGATTATTTTGTATATTTAGTTTTGAAGGTACATATGATGAACCCTATAAACTACAGTGGTACAACCTTAGTTGATCTGTTAATTGAATCCACACCCTTGACAAATACTATTTACAAAGTTCAACTGGATACTCCTCTGCAGCGGTCGATACTCTTCTCCAGCAGACTTTCCAACAGACATCTACATCTGAACGAAATTTGTCTATGACCATTATGCTGAAATATTTTCTTTTTCTTTTTTCTTCTTTTGGAAGTAAAAAGGAGTTTAGAACACCTGAAAATTTTGTTGTAAATTCCATGTCAAATATCCTCAAGTACTTCTTCTCTAACCTTTATTCCACGAGGGATTGTTCCTTTGCTATTGTTAATTAGTTATAAGCAGTTATTCAAGTCTTAGTGGAATAGAGGCTGTTTCAGCCATCCTATCGTGTCCTAGATTTGGGGATCAATTTCGGCTATATATATTATAGTATCAATTTTAAGTAGATGTAATTTATGATAAAAATATAACTTTTGAAGTTTAAATATATTTAAAAATCAAATAAAACATTAAAGCTTTATAAATATATACTTTTTAAGAAAAACATCCGAAGCAAGTATTGAGACGCTTGATTGGATTGAAAATCGGGATAGAATGGATATGGGGTGTCTTATTCTGTAAAAAAATCAGGACATCTATGTCTTATAGATTTAAAACTTTGGTTATAAGTAATCCATGAACTCCACTTGCAGTTATTCATGACTCTTTATATGAAGATGAACAAGGGAAAATGATAAGCCCACCTATCTTGACCATTTAGTTGACCTTAATTATCAAAACTTGCTAGTTTACAGCAATAGGTTCTTCCGTTGCAAAAGATCTGACTTTTGTTAGGGTGGTATGTTATTATTAGAAAGGTTGGACAGTTAATTTGCAAGTTGAACTTTTATAGGTTGTTATGTGCAGAAACCCTTTATACCTAACTTGATCTGTATAGTTGTCATCATTTAAAAGAATGAATTAAAACCAAGATGGTAGGTCTCCAAGCAAGTTTTTTTCATGAACTCTGCATCTTGCTGATAATTTTCAGAAGAGGGGTGGCCCTTTCATGCTAATGGCTTGTGAAAAGGAAGAACATTTCCTTGCTTTCTATTTTCATTTTACCTACAAAATTTGAATCATGAATTTTAATTTTTCTTCTCTTCTTTTTGCTGCAAACAGTACATTAGAAGGGATGGATATTAATTGGACTATAATGCTTTGATGAAAACAGTAGCTTTATGGAAAGGATTGATCCTAATATTCCATAAGTAAATTGTATGTCACCAGCTTGGATTATCATACAAAGTTCTGTAGATAGTTTAGGATCACTGAAGCAGAAGTTTAGGATCATTGAAACTACTTTTTTGGCCTGTTATGCAATCGTTCCTTGAATACTTAAAAATGAAATTCAATAGGAACACTCATGAAATCAGTTATATTGTATGCTTAAGAATGTTAAAGAATTAAGAGGGTGCTTATGTAGAGATATGATGTTGAATTAGAGGTTGGTTGATGTAGAAGAATTAGAAAACATACTCAGAAGTGGCACTGATGAAGTGTAAAGTGATAGAGAAGCAATTGGTTCAGTCATGCACCAATTTTGGCCAAAGGAGATGCATAAATTGGTGAGGATGTCAATTCTGCAATTTTGTACATTTGAAATTTATCTTGTACCTTTAATATCTACAATCTAAAAATAAATATCTGTGCAAAAATACTGTTGGAAGATTGTTTTTAAGTATTAATATGATAGAGGAAACAGATAATAAAAAGGGGGTGAAGGGAAAGAAGAATCATAAATTATCTTTACCCCTACGTATAGGCCCCAATGGGAGCTCTGAGAAACCAGTACTCTATCTAAACCATTGATTTAATCAGATTAGTTCTGAGTTTTGACCCCTAAGCTAAACCAATGACTGATATTAAAAAAAAAGCATGACATATATACCATTAATTCCATCACTGTACCTTCAGCTTGAGGTGAATTTGGTTATCGTTAGTTTGTTTGGTGCATCTAATGAGTCCAATAGATGCATGTCGTCAAGAAATTTCAAAAGCATATATAATTTAGTGAAAATGGATCATAAAATTTCAAGTTATTGCCGGAGAAAGTTATGGTTGTAATTATACCTGAAAATGGGAAAAGACTTGAAAGCAAATATTAAACTGAAGACTCATCTGATCCATTTACTCCATGCTACTTTGGAGGTTCCTTATGAGGGAAGAGGATTTAAGTTATCATGTTGAATGGTTAACAAAGAGGTTGGAAAGCACTTTTGATCACTGTTTTGAGAGTTGGGTTAGTCAGCCAGGTCTGCCTGACCCATCACTTACAGGCTTTTGCTAGTTAGGACATACTCAGATCCAAATTTTCTAAAAACTCATTTGAACTGTTGACTAGAGAGATTTAATTATCTTGAGTTGCCTATGTTGATTGATCCAGGGATTTGAATGAGTTTATACTTATAAGAAGATTGTGAGAGCAAATGAAAAGCCAATCACGTTCCTTCTGCCCTCCACATCTTTTTCTTTGCTTCTTCTCTAGTGCCTATGATGGTCAACACCTTCATCGGTCTACCAGGAAATGCACCTATCACTTTGATGAAGAGTAGATCTAGTCATTAGAGATAGAATCCATTTTGTGGCAGCTATTGATCCTGAGGTGGTTGACTGTGTGGGGAGAGAGACCATAGCAGTCCCCATGGATCTCAAGGAGGTCAACATTGTTAGAGGCAGCAGGGAATACTGGCCATGCCATTTGTTAGGGTGCGCTAGAAGGTGGTTCTTGCATCTGGTGAAGATGCTTGATATTCTTTTCTTCCTCATACTAATTTTCTTTCTTTTTGCTTCCATTAAATTGAGGTAGCAGGGGTAGAAAACAGCTCTAGCTAGATTGGAGGCTTAAAGTAGTGAACAATGTTGGGAGGTTTGTGGAAGACAAAGCTCCAGAAAGATTATGACTTAATTGGTGAATAATTATGGAAGATAAGGATGTTGAGTGGATTAAGCTTTTGAGAGAAAACGATGCATGTAGATTTTTTGGAGAGGGCCAATTTCTAGACCTCAACCTATTAACCTGCTATTGAAACCAATAACCCATGACCCACCCACTACAACAGTTTGGGCCAGGTCAACTGATTCAAATCACTGCCTTGGAGGACTTTGGTGGAAGTAGTGGGAATCAATTCTCACATAAAATATCATTTTAAAAAATGGAGGCATAGAGAACAAAATAAGAGAGGGAAATCCACCAAATGTATTAGAGAAAAGAAACAAGATTGCAACAAACCTGTTCCTTAGAAAGGAAGAGTATGGAGAACAGAAGGAAGAAACTGTCTTTTCAAGAACTTAGTGATGTTTGGAATGCCTTGTAAAGAGGCAAGAAAAATGTGGTGAGAGGTGAGGAAGGCTGAGCCGAACCAGTCAAAAACTGGTTCGAAAATGAGTTTTGGTTTAGTTTTGCCCTCTGAACTGGTGCAAACTGGTCCAAACCATGTTGAACCTCCTAGCTCGGTCTGGTTTGGATGTGGATGGGTTGGAAGGGTAGGCTATGTAGCATGTGAGCTCTTGTGAACTCATACCCTCACTCTTCTTTCTTCTTTCTTTTTCATTACTTAAAATTTCTCATGAAAATAAAACAAATACCTCCTGTTTGAATTCAACAAAATATTAGAGAAATTAAATTCCTTAAGAATAAAAAAGTTAACTCTCCTTCTCAAAAACAAATTCAGTGAATTTTAAGAAATCCCGATTTAGCATATATTAAGTTAGGATCCTTCCAATTTACATTAAAATTCTAAAAAATCAATTTAACTTAGAAATAATGAAAAATAAAATATTAAAAAAATATCTTAAAATATAATTTGTAAGGGTTTGGTTAATACTTGATCAAATTTATAAGATCATAGTAAGAATTAACCTTACACAAACCTATGCCAACTTAATACATAGCTCATTAAAATAATAAAATTAAATTTACAATAAAATCTTAAAGTTAAAATATATTTCTTGGGGTCCAAACTATGGCCACTAGATCAGAGGTTTGGGTATTTTTCTTAACAGAAGGACCTCATATACTACATAAAAAAAGAAAAGAATTGAAAAACTATATAAAAAATTGCTAAAAAAGGCGAATCAGCCTGAGCTGCTAGTATGCTGCTAGTTCTGTTCGGCCTGATGATTCATGGTTTTAGAAACTTTGCGCAAAAGGATGATCGGCAGTGGAAGGTCACATATTTAGACAGCAACATATCTTACATTATTTTGGACAACATACTGGATTTTGTCTTCGAAATATATTTGATTTTTATAATACTTCTCAGTGTAAATCAATTGGCATGGAATGGAATTTTCCTTTCTATTATGATTTTCCAGGAGGTATCTATACCCAAGTCTTTTTACCAATTATATTGACAGATTTCTGTTAGAAAATTTTAATTATTTTTGTGAATTTTCATATTGGTGTCTCTGTAACCTGTTCAAATTCCAAAAGCTCTGCAGGAACTTGGTTTTCTTCAGAGCTTGCATCAAATCTGTTAAGTCATAGATGAAATCATTTTTGAAGCCCTGCCACATTTTTCTGTTTAACCATGGTGAATAAAGGATGTTAGCCAAAATGAATACACAACAAGCTGCAGTCACTTGAGTATCTCTTTGGAAATTTTTTTTCCAAGAATGGAATTTCTTTTGGAAACATGATCCCCTAATTGCTAGCTAAGATCTTCCTCACTATATTTTTTTGTATTCCTTTTTCTTTTTGTTCTGGATCTCTACTTCTTCCCACTCACATTGGATTTACTTCCAAACCTTCTCCTAAATCAGGTAAGTCCATCAGCTGAACTTTTTTTTCGATTGCGTAAATTATTGAGATGAGGTTTAGTGGGATGTTTGAAGAGGCTACCGTCTATTGATGGAATGTTTGATAGAATGCACCTCCAAATCCCAAAAGGAGATAAAAAATGTTTAAGGCTTCATTCTTTGGTAGGCAGTTTCATGAAAAGTTAGTCCACTTTTCTATTGATCAATTTATTCATGTTCTTTTACTATGGTCAAAGAAATGAGGTAGGTAAATCAAATTCCCTTTTAAAGGGCATCATTTACCTATGAGATGGGGAGAAAGACTTACCCATCAAGGAAATGGATAAGTTGGTTTCCCATTGGTTAAGTTACATGTTTTTTTTTAATTCCTAAAATATCCCTATCTCCCTTCATAATTCTTACCTTTTTTTTATTTGTTGCAAACCCTAATTCAGGTAGCACTGCTACAATCTCTATCTAATTTCTGACCAAAAGATAAATGGACATCAATAAGTCTTGTAGATTTTTTTCTCACTTCTTTTCTCCATTATTTTTTCAATATCATTAATTTTTCTCTTTTCTCCTCTTGACCTTGTATTTTTATTTCATTGTGGCCTCTAGTCGCATAAGATGAAAAATAGAGTTGAGAAGATGATCTCTACCCCCTTATATGGTCTAGGCACGACCCCATCCATTCTTCATCCCCCTTCATTTTTTTATATCATTATTTTTTCTTTTTTCTTCTTTTGGCCTTGCATTTTTTCTTTCATTGTGGCCTTTGATCATGTTTGATGAAGAATGGAGCCGAGAAGATAATCTTCGCCCCCTGCCCTTTAGTGTCACCTTGAAGAAATACATAGAGATGTTGCATGATCTTAGGATTTTTCCCTAATCAGTCTTTGCTTGGGTTAGGAATGTAATCAATGTCTTATAAAAGGATGTAATACTATTATTCAATTGGTGGACAATAACTGCCAAAATTTACTTTTATTTAAAACTAAAATTTTTGTATGATCAATGTATATATCAAAGGTATGACTGAAAATATAGTTTGATATGAAAAAATTGGGCTTCAATTACAAAGGGGTAATATATAATCAGTATGCAAAGTAGGCTTATAAAAGGGATTAGTTAAGAAAATCATTATGCAACAAAACATGAGCAATAGATACCAGAGTTACTTTCCAATGCATAAAAGAACATAGGTAAGTTATTTTTTCATTTAAGTGTTGCTTGGTTAAAACTTATTAGGGAAAATATAAATTCCTAGGTAACTATGATGCTTCCAAAAGAATGAGCCTTAATTCTTCTACATTGTGTGGAAATATCAAAGGATGTAGGGACAGTTGATACGTCATGACCTCAAAGAGGCATTTTGAGTTTTTAGAAGATGGATGCAGTGATTATTAAACTGTAGAGAAGTCTATCGTTCCATGTAATTGGCACATGGTGAATTTTTCTTGATGGTAAGGTGATTAAAAAAAAATTTCAATAGAAAAAAAATTCAATATTAGAAACAGTTTTTCTATGTCATGATCAGATGATATGATAGATATGTCTAGTGGAGCTAACGTATTCTATTATTAATCTGTATAGTGGTTTTGTAAGATCAAAAATTGGCTTAGTGATGAATTGAAGGATTTCTTCAAGATGATGGGATTGTTGATGGCTAGTAATGCTTGCTTGTTTCCTAATACTGCAAGTACTTTTGTCAAGTTGATGTGAATGGTGGAACTCTTAGTAGGATGTCAGTGATGTTCTCATCAGACTCCTAGTAACGAGAATCTTGTAGAACATCAATAGCAAAGAAAGATCAAGCATTCTGGTTACATGAAGTTTTTGTTATAATGTTTTAAATGGTTGTACTGAATTTTATGGTGAATTTATATGATATGGCCTATGCTTACCTATAATGATGACCATTGAAGTTTCTATATCATTTGCATGTTAGCTTACAAGTTTATTTTGACTCTTCCTACTTTAATTGCACCATAGGTGAATTGCATGAAGTTAATAGATTTAGTGGATAAAAGCTGTTAGTTAGAAAAATATGAAAGTGAAGATTGTTATATCTGAATCCTTGCTTGAGTTTTATGAAACTATTTAAGGTAGAATATGATTCCTAGGTGTGTCATAAACAAGAATTTAAGTGTTGCACTACTACCATGCTGGCTAGCACTAGCTTGGTATGTGCAACAGGCCATGCCGTGCTAATGCTTGACAAGTATGCCTGTTGTGAGCATCCAGAAAATTTCTCTATCACATGGGCATGGCAATCTCTCTCTCTCTCTCTCTCTCTCTCTCTCTTCTCTCTTATTTAGACTGTTGTAAACTTATAAATAATGGACTAAGGTGTTACTTTATGAAAAAATAAATCAAGAATCAACATCGTTAAAAGGTAACCGACAATTAAGAAACTTTTGCATGTTGTGCAATTTGCAATGTACTATTTAAGGTAATGTGGCATGGTATTACGGTTTAACCCATATGTGTTAGCACTAAAAATGATAGAGGATGATTAGCATACATGTTATAAAATTTTAAATCCAGTGTAATGAAAGGTAGACAAGCAATGCTTGCATATTGATGCATTATGAATGCTAGGCTACCCTTAACAACACTAATAACATAAATGTCATACTACATAAACTTGTTTTTATGCCCTCATCTTAATCCCACAGATGCCAAGTGGGCTTGTTGATGTCCTATCATATTTTTTTTTTCTGTGAATTTTTCCATACTTTTAAATTTTTCTTACTTGAAAAATAATTTTACAAATCTAATTTGAATATTAATTTTAAATTCTTGCTAATAGGTTCATAGAATAGCTCCCCAATCAACGACATATCTGAAAGCCAACCCTTACAGATTATGGATGTCATTAATCATTTATTTTGTGGATTTATGGTTATTTTGCCTGAGGGTTTTGGATGGAAGCTATTTCTTCCACGGAAGATCCATTTCCAAAATCAGGTGATACTTAAATCAGCTAAAATCCTCAAACACAAGTTGAAATTTACCTAAAAATTATTTTTAAAAATATAATAAAATTTAATTTTCTTATAAGAAAATGGAAATAAAGAACTGGGCTATTACTGAGTCCCTGGGTGGGATTTGAAAAATTCAGCTTGACATTGTGAAGATCTAATTGAATAAGCACTTCTCTGCTGGTTTGCTGCTCTCAGGAACAAGCTTCTTACTTCCATTTGTTATGAAATGACAAGAGGAAAGAAAAAATGCTGTAGAAGTCTTCTTTGACTCTGCATGAAGGTTAGACATCTCATTATTGGTGAAAAGAAATTTGAATCTTTGGGAAAACAAAAATTGATAGTGGGCATGTACTATTGAAGGATATATTTATGTTATAACAAATTATTCAGGTCTGAGTTGTGGAGTCATCAGTGCTTTTGGAAGTAGCATACCAAATGCTATGGAGAGTATTCTGGGGTTTATTTTAATATTTGATTTAATCTTTGTTAGCATGCATAGTATGTTCAACAAAATTCTTTTTTTTCCTAAATAAAACAAATAAAATTCTGAAAATTCATTTTTTTTATTCTTAAAAGATCATAAGCATTAACAATATTTTAATAAAAAATATTTTGAATTAATTTTTGTTGTTGTAATCGTAATAGCTCTGTATTGAAACTTTTTATCATGCATAATATATGAAACCTTTTTCTTAAATATTCCACTAACCAATTTGAAAATGCCAGCAACTTTTTCTCCTTGAGAATAAGCATATAAATGATCATTGTAACCTATCTTTAGTGAAAGAATTGTCAACTAAAACTATTTTCCCATTGATGCTCAAAACTTAGTTCCATCAAAGCAAGATTCTTAACACTATATGGTCCATTAAAGGCAAATTATGGTTGTCAAATAAGAATAATTATATATGTCAATCATTTGTTGTTTGTTGCCACATCAAGTAAAATCCTGCCTTTGTCACTGAGAGGATGCTCTGGGTCAAGCTTGTTTTTTTGTGTACTTGTGTATTTAGTGTGCGCATGTGTGCACCTATGTGCATCTATGTGCATGTGTGTGCATCCAGGCTTGTGTGCATGTGCATGCACATTCTATGAATGTAGTTTCATGCATTCATGCGTCTGGGAAAGCTTATACAAACACAGACAATGTATTTATGTTTGTTGGTTGATAAAGATGTTGGATGCTTCTGTGCATTCATGTGTCTCTGAGAAGGATGCTCTGGGTCAAGCCATTTAAAAAGAGTGTTTGCCCTTTTCTAATAAAATTTTTTCTAATATGCTTTCTTTGATAAGGGTAAGCTTGTGCTTGTGATCTTTATCCCTGTTTGTGCTAGGTAGGAAACAAAGTAGGAAATTTGAGGGCAACTTTTTAAAAAGAAATAAATGAAAAGCTTTGCGCTTGCCTTCTTATGCCATATTGCTTATCTATCACATGAAACTTGTTGGCCCTCATGACTGAGGAATATGGTTTTTTGTAGTTCTTGGTCCATGTTTTTCCTTTATAATATTTTAATTTCCTTTTGGTTGTCCTCGAATGAGATACATGAGAATGTATTTTCTCTTACAAGCAACTCGATTTGGGTCTTGATCCACTACTTAGCTATCACAATACGATTTCTTTAGGTAACTTGTTTCATAGGTTTTTGCTCCCCAATTTTCTTATGTAAAATAGTTTTTTTTTAAAATTTAATTCCACTTTTAAAGTTTAACCCCTCTTGCTATGTTCTAGTTGCATCATCTTCAATTTTTCATAATGATCCATGGTATCATATTGCTTGTAGTAGAGTTCCAATATGAGTTACAGAGGGTTGTTGCTCAAGAAACTTTACAATTAGAGCTTTTGTGTCAAAAATTTAGTTTCAGTGACTTATTTCTCTCATTTTCTAATTCTAGGTTCCGCTTCTTGGTGGAGCATTTTGTGCATGCACATGGCACTTCTTTTATAACTCAGAGTCTCTTGAGGTAAGATTACATTTTGTTCATACATAATGCTCTCTTGATACTTGCATGCAAAGGTAGATTAAATTTAAGAGGACACGAAATCATGCATATAGACCCACAAGTTGTAGGTTCTAGTCTCTCTCTCTCTCTCTCTCTCTCTCTCTCATTGTCATGCTGGCATAGTTGAAAAATACTTTGTTGGCTTATTCAGTTTTCATCTTACTATATGGGCTGTAGATATGTCCTATTAACTTTAGCTTAATCGGCATGCACATTATATTTATGATTAGTTAGAAGATCTGTGAAACTTTGCATTGTTGGATTTTTGGTACAAAATCAGCAAGAGAAGTTAACCCACATTTTCCTCTGTCTTGGTCTTGAACTAGGAGGGAAGTCACGCTAAGCAGTAGAAAAAATTGGTCCCGAGAGGGTTTCGCTTTAAATTTCAATTTTGCCTCTTCAATTTTTTCCTTTCTATTTTTTACTAAGGACACATGTTTGATAGGGAACCACTCAGATGAACCAAACAGTTTGTTTTTTTTTTGAGTTGATGATTACATATGAATTGATAAAATTGAACTGAATTCTTCATATTCTTTAAAATACTTTTAAATCAATATAATTTAAATATCAATGTTACTTTTTAGAAGCTTTTTTTTTTTGTCTTTTAGACTTAATCTTGTCTCTCTTTATCGATTTGAAGGATCTCAAGTATTATTTTTAAAAAAATAATTTAAAATTAATTTCAAGTATGTGTATGAATATTATATTCTATTGTAATTTAAATAAATTAATTTTAAGGATTTAACTTTTAAAAATATTAAATTAATTGGATTTTATAACAAATTATTTTATTTATCATTGTAAATCTTTTTTTTAATTTTAATTATATTTTATTATTTATATGATTAATTTATTAGGCTATTGAATTAGAAATAAATATATAAAAGAAATGATAGGAGTAGCCCCAATTGAAGATAAAATGAGAAAAATCAATTACGATGATTTGGACGTATACAACGTAGACCTTTAGATGTTCCAGTTAGAAAGAGTGATATGTTAATAATCCATGATAAGGATAGAGGTAAAGGTAGACCTAAACTAACATGGACAGAAATGATTAAAAAAGATATAACTATTTGTAATTTGAATGTCAACTTAGTCCTAAATAGAGCAGAGTGGAGGAAGGAGATTCATGTAGCCAACCCTATGTAGTTGGGAAAAGGCTTAGATGAGTTGAGTTGAGTTGTATTAATTTATTAGGCTATTGAACTACTGGCTTGGTCTCACGTTTGGATGTCTAGTCCGATTTGATAACTATGAAACCACCTTGCTGCATGGGGATGGACTTTAGAAGCTATTTGGGATTTTGGAGAAATGCCATTTGGGATCATTTTGGAGAAACTGAAAAGGACTTGTAATGGAGCAATTTTATCCTTCAAGAATCATTCAATAATTTAATTTTTTATGTGGAATCAATTGAATATCTCCCTCGTTGTACATGAATAATCTTCCCTTTATTTTTTTTAATATATATATCAATGATTATTCTGAACACAGCCAACTATTTGCTCTTTAAACATCTAGAAGAGATTCCTTGTAGCTCGTGACATGACTAACCTTTATTTAATGTTTGGGCACTTGTTAAGCTTGTGCGACTCATGACTTTTTTTTTTATTATTTAGGACACGCTTCTATGGGCTTAAAAAAAAATTATGATAGTTTTATATTTTAGTTGTTTAATTGCATTCAACGTCCTGAATAGAGCATAATGGAGGAAACATATTCATGTAGTCGACCCATATAATTGGGAAAAGGCTTAGATGAGTTGAGTTGAGTTAATTGCATTCAAGCCAAGCACAAAAATGTGAAGCTGTCCATATGTTTATAGGAAAGAAAGTGGTGGTGGTCCCATAAATTGCTCTTAAATTCACATTGTTTATTATTGATCACAGACACAACTCCAATCATCAGATTATTAAAACCTAATCAAAAGTGAGTTGGCAATAGAAATGAACCAGAGCTTTGCCATGTGGAATTTCATTGCCTGAGGTGACTAAGGCAACGAGACACATGGACATGTGTTTGAGAGGCAACCAACTGGAAGGTTTCACTTTTAAATCTCAATTTTACCCCTTCAATTTTTTCTGTTAACAGGAGAGGGAAGGGGGGGTTGGGAAAAGGCTTAGATGAGTTGAGTTGAGGAGAGGGAAGGGGGGTTTGCTTTAGTATATAGTTATAATGGCAACACCCCTGATCTGCGAAAACAGAGTGGTTCAGCCTCTGTTCAAGTGAAGTATAGGGTGTACCAAGCAGTTTGCTTGGTTTGTGGTTGGATACTCTCTTGATTCAAGTAGGTTTGGTCTGAGCTTCTCTCTGTTTGGTGCAAAGTGGCCTATTCGGTCCAGTTCAATCAATTTCCAGAACCTTGATTTTAACCTTATTGAGTTATAAAATTATATAAAAGCACCAAAATAAGATCATAACCGCCCAGACAATATTAGTCTAATGAAAAACATTCGAAATCTGTCCCCAGTGTTACCTATACAATCACATCTAACTTGATTAATCTGATCATCTTGCCTAATCTGACACTGACTCAACGCAAGCCAAAGATTAACCAAAGATGGGTTGGATTATACTTTGGTATAGAAGATATAGAGATTGAACTAAGGGCTTGCGGTTACCCCTCAACCAAAACCAACCTAATGTGACCAAGTTTCAGCCATATTTTACAATAAAATAACCTTTCCATGAAAAAGTAGGAAAGTGTCTTCGAAGAGAGTTTTTATTATAGTGATCTAGTATTCCCTACAATATATCCTAAGATGAAAATCAATGTATTCTAAGATATTAACTGACACATTATTAATACATTATTCAATGTTTTGTTCATTATTTTAATGATTAAAAAATGAAAATTGATTATGAAAATAATTAATTACTGTTTTATCAAATAAATGGAGATCTTGATATTTGAGACCTCTCAATTATAATTAAGGCTGCAAATGGGTCAGGTTGGACTCGTGATGCAACTCAATCTTGAGTCTTGACCTAAGTAGACATGACTTGATCTATATTTAAAGATTTGTGGGTTAGATTGGATTTAAAAATTGATTTGATCTAAATTCTAGGTCAGGTCAGCTCTTGTATTTTTGACTTGACTGCATTTGATTTGATCCAACTCATAAACTTCAAATATATAAATCTTATTTTCCTCCACTCCAATTATTTTTATCAGTTCATTAAATGAACTCTCATTTAATTTAATTCTCCTTTTCCTTTTAACAACTAGATATCTTCTCATCTATTTTCACTTAATTATATCTAAATATTTATATTTTATTATTTGCTTTGATGGATTCTTATTTATAATGCCTTTATGTATATTAATAAATATTTTAAAAATCATAATTTATAACTTGAGGATAATTATTTACTTGGATAGAATTAAATGTTTTAAAATGAAAATTTATGTTTAAGCTAGCTCTTGTTAATCTTATTTAAATTTTTAATGATTCTAAATCAATTACTAGATTATTAACTATATAAAACAATAGTTAGATGGCGATTCAAAAGCAAATAAGACTTGATCTAATCTTCTCCTAGACCCAATTATTATATGTTAAATTAAATTTGGGACATTCTTGATCTCAAACTGACCCAAATGATTGTTGGGTTTAAAATTTTTCTATTGATCCAATCTAACCCAATTCC
The DNA here is from genome assembly GCA_900491605.1 of Calamus simplicifolius. NCBI lineage: Eukaryota > Viridiplantae > Streptophyta > Magnoliopsida > Arecales > Arecaceae > Calamus > Calamus simplicifolius. Next base: position 351,638 of record UESW01004534.1, on the reverse strand, counting down.
ATCGGTAAATGGGTTGGGTCTGGGTTCAAAATCATGACTTGAATGTAAAATTAAGCCGGACCGGGAGCAAGCATGACTTGACTTGGTTTGGCCCGACCCATTTATAGCCCTATTTATTATAAGTTTGAAGCAAGGCCTACCCTTTCCCTTTGCCCAACCATGAGATTTGAATGGAGAGAAACGTAATAAGTTTTTCCTTCCCTTTTGCCCTACCCCCTCCCATGCCCCCTCTTAATTAAGAGAGATTAAGAGGGCAGATGCCCAACTATAAGCTCTGAATGAAGAGAAACCTAGTAAGTTTCTCCCTTCCCTTGGCCCCTACCCCTCTTGTGCCCCTCAATCCTCTCTCTCTCACCCCTTCCCCTAATGAACAACACCCTCTAGCTCTGCCCCCCTCCATCTCCCTCCTGCCCCCTCCCTTGTTCTCTCTTTCTCTCACCCCTCCTTAGACTACAATTGTCTTCTTTGGTCCTCTCCCTCCATCTACTCTCTCTCTCCCTTGTTGTTGCACCTTAACAATGGATCACCATGTCCACGAGTCTTTGCATTCCCTCTCTCTCTTAAATGTAACCATGGTGTGCTCTAGTTCCTTGCTTTGGGTCGATCTTTAGCTTTGGTCCTAGGGATTAGCCTAGGCTTGGGCTGGATTTTTTGAACTTAAGGTCAAGCTTGTTAGGTTTGGGCCAGGACCTGAACTTGATACCATGCCGAGGCTTAGCCTAACCTGAGGTAACATAGACCCATTTGCCACTAATTGCAGATTTCAAAATTTAGAATGGGTTTTACACTCAATTTGACTATAGAGTCCAAAATTTCAAAATAAACTTTAAGCTTCGGAATTTGTGTTTTAGCCTTTCAAACTAACACTTGGATTGACATGGGTTCAACCAAGGTTCACCTTACCATACCGGCTTTGCATTTCGGCTGGCCATTACCACACGTATAGTATGAACATGCACCGTATTGAAAAGAAGCAAGTATCCAAAGCAACCGGAGGACCAAAGAAGTAGCTAGAAGAAGTAATCGGATGAATCGGAGGGAAAAAAAAGAGAGAGGTGGAAAGGTGAGATCAGGATAAGAGGGCAGTGCATACTAGCTCATCGTCTGTTGTCCTTGATTGATGTTGGAAAACTATAGCTTCGGCATGATGAAAGTCGAAACCTTAACCAAGAGCTCTAGAAGAGTAAAGATATCGGAAGAAACAGAGAATAGAGAGGAGAGGGGAGAGGTGAGATTGGGAATGACAAACCCTAGAAGCTTCGCAAACAAGTTTTAAACAATTTGTTAATGGGTGCGGATTGACAGATGCCAACCAAATCAGAGCTCCAAACCAACCCATTTTGGGGTTAGTTCGGTTCGAAATGACATTTTTTGCTCGGTTTGGTTTGAGATGGTGAAACGTGGGTTCAACGATACACTACAAAAGCAAAATCAAGATGCACAATAGAAAGCCTTGCAAAGAAAACTCTAGGTTTTAGAAATGATAATATGGTGGTCTTTTAAAGCAACAAATAATATGGATGGTGACTAGAAAATCAAGCAAACTTTATGATCAAAGGCATGGGAAGGTTACTTGCAAAGAAACCATAAGTCCTTTTCCAAGTACCCTTGCTCCTCCTCCTCAGAAGTGCAAGCACATTTTCCTTTTCGTCCAAAGCTTGCTCTCCGTCAGCTCTATTTATTGGTTAAGAAAGCTGGTTCATCTAAATAGGTCTGCTTCCGTAAGGTAGTCAAGTAGGTTGGTTGAGGTCCGTTAATTACTATGATGGGTTATTTTAACCCTCAGATTTGGAAGTAGGCTGCTAAAAAAAAGATAGAGAACTAAAGATATGCTTATTTAAATAGATGCCCCTTTTAATTTTCATTTTTATTTTTAATTATTTTATATTAAATAATTAACTACTCGTTTAAGTTCAATGAAAATACTTAAAACTTTAAACTCTTTAAAAATAAAAGGACAAAATTTTCAAGTTTTAGATTTTTTGGTTCTTAGTCGAATAGAAACTTTGAAATGCAAAAAAGAAAAACCCTCAAAATTTAACTATTTTATTTGTGCATTATACCAAAACATTGCTAAAATCAAAAAAATTGGCAAGAGAAGTTATAGATCTTACTATCAAAAGATTTCATCAATCAGAACTTAGCACTATGACTGAATGATTTAATCTCATGCTTTGCACGTGTACATATTTGGATTTCTCTAAGATTAGTTTGTTAGATAATCTGTCTTTTAGCTTCAACTCAACTCATTTAAGCCTTTTTCCAACTATATGGGATTGGCTACATGAATCTGCTTCCTCCATTCTGCCTATGCAGGGCTAAGTCGACACTCAAACTCTGTCTTCTAGCCTATTCTTTTTATATGATTGTTGGTATTTTGTGTTTATTGTTCATAGTCCCATGAAAATATTACATTTTTTTTTGTAGATATTGGTGGCTCTTCAAGCTGCACTCACGGTTATGGGTAACATAACAATGTGCTTTGCTGCATTTCGTATATTCAAAGCATCTCAAGAAGGCTCCAAAAGCTCTTAGGTCTTCTTCAATACTTCTCGGGTCTTTGTCAATACATTGTCACAATTCTTTATCTCCTTTCAATAAAACAACAACTATATGAGAGTTATGCTGTCTTATTTTGTGTTTTTTGTTTAGTTAATGAGCATTACCATTCTTTTTACAGATAGAATATGTAGGTCCTCAAATATTTTATGTTTACTGCAACCAAAAATTTGCTTGACAGAACACCCTGCCCATAATTAGAGAACCTAACTGGGCATAGTTAAGTCAAGCCAAAATAATTTGACTGATGCAGAGAATAGAAGGTCAAATGAGCTTAGTTTTGCCTGGAATATGGACTTAGCTTGTGGCGCTTGAAGTTAACTCACCTAACTCATGGGATGCATACTTAGTCTACCTCACCCCAAGTTTAGCAATTGTTTAGGGAAATATATGTTGGAAACTATTTATATGACAGAGAGAGCTAATGGAAAAGAGTGCTTTCTTTTCTCTCATTTTCTTTTGCACTAAGACACCAATTTCTCAGTACAATCATGTTTGTTTTTCTTTTGTTCAATTATTTTAAAGTTTTAAGATCTGGATTTTTTTTTAGGTGATGATTGCTTAATAAGTATCAACATGAGAGGAAGAGGGGGAGAGAAATAGAGGTAGAGAGTGAGATATATTATTAAAATTTTTTAACGTTTCTGCCACTTGTCCTTGACCATTTAAAGCACCTTATCATGGTTTTTTGTGCTACTAAATTCTTCATAATTATAAGTTCAAGTTTTGAAATGGCCAAGGACTTCTGAATTACAAATGTTATATGAGTTTAATTAAACTTGAGGTAAGCATTAGCATAATGAACGGTTGAGCATCCTTAAGAAAGTTATAACTTGGTTTCTTGTCTTCCACCATGTCACCTTCTTCAAGATGAATGAGAGCAAGCAGCCCAAGTTTGTGGCCGCAAGGCTGGGTGTTGTGTGTTACAATCATCTGACCACGCCACTGCAAGATGCTGGAAATTAAATTGTGAGCAAGAGGAAAGGAATCAAAACTCCTGTGGTGCAAGCTGCATTTCCTTCAAGGGGAAGGGCCAATCTTGGAGTGCTTTGCATGGCCTGTTTGTCAATGTTGTTGATGTAGTCATTTGAACATCTTTTCAAGCCCGGTGATCCTGGTGGAGTATCTTGTTGACCAGGATTTAGAATGACATACATTCCAGTCAAAATATTTGGCAGTAATGCACTCTTTTTTACCATTGACATTGTTCAATACTTGTTTCATCAGTTCAATCGCAATTCATCATGGAGTAATTGAATTGCATTTGTCTTTTTCCTGGTGCTGTTCTGTATGACATTGCTACTCCAGAATAAATCTTTTGCATATGAAAGTTTTAATTCTTTCCTTGATGATGTTTTCTGTGTGACTTTGCTCTTTCAAAATAATCTTTTGAATTTGAAGAATACGAAAATCTTGTTAGTTCTCCTCTATTTGTTAGTCATTAGTGACTGCAGTTTAACAGCCTCCAGTGGTTTCATATATAGGTATGCCATTATTTCTAGTTGGCTTTGTCTAGACAGAGACTGGGGAATGCTTTATTCTGATGCTTCCAAAAGCCAGGATTTGTTTGAGTTATTCAACAACGTGACCTTAAAATCTTGCTTTTGGTAATGCAATGCCCATGTGCTATGGTTTATAGATGTGAAGCTGGTTTTCTTGTGAATTGAGTTTGCTTTCTTTTGTAGCTCTCCTTAAATATAATGCTCAAAGTTCTCTCTTGTCATCAGAGTTTGCAGTGTATGATGATGATACATGATCTAGCATGACTACATGAGCCCTGCCCCTGTAATAGCCGTAGAGGAGAGGGGTGGTATGCAATTAGTGCTGAGTACATGGATATCTACATATTGGTGATGATGATGATGACTGCCAAAATGGAGCATTCCCTGTCTTAGAGGGCAATTGATTGCTTGAGATAATGCCTTGCGGGTGCGGATGGATCAATGCTCGAGAGTGGTCCTTATGAGGCATGAATTGTGACATTGCAATACGAGCAATGAGTGCATGGGAGCTACGTCAACGGTGTGCTGGAACGTTAAGGAAAGCCACTCCGAGCACCCACTGGTATTGGGAGGGATGTTTCATGTCCCTATTGACTTTTGTCTTGGGACGCAAGTGGTCCTAGTCTTCTCTGTGCTCCTGCCTCCAAACTCCATCCTTCAATATTCAAAGGCATGATGATTGATATGATATTTGACGATGTTGGCTTTCATCTTTCGAGTGCAATGGCGTGGTAGGAAGGGCCTCTTTCAGAGCAATTGGATTAACAGAGTTTTGATAGTGGTGATCACTTTCAAATAGTTCATATTCTCTGGTTGGGCAAAAATCTACATAGCCCACTGACTCAAAGGCAGTCTGAGGAGTTTGCAAAAAGTCTCAAGATGGCTAAAACGAGGCTTCGGAGCATGATGCCATGACCACAACTAAGAAATGGTTACAGTTCCACTCATTCTACGTTGGCATTATTTAGTACGTGATTTTCTTGGGCTGGTGACAGATCTGGACATAGGAAGGGTCTTTGTGCATCATGCGCGGTGCATAATGCGCACACCTTGTACGCATGTGACGAAAATATTTTTATTTTATTTTTTGCATCGCACTTATGGTAATACGCATGCTCATGCGCATATTAATCACCGCACATAGTGCATACAATTTTGCATCATCACGGTGTGCAAAGCATTATTCCTTTGACATAATCAATGACTTATTTTGACATTAACCAGCCTAGACTTGCCCAATGATACGCTTTCCCAGATTTGGATTTTGGATTGGTTCTATGGAAAGCAGAGTGAAATGATGATTGACATCGGTGGACGATTGGATGATGCTTGGCTTCAAGTAGAGGGAATCATTATTTTTTGTTTGGTGGTTACCTAGGTTGATAAGAAACGTACCGATATTTCTCTTTAAAGTTGTGGCAGGTACCAATATGTCCTATTTTGATACTAAAATTCTGAGCAGGTTCAGTTATCTCTTTCTTATCAATTTTCCTAAAGAACATCAAATTAAAAATAAGAAGATAGCTTTCTCTTTTGAAGACGTACTGAAAATTAATATTTGTGTTTAATATAAGATGTGCAGTTTATGCTAGAACTCTTCATGGTGATTGATTGATGAGATTAGGAACAAAGAAGAATTAAAATATTGCATATTATAGTGATGCTTGTCTACAATCTTACTGATATTTACTTCATATCCTACCATTGCAATTGTCAATTTTTATACAATATTTAAAAAGTTCTAGAATAAATGCTGGTACTTATATGAAACTGAAAAGAGGTAATTGAGGGCCGTCTTCAAATTGGATATCATTCAGAATTTGTCTCTAATCTATCTATGTTGGACTTAAAATTTTATGAACAGGCTTTGAATTTGATGGTCATTTTATATTTAGCCACTAGCCTTGTTAGTAAGTCCATTTGTAATAGCTGTAAGTGCATATAAAACATTTATAAATGTGTACAAAAGCATGTCTAATTGCGTACAAAACAAAGATATTTAAGGACTATATACACATCAAGAGGCAATATTTGACAAAGAAAAATCAAATGGTAGACAAACAAAGAATAATGCAAGTTTTCAAATGAACCCTACTTGACTGATTAGAGTTAGGTTCATGTTCCACCTGGTGTAATTTTAAAATGGTTATATATTTTTTTGAACTATATAATCTCTCTATGATTCAAGTTCTACTCTTTCTAAACTACTTATGCATTCAAAATTATGTAATTTAAAGACTCCTAATCTACATATGAATGATCAAATTTTAGCCAATTTAAATAACATGAAACAATTACATATTGTTCAATAACTTAATGAATTGGCTAGAGCCTCCAAATCATAAAATTTTTAATATATAAGCACTATAAAGAGCGTAGATCAATTGATAGCTTGAATTATCAATTCAAGTTGTCCATCATCTAATTCAAAAGAGTACAACTTGGTAAGGGATACATGAGCTGTAACTTAAATTGGACTCTATTAATTATGATACACATATATTAAACATAGGTAATAGTACTGGTCGAGTTAGTGAAAGGTTTTCATTTTTATTTTCTTCCTCTCTATATTTTTCCTTTTTCTTATTCAAATAAAATAAATTACTTGGAAAATATTTTGCAGAATTTAAATTTAATGAAGTGTTGAAATATTGAAAGAAGAATAGATTTAAATGCAATGAAAGACAAATAAGAGTTGTATTACACCATAAACATGCATGGATAAAGCCGCATGAGTAGTTCTTCACAATTTACAGGTGTCTCACCGTTAACAAGTAGGGATGAGCGCGAGTTTAATCGAGTTGGTTGCATATTAGAACTGAAAACTGTCTCGACCAAGATCAGCTTTAATTTTGGACATAAAGTTAAACTAATCTTACCTAGTATTTAACTAGGAGCAAAATGGATCCAACTAGTTCAGTTCTAGGTCCATTCTAGGATAGAACCAACTTTTTTTATAACTTGAGACTTTTTTAATAAATTCATATATTATATGTTGATTAATCTGACAACTGATGTGTAGTCAGGAAACTTCAATATATATATTATTGGTTTCTTAGTTCTGATCTAGAAACAATCTTATTAACACTTAAACCGTAAGACAAGCTGATCCTATTAGATTAGGTTGATTCTCATGTTAGCATAACCCCTTTTTTTGGGTAAGAAAGGAATTTCAAAATTTTACAAATTCGATAAGACTAGTATCTGTATTTAGTTTATGATTGAGATGAATATAGGATAATTTGCAAACCATTAATTGGTAGCCTGAGAGGATCAAATCTATCATCTTATTTTCTTTCCAAAGAATATGTTTACAGTAGGAATGAGATATGGTAGAGATTTATTACCCTAACCTTTAGTTACCCCTGCTAACATGCGTTTCGAAAAAGCAACATCATTGTCCTCTCTTTCTCCCATCTCTCTCTCCTCTCCTCCCCATTGGGTTAGACACAGCCAACATACCTATATATCTCTAGAGTGTGGAACAATTGCCATAGACCCCAACTACGTACTCACCCTCCTAACCAGCAGCTGCCTTGGCTATTCTCCCCAGTATACCCACTCATAGTTCAAGGCTGACGCTGTCCTTGTTTCCCCCCTAACCAACAAGAACAGAAGAATGAGAATTAAGCCATGAATATCTGAACTTGTTGAAGCCTGAAAATTATTAGTGATGTGACTGATCCAGTGCCGTTAGAATAAATGGTAACAGCAGCTAAGGAGGTCACCGCATCTCAACCCTGAGACCTTCCCGGTCTCGGGGTGCACAAGCATCATCTCACCCCCGAGACCTCCTCCGGTCTCGGGGTGAGATCACCATGTCTGACTCCGAGACCCCCCTCCGGTCTCGGGATGCATCAGCACCATCTCACCCCCGAGACCTCCTCGGTCTCGGGGTGAGGTCACCATATCTCGACCCCGAGACCCCCCTCCGATCTCGGGGTGCACCAGCACCATCTCACCTCCGATCTCGGGGTGAGATCACCATATCTCGACCCCGAGACCCCCCTCCGGTCTCGGGGTGCACCAGCATTATCTCACCCCAACCCCCTCCGGTCTCAGGGTGAGGTCGCCATGTCTCGACCCCAAGACCCCCCTCCGGTCTCGGGGTGCACCAGCACCATCTCACCCCCGAGACCTCCTCCGGTCTCGGGGTGAGGTCACCATATCTCGACCCCGAGACCCCCCTCCGATCTCGGGGTGCACCAGCACCATCTCACCCCTGAGGCCTCCTTCGGTCTCGGGGTGAGATCACCATATCTCGACCCCGAGACCCCCCTCCGGTCTCACGGTGCACCAGCATCATCTCACCCTCGAGACCCCCTCCGGTCTCGGGGTGAGGTCACCATATCTCGACTCCGAGACCCCCCCTCCGATCTCGGGGTGCACAAGCATCATCTCACCCCCGAGACCTCCTTCGGTCTCGTGGTGAGATCACCATATCTTGACTCCGAGATCCCCCTTCGGTCTCGGGGTGCACCAACACCATCTCACCCCGAGACCTCCTCTGGTCTCGGTGTGCACCAGCACCATCTCACCCCCGAGACCTCCTCCGGTCTCGGGGTGAGGTCACCATGTCTCGACCCCGAGACCCCCCTCCGGTATCGGGGTGCACCAGCACCATCTCACCCCCGAGACCTCCTCTGGTCTCGGGGTGAGGTCACTATATCTCGACCCTGAGACCCCCCTCCGGTCTCGGGGTGCACCAGCACCATCTCACCCCCGAGACCTCCTCCGGTCTCGGGGTGAGGTCACCATATCTCAACCCGAGACCCCCCTCCGGTCTCGGGGTGCACCAGTACCATCTCACCCCCGAGACCTCCTTCGTCTCAGGGAGAGGTCACTATATCTCAACCTCGAGACCCCCTCCGGTCTCGAGGTGCACAGGCATCATCAACGTTCAGCAGGTGAACCAGCCTTCGAACCAAATGACAACTTCGGGCCACCTGCGCACCCACGTGACTCGCCGTGCGCCCGTGGCTGCTTGCGGCCATGCCTTATAACGGCGTATGGTGCATTGCATATGTCCCTGTGCATGACTGTGCCCCGTTACGGAGTACGATTCACTACCACTTGCAGCTGTGCGCGGTCATGTCAAGCAACGGCGCGCACCAAATGCAACCGCGGCTGCTAGACACCTGTAAAGCCATATTGACAGGTAACACGGGATGCCTCCGTTGCGCACAGTGATGGTACGACAAAAATCTTCTGGAACATAAAAATGAGACGTTCGGGCAGGTATAAAAGCACGCACCCGCGCTGTAAGTAGGGACTCGAACTTTGGTTTTCTAGCTTTCTTCCTACTAGCAAAAACCCTAACTGTCTCAGCTCCCTTTGCTGAGTAGTTCTTGTTGATCCCAAGTGACTAACTTGAGCGTCGGAGGGTCCCCACCGGAGCATCCGGTCTCTGGAGACTTTTTCTTGTAGGGGTCAGGAGAGAAGGACGTCCGTCTTCCCCGACGCTTGAAGAAGGTGACTTGGCGTCATCAGATTGGCACGCTAGGAAGGGGGGAAAGAGAAAGGCATCGAACCAGCAATCTGTGATATATCTTCTCGAGTTCTTGAAGCCATGGTGATGACCCGTACGAAGGGAGTCTCTTCCACTTGCGCTGGGGGGCAGCGCCGAGGAGCCGGTCTACCTGCGGAGGTCCCCCGGCTCTCACGGCCAGCATTCCGGCGACACTGCAACCCCAGGGGGCTGGACCTTCCGCTCCTCCGGCCGATGTCCCTACGCCTCCTCCGCAGCAGCTCCAAGAAGATTGATTCACCGCCTTAGCCACGCGAGTCCAATCTCTGGCGGTGGCGGTTCAAGGCATGCAGCACCAACAGGCGGCCGCGCAGCAGCCGGAGCCAAATCCATCAGTCCCATGGGTGGTGCAACCTAGCCAGCATTCCTCCCAAAGGACATCACCAGTGCCGGGGGATCGCCACCATCAAGCTCCGCCCAAGCCTCATCATCGGGAAGCTTCTAAGAGACACCGGTCGCCTTCCCGTCATGCCAGTGTCTCTCCTAAGCGGCGGCATGGGAGGGAGGCGGAGCGCCCCCACCGGCATCGCTGTCCCCGTTCTCCATCTTCTGAATCTTCGGGGGAGGGCTCTTTTGATGGCCGGATGGCTCGTCGAGCCGAGCGTCGACTCGACGAGTATAACCAGAGGTTGGAGGAACTTAGCCGTCGGATCACCCATCTGCCAGAGACGGACTACGACAACCAGCCTCCATTGTCTCGCTGCATCATGGAAGAACCCATCTCCACCCGGTTCTGCCTTCCCCAGCTAGATCCTTATGATGGGACCACAGACCCCTTGGACCACTTGGAAAGTTATAAAGTTCTCATGCAAGTCCAGGGGGCCACTGATTCGCTCATGTGCGTTGCCTTCCCAGCCACCCTGAAGAAGGCCGCCGAGCTTGGTACTCCCGTCTACCACCACGGAGTATTGATTGTTGGGAATTGTATCCTAAAGCCAATCATTTAATGATTGTGCTAATGTAAATTGTATATAAATTGATATATTAATAAAAGTTATTTGGCAGTTTATTCATTACAAGAACATCTTCTTAATACTCCTGATTTTAATGAAGCCCTCAGGATCTTCCTTCACGATAAAGGAGGATTTATCTTTGAAGGTCCTCAAAAAGGTTCGCGACCATATGATATACTATGACAGGGTAGGGATGGCAACGGCCCGGGGATGGCTCGGGGCGGTCTATACCATTTCCCGTCCCCGTTAGAAAAAACATCCCCATTCCCCGCCCCGTTAAGCCGTTATAGTTAACGGGGCAGGGACGGGGATACCCGGTCAGGAAAACGGGTACCCAGAGGGTACCCTTTTTCCCATTTACATAAAAATAAAATTTAAAAAATTAAATTAGTTAGGATAAGATAGAGTACAATCGAGAATAACGAAACGATGATATTGATACATGTAAGAGATTCTTTGACTTTTGAAATGGTTTGATTTATGCCTATTAATAAATGCATATTAGCTTTAACAAAATAACAAACTAGATAGGAAATGATCAATCACATTCTAATTGCATTTCAAAAAGAATAATCTACAAAAAAAAAATTATAACTTGGTAGCAAACAATAAGCAACAATCGTAAAAAAAGAATACATTCAAATTTTAAAATAGAGATATCTTTCTTTAAAAATAAAGGATAAATATGAGCATACCAAAGAAAGATAAAGATGTTGGAGGGCGTCGATGGGCAGCGATTGGCAAGTAGATGATGGAGCTATCTGGTTTGATGTTCAGATTCTTCAAAACTTCAGATTAGAAAGAAGAGCAGGAGACGGTTGCGTTACTTGCGTGAGAGAAGGAAGAGCAAGAGATGGGGACAAAAATGGGTAAACGGGATGGCAGATGGGGCATTTAATATAATTTATTTTTTTATTTTTTAATATAATATAATATAATATATATAATATATTTAAAATTTAAATATATTATATTAAGGCTAACGGGGACGGGGATGGGTAAACGGGGATGGGGCATTGAATACCATCCCCGAGCCGTTTACCCGTTTAGCTGTTAATAAAAAATCCCCGTTACCCGTTAACCCATTTAAACCGGGGATTCCCCGACCCATTAAAAACGGTACCGACCGGGTAAACGGCCAAATGGGGAAAATTGCCATCCCTATGACAGGGCCATAGTACTATCAATTATAGGACGTTGTATATCATATTTGTTGGTTGTCCTCTTAACCAAGGAGTGTAGAGACACTGGTATGACATACAGGTGAAAGTGTAGGAGTACATTTCACCGAACGTGACTCATTTCCGGATACTCTACTGTCAAGAGTTAATCCGAGAAGATATAGGTATAAGAATCCTTCAGACCTGAAGATCACAACCAGTGGCTTACAAGCAACTCATTGTACTTAGGTGCCGGACCACCTGATTTCTAATCTAGCTACGAAAGGTTACTGGGTGCAGTCAAGTACTTGTGGTAGTCAGTTGTGGATCAAGATGGAATTTGACCTATCCCGTTAAAAGGAGAAATGCTTGTGTTTCAATTTAGTAAGACCTTGGCCAAGGCACTTCATGTGAAAGTCACATGATTACTAAAATTGAAATCACTTTATGGATTTACTATTTAGAGTTGACAGGCTCTTAAGCCATCCTTAGCATTTGTGGTCAAGAGGATGAATTATACGGTAACTGTTTCTTAGGTTCTTGGAGTTTACTCGATAACTCTTCGACCTATCCGGACGTCGGGTTCCATTGCTAGATGGGCACATCGATTAGTATAGAAAGTTGTTTCTATGCTACCGGCTTAGGTTCGAACCTAGAGAGTCACACGCATAGAAGTTTCTAGGATGATCTGTTTGCTGATCAATGATTGAGAATCATATATATTTAATTAATCAATTTGATTGATTGAATTATCTCAATTGGGTTAAGTACAATTGAATAAGATTCAATTTGGTTTAAGTCTATTAGAAATACTAGTCAATTTCAAATATTGATTTGAAATTAGACTTGATTTGGATTTAAATAGATTCAGGACTAGCCAAATTTGATTTGGGCTTGGACCATGATCTATGTGGGTTTAGTCAAATAAATTCAAATCAGATTAAACCATCACCTAAACCCAAACCTCTCGCATAAGGATCTCATATGATGAGATGGCTAAAATCTCATAAGAATTAAATTCTCATGTAGAATTTAATGCCTAACATTAATTTTCACCGAACGTCGGATTTAGCCACGACTCTTTGGTTTTCATCGAACGTCGATTTAGCCACGTCACCGAACGTCAGAATTAAACCAAACACCGCATCTCCTTGGTTTTCGCCGAGCGTCGGAATTAACCAAGCGCCACGCTTCGGCGTCTCTTTGCTTTTACCAAACGATGGAATTCTTAATGTAAGAATTCAATGTTAAGGCTAAATTAAGAATATAAATAGAGGGCATTCCCTCACCAGAAAACACAGAACAACAATACACGATATGTCATAGATTGTAATTCTAAAAATGTTAGAATAAAAAATTCTGGTGATTCTGGTGTTAGCGGAAGCGTGGTGGATCTTAGAGGAAGATTCAAGTGGGAGGATTCAAGATCCTCAAAGCTGTTTTTCCGCGAGCTAGCACTCCCAGAAATCCAATCATTGGGGCTTCGTGTGGACGATACTAGAGGCCAGACGATTGAACGGCTGCAGAGCAATAAGGATTTACCTACTGTTCTTAAGGTAAGCGATTTGATCCCTAGATCTTAAGGCAGGCTTCAAGATAAGTAGTATGACTAGTCATCTTGAAGATCAAGATATAATCTTGATATTTTTATTTATATGCATATTTTGGATCAATCGATCCTATATACAAGGTAAAGATATGATCTTGATACATGTTAGATAGATTAGTATGTAATCTTTAAAATTCCGCAATGATAATCGTTATCAAAATTTTTAAAATATGCATGCCTCGGGGATTGTTTCTTAAAACAAATGGTATCAGAGCGATGGTTTCATATTGATCTAATTTATTGCATGTAAATTAATGCTCCTATTAATTGTGTAATCAAGGCTAAAACAAATCTCAGGTCTATTCGATCACAGATGGATTGAAAATCCAAATTACCCATTCAATGAGGTATTCTGTGACATATTGCCGTGATAATTTAAATTGATCTTTGGCTTCAAAACACTGATTATACACACTCTCAAAATATGTTTTATATTTGATACATGTTGATGTTATATAAAACATGATATTTGCATGTTTAGTACAAAACATAGATATGATATATGATGGCATGATGTCTATGTTATGAAACATACAAATATTTATGAGAGTCTAATTTGAATGTCAAATGTTAATTCATAATCTCTTTAGATATGATCTAAATATAGGAATTATGAGTAGTAACATAATACATATGATGCTTGATTGAAATATATGATATGTAAACATGAAATATATTTAATCCTTTGGGTTAGCTAAATCGGATCCATAAAGAGTTAGACCCTAAGGTTTAAATCAACTGGACTGTAAGAGTATTTGATCAAATCTAATTAGATTAGGTTAAGAATGCTCTAAATCAAACAATAGTTGTAGTTGATAATGTCCTTCTCTTTGATTAAACCAAATGGAAGTAGATTAGGCTCCGTGGTTGAGCATGAATCTCTTAGATGGTCAAATCAGAATTGGTTAACCATATGATGTCAAGGTGGGTTGTCAAGTTACTCTAGGATCAACGATCGAATGGTTTTTAATTGGGAGCTACTCATATTGATGCGTCTTTAACGAGTTAATGGCATATCCCTCCCATCGATCTCACTCACCTGGTCAATGTGGTGAACCATTTATGATTCAGATCATTTACCTAATTTGGGTTGACCCATGCCTGTAAGAAATCAGTCTGACTGATTTAGGTGCCACTTAACCTGACTTAATCTTGTTTTATTCTACCGATTTCATAGATTCAGTGGAAGAACTTGATTAGTCAATTTATCTTTATATTATTAAAATCCTCTAAAATTATTAGGTCCTTAAAATGAAATAGTTATATGATAACTAGATTATAGCCTCCCATCAAGGTGGGTGATAATGAGTCCGATGTCTTGATAATCATTGGAGGCACTCCATGCCTGGTGCTTGTCAACCATCGGAATTATCATTCATTATATGATAAGTCAGCGTAACTATTAAATAAACAGTCAGGTGAGCCGAGCTTTACTCGGGCTTGGTTGTCTATTGATAGGTTACACTGATTATATCATTTAATGGTTGGACCTAACCAGAACTTTCAGTGGAGGCACTTCATGCCTACTGAAGAGGTATATGGGGCAAAACTGAACACTAAGAATTGTTTGGGGAAACAATTGGTTTTAAACCTACTCTTAGATGCATATGGGTTAGCCAAGCTTCACTTGGGCCTGTATGTAGTTTATGTAGATCTTAGTGCCCGCTAAAGAATTAAGAATAATTCTTCGAATTGGGGTAGAGGCTGCCAATTTGAACAAAATAGTGGAAGAATCTTTAGACTAAAGTCCAAGTCTTTAGAATGAATCAATTTATACTAATAAACTTTAGTTTTTCCTTATGCAGAACATGGCCACTAATTTATCATTAAGGTCCCTATTGGATGTGACAAGTTGAATGGTTCCAATTTCAATAGTTGGTTCAGAAAACTTAAGATCGTCCTTGAGCATGAGAGGATTCTATACATTCTGAATAATCCTGCACCAAAGATACCTAATGCAAACAACCAAAGTTCTGAGAGAGACACTTATCAGAAGTGGCTCAATGATAGAACTAGCGTGCGTTGTATCATGCTAGCAGCAATGAACGATGAATTCGGTCGTCGGTTCGAGAATGCTTAGCTAGAAGAAATCATTCAAGCGTTGAATGAATCTTTTGGCACACCCGACGATGTTGAAAGGCACAAGACTAGTTGTAATTTTCAATGCTCGAATGAGGGATGGATCTCCTATCACTGATCATGTATTATATATGATCGAGAAGATAGAACTCCTAAGCAAGCTCGGCTTTCCCTTACATGAGCAGTTGGGAAAAGATGCGATCCTGAATTCCTTGTCTCCATCCTTCCGACCTTTCCTTACTCATTTTTGAATGACAAAGCCTGCAGTCAACTACCACGGTTTGTTGGGGTTGTTACAGAACTTTGAGAAGGATAACCAGCTCTCTAAGGGTTTGGTTAGTGTGGTTGAAGGATCTAAGGTAGGGCGTAAACCCTTTGGGAAAGGGAAGAAGAAAAAGAATAATAAAAAGGTGCAACATACTAGGACATCTATAAAGGGTCAGATGCAGAAGAAGAAAGTTGATAAAAGTCAAGCTGAATGCTTTCACTGCAAGATGCAAGGGCACTGGAAGAGGAACTGTCATCTTTACATTGCCATACTTGATCAAAATAGGCCAAAGAAGAAAAAGGAGCAAGATGTTGCTCAACAAGGTATTTATATGATAACACCTTGTAATTTTTTTGTATATGATAATCAGACCTGGGTATTGGATACCGGGAGTCCTTTTAACATTTGCAATTCATTGCAGGGACTACAGGTCACTAGAAGATTTGAGGACAATGAAAGATTCCTTAATATCGGCGATGAAGATTAGTTCCAGTTCTGGCATTGGGAGTTCTTGAAATAGTTTTCAATAGAAATGTCATTATACTAAATGATTGTCATTTTTGCCCAACGTTCTTGTTGAACATAATTTCTGTAGGCCTTCTGGCCAAAAGTCATTATGAAATTTCAATAAAGGATGTTACTTTGAATATCATTATGAATGGAGTCACTGTAATAACTGGCCATTTATCTAATGGTATTTATATATTATCATAGCCTGTGAATGCAGTGTACAATTCAAGTAAGCGCCCTAGAACAACTGATGTCACAGACATTTATCTTTGGCACCATTGGCTGGGTCATATCAATAAGAATAGATTAAACAGGTTAACTCAGAGGGCATCCTTCGAGTTGATGATTGTGAATCATTAACTACCTATGAATCATGTCTTCTTGGTAAAATGACCAAGTAATCTTTTACTGGAAAAGGTGAAAGTGCCAAAGAGCTATTGGTCTAGTACATACTGATGTATGTGGATCAATGAGCACTTGTGCCAAGGGTGGATACTATTACTTTATTACTTTTATATACGACCTTTCTAGGTTTGGTTATGTCTATCTTATGAGACATAAATCTGAGTCGTTTGAAATATTCAAACTATATCATAAAGAAGTAGAAAAAAAACAGGAAAATGTATTAAGACCCTTCGATCAGATCGAGGAGGCGAATACCTTTCCAATGAATTTGTAACATATTTAAGAGAGAATGAGATTCTCTCCCAATGGATTCCTCCTGGAACACCGCAGCATAACGATGTGTCAAAAGAAGGAATCGAACTCTATTAGACATGGTTCGGTTCATGATGGGTTTTGCGAGCTTGCCAATATCATTTTGGGGATACGCATTAGAATCAGCTTGTCATATTCTTAATAAGGTTCCAAGTAAGTCTGTTTCTAAAACTCCACATGATATGTGGTATGGACATAAACCGGTTATTACCTATCTGAGAGTCTGGGGGTGTCCGGCTTATATGAAACGTACAAAATCAGACAAACTTGAACCCAAATCTGACAAATATTTTTTTATCGGCTATCCGAAAGAGACCAAAGGATATTACTTCTACAATACTGAAGAACAAAAGTTATTCATTAGTAATAGAGTAGTTTTTCTTGAAAAGGAGTTCCTTAGTGAAGGAACAAATAGCTCTAATGTTGAACTTGAGAAAGTTCATCAAGTAGAAGGAACAACACAAACCAGTGAACCCTTAGAATCTGAGTTGATTAGATCAAACTCAAAACCCATTTTAGATGCACCATTAAGGCAATCTGGTAGAGTACCACATCAACCGGACAGATACTTAGGTTTCTTGGTCCAAATGATGATCTTGTTGAACTCAATGAGAACAACGAGGATCCGATCACCTATATGGATGCTATGCAAAGGACTGACTCTAATAAATGGCTTGAGGCCATGAAATTGAAACTTGACTCCATGAAGACAATAATGTATGGACATTAGTTGACCCACCCGAAGGGATAAAACCCATAGGGTGTAAGTGGGTTTTCAAGAGGAAAAGAGGTAGACGGAAAGGTTGAGACCTATAAAGCACGTCTGGTTGCTAAGGGGTATCGTCAACGTTATGGTATTGACTATGACAAAACGTTTTCTCCTGTGGCAATGCTGAAATCCATTCGGATTATGCTAGCTATAGCAGCACACTTCGATTATGAGATTTGGCAAATGGATGTTAAAACCGCTTTTCTAAATGGTGATTTAGAAGAATAGGTGTATATGATACAACCTGAAGGTTTTATATGAAGATGAGTCTAAAGTGTGCAGGCTACAGAAGTCTATTTATGGACTTAAGCAAGCATCTAGGAGTTGGAACATACGATTTGATAAAGTGATCAAATCTTATGGCTTTATTAAAAATAAAGAAGAACCTTGCATTTATAAATGGGCTAACGATTCTGTTATTGTATTTCTTGTATTATATGTGGATGATATTCTCTTAATCGGGAATGATATCCCTCCATTACAAGGAATAAAGACATAGTTATCATCACAATTCTCCATGAAAGATCTGGGAGAAGCATCATACATCCTAGGGATGAAGATCTATAGAGATAGATCTAAGAGGATGCTTGGTTTATCCCAATCTACGTACATTGACACCGTGCTAAAAAGGTTTAGCATGGAGAATTCCAAGAAAGGCTATCTTTCGATAGGCCATGGAATTCATTTTTCTAAAAAGGATTGTCCGACAACTCCTAATGAAAGAGAATGTATGAGTCGAATTCCATATGCTTCGGTAGTGGGATCGATTATGTACACCATGACATGTATAAGATCAGATGTGGCATACTCACTAGGAGTAGTGAGTAGATACCAATCTGATCCAGAAGAGAAACACTGGTAAGTTGTTAAGACAATCCTTAAGTATTTAAGAAATACTAAAGACCAGTGGTTAGTTATGGAGAGTCCGATTTGAAACTTGTTGGATATACTGATTCCAGTTTCCAATCAGATCATGATGATAGCAAAAGTGTATCGGATTTCATGTTTATCCTGAATGTTGGAGCTGTTTGCTGGAAAAGTTCCAAGCAACATACAGTGGCAGATTCGGTGTGCGAGGCAGAGTATATCGCTGCATCAGATGCTGCGAAAGAAGCTGTGTGGCTGCGAAAGTTCATCTCCGAGCTTGGAGTGACACCTTCCATAGATGGACTAGTCTTGTTGTACAATGACAGCACTGGTGCCATAGCTCAAGCAAAGGAACCACGAGCACATCAGTGCACCAAGCACATACTGTGCCGGTTTCATCTTATTCGAGAGATTGTAGATCGAGGTGACATAAATCTTCAGAAGATTGATGGAAAGGAAAACCTAGGTGACCCATTTACTAAAGCACTAGCATCAAGGAGTTTGACAACTATAAGTTGAAGATGGGTATTAGATACTGTAATGAGTGGCTTTATGCTAAGTGGGAGTTTGTTGGAAATTGTATCCTAAAGCCAATCATTTGATGATTGTGCTAATGTAAATTGTATAAATTGATATATTAATAAAAGTTATTTGGCAGTTTATTCATTACAAGAACATCTTCTTAATACTCCTGATTGTAATGAAGCCCTTAGGATCTTCCTTCACGATAAAGGAGGATTTATCTTTGAAGGTCCTCAAAAAGGTTCATGACCATATGATATACCATGACAGGGCCATAGTACTATCAATTATAGGACGTTGTATATCATATTTATTGATTGTCCTCTTAACCAAGGAGTGTAGAGACACTGGTATGACATACAAGTGAAAGTGTAGGAGTACATTTCACCGAACATGACTCATTTTCGGATACTCTACTGTCAAGAGTTAATTCGAGAAGATATATGTATAAGTATCCTTCAGACTTGAAGATCATAACCAGTGGCTTATAAGCAACTCATTGTACTTAGGTGCCGGACCACCTGGATTTCTAATCCAGCTACGAAAGGTTACTGGGTGCAGTCAAGTACTTGTGGTAGTCAGTTGTGGATCAAGATGGAATTTGACCTATCCCGTTAAAAGGAGAAATGCTTGTGTTTCAATTTAGCAAGACCTTGGCCAAGGCACTTCATGTGAAAGTCACATGATCACTAAAATTGAAATCACTTTATGGATTTGCTATTTAGAGTTGACAGGTTCTTAAGCCATCCTTAGCATTTGTGGTCAAGAGGATGAATTATACGGTAACTGTTTCTTAGGGTTCTTGGAGTTTGCTCGGCAACTCTTCGACCTATCTGGACGTCGGGTTCCATTGCTAGATGGGTACATCGATTAGTATAGAAAGTTGTTTCTATGCTACCGGCTTAGGTTCGAACCTAGAGAGTCACACGCATAGAAGTTTCCTAGGATGATCTGTTTGCTGATCAATGATTGAGAATTGTATATGATTTAATTAATCAATTTGATTGATTAAATTATCTCAATTGGGTTAAGTACAGTTGAATAAGATTCAATTTGGTCTAAGTCTATTAGAAAGACTAGTCAATTTCAAATATTGATTTGAAATTAGACTTGATTTGGATTTAAATAGATTCAAGACTAGCCAAATTTGATTTGGGCTTGGACCATAATTTATGTGGGTTTAGTCAAATAAATTTAAATCAGATTAAACCATCACCTAAACCCAAACCTCTTGCATAAGGATCTCATATGATGAGATGGCTAAAATCTCATGAGAGATTAAATTCTTATGTAGAATTTAATGCCTAACATTAATTTTCACCGAACGTCGGATTTAGCCACGACTCTTTGGTTTTCACCGAATGTCGGATTTAGCCACGTCTCTTTGGTTTTCACCGAACGTCGGAATTAAACCAAACACCACGTCTCCTTGGTTTTCGCCGAGCATCGGAATTAACCAAGCGCCACGCCTTCGGCGTCTCTTCGCTTTTACCAAACGACGGAATTCTTAATGTCAGAGTTCAATGTTAAGGCTAAATTGAGACTATAAATAGAGGGCATTCCCTCACCAGAAAAACAGAACAACAATACACGATATATCGTGGATTGTAATTCTAAAAAGGTTAGAAAAAAAATTCTGGTGATTCTGGTGTTAGCGGAAGCGTGGTGGATCTTAGAGGAATATTCAAGTGGGAGGATTCAAGATCAGCAAAGATGATTTTCCGCGAGCTAGCACTCCCGAAAATCTGATCATTCCGGGCTTCGCGTGGACGATACTAGAGGCCGGACGATTGAACGGCTGCAAAGCAATAAGGATTTACCTACTGTTCTTAAGGTAAGTGATTTGATCCCTAGATCTTAAGGCAGGCTTCAAGATAAGTAGTATGACTAGTCATCTTGAAGATCAAGATATAATCTTGATATTTTTATTTATATGCATATTTTGGATCAATTGATCCTATATACAAGGCAAAGATATGATCTTGATGCATGTTAGATAGATTAGTATGTAATCTTTAAAATTCCGCAATGATAATCGTTATCAAAATTTTTAAAATATGCATGCCTCGGGGATTGTTTCTCCCAACATTGATTCCTTCCGCCAGTTGGAGAGGGCTTTTTGGCCCATTTGATGCTTGCTGGAAGATTTCAAGGGTAGCAGATAGCCTCTTCGCCGTCCAGCAGAAGAGCGGTGAGTCCCTGTGGGATTATGTCCTCGGTTCAAGGAGGCGGCTCTGGAGGTCTACAATCTTGAAGACTCGGTGGTCACTTTGGCCTTGAAGTGAGGGCTTCACCCGTCTCGCTTCGCGTACTCCCTCGACAAGAAGCCACCCGGCTCCTACGCCGAGCTCTTGACCCGCGCTCAAAAGTACATTCGAGCTGACGAGGCCGACTTCTCCCGGCGCGAGGCTGCGGGAACGCCCCCAAGAAACCGGCCTGACCGGAGCCTATCGAAGCTCGCTCCAGAAGACCTGAGCCTCCTCGCCGGCCAGACAACCGTCCCCGAGCCCCTGCGCCAAGAGATGGACCCTACACCCCACTGCTTGCCCCGATATCTCATATCTTGCTCGAGATTGAAGGGGAGTCTTATCTTCAGCGCCCTTCTCCAATGAACCTGAAGATCCCTCGTAGCAAGAACCTCTATTGTCGCTATCACCGAGATCATGGTCATGATACTGACGAATGTTGCCAGCTGAAGAAGGCTATCAAAGACCTTATCCAGCAGGGCCACCTGGGAAAGTTCATCCAGAGGAACAACCCGGGAGCTCCTGACCCGTCAGTGCCCCCACCGCCGATGATCGACAATGCCCCAACGGAGAAGATGGTGGCAATGATTTCCTGGGGGGCAGGAGGCCCGCCGAGAGGCCGAGAGGGGAGGGGGAGTCGGATTCTGTAATTCCTTTCTTTAAAAAGGACTTAGAGGTGGTAGTAAACAAAAATGATGACAGCGTCATCGTATCCATGACGATCGCTAAACATCCTGTAAAGAGAATTCTAGTTGATAGTGGGAGCTCTGTGGATGTTTTAAACTATGACGCTTTTGTTCGCATGAACCTGTCACCCGATCTACTCCGGCCCGTCGCCACGCCCCTGATAGGGTTTACTGGAGATTCAGTGAAAGTCGAGGGGGAGGTCACTCTCTTTGTGACGGCTGGCACAACCCCGTGTCAAAGTACGGTTTTCATGAAGTTCTTGATGGTTCGTGTGCCCCTTTCTTACAATGCGATCCTCGGGAGGCTCGGGCTCAATCTTTTGGATGCTGTCATATCCACTAAGAGGCTCCTCGTGAGGTTTCCTATCGGCGAAGGAGTCGGGGAGATGCGGGGAGAGCAGAATCCACCTTCACTTTGCTACCACATGGCCCCTAGTCCGCAGGGGACGGCATCCGTGCTGTAAGTAGGGACTCGAACTCTGGTTTTCTAGCTTTCTTCCTACTAGCAAAAATCCTAACTGTCTCAGCTCCCTTCTGCTGAGCAGTTCTTGTCTGATCCCAAGTGACTAACTTGAGCGTCGGAGGGTTCCCACCGGAACATCCGGTCTCGGGGACTTTTTCTTGAGGGGTCCAAAAAGAAGGATTTCATCTTCCGATGCTTGAAGAAGGTGACTTAGCGTCATCAATTAGTTCTCACCACCGATTGATGGTGTTGGCTTGCAGGAAGAAAGAAGAGAGGAAGTGAGATAGAGCCAGCTTGATGAAAAAGAGAGAGAACAAGAGGGAGGATATCGGACAACTAAATGAACATGAAACGCATAGCTCATTTGTCTTGTCCTCAGCATGAGTGGAAAAACCAAGTCCCTGTCATCACACGTCAGTTGCATTATTATAGCCATCCCTTTGCCAAACCATGGCTAGGATTTTCTGCAGTCTTCCTTGGTGAATTGCTTTTGTCCAGGCTAGAAAGGTTTCAGAAATAATTAGAGGCAGGAACAGAAGCAGCTGAAGTGGGACATCTATAATTTGTCTGTTTGGTAAAATGCTTTCCCCCCTAGTTTGTAAGTGATAAGAGTCCAAAAAGGTTTTGCCAAATCCTATTTTACCCCTTGGAGGTTGAAAGATATCTTGAGAGAAAAATTAGCAGTATCATTCCCACAATCAAAAATATGCATAGCATTAAGAAATAGATGTCTACTTAGTCATCCAACTAATGAGTTAGTGAAAAATTAATTTTTCAAACCAATTAAAATAATATTTATATTGGATCTCATACATGCATGCAGTACTTTCTAGCTAGCAACCATTATCCAAATTATCTACATATTTTATGATCATTCATTGTAAAGTACATATGTAAATAATTTGCTTTGTTTTACAATATAATGGCGGTGGGCGCTCAAAATTTGTGATATATCTCATAGTTTATTATCCTTGTAGACAGTTCAATAGTGTTGTGATGAGGGTGCGTATGATATTTTTTTTTTCTTTTTTCTTTTATATAAAATTAATGGTGTCCCTATCCTTTCTAATTTTAATAAAGATGAAATTTGATTTTTGCATGTCTTGATATATATATATATATATATATATATATATATATATATATATCACAGACTACAAGCTAGTTTGATAAGATATATACACGTGATCTTTTGGAAGTGAATGGATTTATATATTCATCACTTCTTAAAAACACTTAGATGATTAGGTTGAGGTTGGTAGCAGCCCTTCTCATCTATACCCGTGATTTCTTGTCCCCAGACTTAGCCTCCTGTCATTGCCTCTAAGAGTCTGGCTTCATGAGGAATCTCTCTCGTATCCTTGTGTCGGCATAGTATTGTCCTACAACAAAACATCAAGTACCCACGCTTCAACAAGAGCAGCCAAACAGAACCCAGCGAAGGGTCACGATCAAATGAGAGGAGCCTGAAGATTGAAGGACAGAAGTAATAATGAGGAAGAAGAAGGGAAAGGAAACAAATGAGGGAGTTGAAGAAGCGTTTGAATCTTCAACTAAGATCATGAGCACAGCCCCAAAATTCCTTGCCATAATAAGACCATGAAACGTTATCATGGAGGTGACGGTCCCGTCCTACCCTTTTCAATCGTTTTCCAGGTCTATATCATTGGGCTCACAGCATTCTACGCCGGCTTCAAACCGGAAATGAAGTGTTTCCACCACCAAATCCCACAACCATTGCCTCTTAGTTGAATGTCTTACATGCCCTTGAATTATGATCGTTGTGAGAGGGTAAGCCCCTGGCAAGAGGAAAGAGTACTGGAAGCGATGTTAAGCTGCTTTGCCCCCTGCATTGGTGCCAGCTGCCAGTCTCAATTTGATTAGAAAATAGAACCTCAAAACTGCACCTACAATGCATGAGAAATAAAAAGAAATAAAGATTTCAAAACTATTAATTGACTTTTTGATCAAATTATTTTTTTAAAAAAATGCAAATATATCATAAATAAAAAAATGTCAATGGATTCAATAGTAAAGATGGGTAGAAGAGAAAATATTCAAGGTTTTTTTTTTTAAAAAAAACAAGTAGACTTTAGAAAAAAAGAAAGATGATAAATAATTAAAGTTCAAATTAGAAAAAATAGTAGTTAAAAAAATTATTACAAAAATTTCATGTACCTTAACCAAATGAAAATAATGAAAGCAACATTTTTTTAAGATCAATTTAAAATTCCATCAAAATTCCAATCTACCTTAGCTATTATATGCTTATGTCTTTGCAATTTTCAAGCTTTGAGCTAGGTTAAAATTTAAATAAAATTTTAAATTAGGCCAAAGCTCAACTTGAATTCGAAAACAAATCCATCTTGAAGCCTAGATAGACACGACTGTAATAAACCTAAATAAATCTAATCCGATTAAAGCAAATTCTTCTTGTATCGCTTTCGTTTGTCTATATCATTGTTGTACTCACTATTGATAGCAATAAAGGTGAGGGCCAACCTAAATTAGCTAGGGTGGCATGGCCATAAGTTATTAAAGCTTAAGGTCCAACCAATGGCCATGAAAGAGGTAGGAAGAGATGGATTGGAGAAGAGGAAAAGATGGATTGGAGAAAAGAGAGAGATGAAATAGGAAGAAACCAATAGTGGTGGTGGTGGTTGGAGAATGGTACTATCTTAGTATCACTCACTAATCAAGGCTCTTGTTATCAAAGTGGTTGCCACTAAGGATAGAAAAATAGAGAGAAATCAAAATGAAATGGTGGTGGTGGCGGTGGGTAGGAAGGAGGATCTAATCATTATGATGGTACTTGTTGAGAAGTAAGTCTAAACCACAATGCTAGAAAAAGGTAGGAGATGAAGAGATTGAAGGAGATTCAACAAATAAGGGTGATATATATTGGTTTAGATAAGTTGAGATAAATTTCTAGTAAAATAATTTTGGGATAACTACAATTTGGACCTCATTGTTTGAGGGATTTTTTAATTTAAACTCTGAAATTAGTAAATATCAAAACGAATCTTAAGGTTTTTTTTGTTGCACATGAAACCCTTCATCGATGTGGAGTTAAATGACTTTACTTTATTAACATGTGCAATACATGTGCTAACCTTTTTAGCTTATAATAGGAATTAATCAATGCGCTTGCAAGGTAAGTAGTTTT
This sequence comes from Calamus simplicifolius, assembly GCA_900491605.1. Classification (NCBI taxonomy): domain Eukaryota; kingdom Viridiplantae; phylum Streptophyta; class Magnoliopsida; order Arecales; family Arecaceae; genus Calamus; species Calamus simplicifolius. Next base: position 326,035 of record UESW01004534.1, on the reverse strand, counting down.
TTGGTGGGTGGGTTGCTGGATAATATTAGAGGATGTTCGCTATTGAAGTCACTTGACCTTAAGGCAATTGGCTCACTGACAACCTTTTTGAAACAAAGTGGAAGCTTTTTATGTGTAGATACTAGAGCTTAGGCTCAAATTCTTTTTCCATCAAAGTTTCATTGTGAATTAGAGAAATGAAAAGTTTAGAAACTTAGGATTTGTTGAGAAATAGGTTTTTTGTTTAGATTTTAAACTCCATTTGTAAACTTTAGTTGGCAAAATGATTAGATTTCTTTCCAAATGGATATGGAACTTACCAAAATCGACGGGTGCTTAAAAGCCACTTGGAGGTGGATTTCAATAGAAATCCTTTGATAGGTAATCTTCCATCATGGATTTTTAAATCGGGTTTGTATAGTATTTCAATTTCAGGAAATAAAATGAGTGGCTCTATACAAATTCTTATTACTACTTAGGAGACCATGAAGTCATTAGATTTATTTAGTAATGAGTTTTTGGTGAAATTTCAGTTGATCTTGAGAGCAGTCATGGCTTGTAGTTTGTAAACTTATATTAGAATTTATTGTTTGATTCTCTCCCAACAAGTGTTGGGAGTTGAAGTTGATATAGATTCTTAGTTAAGTGCAAATAAACTTATTAAAAGCATACTACAAGAGAGAGGAAAAACAATCTCTTTGTATAAGCTGAATCTGGATAAGAATTCATTTAGATTTCTAACTTAGATTGGAAATTATTCTCCCCTCTCATCTTTCAAGTTCTTTTTCTTTGCTTGTTGCATTTTTGATATTTTCCATCTTTATAGCTTTTGATCCATTTTATATAAATTTTATTGATTTAGAGATTGATTATAAGTTTTCTCATCTTTAGATAAAATCCTCCCTCTTATCTCTCTCTCTCTCTCTCTCTCTCTCTCTCTCCCTCACCCCTCTCCTTATTCCTCTTTCACTATTTTTAAGTGTGTTGGACTTTCTTTTTATGGCTATCTAAACCATATTCTAATTGTTTAGGCACCCTCTCAAGGTAGCTTTCCGACCTTTCCCAACTTGTCTCCTTCAACATCTCTCACAACCTCTTCTTAGGTGCTGAAAATTCTTAAACAATATCCTTATTTCTTTCATCTTTGATAACCTTGGCCTTTGTGGTTCCATTGTTAATTGTTCCTACCCCACTATCCTCCCTAAGCCCATTGTCCTCAACCCCAACCCTCCTTGCCCCAGCTCTTCCAATCCAGTCTTCTTCCTTAGGAACCTCCTCACATGATCATCTTATGTATTTCTACTTTATTGCCATTGAAGCTACTACTTTAATCGCTTTTAGTATTATCATTGTTACCATCCTAAATCTTTGAGTTTATTCATCAGCCACTTTCCAGTTTGCTATAGTCTTAGCTCTTTTTGATTATTATTATAGCCACTTTCCTCGGACTAAAGCAAACTTTGGCAAGCATTAGGGAGTTGAAATAATGCAATGGTAGGCCAGAAAGGTTAGTGCATGTGCTAACAAAGTAATGCTGTCTAACTCCAGATAGATAGAAGGCTTTATATGTAATAACTAAAAAACCTTCTTTATATGTAACAACTAAAAAGCCTTAGTGTTTTTTTATATTTTATTAATTTTAGGGTTTAAGTTGAAAGCCCTCTAAACTATAGGGTCCAAATTATAATTATCCTAATAATTTCTTTCCTTCCATTCTAGATAACTACATTAAGTCTAAGAGTTTGAATGATTATCCTAAATTTAGGGATAATGTAGCTCTTGTTGTTGTAGCATCATCAATTTTTCTACTTTTTTTCTTTAAAATTTTTATAAATTTTGGAAACAGTGGTGCTTCCTAAATTTATTTTTTCTAATTTATTTAATAATATAGAGACATTCTTGGTTTACTAAATCGAGTATCTCTTTTACCAATAGAGAGTCTCACTTTCATTTTTTCAATGTAAATAGCATAATATGTGGTGTTTCTTTTTCTTATTAGTTTTATTTACTTTTAAATTTATATACAATAGGTGTTAAGCTTCATCTATTGGCACACTTATCTATGAATGGGGGATCTCACTTCAGAAGATCATAACTTGTATGATTTTCTAAAATCTCTTCTAAATATCTTCACATCAACTAACTTTGAAAAAATAGTCATTGTCATTCCATAAATTGATAAAATTTATATTTAATAAAATCTAGCTATGTTGCTTTCATTCAATCTTACTATTTCATGAAATTATTTATTATTATTAGAAGTGTTTTTAACAATGATATTTCTTAGGATTAAAAATATCATATTCTACAACAACAATAATGAAAGTTAAGCCTTAATTTTAAAGTAGTTAGGGTCGATTATATGAAGTTCTTTTCTTTATCTTGTTCAATTTAGAGATATACTTTCTATAAGATATATTGTTTTTAATAATCTCATACTCTAGAAATTGAAATAATTTTTTTGATCAATTAGTAAATCCTAGCCAATGGTATAATAGTTGGTTATTGGTGAATACTAACCAAAAGTTATTAGTTGGCATCAATATGCCTTAGCTAATAAGCTTATTGATTAATGGATGGTACAGTAGTTAGTTTCTAGTTAGTTGATAATAAAACAATCTTATTAAGTCTCTTAACTTTTTCATCATGTTCAAGTATTCTCAAATATATCCTAGTGCATTAAAGTGTTTCTAATTATATTTAGTATTTCTCCAAATAAATATTTTCAATAATTTTACATGAAAAGACATGTATCTTAATGATACTAGTTACTTTGAAAAAATTAAAATATTTTAAAATAAAGCTTTGAGAGTCCATGCTAGCATGTGTCTAGTCCTATGTTGATTATATATTAAGAAAATCTTAAATACTTACACACAATTAAGGATTCTAAATAATTATTGACTTATCTTATGAGTGGGTCATTGCTACAAATGTTATTAGATTAGACTCAAGCAATAGCCTACGTGGGCTAGGGATATAGTAGATACACTCTTTTGGGTTTGGACTCTTAAGCTAATAAAAAAGTCAAAATTTAAATGAAGAAGGTATGTGAAAGCTTGTACAAGAGACCTTAGGTATATCTGTTGTGCATTAGAGAGATCGTAACTATATATATAGGACTTAGGAACCTAAATAACCTCTTGATGATTTTTTTTTTTAATGTGAGGTGCTAGGTTGTATTATCTCTTATAAGATATTATTGCTAAGTACTAAAGTTTTAATAATATAATTCTTTATTTCTTTCATTGTCCTATTTTTCTAATATTATATTGTTTGCTATGTTTGACCATGTATTATGTAAGTTGCGTAGGTTGTTCACCTATTTTTACTATTTTAAAGTGAAAGCATACTAGAATTTGGAAGTGTTTTGTGTTCTACTTTTGAGAAGGATCTAATGTTGCTTTAAGAGCGTTAAGGTAAGGTTTATTATAGGTCTGAAAAATAAAAATTTGGTTAAGATTTAGCTTTTCTCTATTTATACAAATGGTTATTTATTCTATAATCATATATGTTGATGTCAAATCACCGTTCTCGAGCATCCACGAGCATTCGGTCGCCTCTTCCAGCGAGCCCAGGATCCTTCGGCGAGCTCCTCGTGCATGGAAGCCCGCAAATAAGTCCCAAGGACCGAAGATTCCGGCGGGAACCCTTCAACGCTCAAGTCAGTGCTTTGGGCAATAGCCGTGAGCTTGAGAAAGCTCGAAAGAGAGAAAAAGAGAGAGGCTTAGAGCTCTCTGTGAGCAAGAATGAGTGTTTAAGAGTATGGTGAGTTATCAGTTACCTCATCGGGGGTCTCTCTTACCCATTTTATCCTTTTACCCATTTTATCTGTGAGACTTGGGGCATGATCACTTGTTAAAGCATTTATAATGGTGGCAGCAATGGCAGGGCTTGCTTCTTAGTGGCATATCAGAAGTGCAGGCCATGTCCCGTCAAATATCGGTGGCTGTATAGTTGGCAGGTACTGCTTAGTTTGGACAGCTGTTGCAGGCTGCTGCAGGGCATGGCCGATCATTATGGCGTTTGCTAGATGTGTCCCTCATGCCATACTTCCGTTGCCCATGTGCGGACAGTGATGGGCGATAAAGTCGAGCATGTGGGCCCCACAGTATAGCCGCTGAGATAGAAGATGAAGCTTGGAGTTGAAGCCGGCTTTGCCCCTCGCAGAGCATTGATTATAGAGTACGTGCATGGCACTGTTCATGACCTTGGATGAGCTCCAGAGAAGGTCGTGGGTGAACACTTGCATGATCGAGCACTGTTCATGGCTGAGGCCGAGGCTGAGGGGGCCGAGCACTATTCATAGCGAGCACTATTCATGGCCGAGGCTGAGGCTGAGAGGGCTGAGCACTGTTTATGGCCAAAGCCGAGGCTGAGGGGGCGAGCACTATTCATGGTCGAGGCCAAGGTTGAGGGGGTCAAGCACTGTTCATGGCCGAGCACTGTTTATGGCCAAGGGGAAGAGGCCGAGAGGGTGTCTTCCTGAGGCCGAGGGGGTGTCATGATGAGGTCGAGGGGAAGAGGCCGAGGCTGAGGGGCTGTCTTGCTAAGGTCGAGGGGGAGAGGCCGAGGGGTTATCTTCCTGGGGGTGACTCCAGAAACGATTGGTCCGATTCCGATGAGATTACCGTTGCCCATGGGGCTTATTGGCCCCATCAGATTGCCCCCACACTCCTGAGTTTGTGCGACCATATGCGTTGCATTCGCCAAGCGAAAGGAGTGTATGAATTGTAATATCTTTCTTTTGCACTTGTCTCTACATGCCAGCTTTGGATAGTTTTCGTCTGCCTTGCGTGGACTTGTGACCACGTCTGCATGCTCTCTTGTGCTTTTGTCTGCTCAAAGACTTTAAGTAATGTTGGAGGTAAATTGATTACCTTAGAGTGGCTGGGAGTAGCCAGTAATTCTCTCCCGATGTAAGGTCTGGAAGTAGATGCCTGTCAATTGTGAGTTGGGAAGTTGGCCTCTCCCTACTATGAGCTGACTTTGGGTCTTCTACTTTTGACATAAAATTTGAAGGTGGATGCCCATCAATTATGAGCTGGGGAGTTGGCCTCTCTCAACTGTGAGTTGTCTTGGGGTTCTTCTTGGATGGCTGAAAGTGACCAGCGATATGTTGCAAGTATATAATTTAGATAAAGGTCTTACCCGGTTGGCCATTAGCCATTGAGACAGATTTGAAACCACTGAGGCTAAAATGAAGCCGTTAAGACTGTGATGATGCCGTTGAGACTGTGACGAAGCCGCTGAGGCAAAGTTGAGGCCATCGAGAGCCTTTTGAATCCCGGAAGGTGACCCAAAAGTCGCTGAGATGGGCTATGCTCGGGAGCCTTTAACCCCGAAGGGTGACCTAAGGGTGCTTGGATTAGGCTCAGGTGCCTTTTGAATCTCAAAGGGTGACCCGAGAATCATTGTGATGGAACCATGCTTGGGAGCCTTTAACCCCGGAGGGTGACTTGAGGGTGCTTGGACCAGGCTTAGGTGCCTTTTAACTTCGGAGGGTGACTTGAGAGTTGAGAGTTGTCAGGTGCCTTTTAACCCCGGAGGGTGACCTGAGAGTTGAGCGTCGTCAGGTGCCTTTTAACCCCAGAGGATGACCTAAGAGTTGAGAGTCGTTAGGTGCCTTTTAACCCTGGAGGGTGACCTGAGAGTTGAGAGTCATCAGGTGCCTTTTAACCCCGGAGGATGACCTAAGAGTTGATAGTCGTCAGGTGCCTTTTAACCCTGGAGGATGACCTGAGAGTTGATAGTCGTCAGGTGCCTTTTAACCCCGGAGGGTGATATGAGAGTTGAGAGTCGTTAGGTACCTTTTAATTCCGGAGGATGACCTAAAAGTTGAGAGTCGTCAGATGCCTTTTAATCCCGAAGGTTGACATGAGAGTTGAGAGTCGTTAGATGCCTTTTAACCCCAAAGGGTGACCTAAGGGTGCGTGGACCAGGCTCATGTGCCTTTTGAACCCTGAAGGGTGACCTGAGGGTGCGTGGGCCAGGCTCAGGTGCCTTTTTTTTTTTGTACCGACGATCTTTGTTGCCAACGCTGGAGTCAGTCTTTGTTGCCAAGCTGGCCTTGGGCTTAGGTGCTGATGCTGAAGTCAGTCTTTGGTGCCGAGCTGGCCTTAAGCTTAGGTGCTGATGCTGGAGTCGGTCTTTGATGCTGAGCTGGCCTCAGGCTTAGTTGCTGATGTTGGAGTTAGTCTTTCTGCAATGTATTCAAGTATTAATGAAAAGAAGCTTTTCTCAAAGTATAGTATACTTAGCTTTTGCAGCTTTTTGGCCTTTGCGTCATGTTCGATGACACTGGGGGTCATCATAGAGTCGGGATAGAGAGATTTTTTCAGCTTTTTCTGGTGTTGGATTAGGGTATTTGCGGAGGCGAAGAAGACTATTCGAGAGTGGAGGAGAACCTGCATTGTTGGTCTCTTTTGGCATTAATGGAGCCCTGACATCTGAGTACAAGGAAGGCTATAATAACCCCTCCACCCAGCATCCTCTCTTTGTCCTCCTGCTAGCACCAAACTTCCTTGGCCTCATGCATTAAATCTCGTTTATTTAAGTTTGCATGGCATGACACTGGGCTGGGATTTGGACCACGTCCTCCCCACCTTGCGCAGCCAGGCCAAGACCTTACTTCTTGGAGGGATCCTGACCGAGAAGATGTGTCGGGTGATGATGATGATGTGGCACTTGATGCAGATGGTTCAGAGAAAGAAAAAGCAGCCAGGAAGGAGTGCTGATCAGCTCCTTGTTGGCCGAAGATAGCCCCAGGACTGCTCACCTCTTGTGGACTACGACTGTCCGAGTAGAAGAGACGGTCATTGTGAAGTATCTTTGAAGGAATTTGTCTCCTATTGATTTGGATTCATTAGCCTACTGGTGGTCTGCTTCCTAGGGAACCAGGGAACCAAGTTGATTGGAGTGGAGGTATCGCTACCCTTGCTCGGGCTTCCCCTCGCATCGCCATCCGTAGGAGAGGAGGTCGTTTGGACGGCGAGTGGTAGCGCTCTTGCTAGTGAGCTCTTTCTTTTGAGCTTGAAGATGCTCATGCTGATGAGCTTGATGGCAGTGAGCTTCTTGCTGGGGAGATCTTCCGCGGGATGGATGATGGCTGGCCTAAGAAGCAACTAAAGAGGGAGCGAAAGCTCTTGCTGGCTACTATGTGGCCATAAAATACCTCTCCTGGAGCTTTTGGATAACTTTCATTAATGCTCAAATTTGCAGGGCAAGGGTGGCATGCTGTTTGGCTTGATGTGGTAACGATGGTGAAGCCAAGAGCTGGCTTCCTGTTGTGCAGCCCATTGAGGGTGCCCCTCAGCATGACTAGCGAAAGCTTTTTGGGCTCTTGGCATCACATCATTTTGATCCACTATTTTGATATAAGGGGGATGAGGATCTGCAAGCTAGCATTGCTGACGATCCATGCTCTGCCCTCCTTCCTGGTATGCCAATCTGTTGATGCCAAATCACTATCCTCAAGCATCCGCGAGCATCCGATCGCCTCCTCCAACGAGCCCGGGATCCTTCGATGAGCTCTTCGTACCTAGGAGCCTGCAAACAAGTTCCGGGGATCGGAGATTCCGGCGGGAACCCTCCGACGCTCAAGTTAGTGCTCTGGGCAACAGCCGTGAACTTGAGAAAGCTCGAAAAAGAGAAGAAGAGAGAGGCTTAGAGCTCTCTATGAGTAAGAATGAGCATTTAAGAATATGGTGAGTTATTAGTTACCTCGTTGGGGATCCTTCTTACCCATTTTATCTATGAGACTTGGGGTATGATCACTTGTCAAAGCATTTATGATGGTGGCAACAATGGCAGAATGGCAGGGCTTGCTTCTTAGTGGCATGTCAAAAGTGCAGGCCATGTCCTATTAAATGTGGGTGACTGCATAGTTGGCACGTACTACTTGGTTTGGACAGCTGTTGTAGGCTGCTGCAGGGCGTGACCGACTGTTATGGCATTTGCCAGATGTATCCCCCACGCCACACTTCCATTGCCCATATGCGGATAGTGATGGATGATAAAGTCAGGCATGTGGGCTCCACAGTGTAGCCGCTGAGGCAAAAGATGAAGCTTAGAGTTGAAGCCGACTCTGTCCCTCGTAGAGCATTGATTATAGAGTACGTGCATGGCACTATTCATGCTCTTGGATGAGCTCCAGAGAAGGTCGTGGGTGCACACTTGCATGGCCGAGGCCAAGGCTGAGGGAGCCGAGCACTATTCATGGCCGAGGCTGAGGCTGAGGGGGCCGATCACTGTTCATGGCCGAGGCCGAGGCTGAGAGGGCCGAGCACTATTTATGGCCGAGGCCGAGGCTAAAGGAGCCGAGCACTGTTCATGACCGAGGCCGAGGCTGAGGGGCCAAGCACTATTCATGGTCGAGGCCGAGGCTGATGGGGCCTAGCATTGTTCATGGCCAAGCACTATTCATGGCCGAGGGGAAGAGGCCGAGGGGGTGTCATGTTGAGGCCGAGGGAAAGAGGCCGAGACCGAGGGGCTGTCTTGCTGAGGCCGAGGGGGAGAGGCCGAGGGGCTGTCTTTCTGGAGCCAACTCTAGAAACAACTGGTCCGACCCCGGTGAGATTATCATTGCCCATGGGGCTTATTGGCCCCATCAATATATATTAAAAATTTAACTTAATAATTATGTGCTTCCTCATCAATCAATTGAATTGAATTCAGATTATTGTTTCATGAAAATTGTTGTCACACTTGGGACTTGGTAGACCTAGGTTTTGAATAATGGCATATCAGCCTATTCCTTTTTATGTTGGACATTGATCTCTGATAGCATTCCTAATTAATTGTATTTTATTTAAACCCATCTGATATGACTGATCCCAACGTCGTCAGAAAAGATAACGGCAGTCACTGTCATTCCCCCCACCCCCACCCCCGGGGTCGGGGGGTGGGGGCCATCATTTCTTAACCCCCGGGGTGCATCGTCATTCCCCACCCCCGGCACCCCCTCGGGGTCGGGGGTGGGGCCATCATTTCTTAACCCCCGGGGTGCATCGTCATTCCCCCACCCCGGCACCCCCTCGGGGTCGGGGGTGGGGCCATCATTTCTTAACCCCCGGGGTGCATCGTCATTCCCCACCCCGGCACCCCCTCGGGGTCGGGGGTGGGGCCATCATTTCTTAACCCCCGGGGTGCATCGTCATTCCCCCACCCCGGCACCCCCGGGGTCGGGGTTGGGGCCATCATTTCTTAATCCCCGGGGTGCATCGTCATTCCCCCGCCCCTGGCACCCCCTCGGGGTCAGGCCGTCACTTCTTAACCCTCGGGGTGCATCGCTAACACGCTACTCAACTACTGAGAAAAACGGCAACTATCAGGATGCACGGTGCTCACACATGATTTTCAGCACATGGCTGTGCCTGGCCGTGGTACCATTCGGTACTCCTGTGATTGTGCCCCAATACGGAGGGCCATGCCTCATAACGATGTTTGGCGTGTTGCATGCCCCTGTGCATGACCATGCCTTACCGCAGCATATCACCCAGTACCTCCTGTGATTGTGCCCCCGTACGGAGGGCCATGCCTCATAACGACGTTTGGCGCGTTGCATGCCTCTGTACGCCACCATGCTTTACAAGGGAGTACGACTCGCTGCCTCTGGCAATGGAGCCCAGTCATATCCATCGGGGACGATACAACAGAGATCTTTTAAAGCAGCAAGTCACGGTATTCGGAGAGGTATAAAAGACACACATTCACGCTGTAAGTGGGATCCGAACTCTGGTTTTTCTGAGCTTTCTTCCTCCCAGCAAAAACCCTAACCGCCTCAGCTCCCCTTCGCTGGAGCGGTTCTTTATCTGAGCCCAAGCAGCTAACTTGATCGTCGGAGGGTCCCCACCGGTGTCGCCGGTCCCAGGGGACTTCTTGCAGGACCTCGAGGAGAGAGACGTCCGTCGTCCCCGACGCTCGAGGAGGGTGTCTTGGCGTCATCAGATTAGGGGGGGATAAGAAAGACTTCGAACCAGCGGCTTTTCTCTCTCTTGTCTTCAAGACCTTGAAGCTATGGTGACAACTCGAACAAAAGGAGTTTCGGCCGATCGCGCTGGGGGGCAGCGCTGCGGGGCTGGTCCACCCGCGGAGGCCCCCCCGGCTCTCGTATCTTGTTTCCCAGAGCCTCCGAACCTCCAGGGGGCAGGGCCTTCTGCTCCACAGAATGACGCCCCGGCGTCTGCTCACAGCCACTTCAAGAAGATCGATTTACAGCCCTGGCCACCCAGGTCCAGTCGCTGGCGGCGGTGGTCAAAGACATGCAGCAGCGGCAGCAGCCAGCGGCCTTGCGGCAACCGGAGCCGAACCCGTCTGTCCCTGGAGTGATGCAGCCTAGCCAGCACTCCTCCCGCCGAAGATCGCCAGTCCCTACGGAGCATCACCGCCGATCCCCGCCAAGCCGCATCACCGCGAGGCATCCAAAAGGCCCTGGTCTCCTTCTCGCCACGCCAGCGTCTCTCCAAAGCGGCGGCACGGGAAGGAGGCAGAGCGCCCGCGCCGGCATCGCCGCCCCCGTTCCTCTTCTAAATCTTCGGGGGAGGGCTCCTTTGACGGCCGAATGCCCCGCCGAGCTGAGCGTCGAATCGAGGAGTGCAATCAGAAGTTGGAAGAACTTAGCCGTCGAATCACCCACCTGCCGGAGACTGACTATGACAGTCGGCCTCCCCTGTCCCGCCGCATCATGGAGGAGCCAATCTCCACCCGGTTCCGCCTTCCTCAGCTGGACCCATACGATGGGACTACGGACCCCCTGGACCATTTGAAAAGCTACAAGGTGCTCATGCAAGTTCAGGGGGCCACTGACTCCCTTATGTGTGTGGCCTTCCCTGCTACCCTGAAAAAAGCTGCCCGGGCCTGGTATTCTCGCCTGCCGCCACGGAGCATCGACTCCTTTCGCCAGCTGGAGAGGGCTTTTCTGGCCCACTTTGACGCCTGCCGGAAGATCCCGAGGGTGGCAGACAGTCTGTTTGCCGTCCAGCAGAAGAATGGCGAGTCCCTGCGAGACTATGTCGCCCGGTTTAAGGAGGCCGCCCTGGAGGTGTATAACTTGGAGGATTCAGTAGCTACCTTGGCTTTGAAGCGGGGGCTTCGCCCTTTCCGCTTCGCATATTCTCTTGACAAGAAGCCGCCGGGCTCCTACTCCAAACTTTTGATCCGCGCCCAGAAGTACATCCGGGCGGACGAAGCTGACTTCTCCCGGCGTGAGGCCGGCGGGAATATACCCCGGAGGCCAACCCAGCCGGAACCTGCGGAAGCCCGCCCCAGGAGGCCTGAGCCTCCTCGCCGACCGACAACCGCCCTCGACCTCCAGCGCCGAGAGACGGGCCTTACACTCCATTGCTTGCTCCCATATCCCAGATCCTGCTCGAGATCGAAGGGGAGCCCTACCTGCAACGTCCTCCTCCATCAACCCGAAGATCCCCCGGAACAAAAACCTCTACTACCGCTACCACCGGGACCATGGCCACAATACCGACGACTGCCGACAGCTGAAGAAAGCTATTGAAGACCTCATTCAGCAAGGCCACCTGAGGAAGTTCGTCCAAAGGAACAACCCAGGAGCTCCTGGCCCGTCAGCACCTGCGCCGCCGGAGATTGATAACGCCCCGACGGAGAAGACGGTGGCGATGATTTCCTGGGGGGCAGGAGGCCCGCCGAAGAGGCCAAGGGGGGAGGGAGGAGCGGAGGCTGTAATTCCTTTTTTCGAAGAGGACTTAGAGGGGGTTGTAAATAAAGATGATGATGGCGTCGTCGTATCCATGACGATTGCTAAACACCCTGTAAAACGAATCCTAGTCGACAGTGGAAGTTCCGTAGATGTTTTGAACTATGATGCCTTTGTTCGTATGAACTTGTCGCATGGTCTACTTCAACCTGTCGTCACGCCTTTGATGGGATTCACGGGAGATTCTGTGAGGGTCGAGGGGGAAGTTACTCTCCCCGTGACCGCCGGAACGGCTCGTGCCAAAGCACTGTCTTTATCAAGTTTTTGGTGGTCCGTGTACCCCTGGCGTACAACGCAATTCTCGGGAGGCCCGGGCTCAACCTCTTGGATGCCGTCATTTCTACCAAGCGGCTCCTGGTGAAGTTCCCGACCCCCAGCGGGATCGGCGAGATGCGAGGAGAACAGGGCCTGCCGGCGCTGTGCTATCACCTGGCCCCCAGTCCCCAGGGGGCAGAGCTTGCACCGCCATCTGCATCGACACCAGAGACCCTTGACCCACGAGACTTGGAGAGGAGGGGAGAACCGGCCGACCAGCTGCTCACTTTCCCCCTCGGGGAGGACCCCGCGCAGACGGTTCGAGTTGGAGCCTCGCTTCGGACGAAGCTCGTGACCGGCTCCTCACCTTTTTGGGCCAACGCCGACGTCTTCGCGTGGTCAGCATCCGACATGCCCGGGATCCCGGAGGAGGTGATCACACATCAGCTCAGCATCCGACCGGAGTCCGGCCCATCAGGCAGAAGAAAAGGAGTTTTGCCCGGACCGGCAGAGGGCTGTTGACGAGGAGGTGAGGAAGCTGTTGGCGGCTGGCCACATCCGTGAGGTGCGCTACCCCGACTGGTTGGCGAACGTTGTGATGGTCCGGAAGGCCAGCGGGAGCTGGAGGATGTGCGTGGATTTCACCGACCTCAATAAGGCGTGCCCCAAAGACAGCTTCCCGCTCCCCCGAATCGACCAGCTGGTAGACGCCACCTCCGGGCACGGGACGCTCAGTTTCATGGATGCGTTCTCGGGGTACAATCAAATAAAGATGAGCTCAGCAGACGAAGAGGCAACCTCCTTTGTCACAGAGAAGGGGACCTACTGCTACAAGGTGATGCCCTTTGGACTGAAAATGCCGGGGCCACTTACCAAAGATTAATGAACAAGGTGTTTGAGGATCAGCTGGGGCGCAATATGGAGGTATATGTGGATGACATGCTGACCAAAAGCACCAGCGCAGAAGACCATGTGACCGACCTCGGGGAGACTTTCAGCAATCTGCGCCGGTACCGGATGAAGCTCAACCCCCACAAATGCGCCTTTGGAGTAGCAGCTGGCAAGTTCCTGGGTTTCATGGTGACCCAGCGCGGGATCGAGGCCAACCCCGACAAGATCAGAGCCATCCTGGAGATGCGGCCCCCGGTCAGCAAGAAGGAGGTGCAACGCCTGACGGAAGGGTGGCGGCCTTGAGTCGTTTCATGTCGAGGTCGGCGGAGAGGTGTCTCCCCTTTTTCAAGGCGCTGCGCAAGATTAACGGCTTCGAGTGGACGAAAGAGTGTCAGGACTCTTTTGAAGAATTGAAGCAGTTTCTCTCCACTCCACCGCTGCTATCCAAGCCCGAGAATGGGGAGGAGCTCTTCCTGTATCTGGCCGCTTCCCCGGAGGCCGTCAGCTCGGTACTGGTGCGCATGGATACCGACGGAGCTCAGAAGCCAATCTACTACACCAGCAAAATACTCCATGACGCGGAGACCAGGTATTCAAAGACTGAGAAGATCATCTTCGCTCTGGTGGTCTCTACTCAGCGCCTTCGGCCTTATTTTCAAGCTCATCCCATCGTGGTGCTTACGGATCAGCCCCTGCGAGCTATCCTGTTTCGCCCCGACACCTCCGGCCGGCTGGCTAAATGGGCCATCAAGCTAGGCGAGTTCGATCTGTCCATCCGGCCGAGATCAGCCATGAAGTCTCAGGTGTTGGCGGATTTCCTAGTCGAATGCTCCTGGACCGAGAAGGACGTGGAGGAGGCGCAACCGGAGTTTGTGGACCCTCCCCCATCTGGGAGGTGGAGGATTGGATCCTGCATGTAGACGGAGCAGCAAACTCTCAAGGGAGTGGAGCCGACTCATACTTGCAAGCCCGGAGGGAGACGTGGTAGAGTACGCCCTCAGATTCCAGTTCCCGGCGACCAATAATCAAGCGGAGTACGAAGCCCTGCTGGCGGGGTTGAGACTAGCTAAGGAGCTGGGCGCGGGGCGCTTGAGGGCCTTTACAGACTCTCAGCTCATTTCTGGGCAAATTACTGGTGAATACGAGGCTAGGGACCCGATCATGTCCCGCTACCTGGGCAAGTGCGGTCCCAGGCGTCTCATTTTTCTTACTTTCGTGTCAGCTATATCCCCAGGGCAGAGAACGCCAGGGCTGACTCCCTGTCCCGCTTGGCCACTTCGGTCGACGGGGCGTTAGGGAGGACATACGTGGAGCATCTGCCAGTCCCAAGCATTGAGGCCGCGGATGAAGCGTTACCAGTGGAGCCGGAGCCCTCCTGGATGGATGCCTACATCCGATACTTGACCGACGGTACCCTCCCAGGGGACCCAGCGGAGGCCAAACAGCTTAGGCGAAGGGCCCCGAGATTCTTGATGATAGACGGGAAGCTTTATCGAAGATCATTCTCATATCCGGTCCTCAGGTGTGTGGGGCCAGCGGAATCGGATTATATCCTTAGGGAGATCCATGAAGGCATATGCGGGAGTCATCTGGGGGGCAGAGCCCTGGCTTACAAGGCTCTGCGCCAAGGGTACTTCTGGCTGACGATGAAGGAGGACGCGGCCGAGCTTGTCAAGAGGTGTGATATCTGCCAACGTCACGCCAATATCCAGCGACAACCGACATCTAACCTGACCCCTGTGGTGGCACCTTGGCCCTTTGCCCAGTGGGGCATGGATATCTTGGGTCCATTTCCCCCGGCTTCCGGACAGCGAAAGTTCCTCTTGGTGGCGGTGGACCACTTCACCAAGTGGGTCGAAGCTGAGGCTTTGGCCAAGATTACCGAGAGCAAAGTAAGATCTTTCTTCTGGAAGTCAATCATATGTCGGTTCGGCCTGCCACGCACACTGGTCACCGATAATGGCCGTCAGTTTGATAATGCGCCTTTTCGGGAGTTCTGCTCCGAGCTGGGTATTTTTCAAAGATTTACTTCCGTCGGACATCCTCAAACCAACGGGGCGGCTGAAGTGATCAACCGAATCATTCTCCAAGGACTGAAGTCTCGGCTGGACGGTTGCAAGGGACGTTGGGTAGAGGAGCTCCCCAACGTGCTATGGGCCTATCATACGACGCCTCGAGCCCCCACTGGAGAAACGCCGTTCAGCTTGGTCTTTGGTTCCGAAGCTGTTATCCCAGTAGAGATCGGAGCACCCAGCCCCCGGGTGGAGGCTTATAGTGAAGAAGGTAATCCTGACCAACTGAGAGCCAACCTCGACCTGGTGGAGGAAGTGCGAGACAGGGCGCGGCTTCGGATGGCAACCTACCGGCAACGGGCCGCGAGGTACTACAACGCACGCGTGCGCCCCCGGACGTTCCTACCAGGAGATCTAGTCCTCCGGCGGGCCGAGGTCTCAAAACCAACCGAAGGAGGCAAGCTAGCCCCTAACTGGGAAGGACCTTACCGAATCACCGAGACGCTGCACCACGGAGCTTATAAAATTGAAGAACTTGATGGGACACCACTTCCTAGGACGTGGAATGCGGATAACCTCCGCCGGTATTACCAGTAATGTATCCATCCTTTCATATTAAGCATCGTCTCCGTGTTTTGTTTGGGTATTCACCCCTTATTCAATGCTAACAAGATTCAATTCTAGTTATATGAATCCACTCAAAGCCCTGCACCAGCCAGGCATAAAGCCCAGTGTACCACTGGCAGAGCAGTGTACCACTGGCTCTCAACAACAAAAGCCCGGCACTTCGTCGGCACTCAAAGCCCTGCACCAGCCAGGCATAAAGCCCAGTGTACCACTGGCAGAGCGGTGTACCACTGGCTCTCAACAACAAAAGCCCGGCACCCCGTCGGCACTCAAAGCCCTGCACCAGCCAGGCATAAAGCCCAGTGTACCACTGGCAGAGCAGTGTACCACTGGCTCTCAACAACAAAAGCCCGGCACTTCGTCGGCACTCAAAGCCCTGCACCAGCCAGGCATAAAGCCCAGTGTACCACTGGCAGAGCAGTGTACCACTGGCTCTCAACAACAAAAGCCCGGCACCCCGTCGGCACTCAAAGCCCTGCACCAGCCAGGCATAAAGCCCAGTGTACCACTGGCAGAGCGGTGTACCACTGGCTCTCAACAACAAAAGCCCGGCACCCCGTCGGCACTCAAAGCCCTGCACCAGCCAGGCATAAAGCCCAGTGTACCACTGGCAGAGCAGTGTACCACTGGCTCTCAACAACAAAAGCCGGCACTTCGTCGGCACTCAAAGCCCTGCACCAGCCAGGCATAAAGCCCAGTGTACCACTGGCAGAGCAGTGTACCACTGGCTCTCAACAACAAAAGCCCGGCACCCCGTCGGCACTCAAAGCCCTGCACCAGCCAGGCATAAAGCCCAGTGTACCACTGGCAGAGCAGTGTACCACTGGCTCTCAACAACAAAAGCCCGGCACCCCGTCGGCACCAAAGCCTGCACCAGCCAGGCATAAAGCCCAGTGTACCACTGGCAGAGCAGTGTACCACTGGCTCTCAACAACAAAAGCCCGGCACCCCGTCGGCACCAAAGCCCTGCACCAGCCAGGCATAAAGCCCAGTGTACCACTGGCAGAGCGGTGTACCACTGGCTCTCAACAACAAAAGCCCGACACTTCGTCGGCACTCAAAGCCCTGCACCAGCCAGGCATAAAGCCCAGTGTACCACTGGCAGAGCAGTGTACCACTGGCTCTCAACAACAAAAGCCCGGCACTTCGTCGGCACTCAAAGCCCTGCACCAGCCAGGCATAAAGCCCAGTGTACCACTGGCAGAGCGGTGTACCACTGGCTCTCAACAACAAAAGCCCGGCACCCCGTCGGCACTCAAAGCCCTGCACCAGCCAGGCATAAAGCCCAGTGTACTACTGGCAGAGCAGTGTACCACTGGCTCTTAACAACAAAAGCCCGGCACTTCGTCGGCACTCAAAACCCTGCACCAGCCAGGCATAAAGCCCAGTGTACCACTGGCAGAGCAGTGTACCACTGGCTCTCAACAACAAAAGCCCGGCACTTCGTCGGCACTCAAAGCCCTGCACCAGCCAGGCATAAAGCCCAGTGTACCACTGGCAGAGCAGTGTACCACTGGCTCTCAACAACAAAAGCCCGGCACCCCGTCGGCACTCAAAGCCCTGCACCAGCCAGGCATAAAGCCCAGTGTACCACTGGCAGAGCAGTGTACCACTGGCTCTCAACAACAAAAGCCCGGCACTTCGTCGACACTCAAAGCCCTGCACCAGCCAGGCATAAAGCCCAGTGTACCACTGGCAGAGCAGTGTACCACTGGCTCTCAACAACAAAAGCCCGGCACTTCGTCGGCACTCAAAGCCCTGCACCAGCCAGGCATAAAGCCCAGTGTACCACTAGCAGAGCAGTGTACCACTGGCTCTCAACAACAAAAGCCCGGCACCCCGTCGGCACTCAAAGCCCTGCACCAGCCAGGCATAAAGCCCAGTGTACCACTGGCAGAGCAGTATACCACTGGCTCTCAACAACAAAAGCCCGGCACTTCGTCGGCACTCAAAGCCCTGCACCAGCCAGGCATAAAGCCCAGTGTACCACTGGCAGAGCGGTGTACCACTGGCTCTCAACAACAAAAGCCCGGCACCCCGTCGGCACTCAAAGCCCTGCACCAGCCAGGCATAAAGCCCAGTGTACCACTGGCAGAGCAGTGTACCACTGGCTCTCAACAACAAAAGCCCGGCACTTCGTCGGCACTCAAAGCCCTGCACCAGCCAGGCATAAAGCCCAGTGTACCACTGGCAGAGCAGTGTACCACTGGCTCTCAACAACAAAAGCCCGGCACCCCGTCGGCACTCAAAGCCCTGCACCAGCCAGGCATAAAGCCCAGTGTACCACTGGCAGAGCGGTGTACCACTGGCTCTCAACAACAAAAGCCCGGCACCCCGTCGGCACTCAAAGTCCTGCACCAGCCAGGCATAAAGCCCAGTGTACCACTGGTAGAGCAGTGTACCACTGGCTCTCAACAACAAAAGCCCGGCACTTCGTCGGCACTCAAAGCCCTGCACCAGCCAGGCATAAAGCCCAGTGTACCACTGGCAGAGCAGTGTACCACTGGCTCTCAACAACAAAAGCCCGGCACCCCGTCGGCTCAAAGCCCTGCACCAGCCAGGCATAAAGCCCAGTGTACCACTGGCAGAGCAGTGTACCACTGGCTCTCAACAACAAAAGCCCGGCACCCCGTCGGCACCAAAGCCCTGCACCAGCCAGGCATAAAGCCCAGTGTACCACTGGCAGAGCAGTGTACCACTGGCTCTCAACAACAAAAGCTCGGCACCCCGTCGGTACCAAAGCCCTACACCAATCAGGCATAAAGCCCAGTGTACCACTGGCAGAGCGGTGTACCACTGGCTCTCAACAACAAAAGCCCGGCACTTCGTCGGCACTCAAAGCCCTGCACCAGCCAGGCATAAAGCCCAGTGTACCACTGGCTCTCAACAACAAAAGCCCGGCACTTCGTCGGCACTCAAAGCCCTGCACCAGCCAGGCATAAAGCCCAGTGTACCACTGGCAGAGCGGTGTACCACTGGCTCTCAACAACAAAAGCCCGGCACCCCGTCGGCACTCAAAGCCCTGCACCAGCCAGGCATAAAGCCCAGTGTACCACTGGCAGAGCAGTGTACCACTGGCTCTCAACAACAAAAGCCCGGCACTTCGTCGGCACTCAAAGCCCTGCACCAGCCAGGCATAAAGCCCAGTGTACCACTGGCAGAGCAGTGTACCACTGGCTCTCAACAACAAAAGCCCGGCACTTCGTCGGCACTCAAAGCCCTGCACCAGCCAGGCATAAAGCCCAGTGTACCACTGGCAGAGCAGTGTACCACTGGCTCTCAACAACAAAAGCCCGGCACTTCGTCGGCACTCAAAGCCCTACTAGCCAGGCATAAAGCCCAGTGTACCACTGGCAGAGCAGTGTACCACTGGCTCTCAACAACAAAAGCTCGGCACCCCGTCGGCACTCAAAGCCCTGCACCAGCCAGGCATAAAGCCCAGTGTACCACTGGCAGAGCAGTGTACCACTGGCTCTCAACAACAAAAGCCCGGCACTTCGTCGGCACTCAAAGCCCTGCACCAGCCAGGCATAAAGCCCAGTGTACCACTGGCAGAGCAGTGTACCACTGGCTCTCAACAACAAAAGCCCGGCACCCCGTCGGTACCAAAGCCTTGCACCAGCCAGGTATAAAGCCCAGTGTACCACTGGCAGAGCAGTGTACCACTGGCTCTCAACAACAAAAAGCCCGGCACCCCGTCGGTACCAAAGCCCTGCACCAATCAGGCATAAAGCCCAGTGTACCACTGGCAGAGAGGTGTACCACCAGCCCTTAACAACAAAAGCCCGGCACCCCGTCGGCACTCAAGGCCCTGTGCCGATCAGGCATAAGACCCGGCTAACCGCTGGCGGAGCAGTGCCCCAACGATTCTTCACAGCCAAGACCCGACACCCTACCGGTCAAAACAAAGCTAAGTCCCGCGGATATCAAGCTGCGCCCCAGACTGACACCAGGTCCAATACTTGACGGGCGTTATGCCTATAGCTCCGAGGGAGCCTACCGGCCTAATCCCCGATCAGCGGTGCCCCCGCTCCCAAGATTCGACCCTACCTAGCTCTAATCCGCGGGTCCATGTAACTAAGGCGGAGTGGCGCAGGTGGGAAGGTGTCCCTCAGAATCATCGAGACAAACAAGAGTCGTGGGGCCACGCATCAATTGATGAGGTTAACAATAACACGAAGATCATCGTGAAAAGTACTTTTTCATTAATTAGGAACTACAAAATTCCGACGTGGTCGGACTTACAAAAGAAAGAAATAAAAAACAAAATCGCAGACGCAGACTCATGGCTCTGCCGGTGCGGGCTCATCATCGGAAGAAGTCTGGTCTGACAATTCGATCTCCAGGGCTCGAGGGAAATTCAAATCCCTAGCCACCCTCTCCTTAGCATGTTGGAACCCGTCAAGATATACGGCGGCCGAAGCTTCGGCCAGGTCATCTGCGAAACGCTCGGACGCCTTGTATTCTTCAATAAGTCCAGCGGCCCGAGCTCTCTCCGCAGTAAGGGCCTCCGCCGTGGTTTTTTCAGCCTCCCGAGCACGGCTTACCTCCTCCCAAGCATGACTTGTCTCCTCTTGAGCGCGGCTCAACTCTTCCTCACGACGGCAGGCCTCTTCCCTTGCCACTCTAGCTTCCTCCACCGCCGCACCCGCTCGGTTCTCGGCCTCCTGGAGCGCTAAGGTCAACTCAGAGATGTGCATGTCTCTGGCCATGACCGCGCCCTCAGCCTCCATCATCTGAGAGAGCGCCGCGCGCGCACGATTGGCCTCCATTTCCGCTCGGTTCGTGGCGGCCCTCACCTCGTTTGCACAGGCGTCCTTGACTGCTTCCAACGCCCTTTCTGCCTCTTCTGCGCGGCGCTGGGCCTCCTCAACCTCCTTCTGCGTCTCCCGCAGAATCTTCTTCCCCCCGTGGATTACCTCCCTGGCGGCCTTCAGGGAGTGCGCGATCTGCACACAAGTCCAGGTCAACAGAATATATATACATATAGGAACAGAAAAGGGGAAGGAACGAGAAAATTGCTTACCTTGACCACTGCGGCGTAAGAATCCCGGAAGAATGTGCCCGCCCCCAGGTGGCTGAGATCTTCAACGATCCTGGGATCAAAGACCGGGCCCAGGGCCCGCTCGGCCCAACGGCCGTCGTCCAAAGAGTCTCGAGGCGGCCTGGGTGCGCCCTCACCTCCCTCCCGTTCCTGATGGCCCCGGCTCTATGTGCGGACCACTTCCGAGTGGCCCCTCGGGGGATGGGCTCGCGGGGCCAGATGGTCCCTCGCCCCAGTCCCTGGCAGCGACTGGTGGGGTGGCTCTCTCGGGGACCGGGAACTCCCCAGTTGGCACAACGCCCCCACTTCTGGTTCCTCGACGGTGGCTCCCGCAGTCGCCCCCACTTCTGGTTCCTCAGCGGTGGCTCCCGCAGTCGCCCCCACCTCTGGCGGAGTGTCGGCCGTAAGGTCGACCTCCGGTACAGCTGGAGCATGTGGTGGGGCCGGGGGCGGAGGGACTAGTGCCGGGAGGGAGGCCCGGACCGCCGGGCGTTTCGGGGCCGGGGCCCGCTGGTCCCTGGGCGGCCCTTCTCGGGCCCTTTTCTTAGCGGCCTTTACCACTTTCGCGGTCGAAATCTTCATCGCTGCATAACATAAAGTCAAGTTTTCAGAGCTAAAAAAAAAAAAAAAAAAAAAAAGAAGAAGAGAAAAAAGAAAGAATGGCAGGATTTCTAGCTAAGTGCGAAAAGGACTTACCCCGATGGGAGACGAGGCCTGCCAGCTCGAAGTTTTCCTCCCCTAGCAATAGGGTGTACCGGGGGATCTCGGCGGTCAGCAATGCCCCCATCGCCTCCCGGTCCCCGGGCTGGACAACCGCGACATTCCCTCGGAGGTCGGGGTCCCCCCACCGGGGCCGGACTTGGTCAATATCAGCAAAAAAGAAACGGGGTTTCCACCCCTTAATTGACGAAGGCAAAAGAAGCTTAAGGACCCTGTTGGGTCGGGGCTGAAACACCCACCATCCCTTCTGGGCCCGAAGAAAATAGAAATTGTGGAATAAACTGACCCTAGGAGCAATACCTAGGTGATGGCAAAGGATGACAAAAGCGCTAATTACCCGACAAGAGTTCAGGACTAGCTGGGAAGGGGTCAAAGAATAAAAGTCAAGGAGGGTGATGAAAAAAGGATGGAAAGGAGGACGGAGGCCTACCTGTAGGCAGACCTCATAGAAGGCTACACGACCGGGTCGGGAAGAGATAACCCGGTCGTCGGGGGTCGGCAGAAATAGGTTGATCTCCTGAGGGATCCGATAGCGGGCCCGGATCCTTTCCAGATCCGACCGCATCAGCGAGGAGGCTACCCCCCCTGGGGATTCCTCCACCCTCGAGGAGGTCCCGACCCCCGGCCGGCGGCCCCTCAACGGAGCTCCACCGGCGGCTCCACCGGCGGCCCGTCGCCGGGCCAAAGGGACGTGGTCCTCTGAATCAGAGGACCACTCGATTGGAGGAGAAGGAGAAGGAGTCTGGAGCCTCACAGAGGGAGGACGGTCCTCAGAACCGTCCTCCGAGGTCCAGGAAGGTAGACTCATGAATAAAGAAAATTAAAACGAAAGGGGCTGACCTGGGAGAGTAAAGAAAGCTGGGCGCGAGCTCGCAGGTTGCGGGGGCACTGGGAGAGCAGGCGAAGAAGACGATGATGGGGGTGATGCGGCGTCAGTTCATCCCCCCTCGCCTGGCTTTGTTGGATTTTCAAAACGTCCCGCCATGTCCCGTCGGCCACGCGGCCCTTTGCCATACGCTGACTTGCCTCGAGGAGTGCCCCGGCGCGTGGTGCGGTACGCCCCCAACCGATGGTGGGGGCCCCCGAGGGTGTCGCCGTAATGAGAAGAAATCATTACACGCCTTTTCGCGCGGGCTCCGATGAGCTGATCCTCACTTTCGAGGGCGATCGTGGCTGGCGTGGTACGGAGGGCCGTCTCTTTGCATCCCCCGTACCGTCCGCATAAAGAACAAGGCTAGGGATCAGCCACGTGGAGAACGCCCCTTGGGCCTCAGCGGCGGGACCCACTTCGCCCCAAGGGCGAGGGGGCATCTGATATGACTGATCCCAACGTCGTCAGAAAAGATAACGGCAGTCACTGTCATTCCCCCCACCCCCGGCACCCCCTCGGGGTCGGGGGGTGGGGGCCATCATTTCTTAACCCCCGGGGTGCATCGTCATTCCCCCACCCCCGGCACCCCCTCGGGGTCAGGGGTGGGGCCATCATTTCTTAACCCCCGGGGTGCATCGTCATTCCCCCACCCCGGCACCCCCTCGGGGTCGGGGGTGGGGCCATCATTTCTTAACCCCCGGGGTGCATCGTCATTCCTCCACCCCCGGCACCCCCTCGGGGTCGGGGGTGGGGCCATCATTTCTTAACCCCCGGGGTGCATCGTCATTCCCCCACCCCCGGCACCCCTCGGGGTCGGGGTTGGGGCCATCATTTCTTAATCCCCGGGGTGCATCGTCATTCCCCCGCCCCCGGCACCCCCTCGGGGTCGGGGGTGGGGCCGTCACTTCTTAACCCTCAGGGTGCATCACTAACACGCTACTCAACTACTGAGGAAAACGGCAACTATCAGGATGCACGGTGCTCACACATGATTTTCAGCACATGGCTGTGCCTGGCCGTGGTACCATTCGGTACTCCTGTGATTGTGCCCCAATACGGAGGGCTATGCCTCATAACGATGTTTGGCGTGTTGCATGCCCCTGTGCATGACCATGCCTTACCGCAGCATATCACCCAGTACCTCCTGTGATTGTGCCCCCGTACGGAGGGCCATGCCTCATAACGACGTTTGGCGCGTTGCATGCCTCTGTACGCCACCATGCCTTACAAGGGAGTACGACTCGCTGCCTCTGGCAATGGAGCCCAGTCATATCCATCGGGGACGATACAACAGAGATCTTTTAAAGCAGCAAGTCACGGTATTCGGAGAGGTATAAAAGACACACATTCACGCTGTAAGTGGGATCCGAACTCTGGTTTTTCTGAGCTTTCTTCCTCCCAGAAAAAACCCTAACCGCCTCAGCTCCCCTTCGCTGGAGCGGTTCTTTATCTGAGCCCAAGCAGCTAACTTGATCGTCGGAGGGTCCCCACCGGTGTCGCCGGTCCCAGGGGACTTCTTGCAGGACCTCGAGGAGAGAGACGTCCGTCGTCCCCGACGCTCGAGGAGGGTGTCTTGGCGTCATCACCATCCATGGTAGGGTAGTTTGCATACAAGTTAGTAACTTTAAATGTACCACCCAATCCACATATAATTCATATTTCTAAAAATTTTAATTTAACTAATCCCATATAAAATGTTAGTTAATAAAATATTTTGGCTCCTTAACATTTTGGATGAATATCTAAAGTGGTAGAGAACTTTAAAGCCTTCCAGAGAACTCCAAACTCTTTCATTAGCCTTGGAAGATTGAGTCCTTAGAGATTTTATGAAGCCTAGACTTTATGAACTCAAATTCAAATCAAAAGGAAAAAAGATAAGATAAAATCATTTTTTCTTTTTTATGAATTTGAGTCCTTCATTACCTAGATGAAACTTGATTTGCTTTGAGTTAAGGCCAATAAACCTAACTGGAACAATAATTAACCAAGATCAAAACTTGGGGCATATTGAAATTGTAGTTTTAAAATAAAAAGGTATAAAATATAATATTTACCTTATATAAGGATGTCCTACAATATTTGGAATGTTTGGACATTATTTAGTACTAAAATAATTGATGAAAAAAATCTATAAAACATAACAAGACGATCACTTTTTGCAGGTTATTGATCTTTAGTTTAGGTTAAAATTCTAGGATTCTAAGTTTGGAATTTAATAAATGCCTTAATTTTAATGAATGTTTTGATAGGTAAAAAGATTTTGTTCAATGTCATGGAGACTCCAATAACTATTGGTTTTAGTGGATGTTATTAGCTATCATCCAAACAACATCGTTAAATGCATCTTACTTTGTCAAATTTTTTTTTTTTTTTTTATAAACGCATGTCCTTCCAAGAATGATAATTGAATCAAATCCTTAGTATAATCTTAATTACAAATATAAAATTGTGTGGGAATAATATGAATTATCTTTGTGTGCTACTAAATGTTGTATAATTAGCAACACTAGGTTTTTGAGTTTTTCTTGTAATAAATTTTAACAATAGGTAACAAATGAAAGTTAGTCTTTGAAAAAAAAAATTCAATCTCATGTGTTTTTTCTATGAGGGTCCTACATGTACTAAGATATTTATTATTATAAATACATTATTTGAAAGAAGTGGCCTAGACAACTTAGAATAAAGGGGACTGAGTATATGCATGGGGCTTATGTGCCATGTGAGATATTTTTTATTTTTTGAAATTTCCATGGCCTCCTATCCCTTAGATCAAGCATGCCAAGAGATGTTGGATAAATTTGAAGATTTTTTTTTATATTATAAATCAAATAGATAAGATATGTTAGAATTTATGTAAAATTAAAATTTTTTGTAAAACATAACTTTTCATAAAAATATTGGATTTGAATGATATTGGACTCTTGAAAAGATCTTTGTAAGATGACAATTGTTATCTCCATCTAATTAGTAATCTTGTAATGACTTGATAGCCAAAAAGTAATCGACTGGTATAGTTAAAATTTAGTGATATTTTTTTTAGATTTTTGAAAATATATAAATTTTTATAGAAATATCAAATTTTAATGATTTTACACTCTCTAAAAATATATTTTTTAAATTTACAATTGATATCTCAAATATTCTAATGAAATTTTAATATTTCTAGATAACAAGGTGACTAAAAGCTATAAATAATTTAATGATGATTAACCCTTTTAATTTATTTCTTTATCACACTAGGAGTTCATTAGTTAGTAGTTTAGATAAGTAGAATTTTTTATTAGATTTAAAGGGTCTAATCGCTGCTAGATAAAAATTCTATACATAATTATTCGTACATACTCTAATAAAATATATAATTGCATAGACATGTTGAATTAAAAAAACAGTATAAATTTAAATAACAATAAAAGATATCAAAATAAAATTAATTGTTTGACATATAAGAATAATTTATATTTTTAGTATTTCCTGAAGTGGTAGAGATAATAACGATCGGTGATGCATTAATTTCTTTTATATTGTTCATAACATGTAGTCATATCAAATCATCTGGTTCATACTTCTACTCTATTTTACTTTCATCTTACGTTAAGAAACTTAACCGTAAAGAATAAATTGATTGCCATTGTAATATATTTTTACCAGAATATTATAAGTGGGGCATGAATGTATAAAATCAAGATAGTTTTGTATATATATGGTAGTATCACCGTGGAGTACAGGGGAGGAAAAAATAAAATAAAAAAAAAGGAAGAAAACTAGCTAACACGACATAAAACAAGTTCCTTGTTTTTTTTTTTTCCCTCTCTCTCTCTCTCTCTAAATTCTAATAATAATTTAATCTCCTAGAATTTGTATGCCCAATGATGTAGGATGATCCACAGATATGATAAATCATTGACTAAGATTTGCCGTAGTCTAGATGGAATCTGATGATATTTCAAAATTGTAACATTTAGAGATATATTTGACTTGTTGACAAGATCTCTTCAAGACTTTCAATTGATTTCTCATACCTAGCACTTGGCTTCTTGTTATGCTAAAAACGTGACAAAAAGTTATAACCCTAACATTTTGAAAAAAATTAGTCATATCAGGAATCTAAGAAGAAGGTGATTATGATTTCTTTGAATATAGTCAAAATCTATGACACCAATGCTAATACAAACCATATACAATATGATTCATCACATACAATTCATCTGAAACTCCTAAATATGAAATTTATTGGAGTTGAAATTGAAATTGAAATTGCTTTCTTACTCCATACACAACTCATTTTAGCAAGAATTGGTGTTAGATCTAAAAAAGCTGATAGATAAACAGCCTTCTAACTTGCTTGGTCTTTCAGCCAAGAGATTGAGATCGATCGGAAGTTGGTGACAATAGTAAAAATCTTTTTGGTAGGCTGATCAGCCTCCTGCAGGGGGGAAAGCATCTACTCTATAATTTAAACATTAAGCTGGCCCACTGGCACTCGCAATCCAGTGATGCTGTATTCTAACATGTTGGTAGCTTGCTGGACCTAGTAGCCTAGTCCCAAGGTTTCCAAGATGCCATTGTTTGGCACTCATGGTTAGAGTCCCAAATCATTATAAGCCATCATAACCACTAGAAAAGTTCATCCCCAAACTTTTTAATTGATGCCAAATGGCCGCACGGTAGCTGCAAGGTGAAAGAAGCAGGGTGTGAATGGATTCTACTGAAAAACTAATTGTTTCGATTTAATTTATCAGTTTGTTTATACCTACTTTAAATAAATTTATGAATAATTTTTGTAATAAATTTTACGTGATCTTAATTATTTATTTAAAAAATATAATTTTTACATAGCTCAATTATCTGCACATGCTGATGGTATGTTAGTTTTAAGTTTAACATAAATAAAGCTCATATAGTATATGCACATGTTCCGCTTTGATTTTAAATTTTTTTAAGAAAATTAAATTAAGAGGAAAAAAAGAAGAAGAAAAAAATTCAAATTAAACCAAAATAATGGATTGAATGGTTTTGCAAATTGGGCTCTCTTGCGTGCAGCTAGATGAATGTCACCAATGTTGACAAAAAATGTTTTATCTTATTGAGAAATATGGGCAAGAAACGCCTTGAATCCCTCCAAAAAGATTGCCCATAACTTTATATTCTACAGAAAAGACTCGCTGCATCATCCTTCGATGCAGCAAGTATCCATCAGTCGTGCAGATTGGCTGTCCGTGCATGCCGACATGCATGCGGTGCACGATAAGATCCATTAGGTCATCGCATATGTGCCAATATGAGCAGGTAGCCAATCCACATAATCAATACATGTTTGCTGTACCGAAGAACAATGTAGCAGAACCTTTTTCATGTGCTAAATCTTGACTGGTAGGTAGGCCTTTTACAATTGAACTGGATCCGACTTCAGCATGAAGCAGTGCAAGAGGGTGATAAAGTTCAGTCCACCTATCTTTTGGTCCTTTAAACTAACCCCTTTACACTTTTTGGTTCTTGGCAACCCATTCTAGTTTTCCAACATTAAGCATCCGAACTAAAAATATTAAATGCATTTACACTTTTTTTATTCTCCTTTCATCAATGCTCTTCCTTGCAATCTCCTTTTCTTTCACCATAAAACTTCTGAGCATCCCAATGGAGAAAAAATTGCTATAAACTCTCAAGAATTTGAAACACCAAAGGCCAAAAGATTTGAAATGGCATTGATAAATTCATGATTCGGTTCAGATCGGGTTGACCGATTCACGAGTAAACCGGATGGATTGACTGAATTATTTTAGATTCTTACATATCCGGTTTTATATTAGAATCAGACTGTTTTAACCTTTAGATCTCGGTTCAACCGCCGGTCCAGTCTGATTTTAACAACTATGCCAATTAAAGGTGGCATCCATCCTCGCTTGAACACTCGGTCAACGAAGTTCCGATGCCATGATGAGCTTGGACTAGCTTTGCTTGGATTAGCCCTTACTCATTTAGAGCTCTGAATTAGAAATGTAGATTAAAATCAAAGACCAAATTAATTAATCCCTACATTTTAAGTCGTATCATCGAATCTACATTGTTCGGTTCCTTTTTGCGAGCATATATTGTTCAATTATTAACGGGTGTTGAGCCATGAGTGGCTCCACCACCAAGTGTTATTTTTCTCTCCTCTGTTTCCATGGAGGATCTAAAAGGCCACAATGTATAATTAACCAATGCTTCAATAACAAAAGCTTAATTTGAAACTAATCAAGTACTTTAGTTTGAATCAAGATGGTGCATGCATGCATTAGTAATTTATGGCTTAACTCAACATCGCTAATGAGTTATGTTTGTTTAATTAATGGAAGGAAATATTAGGGATGGGTGTGATTGCTGGGGCATTGCCATGTAGGCATGCCACTCTGAGTTGTTTCATATGAAACAAAGGCATAGTTCATAGGTGATTAGATTTAGCTCTCCTCGCTTATATAAAGTGATAAACTTAATAGAATGATTCGTGAGAAAAACCAAAGACAAGTTGGTGGCAAGTGATCAACTTAAGTGTAAATATATTTTTTTCAAAAAAGAAAAAAAAAGGGAAAAAGAAAGCTTTAATTAAAGCTGCGAAGGGGAATGGTAAAGACAAGTTGGTGGCCCACAAAACGACTAGTTGGTTCAGTTTCAGCCATTGGAGAGAGGTTGGCTGGCGACCTTCATCGAGTCCTCTACCCCATCATTGCGGATCTGCCTTCCTGTTACAGTGTGCATGCGTTATTATTTTTCAAGGGAATTCAATCCCCCCATCCCAATCCAGAACAATCCATGCCTCTAACCCTGCCTAAATATTACTGGATCACATGCATCCTATTCACCATAAACTCTATCCACAAGTCCTAAATCTCTTCTCCAAACACCACCCATGCTATAGATACAGGACAACAACCAACCATCATGTGTTCCAACTTCACCGACTCCATCAAACAATATCCATCTTCTCTTCTCTTCAGACAAAACTCGAAGAAGTCTAGGCTTCGACCCTCGCTCAGGATGAAGAGGTGATCAACTTCTCTTCTTGTTGTCAATTTTTTTTAAAAAAAAATCTTATTCTTAATTAGTTAGAAGACGCCATGATATTTGCTATTATCACCCAAAGGTTGCAGAGGAGGAGAGGAAGTAGGAAGGAAGAGAAGGAGAGACGTAAGGTGGGCGCAAATATGGAGATGATGAATCTAAAGCTCTACTTGGAGAACCGATGCATCATGGAGGAGAATGAGAGGCTGAGAGAGAAAGCTCTCCTCCTGCGCCAAGAGAACCAAGCTTTGCTTTCCCATCTCCAGTCCACCACCACCACCATCACAACTCCTAACAACTAAATGAAGCGCTTTTCTTCAACTCTGATCCTTTATTGTTTACTATTCTCTTTGATAGTACGTATGTATAATAAGGCTTTTTTTTTTTTTTCTTTTCCTGTAATTCTGAGTCGACGGTTTGATATCTACTGTTTACTGTTTACTTTTGTTTAGAACCCATCAGGGAAAGCATATAAACTACTAGTTTGGAAATCTTTTATGGATGTTGGAGCTACATGAATGGTATTAATTATAATATTTTTATCCTGTACTATAGGCTTCTGGAAGTACTACTTGTTGGACATTCATACAATTATCTAAATTAAGAAGACCATACACCAAGTATGAGTGAGGATTCAATGTTAACAAAACTTGGCCGAAGGATCTTTCAATTGGATTTTAGGTAATAACTGGAGCCTGTATGTTTTGCTGTTACTAGCAAGCAGAGTGTAGTCAACTAGACTCCACAATGTTTACCCCATCAAATGAACAGTTTGAGATCATCAAGACATGAACAGCTTAGGCCAGTGCAGATAGAACAAATTAAGATTTGGATACAAATAAAATAGTAATTCACTGATCTATCTGAGTGTGTTTGGCCTAAGAAATGAAAACGATAAGATAGTGACTGTTTACAATATCACAACCACAACTGGTGTTCCACACGTCGGCAGCTGCAAGTTGAACCAACTGTGGTTTAGTGGTGTGACATGGTAATATCAATATTGATGTTCCAAACTTTCCTCTATCACTGAGGTCAGCTGCACATAGCCACATATAACCTTTTCCCCCAAGAAATATTGTTGCAGCCTCCATTTGGGACCAATAGTTAAAGTGAACTGTTTCAACTTGACAAGTCTCTAATCCACTTATCTGAACACATCAAGTGAATTGTCTCCGTCTTCCATCGCCTTCAGACCACCTAAATTCCGGTATTAGGATCGATTAGTCAATTCCTAGTTTTCGATCAATCTACCAGTTGAAATGCTTATTGTTCCTTCCGCCATACCACATGATTAGCAACTGGTGATTGAAGAGAGAAATAGACCCAATCATTGGAAGTAAATTGTCTGGAGTAGTTTGAGCTTGGTTTCAGGCAGCTTAGCCATGGATGGGCTATCCTCCTCCTATGTTGTTGCCGCCTCTCTTGCCTTTCAGATTGAACTAATTAGAAACAATAAAAAGGTCTCATAACTACTTAGATCCAGCCTGAGGAGGAGACGCACTGCCACACACAACACAAAAAAAACAAAAAAAAATAAAACAATAATGTTTCAAATTATTGCTGTTTGACTCGGATGTGTTTCAAAAAAAGTCAGACGTATTTCAAATTATTTTCTACTCTCAATTCAACAAATTTCCAGTGTTTAGAGTTCCATTGGATCTCAAGCTGCATACTGAGGATGTGTTAGACAAAAAGGATGAGTGGTGAGTTCAGAATGTATTCTATTCTCTGTAGGATTAATCAGGAGTCAATAACAGATATTCACTTTTCAAATTGATTTTGAAACCATTAACTAGATGCGGCGTTAGTTGGGTTTATTATTGCCTTATACTCTTCAATGATCAGAATGGAAGAAAAAGAAAATATCAGTCAAGATGGGGCCAATTAGTTATGGCCTACATGTGCCATGTGTAAAATGAAAAAAAAATGCAAGGAAATTTTTTTTTTTTTTAAAGATAAAAACTTCAATATCGCTCTCCATAGTTTATAAGATTATTATTAGTTTTTCTCTGTAGAATAATCTTTGGCCCCAAAAAGTAGCTAGGTTCTCATGAAAGAGTTTGTAATTTGATATCTCCTTTTTTATTCCTCACCTAGCTTGCAAAATCTTTGATTTGAATATAAATTTGTGGGGAATATCTCCTCACCTTTACTCAAAAAACAAAACAAAAAAAGTGTTCTATTTTTTGTTTTGTTTTTTTAATCCAAATTTCTCCCAAACAAGTCCTAAGAGAGAATAATAATGTCACACATCTGATGAACATATATATATATATAACTCATGAAGAATAGCATAAAGATCAAGCAACTAAAACGAAGGTGGTATATGTGGAACAGGTACATATTTCTCAATTGCAAAATCACGAGCCACTTGTCGACAAGCCAGTTGAACAGAATGATTACAGAAACGATGAGTACAGCTGCAAAGACTGAGTTGCAGTGAGAGCATCAGCCAAATGCCAACGTAAAGCGAGAAAGTCTGTACAATTTGAACTGTGAAAATCACCGTTTGCGCACATCCGTACTGATGAGCAACAACTGCTTCAGTGTCATAATAACTTGAATGTGATGCGAATCAACCCAAAAAT
Organism: Calamus simplicifolius; assembly: GCA_900491605.1. Taxonomy (NCBI): domain Eukaryota; kingdom Viridiplantae; phylum Streptophyta; class Magnoliopsida; order Arecales; family Arecaceae; genus Calamus; species Calamus simplicifolius. The sequence goes on along the minus strand of UESW01004534.1, from coordinate 294,279 downwards.
CCACAGTGCCATTCATTGTACTGCCTAGGGGCATCGTGCCAAAAGAGTCCATCTGCCGTGCGATGAAATCCATGTGACACAAGGAAAGGTTCACCGGATGGTCCCCATTCTACACCAAAGCAATCGATTGCATTCCATGAAAAAGTTTGATGAGAGAAAGGGTGGCTTTTTTGCTTGCACCATTAGCCTCTCATTTTTGAGTTCTTGAAAGCAGTACACAGATTATAAGAAGCTTCATCACAGCTGATGAGAGCTAATGGAACTGATAGATTTTACTGAGATATAGGAGTACTTTTCACTGAGGTTGAGGTTGGTTGTGCACACCTTCAGTTGGTAAACTCCTCAACCTGGTTGATCAACTGCTACAAAGACACACTCAATGTATATATATATATAGTCAATGTTCCCTTAAGGACGTCATGACGATTTACAGACTTTTGCTCTCTTCACTTCTGTTCCTCAGGGCCCAGCCTTTGGAGAAAAGGTGCTGCCTTTTTTGGACTTTACTCTGTTTGAAGAGAGATGCAACCTTTTTCATATATAACGACATGCCTTGATTTTGGTGCCAGACAAACTAGCAGAAAAGATTTCACGAAAACATGAAACCAAATTAGTTCATGATGTGGAGCTTTTTCCTGCTTATCACACTCCAAATTCTCCTCAAATTACATCCTGATGGAAAAGGATGCAATGATGGTGTCATGTCAATCAATGTTCTAGCTCTATGCTGGTTTGAAATGCTAAGAAAATAGGCAGCATGGATTAAGGAAAGAGACACTAATTAAAGCCCATCCAGTAATGGGAAATGCCATGAAGAAAACACTTGACATTAAGCCTTATGTTCCATGCTAAATGATCGGCAATATGAAGTATATATTGGTTTTATGCATGGTATGTATAAGGTTAACCATGATGATATTTTCTTGAAGAGATTAAAATTCACAGTTGGAGGGAAGGTTTATCATGGCAGTTTAGAATGTACTCAAAGGAGCATAAGAAGTAATCAAGGATGTGCAGGTAATGTATCACATAAATGGAGTTGCAATGAGATATATACTAGCTTTGAATGTGTTTTGTATAATTTGGTAATATAAGGATAGTGTTCGTTCCTGACTTGGAATTATGAGCGAATCTTTGGAGGACAAAGCTTGGAACCCCACAAGACTGAGACAGCATGGAAAAACTGCAATCTTGACACCAATATAAACAAAGTAGAACCTTTATCGGGTTAATAGCCAGAGAAATAACTGTCTGCAGTTTTCACAGTCATGCATTATTATTATGCAAATAAATCAAACGGCAGGAGAACATCTGTTAGAAATAGGACGCAAAGACGGAGGAAGTGAATAAGTCTGGAGAAAAGTTCCGATCCTTGCATGCGCATTGGAGACTTGGGGGAAAGAATAATAGAGGATAGCAAAGGCTGACAAAGTTACATGATTGAGGATTTTTCCATGGGAGAGAGGCACCACATTAAATGGCTTTGTGTGTTATAACTCGTTGCTGCAGTGGAGAAATCTAATGCAAGAACTCTGCGCACAGGCAGGTAGATGCACGTGTGAGAAAGCATGTGCATATGTGAGTATTTTTTCGCAGGCAGGAGTGTGTGATGGTGGGTGCATGGTTACAAGTGCAAAGCCTCCAAAATATAAGTGTTTTCTCAGAACTTAAATACCCTTGGGCCTATGTGCCATTGAAGCTTAGTAGACATTAGTTGATGGAGAAGAGTTGATGAATTGTATTTTGAAGGCTTTGAGAATCGTGATGGGGCTCAGAAGATCTAATAATCTTTGTTTTAGATTGTAATAGGAGTGATGGACAATGAAGGAACATTCAAAGAGCTGCCAGCATAAATTGTGAAGAAACTTGTTAATTACCATTTTTCATATGGTTATGTATGAACTTTATAACCATAATACGCATGCATGGAGCCATTAACAAGAGAAATGCAAAACAATAGTAATCTACAAGTATTTATTTCTTACAATGATAATTAGTGATTATCATGGTTTTATGAGCTAATGTAGGTAAGTCAATGGTTGATATAATGTAAGATTTGAATTATGGCTCCTTATAATAGTTATCATTGGATCATTTACTTGTATCAACAAAGGCTTTAATAACATAACTGGCTAGACCACATCCAAAGAGGACTTTACATACATTAATCTATGGTATTGGATTCTTGAAAGAAACACCATCATGCCATTTTGTCTTTGAAAGGATATTTGATAGAATCATGGTGATATAGTTGAGGGACCTCATATTTGTTGATCATTAAAACTAAGGATTAAAACCTGTGCGAAGAAGTCCTACCAAAGCAACATGCATGAAGGAAAATTGCAGAAGTTCAAAAGTTCGTATTATTTGGTTCATCCCCAACCATCTGACAAAAGTCCAAACTAATATCAAGATAATCCAAATTTTCATGTAAATCTTTCATTGTCACTCAAAATTGAGGTTGGAAGAGAAAGTTATTAGTGATTTATAAAGATTTATTAGTGCAAGTATACTTGTAAAAATTATAAAAATATCTCTCCATTACATATTATTTAAAGGATGAAGTCTATTTTATTTATTTTATTTTTTCCTTTCTTGGTAATATGATGTTTTTATACCATTTTTATTATAATAACATTATAATAATGGCAATTTTCATATAATATTTATTATAATGTAACTATTATCTATTAATAATTAATATACTATAATATTATAATATATTATAATCATCTTTTAATTTATAATATTACTATAATGATATTGGAATGGTAATATTTTAATATATATAATAACATCATAACATTATAATATTATTATATTATAATATGTAACTACTTTCATGGTTTGAACTCATGACCTCTAGGTCTAATAAAAATAACTTTTGAATATATCACAAGCAAAACTTTTGCTCAAAAGCTTCAAATTAAAGCTTTTATAGTAAAATTTTACTAAACACCTCAAAATCACTTACAAGCACTCGTAGTCTTTCCGAAAGCATTTTTTGACATCCAAAATGAGAAGCTATTTTAAAATTCTTACTAAATATATTAAAATTACCTACAAAAACTTTTAGCCTCCAAAAGCACTTTTTGGCTCTAAAAAAAATAATGCCAAGCAATGTCTAATGTGAAAAACCCCTTTGAAGCATCACTTGAATTATCTTCTTTATTTCATTTTTCTAGATGTAAAGGCAGCATGGTGGTCAAATATTGTTATGGGAATATCCAAAAAGGCAAAGAGATCCAATGATCATGGGGGTGCCTAGGAGGTAGTTCTTTAGGCTAAATAAAATATCAACAAACTTGGAAAGAGGTAGCTCTAACTTGGAAGATTTAATACTAGTGGTTGCTGGCTCCTCCAACTTTCTTGACTGCATAAGGTACGTTTGATGTTACTTCTTAAAGCTTCCTATAATAATATTTCAAGTTGATAGAGAGCCAGTTCATGTTTTAAGGGTTCTGATAGAGTTTTAAGCTAACTGTCAGCTACCTAACGCAACCCTCCTCCTTCTTTATCTGGGCTTGGGACCCATGGTGTATGTTATTTATAGAGAAGCTTTAGAATCTAAAGTTTTTAAGATTAGTAGAACTAAAACTGAATACATAAAATATAATTTTAGTGGAAGTAGAAATACAAATGAAGAAACAGTGAAGATTGCAAGTCAAGAGATATCAAGGAGTGAAAAATTTAGGTATTTGGATCAATTATCTAGCAACAAGGTGAAATAGGTGAAGCTATGAATCATAGGGTTAAAGCATGATGGATTAAGTAGAGAAGTGCTTCGGAAGTGTTGTATGATCAGCGCATCCAATTAAAATTAAAAGAAAAATTCTATAAAACTGCTATTAGGAGAGTGTTGGACAATATTGAAACAACATGCGAATAAATTAAGTATAACAGAAATGCGTATGTTAAGATGGATATATGGTAAAACTTTAAAAGATATAATTAGAAATAAATATATAAGAGAAATGATAGGAGTAGCCCCAATTGAAGATAAAATGAGAGAAAATCGATTACGGTAGTTTGGACATATACAACGTAGACCTTTAGATGCTCCAGTTAAAAAGAGTAATTTTTTAACAATCTATGGTAAGGATAGAAATAGAGGTAGATTCTAAACTAACATGAACAAAAATAATTAAAAAAGATATAACTATTTATAATTTGAATGTCGACTTGGTCATGAATAGAGCAGAGTGGAGGAAGTAGATTCATGTAGCTGACCCCATATAGTTGGGAAAAGACTTAGATGAGTTGAGTTGAGGGTGCTAATTCTAAAAGATAATATTTCAAGTAGACTAGAAAATTAGAGAAAATAGGTAAAAGAAGAGATATTTGACAACCGCCAAAGGATTGGGGCCTCCGAAAGCCTTGAAGCTGATTTATTAGATTGTTCACTTGTCTAGATGGCCCTAAAGATACTATATATTTGCAATGTTCAATAAGAATAAGGAAAAATAAAATATTAGTTATACTTGCAGTGTCCCAAGACAAGTTCCAGTCAATATATTTGTTGTATTGTTGCTCTAATAATTCTTATTCAAATACATTTATATTCTGAATTTGGTAAGTGATGGATTAAATGAGATCAAACAAGCATTATTCATATAGAACAATTTGATATAGCATATATAGCGTTGTTGAATCGAAACGATAAAATTTTATTTTGATCATAGATTAATTATCTGTGATTATTCCTTTCACAAAACTCAAAAAACTCACACTTTAATTGTTCAGAGAGAATATATTGACCGACAAAATTTGTTTTCTATAATTACTTTGCTGTTTGCAAGATATACGAGTCCATTTGTAAGAAAAATAAATTTTCTTGTATATGCAACTTCATATATAAATGCATAGAATGGTTACTCTTTGTTCATCACAATCTAATAATATGCACTTTCCTATCAATAGTTCTTCTTATCCCAAGCATGCATTAGTTCAATCTCATCCTTCATTAAATCATTAAAAGAATGAGGGGTTTCAGTAATCTAAATCCCCAAATCTCAGCAAAACTGGATTCAAGTTCAAATAGGAGCCACACAAAATCTGAAAAAAAAACTACCCCTGCTTGTCTTTCCTCATCTCATCATAACGGGAGAGAGAGAGATAAAAAGCAGTAGGTGCAGTAGGCACAGAAATAGAGAAAAAGCAGTAGGCATACAATTCTGTGCGTGGTATAACAAACTGTACCAGATATTACTCTATTTAAAAAATAATAATAATAATGATTGACAAATGTTAAGGATCAGAACTAATATTCACTGACAATGTTACTGCTTGGAAATATTGCATCAAACAATAATATTACTGTCTAGTATGATGCCATCTGTGCTAAGATTGCACATGAGAGCTGCAAGACAAATCTTTTGAATGCTTCTTTTCATGACAAGGAAACTGATGTGCATGAACATTATATATTAACCTACAAGTTAATCATGACAACCTATAAGCTGCCCAAGAAATGTTCTGACACAGAAGAACTCTAATGCTTAGACCCCAGAGATCTATCTCTTGAGTAAACACAGTTTTGTACCAAAAGAAACAAGATTATTTGAAGTGTATCTTTGATACTTGTTTAAGCTTGACATATCTGCTTGCAGTGGCATGATTATACTAGCAAACAATTAACAGAAAATGTCAGATACACGACAAAGGAATTATAAGAATGGTTAGGTACATTAATTGATAGACTTTAGAACGGAAATTTTCCAGGACTGAGTAGAAATATAGGAGAATATTGCCAGTCTGTTACTGTCAGAGGTTGTTGCAGAGCAGCCACCAAGAGATAGTACCTAAAAAAAAAAAAAAATTTAAGCAGCAAACAGAAGAAGAGATGGTGCCTCAAACTATTAAACAGCGAACAAAAGAAAGTTGCTTACACTTGGAACGCATTGCTAGTTTCGCTATACTTTTTTGGTGCTGAATATAAATCATGCAAATCCTGAAAATTATCAAGTTATGATGTAGCAATTTCAATGCCATAGAGCTACTGAACATTGCAGAGCATGTGCTAATTAATACCGACTCAACAATATAAATTCATCATCCTCAAGAACTTGCACTTCTTTTTCTCCTACAAAATTCTCTCTCCCAATTTCTTGAACAATGCGGAGAAATTCTACTCTTCTTTCTTGAGGAAGGGGAACATAAGGTAACCGGAAAATGGCTCTCACCACCCCCAGCTGAGCCAAAGCTGTATTAAGACCAATTGGATTTGGCTCATGAGACCGCCATTTGAACAGTGGCATGAGATTGGCATTTAACGAATGTGGTTGGTGCCCTGGAACATGAGTGCATGCATTAAACATGAGTGCATGCATTATTAGCAACAGATATGACTCCAGCAGCTCCACACACCCACCTAACCTCATGACACTGATCATCATCACCACTCCAAACTGGTACCCCTTTGTTGACATACTTTTTAATCAGTTCATTTCCAAAGCATTCCTTAATACCCGTCATGTTAGGATTTTGCAAGTGTGTGTGAACCACAGGAGGAGGTATGTCTTGTGCAGTCCTAGATGGAACATTATAGATTATTGCTGGACCCATGGAAAGGACGCTCTGAAAATGTGAAGCTAGTCCTTGCACAGATGTCTTTCCATAATAAGGATTGGTATGAAGGGATGCATGCATGCCCACAGCAAAACCTTGTTCAATTGCACGGATTGCCTCCTTTGTGGAGTTGCTTCCAACATTCCCTATAAGTTTAATAGATGTGCTAAAGCTATTAACAGTATGCCCGATGAGCATTATGTGTTCATCCCAGCTCATGAGGTGGCCTTCCCCTATTGTTCCTCCTATTGTCACACCTTCAGCACCATTAACGATTTGCATGTGCATTAGAGAGTCACAAGCTTCAAGATCTATTCTCCCATCAGGCAAATATGGGGTTTTGATGGCTGTGATTAATCTGAGACTTCTTATGTCCTCCACCACTGTCCTGCAGTGGCAAGGATTCAGGAAACAATTAAAAAGGGATATGAATGTGGAGATGGAAATCCATCGAGTATTATAGCATGCAGAAAAAGAAGGTTCGTAATTAGCATAAATAATGTGATTTCAAATAAATGGATGAAATAAAGCATTAAACATTTCAGCACAAAAGAGCTAGGATTCAATTTGGAGTTGCCATTTAACCTGGGCACTAGGAATCTAACTAATTGAATAAAGCTTATGAATGATGATTATTTAGTTTAATGATGGGGAATAGCTTATGGGCGCATCCGCATCACCTCTTATAGTGAGGAGATCTAAAGGATAATAGGTCTCCGAATCCATCCTTAAGGTCTATGTATGTATGGCAAAAATGAAAGAAAAATAGAAAAAAGGAAGAGGAGACAAGAAGGAAGATGGAAAGGGATGGAACTACTCCATGCTCCATTGAAGCTCTCCTTTCTTCTTTATCTATTGACCGGTGAAGATTTAGGGTTAAGATTTTCAATTGATAGAATGAGAGGAAGGAGAAGGCTAGAGGTTTGGGAGAGAGTTTTCCTAGAGTTTTCCAAATTCTTGCCTAATTCCAAGGAAATTATTTTATTTTTTTATAGATTTTTTCTTCCGTTTTGGAAGAGCAAAAGGGGCATTTATGGAGGGGTAAAGGATCCTATAGTTATGATTTATTGAGGAATGATGTTGCCCTAAACCTAAGAGTTGGAAGAGAGGGATTGTGTAGCTTAATCCTATTAGCTATTAGTTTAAGAGGAGATTAGTTAGGTGATATAAATGGAAGATTGAGGTAATAGGAAAATGTGCTTCATTAGATTGTGTTTCTTTGGAGATCTAGGATTGTGTGGCAAGGGGATAGATTGGTTTGAGGGCTATGATTCAATCTAAAAAGATCTAAGGTTTATGATGAATTTAAGGTGATAAGGCTCTATCGACTAAGAGGTATGAAAAAAGAACTGAAGAAGTGGAAGGTTGAGATTTGAGGAGGATTTGTGTAAAGAAGGGAGGGATTGATTTGAAGACTATGATTCAAGCATAAAAGATCTCAAAGCTATAATAAATCCAAGGTGGTAAGGTTCTATTACTTAAGAAATATGAAGAAAAGATTGAAGAAGTGGATGTTGAGGATTTGAGAAGAGTGTGTAGTTCTTTGGAATACTAGAGTTAGTGGAAAGAGGGAAGAGTTAGGATTAGGAGAGAGCATTTGATCTAAAGTTACAGAGTTGCACAGGAGCTCAAATAATGCTATCATTGAGTAGAATGGTGGAGCCGGAGGGGGGCAATGGGGCACATGCTACCTGGCTTGGGAAGATCTTCATACTATGCATCTCTTTCCCTTATCTCCATACTGCTAGAAATGATCCATGCCCCCCCTTCGTTCCATTACATGCAACTACAGGATTTTATGACAGGTTCATTGTCATGGGGCCAATTGCATATGACTACAACATTTTTTTCCACAGGCCCCAATTTCTGGAAAAGATAAGAAAGGATCTGAGATTGCGAGGCATGGCACTAGTCCAGCATCACCCACTTCACATCAGATTAAAAAAATAATGGAAAGAAAAGATTGTCTGTGATATCCTATTTGGTTCCATCCAATGATGGCCTGCAGTTGCCTCTTTTCTGAACCCTAACTCTCTCTATTTCCCTTTTTTTTGAAAGGACCAAACCCTAATTCTTGATAACAACTTTTGAAGTTGTTGACCTCTTGCACATTACCTCTCTCTTGTTCTCTCCAACTTTTCTTCCATTCTAAATTCTAATCCTCAACACCCTGCTACGGAGATCTTACACCAACAAGCACTGCTCATGCCTCTTTTTTGCCTTCGCTATTAAATTTCTGGAAAAATACCAGAAGTGTCAGCTACTGAGGTTAAAGCATATGGGTGCTGTGGTTCTCTTGATTATGCCCCTCACTAGTGGTTGAACCCCATGACAAGGTACGAAAGCAACATTGTTCCTTTGAGTTCTCACAGGAAAAAAGAAAAAGAAAAATCACATTGAGAAGGAAAAGGGAATGGATATGGGAGTTGCTTCAGTTTGATGAATCCAGGGTAAGAGAAGCAGAAATCTTGGATAATATTAATAATAATAGTAGTTGTTCTTGCTGTTATTGTGTTTTAATTTATGCTGTTAGAAGACAAAGGAAAGCAGAAGAGGAAACAGAGGAGGAGACCCATCGGTAACTAATATTATTTGATTAATCTTTCATATGTTTTAAATTGACGTACACAATCATCCCAAGACAATCAGAACATGAGTTATTAAGATATAAATGCTAAATAGATGATTTAAATAAAAGAAAGAGTTTTTTCTAATGACACTAGTCTATGTAACTGCACACAATCAAATATCATGATACTATAAGAACCATGGATGGTTGAATAAAATGCATCTTTTAGTAACACCATATGTTATCATTACATGAAATTTATGATGAAATTTTGATAATTGTAAGCTAAAAAATAATGTTGCCCCCCTGCAGAAGGTTCCTGGTTTCACTCCTGATTGAGCGAAAAACAATGCGGATCTGTATTCATGGATAAAACTTTAGATTATATTTATACCATGAGAATCCAAAAGGACATATTCAAGGTGATGACGCCAAGTCACCTTTTTCAAGCATCGGGGAAGACGGACGTCCTTCTCTCCGGACCCCTGCAAGAAAAGTCCCCGGAGACCGGATGCTCTGGTGGGGACCCTCCGACGCTCAAGTTAGTTACTTGGGATCAGACAAGAACTGCTCAGCAAAGGGAGCTGAGACAGTTAGGGTTTTTGCTAGTAGGAAGAAAGCTAGAAAACCAGAGTTCGAATCCCTATTTACATCGCAGGCGCGTGCTTTTATACCTGTTCGAATGTCCCATCTTTCTATTCCAGAAGATTGCTATCGTACCATCACTATACGCGCCGGAGGCGTCCCGCGTTACCTGTCAATATGGCTTTACAGGTGCCTAGCAGCCGCGGTTGCATTTGGTGCGCGCCGTGCTTGACATGACCGCGCACAGTTGCAAGTGGTAGTGAATTGTACTCCGTAACGGGGCACAGTCATGCACAGTGACACAAGCAATGCACCATACGCCGTTATGAGGCATGGCCGCAAGAAGCCACGGGCGCACGGCGAATCACGTGGGTGCGCCAGGTGGCCCGAAGTTGTCGTTTGGTTCGAAGGCTGGTTCACGTGCTGAACGTTGATGATGCCTGTGCACCCCGAGACCGGAGGGGGGGTCTCGGGGTTGAGACATGGTAACCTCACCCCGAGACCGGAGGAGGTCTCGGGGGTGAGATGGTGCTGGTGCACCACGAGACCAGAGGGGGGTCTCGGGGTCAAGACATGGTGACCTCACCCCGAGACCAGAGGAGGTCTCGGGGGTGAGATGGTGCTGGTGCACCCCGAGACCGGAGGGGGGTCTCGGGGTCGAGGTATGATGACCTCACCCCGAGATTGGAGGAGGCCTCGGGGGTGAGATGGTGCTGGTGCACCCCGAGACCAGAGGGGGGTCTCGGGGTCGAGATATGGTGACCTCACCCCGAGACCGAAGGAGGTCTCGGGGGTGAGATGGTGCTGGTGCACCCTGAGACCGGAGGGGGGTCTCGGGGTCGAGATATGGTGACCTCACCCCGAGACCGGAGGTCTCGGGGGTGAGATGATGCTTGTGAACCCCGAGACCGGAGGGGGGGTCTCGGGGTCGAGACATGGTGACCTCACCCCGAGACCGGTGAAGGTCTCGGGGGTGAGATGGTGCTGGTGCACCCTGAGACCGGAGGGGGGTCTCGGGGTCGAGACATGGTGACCTCACCCTAAGACCGATGGAGGTCTCGGGGGTGAGATAGTGCTGGTGCACCTCGAGACCGAAGGGGGGTCTCGGGGTCGAGATATGGTGATCTTACCCCGAGACTGGTCTCGGGGGTGAGATGATGCTTGTACACCCCGAGACCGGGGGGAAGGGTCTCGGGGGTGAGATGATGCTTGTACACCCCGAGACCGGGGGGGTCTCGGGGTTGAGATGCAATGACCTCCGTTAGCTGCTGTTACCTTTTATTTTAACGGCGCTGGATCAGCCACATCAGATGCCCCCTCACCCCTGAGGTGAAGCGGGCCCTACTGGCAAGGCGAAAGGGGTGCTACCTCCCACGTAGCTGATCCCTGTCCACATCTCTATGCGGACGACATGGGGAATGTAAAAAGGCGGCCGCTTCCGTACACTGAGCCCGCCACGATCGACCTCGAGGCGAGGTTAACTCTTCGAAGTCCGCGTGGAAAGCTGCATCATCATTACCTCTCATAGCGACGACGTCAGCGGAGTCCCATCGTTGGCTGGAGGCGTACCGTATCACGCGCTGGGCAACCATCGAGGCGAACCAGCCTATGGTGGGGGTCCATGTGGCTGATGAGACGAGGCGGGACATTTGAAAACCTAATAAAACTCGAATGGGGGGTTGAATATGGCCACACCACTGCTGCCATCATCGTCTTCCTCTGAGCCGCTGCGTTTTGGTCTCCCCTGCAACCCGAGAACCTGCGCTTAGCTTCCCTTCCCTCAGGTCAGTTCTTTATCCATTCTAGACTCCTCTATCCCTTCTTTTACCCATGAGTTCTCCATCTTGGACCTCGGAGGACGACGGTTGTCGGGCTTCATGCCTGGCTGGCCCAGGGCTTTAGGTGCCGACGAGTGTCGGGCTTCATGCCTGGCTGGCCCAGGGCTCTAGGTGCCGACGGGTGTTGGGCTTTATGCCTGGCTGGCCCAGGGCTTTAGGTGCCGATGGGTGTCGGGCTTCATGCCTGGCTGGCCCAGGGCTTTAGGTGGCGACGGGTGTCGGGCTTTATGCCTGGCTGGCCCAAGGCTTTAGGTGCCGACGGGTGTCGGGCTTCAGGTGCCATCGGGTGTCGGGCTTTATGCCTGGCTGGCCCAGGGCTTTAGGAGCCGACGGGTGTCGGGCTTCATGCCTGGCTGGCCCAGGGCTTTAGGTGCCGATGGTGTCGAGCTTCATGCCTGGCTGGCCCAGGGCTCTAGGTGTCGATGGGTGTCGGGCTTCATGCCTGGCTGGCCCAGGGCTTTAGGTGCCGACGGGTGTCGGGCTTCATGCCTGGCTGGCCCAGGGCTTTAGGTACCGACGGGTGTCGGGCTTCAGGTGCCGTCGGGTGTCGGGCTTTATGCCTGGCTGGCCCAGGGCTTTAGGTATTGACGGGTGTTGGGCTTTATGCCTGGCTGGCCCAGGGCTTTAGGTGCCAACGGGTATCGGGCTTCATGCCTGGCTGGCCCAGGGCTTTAGGTGCCGACAGGTGTTGGGCTTCATGCCTGGCTGGCCCAGGGCTCTAGGTGCCGATGGGTGTTGGGCTTTATGCCTGGCTGGCCCAGGGCTTTTGGTGCCGATGGGTGTCGGGCTTCATGCCTGGCTGGCCCAGGGCTTTAGGTGCCGACGGATGTCGGGCTTTATGCCTGGCTGGCCTAAGGCTTTAGGTGCCGACGGGTGTCGGGCTTCAGGTGCCGTCGGGTGTCGGGCTTTATGCCTGGCTGGCCCAGGGCTTTAGGTGCCGACGGGTGTCGGGCTTTATGCCTGGCTGGCCCAGGGCTTTAGGTGCCGACGACGGGTATCGGGCTTCATGCCTGGCTGGCCCAGGGCTTTAGGTGCCAACAGGTGTTGGGCTTCATGCCTGGCTGGCCCAGGGCTCTAGGTGCTGATGGGTGTCGGGCTTTATGCCTGGCTGGCCCAGGGCTTTAGGTGCCGACGGATGTCGGGCTTCATGCCTGGCTGGCCCAGGGCTCTAGGTGCCGATGGGTGTCGGGCTTTATGCCTGGCTGGCCCAGGGCTTTAGGTGCCGACGGGTGTCGGGCTTCATGCCTGGCTGGCCCAGGGCTTTAGGTGCCGACGGGTGTCGGGCTTTATGTCTGGCTGGCCCAGGGCTTTAGTTGTCGACGGGTGTCGGGCTTCAGGTGCCGTCGGGTGTATGCTTGGCTGACCCAGGGCTTTAGGTGCCGACGGGTGTCGGGCTTCATGCCTGGCTGGCTCAGGGCTTTAGGTGCCGACGGGTGTCGGGCTTTATGCCTGGCTAGCCTAGGGCTTTGGGTGCCGACGGGTATCGAGCTTCATGCCTGGCTGGCCCAGGGCTTTAGGTGTCGATGGGTGTCGAGCTTCATGCCTGGCTGGCCCAGGGCTCTAGGTGCCGACGGGTGTCGGGCTTCAGGTGCCGTCGCTGGCCCAGGTCTTTAGGTGCCGACAGGTGGCGGGCTTCAGGTGCCGTCGGGTGTCAAGCTTTATGCCTGGCCCGAGGCTTTAGGTACCGAGGGGTGTCGGGCTTTATGCCTGGCTAGCCTAGGGCTTTAGGTGCCGACGGGTGTCGGGCTTCATGCCTGGCTGGCCCAGGGCTTTAGGTGCCGACGGGTGTTGGGCTTCATGCCTGGCTAGCAGGGCTTTAGGTGCCGACGGGTGTCGGGCTTCATGCCTGGCTGGCCTAGGGCTTTAGGTGCCGACGGGTGTCGGGCTTCATGCCTGGCTGGCCCAGGGCTTTAGGTACCGACGGGTGTTAGGCTTTATGCCTGGCTGGCCCAGGGCTTTAGGTGCCGACGGGTGTCGGGCTTCAGGTGCCGTCAGGTGTCGGGCTTTATGCCTGGCTGGCCCAGGGCTTTAGGTGCCGACGGGTGTCGGGCTTTGGCCTAGGGCTTTAGGTGCCGACGAGTGTCGGGCTTTATGCCTGGCTGGCCCAGGGCTTTAGGTGCCGACGGGTGTCGGGCTTTTATGCCTAGCTGGCCCAGGGCTTTGGGTGCCGACCGGTGTCGGGCTTCATGCCTGGTTGGCCCAGGGCTTTAGGTGAAAAGAACTCAGGAGTTAAAATTGAAATTTGTTAATATAGAATGATGGGCGAAAGCCCAAAAGAATACATGCACGGTATTTAATGTGAGAGGAGAAATGCGTTACTGATAATACCGACGAAGGTTGTCTGCATTCCATGTCTTAGGAAGCGGCTTCCCATCAAGCTCTTCAATCTTGTAAGCTCCGTGACGAAGTGTCTCGGCGATCCGATAGGGTCCTTCCTTCCCAATTTGGGGCTAGGTTGCCTCCCTCCGCCGGCTTTGAGACTTCAGCCCATCGAAGGATCAGGTCCCCCGGTAGGAAAGTCATGGGACGCACACGGGCGTTGTAATATTTGGCGGTCCGTTGCCGGTAGACCGCCATCCAAAGTCGCACTCGGTCTCGCATTTCCTCAACCAGGTCGAGGTTGGCTCGCAGCTAGTCTCGGTTGCCTTCCTCGTTGTACGACTCTACTCGAGGGCTCGGTGAGCCAACCTTTACCGGGATAACGGCTTCGGATCCAAAGACTAGGCTGAATGGGTTCTCGCCGGTGGGGGCTTGTGGCGTTGTGTGGTAGGCCCACAGCACGTTGGGGAGCTCCTCCACCCATCGTCCCTTACAATCATCCAGTCGAGTTCTCAGCCCTTGGAGAATGATTCGATTAGTTACCTCGGCCGCCCTGTTGGTCTGAGGGTGCCCGATGGAAGTGAATTTCTGACGAATGCCCAGTTCGGAGCAGAATTCCCGGAAGGGCGTGTTGTCAAACTGCCGGCCATTGTCGGTGACCAGGGTGTGCGGCAGTCCGAACCGACATATAATGGACTTCCAAAAGAAGGATCTCACTTTGCTTTCCATGATCTTAGCAAGGGCCTCGGCTTCAACCCAGGTGAAGTGATCAACGGCCACCAAGAGGAACCTTCGCTGTCCGGAGGCTGGGGGAAATGGTCCCAGGATATCCATACCCCACTGGGCGAAGGGCCAGGGTGCCACCAAGGGGGTTAACTGAGACATCGGCTGTCGCTAGATATTAGCATGGCACTGACAGCTATCACATCTCTTAACGAGCTCGGCTGCGTGTCCTCCTTCATGGTCAGCCAAAAGTACCCCTATCGTAGGGCCTTGTAAGCTAGGGCTCTGCCCCCCAGGTGACTTCCACAGATGCCTTCATGGATCTCCCGCAGGATATAGTCTGATTCTGCCAGTCCCACGCACCTGAGGACCGGGTATGAGAATGATCTTCGATAAAGCTTTCCATCCATCATCAAGAACCTCGAGGCCCTCCGCCTGAGTAGCTTGGCCTAAGCGGGGTTCTCTGGAAGCTGTCGGTCAAATATCGGACATAGGCGTCCATCCAGGAGGGCACTTGCTCCATCGGTAACGCTTCATCCGCAACTTCAATGCTTGGGGCCTGGAGGTGCTCCATATATGTTCTTCCCAGCGTCCCGTCGGCCGAAGTGGCTAAACGGGATAATGCGTCGGCCTTGGCATTCTTCGCTCGGGGAATGTAGCTAACACGGAAGTAAGAGAACCGAGAGGCTTGGGATTGCACCTTGCTCAGATAACGGGACATGGTTGGGTCCCTAGCTTCGTACTCCCCAGTAATCTGCCCAGAAACAAGCTGAGAGTCCGTGAAGGCCCTCAAACGCACTGCACCTAACTCTTTAGCCAACCTCATTCCCGCTAATAGGGCTTCATACTCCGCCTGGTTGTTAGTTGCTAGGAACTGGAATATAAGAGCATACTCCACTGCATCCCCCTCAGGGCTCGCAAGAATGAGTCCAGCTCCACTTCCTTAAGAATTTGCTGCTCCATCCACATGCAAAATCTAGTCCTCTTTTTATGCCTCCTCGGTCGAGTGAGGGTCCACACACTCCTCCAGGCGTACCTCCTTCACACCCTTCTCGGTCCAGGAACACTCAACCAAGAAATCAGACCTGAGACTTCATGGCCGACCTTGGTCGGATGGATAGGTCAAATTCACTTAGTTTAATGGCCCATTTGGCTAGCCAACCGGAGGTGTCAGGGCGAGACAAGATGGTTCGAAGAGGTTGGTCCATGAGCACCACGATGGGATGAGCTTGAAAGTAGGGTCGGAAGCGTTGGGCAGAGACCACCAAAGCAAAAATGATCTTCTCGATTCTAGAGTATCTGGTCTCGGCATCATGAAGTACCTTGCTGGTGTAATAGATCGGCCTCTGGACTCCATCAACATTCATGCGTACGAGCACAGAGCTGACAGCTTTGGGGGAGGCTGCGAGATATAGGAAGAGCTCCTCTCCACACTTTGGCTTGGACAAAAGCGGGGGAGTGGATAAAAATTGCTTCAACTCCTCAAAGGCATCCTGACACTCCTTTGTCCACTCGAAGCCATTGACCTTAAAGAAGGGCAGGCACCTTTTGCCGATCTTAACATGAAGCGACTCAAAGCTGCCACCCTCCCAGTTAGGCGTTGCACCTCCTTCTTATTAGCTGGGGGCTTCATATCCAAGATAGCCCTGATCTTGTCAGGATTGGCTTCAATCCCTCACTGGGTTACCATAAAGCCCAGAAACTTGCCCGCCGCCACTTCGAAGGCGCACTTGTGGGGGTTAAGCCTCATCCGATACCGGCGCAGGTTGTTGAAGGTCTCCTCGAGGTCGGCGACATGGTCAGCAGTACTGGTGCTCTTGGTCAGCATATCATCCACGTACACCTCCATGTTACACCCTATCTGGTCTTCAAAGACTTTATTCATCAACCTTTGATAGGTGGCCCCGGCATTCTTTCACCTAAACAGCATCACCTTGTAGCAGTAAATCCCCTTTTCTGTAATAAAAGAGGTGGCTTCTTCATCTGCCGGATTCATCCTGATCTGATTGTACCCCGAGAACGCGTCCAAGAAACTAAGGGTTTTATGCCCGGACGTGGTGTCCACTAGCTAGTCGATCTGGGGTAACGGGAAGCTGTCTTTGGGGCATGCCTTGTTGAGGTCGGTGAAGTCCACGCACATCCTCCAGCTCCCACTGGCCTTGCAAACCATCATAACATTCGCCAGCCAGTCCGGGTAGTGCACCTCGCGGATGTGATCGGCCGCCAGTAGCTTCCGCACCTCCTCATCCACGGCCTTCTGTCGATCGGGGGCGAAACTCCTTTTCTTCTGTCGGATAGGTCGGTACTCCGCCCGAATGTTAAGTTAGTGGATAATCGCCTCTTCTGGAATTCCTGGCATATCGGACGCCGACCAGGCGAAGACATCCGCATTAGCTTGCAGAAAGGTGAGGAGTCGGTCACGAGCCTCCTCTGGGAGTAGGGCTCCAATCCGGACTGTTCTCGTTGGGTCCTCCCCGAGGGGAAAAGTAAGCAGTCGCTCGGCCGGCTCTCCTCTTCTCTCTAGGTCTCGAGGATCCAGCGTCTCAGGTACCGGCGCGGGTGCAACCCCCTACGGACTAGGGGCCATGTGGTAGCAAAGTGAAGGTGGATTCTGCTCTCTCCGCATCTCTCCGACTCCTTCGCTAGTAGGAAACCTCACGAGGAGCCTCTTAGTGGATATGACATGACAACATCCAAAAGATTGAGCCCGGGCCTCCCAAGGATCGCGTTGTAAGCAAGGGGCATGCGAACCACCAAGAACTTCATGAAAACCATACTTTGACACGGGGCTGTGCCAGCCGTCACAGGGAGAGTGACCTCCCCCTCGACTTTCACAAAATCTCCAGTAAACCCCATCAGGGGCATGGCGACAGGCCAGAGTAGATCGGGCGACAGGTTCATGCAAACAAAAGCGTCATAGTTCAAAACATCCACAGAGCTCCCACTATCAACTAGAATTCTCTTTACAGGATGTTTAGCGATCGTCATAGATACGACGACGCTGTAATCATTTTTGTTTACTACCTCCTCTAAGTCCTTTTTAAAGAAAGGAATTACAGAATCCAACTCCCCCTCCCCTCTCGGCCTTTTCGGCGGGCCTTCTACCCCCCAGGAAATCATTGCCACCATCTTCTCCGTTAGGGCATTGTCGATCATCGGCGGTGGGGGCGCTGACGGGCCAGGAGCTCCCGGGTTGTTCCTCTGGACGAACTTTCCCAGGTGGCCCCGCTGGATAAGGTCTTCGATAGCCTTCTTCAACTGGCGATACTCGTCAGTATCATGACCGTGATCCCGGTGGTTGCGACAATAGAGGAGGTTCTTGTTGCGAGGGATCTTCGGGTTCATTAGAGGAGGACGCTGAAGATAAGACTCCCCTTCAATCTCAAGTAAGATCTGAGATATCAGGGCGAGCAGTGGGGTGTAGGGTCATGATACTGACAAGTGTCGCCCCGATATCTCAGATCTTACTTGAGATTGAAGGGGAGTCTTATCTTCAGCGTCCTCCTATAATGAACCCGAAGATCCCTCGCAACAAGAACCTCTATTGTCCCAACCACCGGGATCACGGTCATGATACTGACGAGTGTCACCAGCTGAAGAAGGCTATTGAAGACCTTATCCAGCGGGGCCACCTGGGAAAGTTCGTCCAGAGGAACAACCCGGGAGCTCCTGGCCCGTCAGCGCCCCCACCGCCGATGATCGACAATGCCCCAACGGAGAAGACGGTGGCAATGATTTCCTGGGGGGCAGAAGGCCCACCGAAAAGGCCGAGAGGGGAGGGGGAGTTGGATTCTGTAATTCCTTTCTTTAAAAAGGACTTAGAGGAGGTAGTATCTATGACGATCGCTAAACATCCTGTAAAGAGAATTCTAGTTGATAGTGGGAGCTCTGTGGATGTTTTGAACTATGATGCTTTTGTTCGCATGAACCTGTTGCCCGATCTACTCCGGTCCGTCGCCACGCCCCTGATGGGGTTTACTG
Organism: Calamus simplicifolius; assembly: GCA_900491605.1. Classification (NCBI taxonomy): domain Eukaryota; kingdom Viridiplantae; phylum Streptophyta; class Magnoliopsida; order Arecales; family Arecaceae; genus Calamus; species Calamus simplicifolius. The sequence continues at coordinate 275,697 of UESW01004534.1, read as the reverse complement.
GAGATTCTGTGAAATTCAAAGGGGAGGTCACTCTCCCTGTGACGGCTAGCACAGCCCCGTGTCAAAGTATGGTTTTCATGAAGTTCTTGGTGGTTCGCGTGCCCCTTGCTTACAACGCGATCCTCGGGAGGCCCGGGCTCAATCTTTTGGATGCTGTCATGTCATATCCACTAAGAGGCTCCTCGTGAGGTTTCCTACCAGCGAAGGAGTCGGGGAGATGCGGGGAGAGCAGAATCCACCTTCACTTTGCTACCATATGGCCCCTAGTCCGTAGGGGGTGGCACCCGCGTCGGTACCTGAGACGCTGGATCCTCGAGACCTAGAGAGAAGAGGAGAGCCGGCCGAGCGACTGCTTACTTTCCCCCTCGGGGAGGACCCAACGAGAACAGTCCGGATTGGAGCCCTACTCCCAGAGGAGGCTCGTGACCGACTCCTCACCTTTCTGCGAGCTAATGCGGATGTCTTCGCCTGGTCGGCGTCCGATATGCCAGGAATTCCAGAAGAGGCGATTACCCACTAACTTAACATTCGGGCGGAGTACCGACCTATCCGACAGAAGAAAAGGAGTTTCGCCCCCGATCGACAGAAGGCCGTGGATGAGGAGGTGCGGAAGCTACTGGTGGCCGGTCACATCCGCGAGGTGCACTACTCGGACTGGCTGGCGAATGTTATGATGGTTTGCAAGGCCAGTGGGAGCTGGAGGATGTGCATGGACTTCACCGACCTCAACAAGGCATGCCCCAAAGACAGCTTTTCTTGGACGCGTTCTCGGGGTACAATCAGATCAGGATGAATCCGGCAGATGAAGAAGCCACCTCTTTTATTACAGAAAAGGGAATTTACTGCTACAAGGTGATGCCGTTTGGGCGGAAGAATGCCGGAGCCACCTATCAAAGGTTGATGAATAAAGTCTTTAAGGACCAGATAGGGTGTAACATGGAGGGTACGTGGATGATATGCTGACCAAGAGCACCAGTGCTGCTGACCATGTCGCCGACCTCGAGGAGACCTTCAACAACCTGCGCCGGTATCGGATAAGGCTTAACCCCCACAAGTGCACCTTCGGAGTGGCGGCAAGCAAGTTTCTGGGCTTTATGGTAACCCAGCAAGGGATTGAAGCCAACCCTGACAAGATCAGTGCTATCTTGGATATGAGGCCTCCTAGCTAATAAGGAGGTGCAACGCCTAACTGGGAGGGTGGCAGCTTTGAGTCGCTTCATGTTAAGATCGACAGAAAGGTGCCTGCCCTTCTTTAAGGTCAATGGCTTCGAGTGGACAAAGAAGTGTCAGGATACCTTTGAGGAGTTGAAGCAATTTTTATCCACTCCCCCGCTTTGTCCAAGCCAAAGTGTGGAGAGGAGCTCTTTCTATATCTCGCAGCCTCCCCCGAAGCTGTCAGCTCTGTGCTCGTACGCATGGATGTTGATGGAGTCCAGAGGCCGATCTATTACACCAGCAAGGTACTTCATGATGCCGAGACCAGATACTCTAGAACCGAGAAGATCATTTTTGCTTTGGTGGTCTCTGCCCAACGCTTTTGACCCTACTTTCAAGCTCATCCCATCGTGGTGCTCACGGACCAACCTCTTCGAACCATCTTGTCTCGCCCTGACACCTCCGGTCGGCTAGCCAAATGGGCCATTAAACTAAGTGAATTTGACCTATCCATCCGACCAAGGTCGGCCATGAAGTCTCAGGTGATAGCTGATTTCTTGGTTGAGTGTTCCTGAACTGAGAAGGGTGTGGAGGAGGTACGCCCGGAGGAGTGTGTGCGAGGAGGCAGAAAAAGAGGACTGGATTTTGCATGTGGATGGAGAGCAAATTCTCAAGAAAGCGGAGCTGGACTCATTCTTGCGAGCCCTGAGGGGGATGCGGTGGAGTATGCTCTTAGATTCCAGTTCCTGGCAATTAACAACCAGGCGGAGTATGAAGCCCTGTTAGCGGGAATGAGGTTGGCTGAAGAGTTAGGTGCAGGGCGTTTGAGGGCCTTCACGGACTCTCAGCTTGTTTCTGGGGAGTACGAAGAAGCTAGGGACCCAATCATGTCCCATTATCTGAGCAAGGTGCAATCCCGAGCCTCTCGGTTCTCTTACTTCCATGTTAGTTACATTCCCCGAGTGGAGAATGCCAGGGCCGATGCATTATCCCGTTTAGCCACTTCGGCCGATGGGACGCTGCGAAGAACATATGTGGAGCACCTCCAGGCCCCAAGCATTGAAGTTGCGGATGAAGCGTTACCGATGGAGCAAGAGCCCTCCTAGATGGACGCCTACGTCCGATATTTGACCGACGGTACTCTCCCAGAGAACCCCGTTGAGGCCAGGCTACTCAGGCGGAGGGCCCCGAGGTTCTTGATGATGGATGGGAAGCTTTATCGAAGATCATTCTCATACCCGGTCCTCAGGTGCTTGGGACCGGCAAAATCAGACTACATCCTGCGGGAGATCCATGAAGGCATCTGTGGAAGTCACCTGGGGGGCAGAGCCCTAGCTTACAAGGCCCTAAGACAAGGGTACTTTTGGCTGACCATGAAGGAGGATGCAGCCGAGCTCGTTAAGAGATGTGATAGCTGTCAGCGCCATGCTAATATCCAGTGACAGCCGACGTCTCAGTTAACCCCCTTGGTGGCAGCCCTTCGCCCAGTGGGGTATGAATATCCTGGGACTATTTCCCCCGGCCTCCGGACAGCGAAGGTTCCTCTTGGTGGCCGTTGATCACTTCACCAAGTGGGTTGAAGCCGAGACCCTTGCTAAGATCACGGAAAGCAAAGTGAGATCCTTCTTTTGGAAGTCTATTATATGTCGGTTCGGACTGCCGCACACCCTGGTCACCGATAATGGTTGGCAGTTTGACAACACGCCCTTCCAGGAATTCTGCTCCGAACTGGGCATCCGTCAGAAATTTACTTCCGTCGGGCACCCTCAGACCAACGGGGCGGCCGAGGTAACTAATCAAATCATTCTCCAAGGGTTGAGAACACGACTGGATGACTGTAAGGAACGATGGGTGGAGGAGCTCCCCAACGTGCTGTGGGCCTACCATACAACGCCATGAGCCCCCACCGGTGAGACCCCATTCAGCCTAGTCTTTGGATCCGAAGCCATCATCCCGGTAGAGGTTGGCTCACCGAGCCCTCGGGTAGAGTCATACAACGAGGAAGGTAACCCAGACCAGCTGCGAGCCAACCTCGACCTGGTGAAGGAGAGGGGGAAGCTACAGGAGAGGTGCAGTGCCTCTCAGAGGGAGAACGATTCTCCGAATCGTCCTCCGAGGTCCAAGATGGAGAACTCATGGGTAAAAGAAGGGATGGAGGAGTCTAGAATGGACAAAGAACTGACCTGAGGGAAGGGAAGCTAAGCATAGGTTCTCGGGTTGCAGGGGAGACCAAAACGCAGCGGCTCAGAGGAAGACGACGATGGCAGCAGTGGTGTGGCCAGATTTAACCCCCCATTCGAGTTTTATTGTGTTTTCAAATTGTCCCGCCTCGTCTCATCAGCCACATGGACCCCTACCATAGGCTGGTTCACCTCGATGGTTGCCCAGCGCATGATACGGTACGCCTCCGGCCAATGATGGGACTCCGCTGACATCGCCGCTATGAGAGGTAATAATGATGCAGCTTTCCACACGGACTTCGAAGAGTTAACCTCGCCTTGAGGTCGATCGTGGCGGGCTTAGTGTACGAAAGCGACCGCCTTTTTACATTCCCCATGTCGTTCGCATAGAGATGTGGATAGGGATCAACCACGTCGGAGGTAGCCCCCCTTTCGCCTTGCCATTGGGGCCTGCTTCGCCTCAGGGGTGAGGAGGCATTTGATGTGGCTGATCCAGTGCCGTTAGAATAAAAGGTAACAACAGCTAACGAAGGTCACCACATCTCAACCCCGAGACCTCCCCGATCTCGGGGTGTACAAGCATCATCTCACCCCCGACACCCCCTCCGGTCTCGGGGTGAGATCACCACATCTCAACCCCGAGACCCCCCCCCCCGGTCTCGATGTGCACAAGCATCATCTCACCCCCGAGACCCCCTCCGGTCTCGGGTGAGATCACCATATCTCGACCCCGAGACCCCCTCCGATTTCGGGGTGCACCAGCACCATCTCACCCCCGAGGCCTCCTTCGGTCTCGGGGTGAGGTTATCATACCTCGACCCCGAGACCCCCCGAGAACCCCGAGACCCCCCTCCGGTCTCGGGATGCACAAGCATCATCTCACCCCCGAGACCCCCTCCGATCTTGGGGTGAGATCACCATATCTCGACCCCGAGACCCCCCTCCGATCTCGGGGTGCACCAGCACCATCTCACCCCCGAGGCCTCCGGTCTCGGGGTGAGGTCATCATACCTCGACCTCGAGACCCCCTCTCTGGTCTCGGGGTGCACCAGCACCATCTCACCCCCGAGACCTCCTCCGGTCTCGGGGTGCACAGGCATCATCAACGTTCAGCACGTGAACCAGCCTTCGAACCAAACGACAATTTCGGGCCACTTGGCGCACCCATGTGATTCGTCGTGCGCCCGTGGCTGCTTGCGGCCATGCCTCATAACGGTGTATGGTGCATTGTATGTGTCACTGTGCATGACTGTGCTTCGTTACGGAGTACGATTCTCTACCACTTGCAACTGTGCGCGGTCATGTTAAGCAACGGCGCACATCAAATGCAACCGCGGCTGCTAGATACCTGTAAAGCCATATTGACAGGTGATGCGGGATGCCTTCGGCGCGCACACGAGTAATCTTCTGGAACAGAAAGATGGGACATTCAAACAGTATAAAAGCATGCGCCCGGGCTGTAAGTAGGGATTCGAACTCTGGTTTTCTAACTGTCTTCCTACTAGCAAAAACCCTAACTGTCTCAGCTTCCTTCTGCTAAGCAGTTCTTGTCTGATCCCAAGTAACTAACTTGAGCGTCGGAGGGTCCCCACCGGAGCAGCCGATCTTTGGGGACTTTTCTTGCAGGGGTCTGGAGAGAAGGACGTCCGTCTTCCTCGACGCTTGAAGAAGGTGATTTGGCGTCATCACAAGGAATTATTAATAATTCTCTTCTTATCAACCACACATTGTGGTAATGCTTTTGAAACTTTTATTTGTTTATAAAAGAGAGTACGTATATAAAGAGTGCAGCTCGAGATTTCACTATTAGCTTCCACAACCTTGAGGAGAGAGTCTCCGTCCAAGGGCAAAAAAATTAAAGGCATTGATTCCCTAACACTCAAAATTCAGGAGTTTCCAGGAATTGGAATCAAATACACGCATGGATATAGTAAACTTATCATCAAAACGTTCTTTCTGTAATAAGATCTCTCATGGAAATAATGTGAAGCTAAATATCATATTATTCTCAAGTTTAATCATTATGTAAAACCTTGCGGAATAATGGAGATCTTCAAAAGAGAAGAACAAGATTTTTAACTATTTCTGCAGAGTAGATAGTATTTTACCGTTCTTTAATCATTTAAGAAGCGAGCATAAGTGTGATGAGATAAATATGCAAGGCAATAAACTTTAGAATTGGCTATATCCTTTCAACATGATGGAACTATCACCAAGGTTTAAAGGAAACTGAGGAGTGGTTTTCTTACTTTGCATGTACCAGAAGTATTAAACGATGACACACTAACAGAGAAGGTTACAGTACATGAAAATTGATGAGGATATGCGGATGTGAAGCAAATCAGAATCTTTTATGAATTCATTAGGACATGATAAGGATAAGGAGATGTTCCTTGACTCATCCCTCCATTCGGTTAATAAATTACAGTGAACAATTGGAAAGCATTGCATATAGCTTGGAATGTGATAAAAGCAAAGGCTTGAGACTACTTTATATCCAGAAAATGGGTTGCATTATGGGACTTGATGAAAGAATCTCAAAAAATATACTTTTTCATGTTAACAATGACACTAGGAAGGGAAAACAAAATCCAAGACTCCATAAATTAGTTGGGGGAATTTTTTTAGGAGTTATTTTTGACAATAGATTATTTTTCCCTCCTGGAAGTTGCGTAAGAACCACGAGGAATAGGACATACATGAAAGCTCCTTTGAAGTTTGAACAATAGTAAAACTACAAAAAGACAAAGGAAATTGTTTGCTAGGAGATAAAGGAGCAAGAATAGTAAGATAATAAAGATCAAGATTTTAGAAAGCGATCACAATGTAAGCAATCAAGGTATCACATGGGGCATAAGCAATGCAGTTGGCATTTTAGAATAAAAAGAAATAGAATATATCAATTCAAATAAAAATAAATTAAAAAGGATAAATAAAATAAATAAATTTTCCTAAAGTAAGAAAATTTTATGCATACATTTATATTGATTTAAGATCTATCTTAGTGCAATATGATTAGTCAAAAACCATAAATAAAATAAAAATTCAGAAAATAAGAAATATGTGCGTACACTAACATTTATTTAAGATCCTATTTTCACATTGTATGATATGTTAACATAAAAGGACAATAATATTTCCCTAAAAACTATACTCAAATTTTAGGTGAACTAATTGAATGAATAAAATTATGAATGGTCAATTGATTAACCAAAACACAAGCAATGAGGATTCAAGATTTATTAACAATGCCTAAAATACATAGCTAGCAAGCAAGACATACATTTAAGCTACTGTTTTTCAATGAGATGCTTAAAATTAAATCTTTTCTACCAAGTGATTTCTCATTTGTTGTCACTACAATCCATGTGCCTAAGACGCACATGCAAGCCATTTGGGCCTCTATGGGTGCTTCAAGACTCATTAAGCATAGCCCAAATGTGGTGCTATTGGCCACAAAAGCACACATGGGCACAAAATGAGTGCAGCCAAAATGAGAAAATCAAAATAGATATGTGATAACATAAGAAAATATAAAATAAAAAATGAAGTTTGCAACAACTCAGGATCTTATCCAAAAAGACTAATCATGACGTATTATTTGACTCCTTGATCTTGTGTAAGTACCCTAGGACTATCAAATAAATAGCAAATGTAGGACTAAGGAAAAGACTTTGTACACTGCCCCCGGTGCAGCAAGGCCTACGTGTGCTGCACCACCTCTTCTGATTGGTCCACGTAGCTCCTACGTGGATGACCTGCTGGGCGGTATGGCTCTGCTTTGATGTTACGTTCTGAACGTGACGGCCATTTAAAGCAGTTCGCTTTATTTTAAAATTAGCGTGCGGACGAAAATGCCCTTTCCCTCCATCCTAGCGCCATTTTACGTTGTATTTCATCTGTGCAAGAAGAACTCTCTTTCTTCCCCGGTCGAAAGAAAATATTTCAGCTTCGAGGCTGGAAAACCTGGCTACTGGAGTCTGTGTACAAAAACTTCTGGAGGAAATGTCATCCGCAGCACAAAGTAAAAAGTCTTTCTTCCCACTTCTTTCTAAAGCTCCTTTATTACACCAACCATTTTTTCTGGTTAGAGTTAGTTAATGTGTGACCAAACCGTTTAATGCGCGGGTAACTTCCTTAGAACAAAATAGTTAAGACATTCTGGGAGTCATAACTATTTAGAGTTTACTGTTTTGTAAGCACGAATGTCATACTCTTTTAACTAGGATGTTATACCTCATGAACTGGGGTGTCGTCAGGGTGGTTCGGCCTATATTTCCCGTTATTTCCTGTCCATATAGCTCTAGTATCGTCATTAAAGCTATGACACCACTGATATACTGTTAAGACACCGTAGTTACAAGCCTAGGACACCCGTGCTCCAAACGAATGCTGGAGAAAAGCCTCGCGATACCGTAGTTACAACGCTACGACACCCATGCTTATAACCTTTGCGATCTTCGTATGTTGCTTTACGGGATGTCGTAGCTTGTTCTATGGGGTGTCTTTAAATGCTATAAAGGGTGTGTCATGCTTATAAACGATGCTGGAGAGCAGGCCTGCGACACCCCGTATGGAGAACAATCCTCGCGATACCCCGCTTTAACGGTCACGTCATCGGTGTCGTCACCTAAAAGCTAGGGTATCGTAAGATGAGAACTAGGGTGTCGTTAACAGCCTAAGTCAGTGCTGTCGTCGTTCGCGACACCCCAGTTGAAAATTCACGACACCCTAGCTCTCATCTGACGATACCCGTGCTTATAACTGAACACAGCGAGAAGGCCCGCGACACCGAAGTTACTAAAATTTATTTTTATTCATTAGAAAAGAAAAGAAAAAAGTACATGAGCCCTCAATGGGGCTTGTCATCTGCTTCGGTCGCTGCCTCGGCGATCTGGCACTGGAGGGACGCTACTTGCCCCTCCAGCTGGCTGTTGGCCCGACGCAGGACCTCGATCTCTCTCGTTGAAATGGCCAGGTATTGCTCGGCCGCCCTGTGGAGTCGCTCGCTGTTTGCGAGCGACGATGCAAAGACCTCCGCATCGACGGTGACCGTTGTGCGGCGGCTCCCATGGGTGCCAGTAGATCGCCACTCGCCTCTAGAAGCCATCTTAGTATCAAAAAAGTTTGGAAGATCAGCTGAAAAGGTGATTAACGATGACATTCCCCCATCCATATTTAAGGTACTCCTGGCGGGTGTTTCGATTGCTACGCACCACCATCTCAGTGGGCGGTTCACAGGAATCGAATCGGTGCGCCCCCCCCCCCTCGTTGAGTTTCGAGGGATGGGGAACAGAAGAGAGTTTCGGGAAGCCAACCGTAGTAAGTTTTACATCGTCCCAAGAGAAAACCTCATGACACCCAAGGACGATTTGGATTTCGGCCGAAACTCCTTCGCGACAACCCACTTGAAACCTCATGACACCCTAGCATCAATGCTACGATACCCATGCTTAGAACCCGTGACACCCTAGGAGAATTGGATTTCGGCCGAAAGTCCTTCGAGACACCCCTGTTGAAAGCTCACGACACCCTAGCTTTAAGGCGACGACACCCGTGCTTAGAACTGATCACGGTGAGAATACCCGCGACACCCCTTGTCGAATTCAGCCGAAACTCCTTCGCGACACCCCACTTGAAACCTCACGACACCGTAGCATCAATGCTACGACACCCGTGCTTAGAACTGACCACGGAGAGAATCCCCATGACACCCCAAGAGAATTGGATTTCGGCCGAAACTTCTTCGAGACACCCCTGTTGAAAGCTCACGACACCCTAGCTTTAAGGCGACGACACCCATGCTTAGAACTGATTACGATGAGAATACCCGTGACACCCCTTGTCGAATTCAGCCGAAACTCCTTCGAGACACCCCTGTTGAAAACTCACGATACCCTAGCTTTAAGGCAACGACACCCGTGCTTAGAACTAACCGCACGGACAATCCCCGTGACACCCCAGGAGAATTGGATTTCGGCCGAAACTCATTCGAGACACCCCTATTGAAAGCTCACGACACCCTAGCTTTAACGCGATGACACCCGTGCTTAGAACTGATCACGGTGAGAATACCCGCGACACCCTTTGTCGAATTCAGCCGAAACTCCTTCGCGACACCCCAGTTGAAATCTAATGACACCCTAGCACTAATGCTACGACACCCGTGCTTAGAACTGACCGCGCGGAGAATCCCCGCGACACCCCAGGAAGAATTGGATTTCGACTGAAAGTCCTTCGAGACACCTCTGTTGAAAGCTCACGACACCCTAGCTTTAAGGGGACGACACCCGTGCTTAGAACTGACCACGGTAAGAAGGCCTGCGACACCCAAGTTACTAAAATTTATTTTTATTCATCACAAAAGAAAAGAAAAAAGTACATGAGCCCTCACTGGGGCTTGACATCTGCTTCGGTCCTGCCGGCTGTTGGCCCGAAGCAGGACCTCGATCTTTCTCATTGAAACGACCATGTATTGCTCGGCCGCCCTGTTGAGTCGCTCAATGATTGCGAGCGACTTTGTAAAGACCTCCGCATCGACGGTGACCATTTTGCGGCGGCTCCCATGGGTGCCAGTGATCGCCCCTCGCCTCTAGAAGCCATCTCAGTATCAAAAAAGTTTGGAAAATCAGCTGAAAAGGTGATTAACGATGTCATTCCCCCATCCATATTTAAGGTACTCCTGGCGGGTGTTTCGATTGCCACGCGCCACCATCTCAGTGGGCGGCATCTCAGTGGACGGTTCATAGGAATCGAATCGGTGCGCCCCCCCCCTCGTTGAGTTTCGAGGGATGGGGAACAGAAGAGAGTTTCGGGAAGCCAACCGTAGTAAGTTTTACGTCGTCCCAAGAGAAAACCTCACGATACCCAAGGATGATTTGGATTTCGGCCGAAACTCCTTTGCGACACCCCACTTGAAATCTCACGATACCCTAGCATCAATGCTACGACACCCGTGCTTAGAACTGACCACGGAGAGAATCCCCGTGACACCCCAGGAGAATTGGATTTCGGCCGAAACTCCTTCGAGGCACCCCTGTTGAAAGCTCACGACACCCTAGCTTTAAGGCAACGACACCCATGCTTAGAACTGACCGTGAGGACAATCCCCGTGACACCCCAGGAGAATTGGATTTCGGCCGAAACTCCTTCGAGATACCCCTGTTGAAAGCTCATGACACCCTAGCTTTAAGGCGACGACACCCATGCTTAGAACTGATCACGGAGAGAACCCCCGCGACACCCCATGTCGAATTCGGCCGAAACTCCTTCGCGACACCCCAGTTGAAATCTAATGACACCCTAGCACCAATGCTACGACACCCGTGCTTAGAACTGACCGCTCGGAGAATCCCCGCGACACCCCAGGGAGAATTGGATTTCGGCCGAAACTCCTTAGAGACACCCCTGTTGAAAGCTCACGACACCCTAGCTTTAATGCGACGACACCCGTGCTTAGAACTGACCACGGCGAGAAGGCCCGCGACACCCAAGTTACTAAAATTTTTTTTATTCATCAAAAAAGAAAAAAAAAAAGTTCATGAGCCCTCACTGGGGCTTGACATCTGCTTCGGTCACTGCCTCGGCGATATGGCGCTGGAGGGACTCTACTTGCGACTCCAGCCGGCTGTTGGCCCAAAGTAGGACCTCGATTTGTCTCATAGAAACGGCCATGTATTGCTCGGCCGCCCTGTTGGGTCGCTCGCTGATTGCGAGCAACTCCGCATAGACCTCCGCATCGACGGTGACCGTTGTGCGGCACTCCCTTGGGTGCCAGTAGATCGCCCCTCGCCTCTAGAAGCCATCTCAGTATCAAAAAAGTTTGGAAGATCAGTTAAAAAGGTGATTAACGATGGCATTCCCCCATCCATATTTAAGGTACTCCTGGCGGGTGTTTCGATTGCCACACGCCACCATCTCAGTGGGCAGTTCACAGGAATCGAATCGATGAGCCCCCCCCCTCGTTGAGTTTCGAGGGATGGGGAACAGAAGAGAGTTTCGGGAAGCCAACCGTAGTAAGTTTTACGTCGTCCCAAGAGAAAACCTCACGACACCCAAGGATGATTTGGATTTCGGCCGAAACTCCTTCGCGACACCACACTTGAAACCTCATGACACCCTAGCATCAATGCTACGACACCCATGCTTAGAACTGACCACGGAGAGAATCCCCGTGACACCCCAGGAGAATTGGATTTCGGCCGAAACTCCTTCGAGACACCCCTATTGAAAACTCACAACACCCTAGCTTTAAGGAAACGACACCCGTTCTTAGAACTGACCGCGCGGACAATCCCCGTGACACCCCAGGAGAATTGGATTTCGGCCGAAACTCCTTCGAGACACCCCTATACGACACCCTAGCTTTAAGGCAACGACACCGGTGCTTAGAACTGACCGCGCAGACAATCCCTGTGACACACAGGGAGAATTGGATTTTGGTCGAAACTCCTTCGAGATACCCCTGTTGAAAGCTCACGACACCCTAGCTTTAAGGCGACGACACCCGTGCATTAACAGTTAATGCACGGGTGTCGTCGCCTTAAAGCTAGGGTGTCGTGAGATGATAACTGGGGTGTCGTATTGTTTTAACCTTCGTGTCCTAAATCCTAATCCTTTGTCAGCATATATTGACAACTAAATCTATGGATATCATGCGTGCCTATATTTTCACAGTTGATGCTGAAATTGTAGATCGGAAAGAAATCGATAACAGTCCCGGCCGTGCACCTTCACCCGTCGCTCCAAATGCAGTGGATGATATTGTAGTTCCTCAAACTGGGATGGAATTTAATTCAGCAGATGATGTATATACATTCTACAATGGATACGTGAAACGAGTTGGTTTTGGAATCACAACAGTGTGTAGCAGGGCCAACAACAAAAAACAACTTTGCTTCAAGCACCTGGCATGTTGGAGGGCAAGGAAAATTAGAAAATCTAGAATCATAGGGATACTGGGAAAGTTTATTGTATGACATCCATAAAAGCAAGACTGAATGCTACAAGTGGTAAGTGGATATTGGATGAGGTTTCTCTAGAACATAACCATGGGATGTCCATAACATCAACTGGTTATCTACGGTCGCATAGGAGGATCAGCACACCAGAGAAGGCAGAGATCAACAATTTACATGCCGTGAATATTCCGATGACTCAGATATACTTTGCCATAGCAAGGAGAAAAGGGGGCAGAAGACAATTGGATTTCACCGAGAAGGATGCTCGTAACTTCATTTGTCGCGAACGTCAGTCTAAGCTGAAAGAAGGAGATGCTCAGTCGATGGTAATTCATTTCATCGAAATGCAACTCAGAAATCTCAATTTCTTCTATTCCTTAGACCTCAATGATAATGATCATCTGAGGTCTGTCTTCTGGATTCATCCAAGGTCAAGATTGGCATGCACATACTTCGGTGATGTTCTAAGCTTTGACTCAACGTACTTAACAAACTGATATCAAATGCCTTTTTGTCCATTCGTTGGGGTCAACCATCATGGACAGTCCACCTTGCTTGGATGCGCATTGTTGTCTGATGAGAGTACTAAGACATATAAATGGGTTTTTCAGACTTGGCTGGATGCAAATGGTGGTCAAGCACCTATTGCCATGATAACTGACCAAGATAAGGCAATCGAGGCTGCTGTCAAAGAAGTTTTTTCTAACTCACGACATCGATTTTATCTTTGGCATATATTGAAGAAGATACCTGAAAAGATTGGCCACATTTGCACGGCAAATCCCAAGTTTATGGTTGATTTCGATGAGGCGATATATGATTCATTGACCATACAGTCATTCGAGGAAAGGTGGGCACATGTTATGGAGAAATATAAAGAATGCAAGTCTATAGATTGGTTCAATGTCCTTTACGAATGTCGGGATAAATGGGTCCCAGTTTACCTAAAGGATACATTCTTCGCAGGTTTGTATGTCATTGTCTTTGGTTCATGTTCGCGTTAAACGCTTTTTTTTTGACAAAATTTTGAACAGGGATGTCATCTTCATAAAGGAGCGAGGGCATTAATCACTTCTTCGATAGGTTTATAAATTCGAAGACAACACTAACGGAGTTCATAAGTAAGTACGAAGATGCCTTGAAAAAAAGATACGAGGCCGAAAATGAGGAAGATAATAGGACGTTGCAAACGATTGCTTTTCTAAAGACATCATCACCTTTTGAGAGACAAGCTGCAGGAAGGTATACAAGGCGCATTTTCAAAAAATTTCAGAATGGAATCCTTGAAATGGCTGCATCAAATACAAAATTGATCAAGGAAGCTGGCAACAGTTGTTATTCCGTAAAGTCGTATGAAAGGATTGAAGTCGATGGAATGGGCAAGGAGATGATCAAAGATTATATTATGTCATACGATAGAAATATTGAGGATGTCCAATGCCAGTGCCGATCCTTTCAGTTCAAGGGGTACCTGTGTAGGCATGCCCTGTTGGTTCTTCATCAAAGTAACGTATTTCGTTTACCAGATAAATACTTCTTGAAGAGATGGTGCAAGGACATGAAATACCAATTCGACGAATTCGACTGCAATACTGAGGGACATGAAAGTCTTTTCCTATGAGACAACCCATCCTAAAAAGTCGGCGAAGACAGTGGGCATGTCAAAGCCCAACACAACGGTCGAAGATGACCAAATTATTATTCAAAATTTTTGAGCGAGCGACTAACCGACGAGATCGTCTACACAAATATGTTTTCTGGCGTTGTAACAAGAAAAAATCTTCAAGATCTCATTAACAATGAAATGATAATAGATGATGTAAGTATATCAAGAAATCTGTTCTAGTTGTTGATTTTAGAATTATATTAATCGGTTTACATTGCATTGGCAGATAATTGAAATGATAATGTGCTTTTATCATAACCGTCAGTATTGCAGTCGAATTCATCGAATTGGTATTTCATGTCCTTGCACCATCTCTTCAAGAAGTATTTATCTGGTAAACGAAATACGTCACTTTGATGAAGAACCAACAGGGCATGCCTACACAGGTACCCCTTGAACTGAAAGGATCGGCACTGGCATTGGACATCCTCAATATTTCTATCGTACGACACGATATAATCTTTGATTATCTCCTTGCCCATTCCATCAACTTCAATCCTTTCATACGACTTTACAGAATATAAACAACTGTTGCCAGTTTCCTTGATCAATTTTGTATTTGATGCAGCCATTTCAAGGATCTCATTCTGAAATTTTTTGAAAATGCGCTTTGTATACCTTCCAGCTCGTCTCTCAAAAGGTGATGATGTCTTTAGAAAAGCAATCGTTTGCAACGTCCTATTATCTTCCTCATTTTCGGCCTCGTATCTTTTTTCAAGGCATCTTCGTACTTACTTATGAACTCCATTAGTGTTGTCTTCAATTTATAAACTCATCGAAGAAGTGATTAATGCCCTCGCTCCTTTATAAAGATGACATCCCTATTCAAAATTTTGTAAAAAAAAAAAGCGTTTAACGCGAACATGAACCAAAGACAATGACATACAAACCTGCAAGAATGTATCCTTTAGGTAAACTGGGACCTATTTATCCCGACATTCGTAAAGGACATTGAACCGATCTATAGACTTGCATTCTTTATATTTCTCCATAACATATGCCCACCTTTCCTCGAATGACTGTATGGTCAATGAATCATATATCGCCTCATCGAAATCAACCATAAACTTAGGATTTGCCGTGCAAATGTGGCCAATCTTTTCAGGTATCTTCTTCAATATATGCCAAAGACAAAATCGATGTCGTGAGTTAGGAAAAACTTCTTTGACAGCAGCCTCGATTGCCTTATCTTGGTCAGTTATTATGGCAATAGGTGCTTGACCACCATTTGCATCCAGCCAAGTCTGAAAAACCCATTTATATGTCTCAGTACTCTCATCAGACAACAATGCGCATCCAAGCAAGGTGGACTGTCCATGATGGTTGACCCCAACGAAAAGGCATTTGATATCTGTTTGTTAAGTACGTTGAGTCAAAGCTTAGAACATCACCGAAGTATGTGCATGCCAATCTTGACCTTGGATGAATCCAGAAGACAGACCTCAGATGACCATTATCATTGAGGTCTAAGGAATAGAAGAAATTGGGATTTCAGAGTTGCATTTCGGTGAAATGAATTACCATCGACTGAGCATCTCCTTCTTTCAGCTTAGACTGACGTTCGCGACAAATGAAGTTACGAGCATCCTTCTCGGTGAAATCCAATTGTCTTCTGCCCCCTTTTCTCCTTGCTATGGCAGAGTATATCTGAGTCGTCGGAACATTCACGGCATGTAAATTACTAATCTCTGCCTTCTCTGGTGTGCTGATCCTCCTATGCGACCATAGATAACCAGTTGATGTTATGGACATCCCATGGTTATGTTCTAGAGAAACCTCATCCAATATCCACTTACCACTTGTAGCATTCAGTCTTGCTTTTATGGATGCCATACAATCAACTTTCCCAGTATCCCTATGATTCATATTCTTCTCTGATTTTCTAGATTTTCCTTGCCTCCAACATGCCAGGTGCTTGAAGCAAAGTTGTTTTTTGTTGTTGGCCCTGCTGCTACACACTGTTGTGATTCCAAAACCAACTCGTTTCACGTATCCATTGTAGAACGTATATACATCATCTGCTGAATTGAATTCCATCCCAGTTTGAGGAACTACAATATCATCCACTGCATTTGGAGCAACGGGTGAAGGTGCACGGCCGGGAGTGTTATCGATTTCTTTCCGATCTACAATTTCAGCATCAACCGTGAAAATATAGGCACGCAGTCATGAATAATGATATCCATAGATTTAGTTGTCAATATATGCTGACAAAGGATTAGGATTTAGGACACGAAGGTTAAAACAATACGCGACACCCCAGTTATCATCTCACGACACCCTAGCTTTAAGGCGACGACACCTGTGGGTTCACTGTTAATGCATGGGTGTCGTCGCCTTAAAGCTAGGGTGTCGTGAGCTTTTAACAGGGGTGTCTCGAAGGAGTTTCAGCCAAAATCCAATTCTCCCTGTGTGTCACGGGGATTGTCCGCGCGGTCAGTTCTAAGCACCGGTATCGTTGCCTTAAAGCTAGGGTGTCGTGAGTTTTCAACAGGGGTGTCTCGAAGGAGTTTCGGCCGAAATCTAATTCTCCTGGGGTGTCACGGGGATTGTCCGCGCGGTCAGTTCTAAGCACGGGTGTCGTTGCCTTAAAGCTAGGGTGTCGTGAGTTTTCAACAGGGGTGTCTCGAAGGAGTTTCGGCCGAAATCCAATTCTCCTGGGGTGTCACGGGGATTCTCTCCGTGGTCAGTTCTAAGCATGGGTGTCGTAGCATTGATGCTAGGGTGTTGTGAGGTTTCAAGTGGGTGTCGCGAAGGAGTTTCGGCCGAAATCCAAATTATCCTTGGGTGTCGTGAGGTTTTCTCTTGGGATGACGTAAAACTTACTACGGTTGGCTTCCCGAAACTCTCTTCTGTTCCCCATCCCTCGAAACTCAACGAGGGGGGGGGGGCTCACCGATTCGATTCCTGTGAACCGCCCACTGAGATGGTGGCGCATGGCAATCGAAACACCCACCAGGAGTACCTTAAATATGGATGGAGGAATGCCATCATTAATCACCTTTTCAGCTGATCTTTCAAACTTTTTTGATACTGAGATGGCTTCTAGAGGCGAGGGGCGATCTACTGGCACCCAAGGGAGCCGCCGCACAACGGTCACCGTCGATGCGGAGGTCTATGCGGAGTCGCTCGCAATCAGCGAGCGACTCAACAGGGCGGCCGAGCAATACATGGCCGTTTCTATGAGACAAATCGAGGTCCTGCTTCGGGCCAACAGCCGGCTGGAGTCGCAAGTAGAGTCCCTCCAGCGCCAGATCGCCGAGGCAGCGACCGAAGCAGATGTCAAGCCCCAGTGAGGGCTCATGTACTTTTTTTTTTTTTTTTTTTGATGAATAAAAAAAATTTAGTAACTTGGGTGTCGCGGGCCTTCTCGCCGTGGTCAGTTCTAAGCACAGGTGTCGTCGCATTAAAGCTAGGGTATCGTGAGCTTTCAACAGGGGTGTCTCTAAGGAGTTTTGGTCGAAATCTAATTCTCCCTGGGGTGTCGCGGGGATTCTCCGCGCGGTCAGTTCTAAGCACGGGTGTCGTAGCATTGGTGCTAGGGTGTCATTAGATTTTAACTGGGGTATCGCGAAGGAGTTTCGGCCAAATTCGACATGGGGTGTCGCGAGGGTTCTCTCCGTGATCAGTTCTAAGCACGGTTGTCGTCGCCTTAAAGCTAGGGTGTCGTGAGCTTTCAACAGGGGTGTCTCGAAGGAGTTTCGGCCGAAATCCAATTCTTCTGGGGTGTCATGGGGATTATCCTCGCGGTCAGTTCTAAGCGCTGGTGTCGTTGCCTTAAAGCTAGGGTGTCGTGAGCTTTCAACAGGGGTGTCTCGAAGGACTTTCAGCCGAAATCCAATTCTCCTGGGGTGTCACGGGGATTCTCTCCGTGGTCAGTTCTAAGCACGGGTGTCGTAGCTTTGATGCTAGGGTGTCGTGAGGTTTCAAGTGTGGTGTCACGAAGGAGTTTCGGCCGAAATCCAAATCATCCTTGGGTGTCGTGAGGTTTTCTCTTGGGACGACGTAAAACTTACTACGGTTGGCTTTCCGAAACTCTCTTCTGTTCCCCATCCCTCGAAACTCAATGAGGGGGGGGGGGCGCACCGATTCGATTCCTCTGAACCGCCCACTGAGATGGTGGCGCGTGGCAATCGAAATACCTGCCAGGAGTACCTTAAATATGGATGGGGGAATGACATCGTTAATCACCTTTTCAGCTGATCTTCCAAACTTTTTGATACTGAGATGGCTTCTAGAGGCGAGGGGCGATCTACTGGCACCCATGGGAGCCGCCGCAAAATGGTCACCATCGATGCGGAGGTCTTTGCGGAGTCGCTCGCAATCAGCGAGCGACTCAACAGGGCGGCCGAGCAATATATGGTCATTTCAATGAGAAAGATCGAGGTCCTGCTTCGGGCCAATAGCCAGCAGGATCGAAGCAGATGTCAAGCCCCAGTGAGGGCTCATGTACTTTTTTCTTTTCTTTTGTGATGAATAAAAATAAATTTTAGTAACTTGGGTGTCGCGGGCCTTCTTGCCGTGGTCAGTTCTAAGCACGGGTGTCGTTCCCTTAAAGCTAGGGTGTCGTGAGCTTTCAACAGGGGTGTCTCGAAGGACTTTCGGCCGAAATCCAATTCTCCCTGGTGTGTCGTGGGGATTCTCCGCGCGGTCAGTTCTAAGCACGGGTGTCGTAGCATTGGTGCTAGGGTGTCATTAGATTTCAACTGGGGTGTCGCGAAGGAGTTTCGGCTGAATTCGACAAGGGGTGTCGCGGGTATTCTCATCGTGATCAGTTTTAAGCACGGGTGTCATCGCGTTAAAGCTAGGGTGTCGTGAGCTTTCAACAGGGGTGTCTCGAATGAGTTTCGACCGAAATCCAATTCTTCTGGGGTGTCACGGGGATTGTCCACGCGGTCAGTTCTAAGCACGGGTCTCGTTGCCTTAAAGCTAGGGTGTCGTGAGTTTTCAATAGGAGTTTCGGCCGAAATCCAATTCTCCTGGGGTGTCACGGGGATTCTCTCCATGGTCAGTTCTAAGCACGGGTGTCGTAGCATTGATGCTACGGTGTCGTGAGGTTTCAAGTGGGGTGTCGCGAAGGAGTTTCGGCTGAATTCGATAAAGGGTATCGCGGGTATTCTCACCGTGATCAGTTCTAAGCACGGGTGTCGTCGCCTTAAAGCTAGGGTGTCGTGAGCTTTTAACAGGGGTGTCTCGAAGGACTTTCGGTCGAAATCCAATTCTCCTAGGGTGTCACTGGGATTCTCTCCGTGGTCAGTTCTAAGCACGGGTGTCGTAGCATTGATGCTAGGGTATCGTGAGGTTTCAAGTGGGGTGTCGCGAAGGAGTTTCGGCTGAAATCCAAATCATCCTTGGGTGTCGTGAGGTTTTCTCTTGGGATGACGTAAAACTTACTACGGTTGGCTTCCCGAAACTCTCTTCTGTTCCCCATCCCTCGAAACTCAACGAGGGGGGGGGGGGGCGCACCGATTCGATTCCTGTGAACCGCCCACTGAGATGGTAGCACGTGGCAATCGAAACACCCGCCAGGAGTACCTTAAATATGGATGGGGGAATGCCATCGTTAATCACCTTTTCAGCTGATCTTCCAAACTTTTTTGATACTGAGATGGCTTCTAGAGGCGAGGGGCGATCTACTGGCACCCATGGGAGCCGCCGCACAACGATCACCGTCGATGCGGAGGTCTTTGCATCGTCAGGGCGGTCGAGCAATACCTAGCCGTTTCAACGAGAGTGATCGAAGTCCTGCGTCGGGCCAACAGCCAGCTGGAGGGGCAAGTAGCATCCCTCCAGCACTAGATCGCCGAGGCAGCGACCGAAGCAGATGACAAGCCCCAATGAGGGCTCATGTACTTTTTTCTTTTCTTTTTTGATGAATAAAAATAAATTTTAGTAACTTCGGTGTCGCGGGCCTTCTTACCGTGTTCAGTTATAAGCACGGGTGTCGTCAGATGAGAGCTAGGGTGTCATGAATTTTCAACTGGGGTGTCGCGAACGACGACAGCACCAACTCAGGCTGTTAACGATACCCCAGTTCTCATCTTACGACACCCTAGCTTTTAGGCGACGACACCGATGACGTGACTGTTAAAGCGGGGTGTCGCGGGGATTGTTCTCCATACGGGGTGTCGCGGGCCTGCTCTTCAGCATCGTTTATAAGCACGACACACCCTTTATAGCATTTAAAGACACCCCATAGAACAAGCTACGACACCCCGTAAAGCAACATACGAAGATTGCAAAGGTTATAAGCATGGGTGTCGTAGCGTTGTAACTACGGTATCGCGAGGCTTTTCTTCAGCATTCGTTTGGAGCACGGGTGTCCTAGGCTTGTAACTACAGTGTCTTAACAGTATATCAGGGGTGTCATAGATTTAATGACGAAATAACGGGAAATATAGGCCGAACCACCCTGACGACACCCCAGTTCATGAGGTATAACATCCTAGTTAAAAGAGTACATTCGTGCTTACAAAACAGTAAACTCTAAACAGTTATGACTCTCAGAATGTCTTAACTATTTTGTTCTAAGGAAGTTACCCGCGCATTAAACGGTTTGGTCACGCATTAACTAACTCTAACAAAAAAAACGGTTGGTGTAATAAAGGAGCTTTAGAAAGAAGTGGGAAGAAAGACTTTTTACTTTGTGCTGCGGATGACATTTCCTCCAGAAGTTTTTGTACATAGACTCCAGTAGCCAGGTTTTCCAGCCTCGAAGCTGAAATATTTTCTTTCGACCGGGGAAGAAAGAGAGTTCTTCTTGCACAGATGAAATACAACGTAAAATAGCGCTAGGATGGAGGGAAAGGGCATTTTCGTCTGCACACTAATTTTAAAACAAAGCGAACTGCTTTAAATGGCTGTCACATTCAGAACGTAACATCAAAGCAGAGCCATACCGCCCGGTAGGTCATCCACGTAGGAGCCACGTGGACCAATCAAAAGAGGCGGTGCAGCACACGTAGGCCTTGCTGCACCGGGGGCGGTGTACAAAGTCTTTTCCGTAGGACTAACACATGTCAATATGGGCTCGCATACTCAGCCCATTCAAGCCCCTTTGTTCTTGCCTATCTAACGATCCAAATTCAAATTCAATTTAAATCTAATCACAAATACAATGAGCGCATCTATAGTATCCTTAAGACCAAACACATGTCAATATGGGCTCGCATACTCACCCCATTCAAGCCCCATTGTTCTTGCCTATCTAACGATCCAAATTCAAATTCAATTTAAATCTAATCACAAATACAATGAGCCCATCTATAGTATCCTTAAGACCGCATTTGGCCTTGGACCGAGTCTATTAAGAGTTTGATATGATTTTTACCAATCAAGACCTCACCTAAAATGGCTCATCAAGAAAGTATTATTTGAGCTTCTTGAACCTCTATAAGTACCCAAGATCTACCTAATGCATAGTTAATGTGAGATTAAAAATACGCTAGCATAGGCTCTTACAAAATCATTCTTAACGATAGAGGTAGCACTAGTGTTGTTAAAAGCACTAGGTGCATCTAAGCACAGAGAACTCTTGGAGCCTAGGCACAAAGCCGCAAAGCATAAACATGCGACTAAGTAAAGGAAGGTATATAATATTAAAATAAATAAAATAATTTATATAAGCAAAATTTATAACATACAATAGAAAAAGCTAAAAAAATCATTATCATAATATATTTTGCCTATTAGCTTAATGAAAAGTTCTCTTTCTTAATTGAAATTTGTAATCCCTTAAAGTTTTTTTCTACACTTTCTCAGATTATAGCATAATTTTTGATATTCCATCTCTTTGTCTTTTTAGGGTAAGAAAAATAATTATGTATAAGATGATACATTATAAAATCAACATAATCTAATAATATAATAGAATTTAAAAAAAAATATTACAAATATAGTTTATGAAAAAAGGCATACCTTTTTTTGCATCTCGATTAAAAGCATACATTTTTCATACATCAAGATAAAGGCGCCTCATCTAAGGTATAAGGAGCACCTAACCTACCTTAAGTGTGCCTTATATATTAGTCGTGCACCTTAGGATATAAGAAGCACCTAATTCTTGATGCCTTGCACCTTTGACAATATTGAGTAGCAACAATGAAAGATAAATGGAGATAAAGATAACTTGAATGATTTGGATATGTACAATATAGGCCAGGGGATGCATAAATATAAATAGAGATGGGCACGAATCGGGCCATGCCGCCCATAGGTCAGCATGGCTCGGCACGAACCAGGCCGTGCCTGGCTTAGCCCAGTACTGCTATAGTACCGGACCGTGCCAGCACAGCCCATTAAGCCATGCCGTGCTGAGCTCAAAAAATTCGGCCCGTTGGCCCAGCATGGCACAGCACGGCCCATATGGGATAACAAATTTAAATAAAAAATATTTTTTAATAAATTAAAAAATTATTGAGAACAAAAAAATTTATTAATATGAAGCCACCTTAATGGTGGAGGGTTTGGCATAAACCCCTACCAGTTTATTAATTTAAAATTAAAATGATACATGAAGGGAGGGGGGCTCGGCCTGACCTCTAGAATACAATAAGAAAGAAGAAAAATAGAGATAACTCATTTTAACAATTAAAAAAATAAAAATATATAATTATAAAATAAAGATGACTCACTCATCAGTAGTATGTGTCATCATTATCTTCGCTGGTTAAGTCATGTCCACCTTTATTTTGAAGCCTCGCCTCAGATCCAACCAATTTTTGAAGCAAGCATCTCAACCGTCTCGCCAGTCATCCAACTTCTTTTTTCGTCCAGAACATGCCGATCTGCACTGAAAGCGGATTTCGATACTACTATGAACATCGGCACAGCTAAAATATCCCGTGCAATAGCAGACATAACAGAATATTGATTTCTAACACTCTTTCATCAAGTTAATACATCTAGTAGATTTTCTATTTGATCTTCATCATATGCAGAACGAAAATCGTTTCGTAAATAAAATTTTAATTATATATGAAAAATATTTTTTAAAGTTTATCATTGCTATTACTTTGACTAAAATGACAATATCAACTCCATGCCTTTTGTTTATTTGTAAGAATGTATTACAATATATATATATATATATATATATATATATATATATATATATATATATATATATATATATATATATATATAATATTAATAAGATAAGTACACAATAAAAATTTAGTACTTTGTGTTATTTGGTGCTGTTTCCGAAACTATGGGCTATTATTGTACATTTTGACATTCCATAATGTAATATTATTTTATAAAATTTTTTAAATCATGAATTTAAAAAATTTAAATTTTATTAGAATTATAATTTTTTACATTGATAATTTTATCTTCATTCTAAAGATATGAGAGTCAAATTTGTATTTTTTTTATGCATGATAACCTCTAATTACATATAAGAAACTATTTTTAAAACTATTTTTTATGCAACTAAACGTATAAAAAGTTAAAAATGGCCTTTTGATAACTTTTGCTTAAAAAATTATATTAGGTAAGAAAATAACAAAGGAGCACTAAAACTCAATTATTAAAAATTTAAATTTTAATAGAATTATAATTTTTACATTGATAATTTTATCTTCATTCTAAAGATATGAGAGTCAAATTTGTATTTTTTTCATGCATGATCACCTCTAATTACATATAAGAAACTATTTTTAAAACTATTTTTTATGCAACTAAACGTATAAAAAGTTAAAAACAGCCTTTCGATAACTTTTGCTTAAAAAATTATATTATTTAAGAAAATAACAAAGGAGTACTAAAACTCAATTATTTTATTTGCAACAACTGCGAGTATCTCATCCGTGTATTCGAGCACCGAGGGTCTCTGGGTAGTCAAGGCTATCTCGGTAACTTTATCTAAAGAAAAAAAAATTAGAAGAGACAATAAGATATCTACTATTGAAAGGTGCCAACCTAATCCTCTGTCACTTGGCTGAGACTGAGCCAACAAATTTTTTTTGTAAAAAAAATAATGTAGGAACTATTTTTTAAAAAATAAAAAGACTAAGCCAACAATTTTGTAAAAAAAAATTGCCATGCACGGCCCATGCATGCCCACCAGGGGCCGTGCTTGGCCTAGCCCCGGCACGGCCCTCGTGGCCCAAAATGGGCCACGTGCCATGCCGGGCTAGATTTTTTTTTGACAAGTGATGCTGGCATGACCCATTTTGGACCATGTGTCGTGCCGGGCCAAAATTTTTTTTGACGGGCCATGCTAGGCACAGCCCGTTTATTATTGGGTCGTGCCAAGCCGACCCATCTTTTGGTACGGCCCGACGGGCCTAGGTTATGCCATGCCAGGCATGGTCCAGTGCCCAAGTCTATTTAAAAGAGTGATTCCATAAATATAGAAAGAATGAAAAAGTGTTAAGGTAGACCAAAAGTTACAAGCGATGAAGTTATAAGACAAGGCTTGATAATATCAACATCTTTCGAAAGGTATGGTTAAAAATCAAGAAAAGGAAGGAAAATGATCCTTCTAGCCAACACTAACTAATTTGCGACTAAGGTTTAGTTGAGTTGAGTTGTTTATCACCTTTGATTATTTAGCTAAAATTTTGGCATTTATCTTGTAATTAATGAAGAAAGAATAGGCTGGTATTATTGTCTAAAAGCACAAAAGAAATGTTCTATGCAGATCATGGGTTTCATATTGCTTGATGTAACATGTTAGACATTACTAATATGCTCCTAGAAGAAAGTGATGAAAGAAAAATTAGTTTAGGGTTCTAATCATCCAAGCTAACCTCTAGATTCCAATGACTTCTTATTGAACCATAACTTCATTAAAAAATATAAATGCAGCTGGTTATAATTCTACAAAGTTGTGATTAGCTTATCATAGGACTATATTCGAATGAGCAACATGGTACATTTAGCAATCAAGTAGATTGAAATAACTTAAAAATATTACAAAATCCAAGATGGCAACATGAAAATCCAGTATTTTTATGAAAGGAATACAAGGATTAAAGAAATCATAATTTGAATATAAAATACAACCTGCAAACTCATTCGTTAGCCACTTTTTTATTAATTTTTTCAAGAAGGCATTCTTTGCAAGTTCATCGGCCATATCATTATAAGAAGTCTTCCTCAAAAAGTCTTCAATAACAGAGAATAGCTACAAAAACTTCCAAACTTTCATAAGTAAACCAAGATCCAAAATTCCATCTATATTGGACAATTAAATCACATAAACTAGATGACCATCATAGAAGGCTTTCTAAATTTCGTTATAGAACAAAATATCATGTTCTTAGGGCCTTTAAAACCACTTTAGTTAAGACTATTGTTGTTGACCAGGATCGATCCAATTAAACCACAAGAGCTCCCCCTTATGGTTTCTTAGCACATCCAATCCAAATGGAAGATTTTCACATAATTATCTATCAGACGTTACTTTGATAAGTCTTTTGGAACACTAGGACAAAAATATACAGAGATTTCTCTCTCTGCTGAAAATGAAAGAAAAGAAAGAGAAGACAATGGAAAAAAAGAAAAGAGAACAAAATTGAATATTTTCTCATGTTTGGTTCAATTAAGAAAATTGCAGACGTAGTTGTTAAAAAAGTGGTCATGATATGATTACGTTATCTTGAACCACTGATCTGCATGTCATTTTTACTCAAAATTGCTGCCTTTTTGTGAGAAGAAAATTAAGGCTTCTCAGAGAAAATTATAGCCCGGTATTTTCTCTTTGATTTTCTTTCCTTAAATTTTCATTTTTACTACTAAACAATGGAAAAAAGCATCCTAGCAAATTCTCTCTTCTTTACTCTCTGCCACCAAACAGAACCTAAGTGACTCCATTTGCTCACTCAATATCAAGAGATGAATCTTGTCTATCATTCCTTTCCTAGAGGTTCAACATTATCCTCCCCAAAAAGACCTTAGTGAGGCATGTTATTTCGTTCATACGGAAGGACTTCTTTATATAGATGACATAGTGTGTGTGAAATAAATGGGCAGACAAAAATCATGTCCCAAGCATCACAAACTTCACATCATAGAGCAATTGGTAATCGACCAAAGAACAAAAAATATCACATATAAGAATCCACAACAATACATGAGTAAATAGAAATTATTTTTCTTAAGCAACAAGTATTAGTAAAAAAAAATGAAAAAAAAACATGACATGATAACACCTATATCTAACCTGCTTTTAGCTTCAAAGTTGTGGAGTGGAAGATAAATATTTGAAGTAACAGCTGCTTGTAGAGATTTCAATTGTCCAGTCCTAAATATATAAAATATATAAGAGAATATATTAATGAGTCCCAAAATGAAAAAAATAGCTAACTGTGTTGCTGAAGAATTTGAGATGACCAAAACTAAAATTTAGTGGCAATTACAAGAAATGACATCAAAATGTAACCAAAAAATTAAAATAAAAACTGAGATATAATATCTGCTTCATCAAAATCAAATAGAGATAACAGGGCTATACGATGGTGTTGTGAAAAATTAATGTTTCCATGTGTTTTGACATTAGTAGTTTTTCCATCATTTGTATCAAATGATTGGCACTTCACCATTATTCTCAACCCAAAAAGAGATGCAGGTCCATCATCAATATGCAAGGGCAAGTTTGCAAAAACAATAAAAGTTAGCAAAATGATCTATGGAAGCAATATAAAAAAATAATACAACAACAACAATAACAAGGCCTCATCTCAAACTAGTTAAGATCGGTTACATGAATTCATTTTCTCCATTCTGTTTAGTTTTGAGTTATATTTTCTATAAGGTGCAAAGATTTTAAATCTTTCTTTATTACCTCCTCCCATATAATTTTTGATTTGCTTTTGCTTCTTTTGTTCTTCTATATGTATTAAATCATTCTTTCGCACCAATATATCCTTAGTTCTACGTTGCAAATGCCCAAACCATATAAGTCATCATTCCTTCAATTTATCCTTAATTATTACTCCTTTCACCTTTAATGAATGACTTCATTTTTCATTTTATCTTTTCCTATCTTACTACATATTCATCTCAACATTTTTATTTCAATTACTTTCACCTTATGTACATGTAATTTTTTAACTACTTAATATTATGTAAAATAAAGCATAGCTAGTCTTATGGTTGTCTTATAATTTTTTTTAAACTTGTTAGGTATTTTATAATTATATAATATTTCAGTTGTACTTCTCTATTTCATCCAACTGACTTTAATCTTATAAATAATATATCCCCAATCTCTCCTTTCTTATAAATAATTAATCCTAAATATAAAAAATGATCACTTTTAAAAACTTCATGGTCTTTAATTTTTACTCTACATTTATCTCTATTACTAAAATTGCATTCAATGTATTCTGTCATTGTTCTATTTAACTTAAAAACTTTAGATTTTAATATATTTCTCAATGATTCCTACTTAAGATTAACCTTAATCTTAGGTCAATCTATTAGTATTGTATCATCTGCAAACAATATGCACTATGAAATATCCTCTTGAATATGTCTAATAAGCCCAATGCATAACTAATGCAAAATGGCAAGGACTAAAAGCTAATCCCCAATGTAAACTAATTGTAATTAAGAATTCACTAGTATTACTATCAATAATTATTACACTAGTAACCATTCTATCATACATATCTTTT
The DNA here is from genome assembly GCA_900491605.1 of Calamus simplicifolius. Taxonomy (NCBI): domain Eukaryota; kingdom Viridiplantae; phylum Streptophyta; class Magnoliopsida; order Arecales; family Arecaceae; genus Calamus; species Calamus simplicifolius. The sequence goes on along the minus strand of UESW01004534.1, from coordinate 248,108 downwards.
AGATTTTAATATTTCTCAATGATTTCAACTTAAGATTAACCTCAATCTTAGGTCAATCTATTAGTATTGTATCATCTGCAAACAATATGCACTATGAAATATCCTTTTGAATATGTCTAATAAGCCCAATGCATAACTAATGCAAAATGGCAAGGACTAAAAGCTAATCTCCAATGTAAACTAATTGTAATTAAGAATTCACTAGTATTACTATCAATAATTCTTACACTAGTAACCATTCTATCATACATATCTTTTAGATTTTAATATATTTCTCAATGATTTCAACTTAAGATTAACCTCAATCTTAGGTCAATCTATTAGTATTGTATCATCTGCAAACAATATGCACTATGAAATATCCTCTTGAATATGTCTAATAAGCCCAATGCATAACTAATGCAAAACGGCAAGGACTAAAAGCTAATCCCCAATGTAAACTAATTGTAATTAAGAATTCACTAGTATTACTATCAATAATTCTTACACTAGTAACCATTCTATCATACATATCTTTTATTATGTTAATATAATTAATGAGTACTCCTTTTCTTTTTAAACATCCACCATAGAACTTTTTAAAGGATTCTATCATGTACTTTCTCTAAACCAATAAAAAACATATGAAGATCTTAACTACTTTCTTCATATTTTTTATTAGTCTCTTAAGGAAAAAAAATAACTTGTATATTTGATCTTTCTGGTATAAAACCAAATTGAATCATATCTCTAGTTTTTCTTTTTCTTAAATCTAGTTTCCTTATCATTCTTTTAAACATAGCTTATCCTAAGTCTGAATGAAGGAGGGTTGTGATAGCTTGACAACCAATAGAAAACCATAGTTACACCTTATAAACGTGAAGCAAAAGCATAAATAATGAAAATGATTTTTTTTTCCTTTGTTAGTTTTGCAAAAACATACCAGTAATTGAATTAATTAGGTGGAGGAAAATTGAAGAAAGAAATGATTAACATTATTTTATGCAATTTATTAGGTTTTGAACAAGATAATATACCTAAACTTGAACATTACACTATCAAAAAAGAACCTCAAAGACATTACAAGGGCTATGCCTAGTCGTGCACTCACACCAATGCATTACAAAAGGAAACTTACAATTGAACACTACAGACTTGTATATCTTATTCAACCATGTAAATTTCCTTACAATTGAACACTACAGACTTGTATATCTTATTCAACCATGTAAAAGATGAAGTACAAGATTTTATGTAGGTTCAGTGAATTCCATATTAAGCCTAGGACTCTTGGAATCCTTTCACTCCTAAAAGAACAATAGAAAATGAAACAACTAGCAAAAATCCAAGCAAAGTATCATTGGTTTGATTAGAATGATAAAACTATAAATTTGGACAATTCCAATAATAGTTAAGTATAATGGTCATAAGTCCATGTGAACTCAAATTCACATGACTATTGTTCCACTAGGAAGCTATGGCTTCTAAATCATCATGCTTGAACAAAAATTTTAGCTGTCACCTATATTTGACCAACTTCAAATCCTAATTGATACTATTTAAACCATGAATTTGAGCTAGCAACCTAAATTTATACATTCAATATGGCTTAACCAACCTAATTGTTAGGGATTAAGGCTTTGTTTTTGTTATTGTAATATAGCTTAACCAACAAAGCTATGGTGCTACCATGAAATAGGATGCCTAATGGTCACATGTCTAATATATGATATGGAGATTCGATCTCATCCCCACCATACAGGTTCCAAAACTATTGTTGAGTGAAGTTCATGTCTAGATGTCAATCTCATCCCCAGATCTTGGGACATGAGGATTAAGCTAAAAGGAATCCAAAAGTTAGGTATAGGTGCATGGACTTATGTATTGTTTGCTATTTTACTGGTCAAGGTCTACCAAACCAACTAATCGGCATACCAATGGTGAACCAGTTTGATTTCATACCAAGGCATACTGATTTCGAAATGATATGTCAGCAACCATATTTTTATTTTTTAAAATTTTTTCTAGTTTTTTAAATACTTTAAGTTTTCCACATAAATTAACAAAAATATGGAATTTTAGTTCATAAATTCATTCTATTTTTAAATTTTTCTTAGAGTATAATGATATATTATCAACTCAATGAAATCAAAGTTAAAATATAATGTAGTCATGTAGAATTTGCATTACTTTACACCTATGCAAATAGAAAATTAAAAATAATTAAAAATTAATAGATAAGAATTGTTTACTTAGTAAAATGTCTGGGGCTTATAAATAGCTAGATCATGATCATAATCTGGGCTTAGAATTTGACTCCAACTCAGATGATGCATCATGCTTACTAATAGCCTCTTGATATCGATCTGATACTCCATACTGAGACCGCCATGCAGTGTAGGAGAAGATCGAAGCAGCAACTAAATCTGACCCCAAAATTGGCACTCAACTAAATCTCCATAGCTTTACTACACCGAGTAGGATCCAGTATATGTTTCAAATCCAAATACATCAAAGAATCCTACCCCATGTGCAATATCATTAGCTACAGCAGAGCCACGCCTTGAATCACAATGAAGCGCTCATCTTTTGTATGCAATCGTATCTTCATAAGCTTTACACATATGATGTGATTCTTATCATGTATAGAAGAATTTTGTTGGTAGAATGCTTAGAGATTGACATAAAACTTCGCAGTTACATTTGGTAACTTACTGGGGCTGTAGACCTTGAAGGCTTATTATTAAGAGGAGAGGATGTTGTTGCGGTGGCCTTGGGGTTCCTGAGGCGTCGACTTGAAGGCGAAGGAATGCGCTGAGGAGTGGGAGGACAAGCCCGCACCTCCCTCAGTATGGATCGATTCTCATCGAATCCCTTCTTATATTTCTCGTCCGCTCGCTCAATCTTCATTGCCATTTTGCCACCCTTCTTCACCAATCCATCATTTTTCCTGCAAGGCCATTTTACCAAAACGAAGAATATGCTGTCAAATTATAATTAGCCCATTTGAGTTAATGTCAATCCAGTCATTGAAGTTTGGATGTTTATGTGCTATACTTGGAATTAGAATCCAGATCCTTCTTCCCCTGCTCCCTTCTCTCCAGCTCCTCTGGAGCCGCCGCCTCTGGTTCCTCTTCTTCACCACCTCCCTCCCCTTGGCCTCTTTTTGGGCAGCAGGTCTCTGGCTCCTGACTGCCAACTTCCTGAGATCTTGGCAGAACTCGGAGATTTGGCTCAAGATGTCCTTCCTTGAGAAGAGATTCCTTGCCGAGAGGGTGCTCCTGAGCCGCGGTTGAGACTTCTGCTGCTGCCGCCGCTCTTCCCTCTCTTCCTCCTCCACCTTCTTCTCTGCGCTCGACTTGATCATCTCTTTGACAGTCTTGGCACCCCTGGAAGCACCTAAGGGACGGCTAGGAGAAGGCGTTGTAAAAGACTGGGGTCCTGGTTCTCGAGATCATCTCTGAACTTCTTGGGAGCAGCTACTTCAGGCTTTAAAGGCTCGCGGAGAGGAGAGGAGGCGAGGAATGCCGCGATCCCTCTTCTTTTCAAGTTGTTCGCCTCTCTAAAGAATTAAAAGACAAGAAAGAAGCAAATTAATTCAATTCCATAGCAAAATCCTATCTTCTTCTTCTTCTTTTCCCACTCTTTAAGGTGCCTTGTACCTCTGGTTGCCATTCCCTTCCACCAGTGGCAATATTTCCGAGCTCGATCTCAAGTGTTTCACCTATTTGACATGAAAAATAAAATAAAACCAAGGAAAAAGATAGCTAAAAGAAAGAAAGATTAGCAAAGTTTGGAACCTTGGGAATAGGAGTCCATCTCTGGAAATCTTCCGTGGTCGTCGGATGCCTGCAATCTGAGGAAAAGAAGGGACAGTGAGGAAAGAATTGAATTCTTGGAACGGGGAATGAGGAATTCTGGAGAACTGGGTCGCACCAGGGCGGCAGAACCAGGCTTCGTCGTCGACCAGCGAAGCATCGGGAGCAGCGAGGTCGATCCATTTGGGGGCATTGATGTGCTCATAGACGTCGTCCCTCACAAACTTCGATTCGATGCTCTTCCAGTCGATATCGGCCGGCTCCATGCGTTATGGTTTCAGGTGGGTGGTGAATCAGTCGATTCGGAGCTGAAGAAAAAGAAGAATGGGAAGAGACCAAATAGGAGAGATAGAGAGAGAGAGAGAGAGAGAGAGAGAGATGAGGAGAGGGAAAGACGTTGATGGAAGTTTTGAGGGGGCTTTGGGAGGCCTCTTCTCAGTAAAAGCTCTTGTGAACGTTGGCTCGTATTAACTTTTCGACCGTTGGTGATAAGGCCGTCTCCCCGCATCTTCCGCTGTTGCCCTCGTTTTTTATTGACCCTACGCGTGAGAGCTCTGTCGCGTAACGTTGTGTTTTTTTAATAAAAAAAAATTCCCGTGGGCCGTCAAGACCTTAGATCTATGGAAAGGAAAAAAAGTCTTTTGTCCACCGTTTCTTATGTAAGGCAGCACCGCTTCTTCTTATTGATCCATGTATATTCTACTATAATGTGGGATAGTATGACTCTACTACAATATTACGTTCTAATCATGACGGTCATTAAAAACACTTCGTATTTATTTTAAAAATAGTGACAACCATTAAAAGCGCTTCACCTTTATTTTAAAAATAGTGTGTAGACAAAAATGCCCATTCCCTCTAGCCTTCTTCTACCCCAATTTTTTTTGGATTACATCTGTGCAAGAGAAACTCTTTCTTCCCCCTTGCTCTGGCTTTCGGATGCGAGGAATCAGTCCTGAGCCATCGCTTTGAGAGTCTGGTCAAAAGAAAATATTTCAGCTTCGAGGCTGGAATACCTAGCTAGTGAAGGCTTCTTCAAAAACTTCTTCCAAAGTAAAAAGTCCTTGTTCTCACTTCTTTGTAAAGCTCTTTTATTACACCAACCGTTTTTTGTCGTTAGAAGAAGTTAATGCCTAAGGAAACCGTTTAATACCTTGAGTTTAGTATTTTCCTGCACGAATGTCATACTCTTTTAATTAGGATGTTATACCTTATGAACTAGGGTGTCGTCAGAGTGTCTCGGCCTATATTTCCCGTTATTCCCTGTCCAAAAAGCTCTAGTGTCCTCATTTTACAACTCCGGTGTCGTACGATATTTTCTGGGGTGTCGTAAGTTTCTACATCCAGTTTTAGCTAGGGTATCGTAATATTTGAACTGGGGTGTCGTAATATGAGAGCTGGTGTCTCGTCAGTTCGTGGCTTAACGGTTACATCTAGGGTGTCGTTATATAAGAACTGGGGTGACGAAGGTTTGTAACTGTAGTGTCGGACATGTTTCCTTGGGTGTCGTTAAGACACCCTATCGACAATGCTATGACACCCGTGCTTAAAACGGACGCTGGAGAGAACGACCGCGACACCCAGGAGGAATTCGGCCGAAAATCTTTCACGACACCCCAGTTGAAACCTTACGACACCCTAGTGACAATGCTACGACACCCGTGCTTATAACTGACCATGGAGAGAAGCCCCGCGACACCCCAAGATGAATTCGGCCGAAAATCCTTCGCGACACCCCAATTGAAACCTTACGACACCTTTGCGACAATGCTACGACACCCGTGCTTATAACTGACCATGGAGAAAAGCCCCGCGACACCCCAGGAGGAATTCGGCCGAAAATCTTTCGCGACACCCCAGTTGAAACCTTACGACACCCTAGTGACAATGCTACGACACCCGTGCTTATAACTGACCATGGAGAGAAGCCCCGCAACACTCCAGGAGGAATTCTGCTGAAAATCTTTTGCGACACCCCAGTTGAAACCTTACAACACCCTAGAACCAATGCTACGACACCCATGCTTATAACTGACCATGGAGAGAAGCCCCGCGACACCCCAGGAGGAATTCTGCCAAAAATCCTTCGCGACACCCCAGTTTAAACCTTACGACACCCTAGCACCAATGCTACGACACCCATGTTTATAACTGATCATGGAGAGAAGCCCCGCGACACCCGAGGAGAAAATCGGCCGAAAAATCAGTGATGATATTCCAGCTGAAATGGTATGACACCCTAGTTATAAACCTAAGACACCCATTCAGAAAATTGCCCGGAACACCCCAGCTTTACCGTTAAGACACTATAGGTTTAAACTTACAACATCTGTGGCCTTACACCGGATGCTGAAGAAAAGCCTCGTGACATCGTAGGAGGAAATCAGTCGAAAACCAGTGAGGACACCCCAGCTAAATTATTATAACACCCAAGTTACAAACCTAAAACACCCGTTCACGCTTAGGGGAAAAGCTTTACGACATCCCAGGAGTAAATCGATCGAAACAAAGCTACGACACCTCAGCTTTACAGTTAAGACACCGTAGGTTCAAACTTATGAAACTCGTGGCCTTACAACGGATGCTAATAAAAAGCCTCGTGACATCGCAGAAGGTAGTCAGCCGAAAAACAGTGAGGACACCCCAATTAAATTATTACGACACCCAAGTTACAAACTTAAGACACCCGTTCATACTTAGGAGAAAACTTTATGATATCCCAGGAGGAAATCGGCCGAAAACCAGTGACGACATCCAAGCTGAAATAGTACGACACCCTAGTTACAAACCTAAGACATTTGTTCATGCTTAGGGGAAAAGCTTTACGATATCTCAGGAGAAAATCAATCGTAATCGTAATAAAGCTACGATACCCCAGATTTACTATTAAAACACCGTAGTTACAAAGCAGTCGCAAGTTCTTCTATAATTAAAATTATTAGTCATTGCAAATTTTCTTTATAATGTCATACGTAAATGCTTTTTTGCGTTTTCAGATGGACCTCTATGGTCTCCTCCCTTTCTCTTCTTCACACTTGTATGCTCAAAAAGGGATTTGGAGCATTCTTTGATGGAGCCTTACCCATGGCTCTCTGAGATCCACCAGAGTCAGTTTTCAGCGTTCCCTTGGCAGTCTGCTTTTCAACATCTTTATTGGAGCCATCGAGCCCAAGTTTGATGCTAAAGGCGAAAGCCAACTCGTCTGCCTCTAATGTCGTCATGGGCGAAGCTTTTTTAGACTATCTCTCTCAATCAAAGAGAACCTTTCATGTGGTTGCAGGCAATAATCATCCTTTTCCTTTTATAGCCGTCGAGTTGGGGGATGGGGGATAGAAACCATTACTGAAGAGAGTATCGGGAAACCAAATCTTGTCAAACTCAGTGTTCCAATCCCCGATTCAGAACAAGTATCTCTTCTTGCATAACGAAATGAGCACTTTCCAATTATTCAATCGGCCACATGGCGCCCATGGTTTAAATGCACGCTGAACGGATAAGCTTTACAACATACCAAGAGAAAACTAGCCAGAAAAAGATCTACGATACCCCCTGCAATTTGAGTGATGGGTGAAGGTGCACGGTCGGGAGTATTACAACACCCAAGTTAAAGAAATACGACACCTCAGTTAAAAAAATACGATACCCCAGTTATGTTCACCCAAAAAAAAGATCGACGACGCCACAGTTAAAACATTAAGATACCCTAGCGACAACTCTACGACACTCGTGCTTATAACGGACGCTGGAGAATAGCCGCGTGACACCCAGAAGTAATTCGGCCTAAAATCCTTCGCGACACCCAAGTTGAAACCTTGCGACACCCAAGCACCAATGCTACGACACCATTGCTTATAACTGACCATGGATAGAACCCCGCAACACTCCAGGAGGAATTTGGCCAAAAATCCTCTGCAAAACCCAAGTTGAAACCTTACGACACCCTAGCACCAATGCTACGACACTCGTGCTTATAACTGACCATAGAGAGAAGCCCCGCGATACCCCAGGAGGAATTCTGCCGAAAATCCTTCGCGACACCTCAGTTTAAACCTTACGACACCCTAGCACAAATGCTACGACACTCGTGCTTATAACTGACCATGGAGAGAAGCCCCGCGACACCCTAGGAGGAATTCTGCCGAAAATCCTTTGCAACACCCTAGTTTAAACCTTACGATACCCTAGCACCAATGCTATGACCCCCGTGCTTATAACTGACCATGGAGAGAAGCCCTGCTACACCCCAGGAGGAATTCTACCGAAAATCCTTCGTGACACCCCAGTTTAAACCTTATGACACCCTAGCACCAATGCTACGACACTCGTGCTTATAACTGACCATGGAGAGAAGCCCCGCGACACCCTAGGAGGAATTCTGCCAAAAATCCTTCGCGACACCCCGGTTTAAACCTTAAGACACCCTAGCACCAATGCTACGACACCTGTGCTTATAACTGACCATGGAGATAAGCCCCACGACATCCCAGGAGGAATTCGGCCGAAAATCCTTTGTGACACCCCAGTTGAAACCTTACGACACCCTAGCGATAATGCTATGACACCCGTGCTTATAACTGACCATGGAGAGAAGCCCCGCGACACCCCAAGAGGAATTCTGCCGAAAATTCTTCGCGACACCCCAGTTTAAACCTTACGACACCCTAGCACCAATGCTACGACACCATTGCTTATAACTGACCATGGAGAGAAGCCCTGCGACACCCTAGGAGGAATTCGGCCGAAAATCCTTCGCGACACCCCAGTTGAAACCTTACGATACCCTAGCACCAATGCTATGACACCCGTGCTTATAACTGACCATGAAGAGAAGCCCCGCGACACCCCAGGAGGAATTCGGCCAAAAATCGTTCGCGACACCCCAGTTGAAACCTTACGACACCTTAGCGACAATGCTACGACACTCGTGCTTATAACTGACCATGGAGAGAAGCCTTGCGACACCCCAGGAGGAATTCGGTTAAAAATCCTTCGCGATACGCCAGTTGAAACCTTACGATACCCTAGTGACAATGCTACGACACCCGTGCTTATGACCTTCGCGATCGAAAGGCCCTACAGTGTCGTAATGTTTCCTTGGGTGTCGTTAGGCTGGGGTGTCATCAGATTATTTCAGAGGTGTCGTAAGTTGTTTGATGGGGTGTTGTTCGCGACACCCCAGTTGAAACATTACGACACCCTTGGTATAAACTTATGGCACCACTACGATATATTTGAACTAGGTGGGAATTTTGATGTCACCCTAGTTGTAATTCGACGACACCCTAGTAAATCAGCTATGCCATCTTTTCGAGAAAAGTTGCATAACGTGGCCGGTTCTACGGGTTTGCGTATGGGTGATATTGATCGTGGCACTCCTCACGTCCTTTCATCTTTCTCTGAGGTCGGAATAAAAAAATTTCTGAAGCCTAGAGGTCCTTTGTTTGTTGCTCGAGAAGCCACTGGTGTCCTAAATTTCTTCCATAGTTCTTTCTTCATCTACTTCATTCATGGAGATGAGTGCTTTCGTTTGTGGACGAAGACCGCGAACAAAGAAGAACCGAAAGGAGAAAATGGCGGAACAAAGCAAGGACATCGTTCTTTATTCGAATGAGGATGCGGCTCCTTCAGGTATGTTTATCCCTTTTTTAAGATATATGACATCCTCTCTTAAAATTCATGATACCCTAGTTCATACATAATGACACCCAGCTGACAAGTATGTTTTACCCCTTATTTCAGTTGACATGAAAATTGTTCCAGTCCCCCCAGTGAAGGCTTCCCAGCTGTTTAAGAATAGTTGCAGGCCGGTTGTATACGTTCAGAAGGTTTGGAAGATGGGGTTTACTAGACGCATACAAAACTTATTCGAAGGACCCCATTTGGTGCCTTCGTCGACATGCAGACGTTCACAGTCGACGGGCGACTGCTAGCAGACATCATAAGATGTCACAATGGAGGCGACGAGTTCATTTTCTATGGAAGCCAGTTCTATTCAGTGCCGACGAAGTCGCACTCATTCTGGGACTTCCAGCTCATGGGAAGAAGATCGACACGTCCAGCCAGTTGTTCAATGGAAGGTTGTTCAGACGGTTTGGCCAGGGTTTAGATCTTCGCCAAGAAGGTTTGGAGAAGTTAATATTTCAACTCCGATCATCTAAGGTACAGGAGGATGTCGAGGACACCGTCCGACTTTGGATCGCCTACATGTTGGCCATGTTTTTGGCTCCAAAGTCTAATCAGAGATGTCCACGGTATCTCATCCAGCACTTGGATGACTTAAGTCAACTGGATAGCATCGACTGGGCTTCGGCATTGAAGGAGTTGATTGTTCTGGCTCTCCCAGAAATAGCTGCTTGCTTGCGTTCCGAGGAGCCGGTCACTCAAAGAATGCAAAAAGGTTAGGAGGCAGCCTACCCTGTTCGGATGCTCGGCAGCACTGGTGGTAAGGATTATTGAGATGCAGAAATAGTATCTTAGTATAATTTTTTGTTAATATTACATTTTTTAATATCCAAAAATTATCATGTTCAGGCGTGGTTCCTCGAGCATACATCAATGCGAGCACCAGCATACCCTGATAAACTGCCCCGGCTGTTGAAGTGGTATGACCACCAAATGAAGATCCAGTCGGTTCGGGTTGCCGACTTGCAGCCTCATGACTTGGTAAGCTAATACATTGCTCCATTGCTCTGACATATTTTTTCAACTTAATGCGTCAATATTTTCACTTAATATTAATTTGTTATCATCTTGCTTTGCAGATGGAGGGAGCTACTGTACCACTGTCAGAAGAGCGCTGGCTTCTCGCTCAACACACAGTAGCATCGCCTGAACCACAGATAGCTGCGCAAGCTATGCCGAGTTGAGGATTGAATTGGAGTATGTTAAGGATCAACTCGACGATGTCAGGCATAGGCTGTCCATTGCTGAGAGCCTCCTCAGTTCACTGCTCAGAAAGGAAAGTAATGCAATAAATGAGGAGGACAAGGAGACGGAAAACAGAGAAGGTGCATTCCTTGGAGTTGGTCCTCCGCGAGCCTGGTAATGAAAATAGTGAGGAGAAGAAGATGGAGGAGGACCATTCATCCGAGTGTCCAATTGAGACGGGAATGCAAAAATAAGGAGAAGAGATTGGGGGGGATTCATTGGATGATAAACAGAGCATGGGAATGAAAATAAAGAGGAGTCCATATCCGATAATAAACTTGGCACCCCTGCGCCAAAGGGTGATGAATATGGACATAGAAATCGTTGGAGTGCCTTCGCTTGTTAGGAGGGTTAAAAAAGAGCCGAGGAAGCGTAAGGCATCCACGGTCGTCGGAGAATGTTATGAGACAACCCGTCCTAAAAGTCGTTGAAGACAGTGGGCACATCAAAGCCCAACACAACGGTCGAAGATGACCAAATAATTATTTTTTTTTTTGAGCGAACGACTAACCGACGAGATCGTCTACACCAATATGTTTTCTGGCGTTGTAACAAGAAAAAATCTTCAAGATCTCATTAACAATGAATGATAATAGATGATGTAAGTATATCAAGAAACTTGTTCTAGTTGTTGATTTTAGAATTATATTAATCGGTTTACATTGCATTGGCAGATAATTGATGCCAGCCAGGAGTTTCTGATGCGCAACTGGACAGAGCATCCGGACCGATACCATAAGTGCATATTTGCATCAGTTTTCGTATCCGCTATGTATCTGACTTCTCCATCACCTGCTCATGAACTTGCTGGAACATCAGGGGCTTCGATATTTGACAATGTATCGGATGAAGATAAGGCCCAATTCTGGTTTCTTTTCACCATAATAAACTCGATAACTCGCACTGGCATTTGGTTGCTGTCGACATGGAAAGAAAGGTGTTCATGCACCTGAATTCATTGAAATGCAACCCAAGTACAAGGCCAATGCAAGGAAATGGCATACAATTCTTGGCCACATATTCCATATCTACTGCGATAAGAAGGAAGCGATGATTTGGCCGATGGAAGAGATTTCGGATTGCCCAAGCCAACCGACTGGATCGCTGGATTGCGGCCTATACTGTCTGAGATACATGGAATGTCTTGCACGGAGGAGGAAGTAAGAGATTACCGGCGACACTTAGCTGCGACGATATTGAGAGAGGGCCTGAACAAAAGATTAGCGACATTGTTAAAATTATTCTTAATTTTTTTATTCTTCTTTGAATGAAAATTGAATGTAATTTATTCATATTAACACTGATTAATATTTAATGCAAATGCAAAAATTTTATATTGCAACATGGGTGTCCTTGATTTATTCATATTTATACCTTTTCTACTTCACAGTTTCTTAAGTTTTCATATATGATGTCATAAATTGAAAACTAGAGTGTCGTAAATTGAGAACAGAGGTGTCGTAGGATTTTGCCTTTCGGGTGTCATCGCACTGAAGCTAGGGTGTCATTAGCCGAGAGCTGGGGTGTCGTAGCGCTAAAGCTATGGTGTCCTTTCGTGCGAAATGGGATGTCGTAGGATTTGGCCTTTCGGGTATCGTCGCACTAAAGCTAGGGTGTCGTTAGCCCAAAGCTGGGGTGTCATCGCGCTAAAGCTTGGTGTCCTTTCGTGAGAAATGGGATGTCGTAGGATTTGGCCTTTCGGGTGTCGTTGCGCTAAAGCTAGGGTATCGTTAGCCATAGCTGGGGTGTCATCGTGCTAAAATCTTTGGTGTCCTTTCGTGAGAACTGGGATGTCGTAGGTTTGGCCTTTCGGGTGTCGTCGCGCTAAAGCTAGGGTGTTGTTAGCCGAGAGCTGGGGTGTCATCGCGCTAAAAGCTTTGGTGTCCTTTCATAAGAAATGGGATGTCGTAGGATTTGGCCTTTCGGGTGTCGTCGCGCTAAAGCTAGGGTGTCGTTAGCCTAGAGCTTCAATGTTGTCGCTCCCCCGTCTTAACGGTCCCGTATGGGTGTCGTCACTTTAAAGCGAGGGTATCGTTAGGTGAGAGCTGGGGTGTCATAACAGTGTAAGCGTATTCATAAATATCAAAGCAAGAGTTTCTTCTTGGCAGACGAGATGAGCACTTCATTTGGCTGAAAAAGATACCCTAGTTACGACACCCGTGTTTTATATATGCTCCTGTGTAAGTTGACTCAATACATAAGCATCAAATTCGTCCATCAAAGTTTTGAAAGGTAGTACAATTCTCTCCAGTCCTCTTCGGTATTAATTGACTGCAACAAGTCTGCCTGTTGCTTGAAGCAGCTCTTTCCTTGACCTGACCAGATTTTTTCTTGATCTTTTTGACTTCTTCTCGACTCCACTCTTTAATCTGTTCTCTCTTGGGCGACCTTTCGTCCTAATTTGTTCAGGATCTTGAATTACAAGCTCTGTAGTGGTTAGCTGCGCAGTTGGCATCCACGACAATTTTGAATATAGGTGTTAGACCATCCATCACTACATTAAATGCATCTTCAGACATGGAGGCTATCTCTGCGAGCTTCATCATCCGATGACTCAGCAAACTATATCTACAATCAATAACATAATATTAACGAAAACAATATTAAGACATTTCAATTAAAAAATTGTCACTGCGTACCGTGATTTTCGTGTGCTTTTATCATAACCTTCAGTATTGCAGTCGAATTCGTCGAATTGGTATTTCATGTCCTTGCACCATCTCTTCAAGAAGTATTTATCTGGTAAACGAAATACGTCACTTTGATGAAGAACCAACAAGGCATGCCTACACAGGTACCCCTTGAACTGAAAGGATCGGCACTGGCATTGGACATCCTCAATATTTCTATCGTATGACACGATATAATCTTTGATCATCTCCTTGCCGATTCCATCGACTTCAATCCTTTCATACGACTTTACGAATATACACAACAATTTCCAGCTTCCTTGATCAATTTTGTATTTGATGCAGCCATTTCAAGGATCTCATTCTGAAATTTTTTGAAAATGCACCTTGTATACCTTCCTGCAGCTTGTCTCTCAAAAGGTGATGATGTCTTTAGGAAAGCAATCGTTTGCAATGTCCTATTATCTTCCTCATTTTCGGCCTCGTATCTTTTTTCCAAGGCATCTTCGTACTTACTATGAACTCCGTTAGTGTAGTCTTCGAATTTATAAACCCATCGAAGAAGTGATTAATGCCCTCGCTCCTTTGTGAAGATGACATCCCTGTTCAAATTTTGTCAAAAAAAAGCGTTGAACGCGAACATGAACCAAAGACAATGACATACAAACCTGCGAAGAATGTATCCTTTAGGTAAACTGGGACCCATTTATCCCGACATTCGTAAAGGACATTGAACCAATCTATAGACTTGCATTCTTTATATTTCTCCATAACATGTGCCCACCTTTCCTCGAATGACTGTATGGTCAATGAATCATATATCGCCTCATCGAAATCAACCATAAACTTGGGATTTGCTGTGCAAATGTGGCCAATCTTTTTAGGTATCTTCTTCAATATATGCCAAAGACAAAATCGATGTCGTGTGTTAGGAAAAACTTCTTTGACAGCAGCCTCGATTGCCTTATCTTGGTCAGTTATTATGGCAATAGGTGCTTGACCACCATTTGCATCCAGCCATGACTGAAAAACCCATTTATATGTCTCAGTACTCTCATCAGACAACAATGCGCATCCAAGCAAGGTGGACTGTCCATGATGGTTGACCCCGACAAATGGACAAAAAGGCATTTGATATCTATTTGTCAAGTAGGTTGAGTCAAAGCTTAGAACATCACCGAAGTATGTGCATGCCAATCTTGACCTTGGATGAATCCAGAAGACAGACCTCAGATGACCATTATCATTGAGGTCTAAGGTATAGAAGAAATTGGGATTTCTGAGTTGCATTTCGTGAAATGAATTACCATCGACTGAGCATCTCCTTCTTTCAGCTTAGACTGACGTTCGCGACAAATGAAGTTACGAGCATCCTTCTCGTGAAATCCAATTGTCTTCTGCCCCCTTTTCTCCTTGCTATGGCAGAGTATATCTGAGTTGTCGGAACATTCACGGCATGTAAATTGCTGATCTCTGCCTTCTCTGGTGTGCTGATCCTCCTATGCGACCGTAGATAACCAGTTGATGTTATGGACATCCCATGGTTATGTTCTAGAGAAACCTCATCCAATATCCACTTACCACTTGTAGCATTCAGTCTTGCTTTTATGGATGCCATACAATCAACTTTCCCAGTATCCCTATGATTCATACTCTTCTCTGTTTTTCTAGATTTTCTTTGCCTCCAACACGCCAGGTGCTTGAAGCAAAGTTGTTTTTTGTTGTTGGCCCTGCTACACACTGTTGTGATTCCAAAACCAACTCTTTTTGCATATCCATTGTAGAAAGTATATACATCATCTGCTGAATTGAATTCCATTCCAGTTTGAGGAACTACAGTATCATCCACTGCATTTGGAGCGATGGGTGAAGGTGCACGGCCGGGAGTGTGCTTGATTTCTTTCCAATCTATAATTTCAGCATCATCTGTGGAAATATAGGCACACAGTCATGAACAATGATATCCATAGATTTAGCTGTCAATATATCCTGACAAAGCATGAGGATACCAAGGTTAAAAAAAATGACACCCTTTAAGGTTAAAGATATGAACTTACAATAGCCGAATTCAGAAGTCATGACATCCAGTTTACAAAAAATGACACCGAAGCTGTAAAATGATGACACCCATTCATAAGACATTCAGGCAGGGCCTAACGATACCAAGGTTCACATATTATGACATCCTAGCTGAAATTGTTCAGGCAGGAACTAACGACACTCCAGAAAATAACCTGCGACACTCCGGATAGCTGTATATGTGACGACACCCCAGAAAATAACCTACGACACCCGAGCTATGAAATGATGACACCCTAGCTCCAAATGTTAGCTATAGAACTTACGACACCCCAGCCTTGCGACACCTAAGGAAATATTACGATACTGCATGCCTTTTCAATCGCAAAGGTTATAAGCACGGGTATCGTAGCGTTGTCGCTAGGGTGTCGTAATGTTTCAACTAGGGTGTCGTGAAGATTTTCGAGCAAATTCCTCTTGGGGTGTCGCGGGCCTTCTCTCCAGCGTCCGTTATAAGCACGTGTGTCTTAGCTGACGACACCCTAGCTTCAATGCGACGACACCCGTGCGGGACTGTTAAGGCGGGGACCGACGATATCTCCGACTTAGGCTATTACGACACCCCAGCTCTCATCTGACGACACCCTAGCTTTAAGGCGACGATACCCGTGCGGGGACTGTTAAGGCGGGGACCAACGACATCCCCAACTTAGATTGTTACGACACCCTAGCTTCAATGCGACGACACCTGTGTGGGAACTGTTAAGGCGGGGACCGATGACATCCCCGACTTAGGCTGTTACGACACCCTAGCTCTCATCTTACGATACCCTAGCTTCAATGCGACGATACCCATGCGGGGACTGTTAAGGCGAGGACCGACGACATCTCCGACTTAGGCTGTTACGATACCTCAGAAATTAACCTACGACACCCGAGCTGTCAGATGATGAGACCCTAGCTCCAAATGTTAGTGATAGAACTTACGACACCTCTGAAATAATCCGACGACACCATAGCCTTGCGACATCCAAGGAAAACATTACGACACTGCAGGCCTTTTCGATCGTGAAGGTTATAAGCATGGGTTTCGTAGCGTTGTCGCTAGGGTGTCGTTCAGTTTCAACTAGGGTGTCACGAAGATTTTCGGGCGAATTCCTCTTGGGGTGTCGCGAGGCTTTTCTCCAGCGTCCGTTGTAAGCATGGGTGTCGTAGCGTTGTCGCTAGGGTGTCGTAACGTTTCAACTAGGGTGTCGCGAATGATTTTTCGGCGAATTCCTCTTGGGGTATCGCGGGCCTTCTCTCCAGCGTCTGTTATAAGCACTGGTGTCATAGCATTGTCGCAGGATGTCATGATGTTTGAACTGCAGTGTCGCAAAGGATTAAAACTACGATATGACCCCCGAAAGAAACAAACGACACTCCTGATTAAAACTACAATACGACACCCAAGAAAACAACCTACGATACCCTATAAAATAACTTACGACACCCCAGAAAGACTATTACGACACCCTAGTTCTTATAGCTATAAACGTGATGACACCCCAGAAAATAACCTCCACCGAGCTATCAGATGACGAGACCCTAGCTCTAAATGTTAGCTATAGAACTTACGACACCTCTGAAATAATTCGACAACACCACAGCCTTGCGACACCCAAGGAAAACATTACGACACTGCAGCTACAAACCTTCGACACCCCATGTCTTATATAACGATACCCCGAATGTAACCGTTAAGCCATGCCCCAACTGTCACCAGCTCTCATATTGGGACACCCTAGCTGAAACTGAATTTAGAAAATCATAGGACACCCAAGTTGTCAAATGACGACACTAGAGCTATACGGATAGGAAATAATGGGGAATATAGGCCAAAACACTCTGACGACACCTCAGTTCATAAGGTATAACATCCTAGTTAAAAGAGTATGGCATTCATGCTACAAAACACAAAATGCTAAACAGATATGACTCCCAGAATGTCATAACTGTTTTGGTCTAAGGAAGTTACCCGCGCATTAAATGGTTTCCTTAGGCATTAACTTCCTGTAACGACAAAAAATAGTTGATGTAATAAAGGAACTTTACAAAGAAGTGGGAACAACCTACTGCAGATGACATTTTCTCCAAAAGATTATGAAGAAATCTTCGATAGCTACGTATTCCAGCCTCGAAGCTGAAATATTTTCTTTCGACCGAAAATCAAAACATGAGCAAAACCTGACATTGGACTCTCAGAGCGAGGGCTCATGATCTTGCTCAAACCTTGGACTGATTCCTTGCATCCGAAAGATAGAGCGAGGCGGAAGAATGTTTTAGAATCAGAAAGAGTTTCTCTTGCACAGATGTAATCCAAGAAAAAATGATGGTAGAAGAAGGCTGGAGGAAAAGGGCATTTTCGTCTGCACACTATTTTTAAAATAAAGGTGAAGCACTTTTAATGGCTGTCACGATCAGAACGTAACATCGTAGCAGAGCCATACCAACCCGCATCGTCAGCCACGTAGGATTCACGTGGACCAATCAGGAGAGACGGTGCAGCCCATGTAGGACTTGCTGCACCGGGGGCGGTGTACAAAGACTTTTCCCTATTTTGTTAGGGAAAAGTCTTTGTGCATCACCTTGGTGCAGCTTCTACATGAACTGCATCACTTTTTTTTTTGGTTCATATAGATTTAACGTGGCCTGACGCTGCTAGATGAGAGAGCAAAAATACAATGTAATGTTTTAATCGTGACGTTCATTAAAAGCCGTTCGACCTTATTTTGAAAGTGGTATGCAGATAAAAATGCCTTTTTTTCTTTGACGTACTTCTCTTTCTAAGTTTTGGTAAGTAAGACGAAGAATATTTTTACCCTCCAAAAGTTTCTTTGCAAAAGGTTTTGTACGAAACATGCTAGGACACCCAGCTGAAATAGTACGACACCCTAGTTAAAACCTAAGATACCTGTTCACGCTTAGGAAAAAAACTTTACGACGTCCTAGCAGGATATCGGCCGAAACAAAGCTACGATACCCCAGCTTTATAATTAAGACACCATAGGTTCAAACTTACGACACCCATGGCCTTACACCGGACACTGGAAAAAAGCATCACGACATCATAGGAGGAAATCGGCCAAAAACCAGTGATGATACTCCAGCTAAATTATTACGACACCCAAGTTATAAACCTAAGACATCCGTTCAGAAAATTAGCCAAAACAAAGCTACGACACCCCATCTTTACCATTAAGACACCGTAGGTTCAAACTTATGACACTCGTAGCCTTACACTGAATGCTAGAGAAAATCCTCACGACATCGTAGGAGTAAATCAGCCGAAAACCAATGACGATACCCTAGCTGAATTATTACAACACCCAAGTTACAAACCTAAGATATCCATTCAGAAAATTGGCGGAAACAAAGCTATGATACCCAGCTTTATTGTTAAGACACCGTAGGTTCAAACTTATGACACCCGTGACCTTACATCTGATGCTGAAGAAAAGCCTCGCGACATCGCAGGAGAAAATCGGTCGAAAACCAGTGACGACACCCAGCTGAATTATTACAATACCCAAGTTACAAACCTAAGACACCCATTCAGGAAATCAGCCAAAACAAAGCTACGACACCCCAGCTTTATCGTTAAGACACCATAGGTTCAAACTTACGACACTCGTATCCTTACACCAGACGCTGGAGAAAAACCTCACAACATCGCAGGAGAAAATTAGCTGAAAATCAGTGACGATACCCTAGCTGAATTATTACGACACTCAAGCTATAAACCTAAGACACCCAGTCAAGAAATCGGCCAAAACAAAGCTACGACACCCCAGCTTTACCGTTAAGACACCGTAGGTTCAAACTTACGACACTTGTGGCCTTACACTGGACGCTGGAGAAAAGCCTCACGACATCGTAGGAGAAAATTGGTTGAAAACCAGTGATGACACCCTAGCTAAACTATTATGATACCCAAGTGACAAACCTAAGACACCCGTTCATGCTTAGGGAAAAAGCTTTATGACATCTCAGGAGAAAATCAATCATAACAAAGCTACGACACCCCAGCTTTACCGTTAAGACATCGTAGGTTCAAACTTACGACACCCATGGCCTTACACCGGACGCTGGAGAAAAGTCTCGCGACATCGCAGGAGGAAATCAACCGAAAACCAGTGACAACACCTCAACTCAATTATTACGACACCCAAGTTACAAACCTAAGACACCCGTTCAGAAAATGGATCGAAACAAAGCTACGACACCCCAGCTTTACCGTTAAGACACTATAGGTTCAAACTTACGACACTCGTGGCCTTACATCGGAGGCTAGAGAAAAGCCTTATGATATCGTAGGAGAAAATCGGTCGAAAACTAGTGGTGACACCCCAGCTAAATTATTATGACATCCAAGTTACAAACCTAAGACACCCGTTCATGCTTATAGAAAAAGCTTTACGATATCACAGGAGAAAATCAGCCGTAACAAAGCTATGATACCCCATCTTTATCGTTAAGACATCGTAGGTTCAAATTTACGACACCCGTGGCCTTATACCAGACGCTAGAGAAAAGCCTCGTGATATCATAGGAAGAAATCGGCCAAAAACTAGTGACAACACCCCAGCTGAATTATTACGACACCCAAGTTACAAACCTAAGACACCTATTCATGCTTAGGGGAAAAGCTTTACGACATCACAAAAGAAAATCAACCGTAACAAAGCTACAACACTCTAGCTTTATTGTTAAGACACCATAGGTTCAAACTTACGATACTCGTGGCCTTATACCAAAAAAACCCCTACGATACCCCAGTTTTACTTTATGACACCCTTGGTATAAATTTATGATATCACTGTAATATATTTAAAATAGACGAGAAATTTTTACATCACCCTATTAAGACATCTATGCCACCTGTTTGAAAACATGGGCTACGTGGCCAACGGTATGGGATGCGAGAGCGTATCGTTGCGGGTTCATGATGTGTTCATGCCGCTCCTGCCACCCTTTTGCATAGAAGGGTGTCCTTTCATCTTCCTCTAAAGGCGACATATATATATAACTTCTGAACCCTAGTTTTAAACCTTCACTTTAGAATATTATCTCTTCCTCTGAAGGTGGCATGTATCTCTTCTATTTGATGGTCGAGTAGCCGTTGGCATTCCAGATTTTCCTCTGAAGGTAGCATATAACCATGGTGAAGAGCGGTTTCGTGGTTCGATGTAGATCGTTAACACAGCATACACGAAAGCACCGCAATAAGGAAATGGGGAAAGCAAGCAAAGAAATGGTTCTATATTCAAATGAGGATGAGGTTCCTTTAAGTATCGTCCCATATGGAGCTACAGAATCAGAAAGAGGTAAATATGATGATTCCTTGATTCAGATTTTATGATACCCTTTTTCAAAATATCATGACACCCTGCACATGACTCCCTAGTTTAGATATTATGGCACCCTGCACAATTTTTTTTCTTAATCTGACAAATTTGTTAATCCCGTCTGTTTCAGGTGACTTGGGAATTATTCTAGTCCCTGCAGTGAAGGCTTCCCAGTTGTTTAAGAATTGTTGCAAACCTGTAGTCTACATTCAAAAAGTTTGGAAGATGGGGCTTAATACACTACATATAGAAGTTATCTGAAGGGCCCCATTTGGTGCCTTCGTTGACATGCAGCCGTTCTCAGTTAACGGTCGACTACTAGTAGACATAATATGATGTCATAATGGAGGTGAGGAGTTTATTTTATGTGGCAAGGTGGTCATTTTCAATGCCGATGAAGTCGCACTAATTTTGGGTCTTTCAGCTCATGGAAGGAAGATCGACATGTCCTGCCAATTGTATAACGGAAGGTTATTAAGACGATTTGGCCATGCATTAGATCTTTCCCAAAAGGGGTTGGAGAAGTTAATAAATGGACTTCAATCATCCAAGAAATAGGAGGATGTCGAGAACACTGTTAGACTTTGGATCGCCAACATGTTTACAATGTTTTTGGCTCCAAAGTCTAATCAGATATGTTCACGATATCTCATCCAGTACTTGGATGATTTAACTCAACTAGAGAGGATCAACTGGGCTTTCACAATCAAGGAGTTGATCGTTCTGGGTCTCCCAGAGGTCGTTGCTTGCTTATGATCCTAGAAACCAGTCCAGTCAAAGAGAAGGGACAAGGTTAGGAGGCAGCCTACCCTTTTCGGATGCCCAGCAGCGTTGGTGGTAAGGAATATTGATATGCAAAATGAGTATCGTAATTATCTTTTTTTTGTAAATCTTTTATTTTTTATATCACAAAATTATTATGTGCAGGTATGGTTCCTCGAACATAGCTTAATAAGAGCCCAGCATATCCCAATAAACTTCCCCGGCTGTTGAAGTGGTATGACAGCCAATTGAAGGTGCAGTCTGTCCAGGTTGCCAACATGCAGCCTGACGAATTAGTAAGTTTACGATGTAATTTTACATTTGACTCTCTTAAGTTTTCAATCGAGATGTCATAATGTTAAAACCAGAGTGTCGTAATGTTTCAACTGCGGTATCGTAAAATTTTTTTCCACTGATATCAGTAATGTTCAGCTACAATATCGTTCTATAGGAACTTGGGTGTTATAATTTTTGTTCTGGGATGTCGTAATTGTTTTCCATTATACCTTACAATTTTTAATATTAATTTAATTTCAATTTTTTTATTCCTTTAGTTTATCATCTTGTCTTGCAGTTGGAGGGTGCTACTGTACCTATGGCATAAGAGAAGTGGCTTCTCACTCCATAGATAGTAGCGTCCGTTTATCCAACAGAAAGCTATGCAAGCTGTGCAGAGTTGACGATTGAACTGGGGTGTGTTGAGAATTAACTCGATGATGTTTGGCACAGGCTTACCATAGCTGAAGACCTCCTCAAATCATTGCGCAGAAAGAAGAGCACTGCAAGTAATGAGGAGGAGAAAAGGGAGGAGGGGCAGTCCTTGGAGGGCCAAGAGGAGCCCAGGATTGCAGATAAAGAGAAGGAAAGGAGGAAGGAGAAGAGGGAGGAGGGGCAGTCCTTGGAGGGCCAAGAGGAGCCCAGGGTTACAGATAAAGAGGAGGAGAGAGGGAGGAGGGGCAGTCCTTGGAGGGCTAATAGGAGCTTAGAATTGCAGATAAGGAGGAGGAGAGGAGGGATGAGAAGATGGAGGGGTAGTCCTTGGAGGGGCAAGAGGAGCCCAGGATGGAAGAATGAAGATAAACTGGAGGAGAGGAGGGAGGAGAAGATGGGGTCTATGAACGGACAAGAGGAGCCTAAGTCCGAGGAAATAATCCTCACCCCTGCACCCTATGATAATAGAATCATCATCCCTGAGCCTAAGGGCGATGAGGGGGACATACAATTCTCTGAAGCAATACCCTCTCTTATTAAAAGGGTTAAAAAAGAGCCTAGAAAATGCAAGGCCTCCAAGTTCAAAGGGGACTCTTATGAGACAGGCCATCCCAAAAAATCGTCAAAGCAAGTGGGCACTACAAAATCCGAAATATGATTAGAAGAAGACAATATTTTGATCTCACAGTTTTTGAGCCAAAGGTCCAGCGAGTAAGTGATTTTCTTGACTTATTTTTATTTCATATTTTATTTCATATTCCAAGTTGCCTGATATTTTTTATGCTTCAACATTTTAGCAACGATATCGTATACACAAATCAATCAGATGACGGCATTAGAAGAAAAAGTCTTAAGGATCTTCTTGCCAAAGATATGATAATAGACGATGTATGTATCTCAGTGGATATTTTTATATTGATTTTAGAATGGCATCACATTATTTTTTTATTAATCAATTTACATTGCATTGCCAGATTAGTGATGTCGGGCAGAAATTTTTGAAGATAAACTGGATAGAGCATCCGGAACGATATTATACATGCATCATTGCATCTATTATGATATCCAGTTTGTGTCTGAATAATCAAACATCTCCTATTGAAGAACTCATTGGATCGGCCGAGACGATGATCTTTGATAGAGTTAGTGATGAAGAAAAGTCCCATTTCGATTTCTTTTCTCCATCATTAACTCAGGAAATTTGCACTGGCACCTGATTGCCGTCGACATGGAAAGAAGGGTATTGATGCACCTTAATTCATTGAAACGCAATGCCAAGTACAAGACCAATGTAAAGAAATGACAAGAATTTATTGGGTCGATCTTCCATATCTTCTGCGATATGGAAGAGGTTAAAAAATGGCCGATGGAAGAAATTTCAGCTTGCCCAAGTCAACCTCCCGGATCACTGGATTGCGGCCTCTACTGTCTGAAGTACATGGAATACCTTGCTCGTCAGGACAATCCTGATTTGAAGATAGATTTCACGGATGATGATATTAGAGATTACCAGTGATAATTAGCAGCAAGGATATTGAGAGAAGGCCTCAACCAAAAGATCATCGATATTACTTCAAAACCTTCTTGATTTGTTCATACTTTATTATTTAAATTTTATATAATTTTTTCATACAGATAGTGCTACAGCTTTGATGTCATTATTTATAATGATAGTTTTTCAGAATTGATGTAATTTTTTTTGTTAAGGAATGAATAAATATTTATTTTTTTATATAGATGTCATGGTGCTTTACATGGATATCAAAAATTTTGAGTCTCTTAAATTTTTTTCCTTCGATATTAGTAATGTTAACATTTTTAGCCACGGTGTCATTCTATGGGAATTGGGGTATCCTATGACATCCTATATTTAGAACTAAGACACCTTAGTTCCAAACCTATGACACTCGTGCTTGAAAGAAATGCTAGAGAAGAGACTTATGACACCCAGAAGAAAATCGGTCAAAAAGGAGCTATGACACCTCAGATTGAGCACTAAGACACCCTAGTTACAAACCTACGACACCCGTGCTTGAAAGGAACGCTGGAGAAGAAACTTACAACACCCAAGAGGAAATCGGCAAAAAAAAGGAGCTACAACACCCCAGATTGAGCACTAAGACACCCAAGTTACAAACCTACGACACTCATGCTTAAAAGGAATGCTGGAGAAGAGACTTACGATACCCAAAAGAAAATTGACCAAAAAAGGAGCTACGACACCCTAGATTGAGCACTAAGACACCCTAGTTATAAACCTATGACACCCGTGCTTGAAAGGAATGCTAGAGAAGAGACTTAAGGCATCCAAAAGAAAATTGGTCAAAAAAGAAGCTATGACACCCCAGATTGAGCACTAAGACACCTTAGTTATAAACCTACGACACCCATGCTTGAAAGGAACGCTGGGGAAGATACTATGACACCCAGAAGGAAATCAGCCAAAAAAGGAGCTACGACACCCCAAATTAAGCACTAAGACACCCAAGTTACAAACCTACAACACCCATTCTTGAAATAAATGCTGGAAAAGAGACTTACGACACCCAAGAGGAAATTGATCGAAAAAGAAGCTACGACACCCCAGATTGAGCACTAAGACACCCTAGTTACAAACCTACAACACCCGTGCTTAAAAGGAATGCTGGAGAAGAGACTTATGACACCCAAGAAGAAATCGGCTGAAAAAAGAACTTGGGTGAAGTAAACTAAGAACTTGGGTATCGTAACAGCCTTTCGGGGATGTTGTCAGTTCTTGTCATAAGAGTTTTTGCTCAGATGTTATCATTTTAAAGCTTGGATGTTGTAACGTGAGAACTTGAGTGTCGCAACAGCCTTTCGGGGATGTTGTCCATTCCTGCCATAAGAGTTTCTGCTCGGATGTCATCATTTTAAGGCTCGGGTGTCGTAACGTGATAACTGGGGTATCGTCATTTTTCAGCAGTCGCAAGTTTTTTTATAATTAAAATTATTATTCATTGCAAATTTTCTTGACATTGTCTTACAATTGCGAAGTAGCAACACCAGCCATCAGTTATTGATGGCCTTAGGAAGTCATATGGAAACGCTCTTTTGCATTTCCACATGGACCTCTATGGCCTCATTCCTTTCTCTTCTTCACACTTGTATGCTCAAAAAGGAATTTCGGAGCAATCTCTGATGGTTCCTTACCCATGGCTCTTGAGATTCAACAGAGTTGGTCTTCAGCGTTCCTTTAGCAGTCTACTTTTCAGCAACATCTTCATTAGAGCCATCGAGCCCAAGTTTGATGCTAAAGGGGAAAGCCAACTCGTCTGCCTCTGATGTCATCATGGGCGAAGCTTTCTCATACTATCTCTCTTAATCAAAGAGAACCCTTCGTAAGGTTGCAAGCAATACTCATCCTTTCTCCTTTTATAGCCGTCGAGTTGGGGGACAGAAACCATTAATCAAAAGAGTGTTGGGAAACCAAATCTTGTCGATCTCTGTGTTCCGATCCCCGATTCGGAACAACTATCACCCATGCTAGCATCTTTGTTATAGTAAATCAGAGAGTCTCTCCTCGCATGATGGAATGAGCATTTTTCAATCCTTCAATCAGCCACATAGGGCCAGTGCTTTAAACGCCCACTAAATGGATAAGCTTTACGATGTCCCAAGAGGAAACCAGCCGAAAAAAGATCTACGACATCCTAGATTTGCAGCTAAGCCATCCTAGTTATGAACTTACGACACCCATGCTTAAAATGAACATTGGAGAAGAGACTTACGACACCCAAGAGAAAATCGGCCAAAAAAAGAGCTTGGGTGAAGTAAATGTGATAACTGGTGAGTCATATTCACACAACAAGGGTGTCGTAATATGGAAACTTGGGTGTAGTAAATATTTCCGGGGGTATCATATTTTTACAACTATGGTGTAGTAACATAAGAATTTGGATGACGTAAATTTTTATATATTCTCCTACGTTAATTGACTTAATACATAAGCATCAGACTTGTCCAACAATGTATCAGAAGATGGTACATTTCTTTTCATATCCTATCCGGTGTTAGTTGTCTGCATACAAGTCTGTCTATTGTTTGAACCAGCTCTTATTTTATTTTGCATAGGAGGAGCGTTAACGGATGCCTTGTCCATATTTTTTCTTGATCTCTTTGACTTCTTCTCGACTCCACTCTTTATTTTGCTCTCTCTTGGACGACCTTTCATCCTAATATGCTCGGGATCTTGAATTACAAGTTGTGCACTTGTCTTAGCTATGCAGTTAGCATCCACAGCTCTTTTGAATAATGGTGTTGGATCATCCATCACTAAATTAAATGCATCTTTAGATATGGAGGCTATCTCTGTGAGCTTCATCATCCGATGACTCATCAAAGTATATCTATAATCAATAATATAATTTTAAAGAAAATATAAAATAAGACATTTAAAATAAAAAAATATGACTATGTACCGTAATTTTCGTAAACTTTTATCACAACCTTCAAATTTTATGTTGAAATCATCGAATTGGTATTTCATGTCCTTGCACCATCTCTTCAAGAAGTACTTATCTAGTAAACAAAATATGTTGCTTTGATGAAGAACCAATAATGCATGCCTACACAGGTAACCCTTGAATTGAAAGGATTGACACTAGCATTGGACATCCTCCAAAACTTTATCATATGACACGACATAATCTTTTATCATCTCCTTGCCGATTCCATCGACTTCAATCCTTTCATACGACTTTACGGGATATACATCACAGTTCTCAACTTCTTTAGTTAATTTAGAATTTGATGCAGCCATTTCAAGGATCTCATTCTGAAACTTTTTGAACATGCACCTTGTATACTTTCCTACTGTTTGCCTCTCAAAAGGGAAGGATGTCTTTAGGAAAGCATTCGTTTGCAATGTCCTATTATCTTTCTCATTTTTTGCCTCATGCCTTTTCTTCGAGGCATCTTCATACTTGTCTATGAACTCCTTGAGTGTAGTCTTCGAATTTATAAACCCATCGAAAAAGTGATTGATACCTTTGCTCCTTTGTGAAGATAACATCCCTGTACATAATAATGTCAAAAAAATAAGTATTAAATATATAGATTTTTTTAGAGTTCTGCAAACATTAACATAAATCGAATATAATATCCTATAAACCTGCGAAGAATGTATCCTTAAGGTAAATCGGAGCCCATTTATTCCGACATTCGTAAAGGCCATTTAACCAATCTATAGCCTTGCATTCTTCATATTCTCCATGAGATGTGCCCACCTTTTCTCGAATGATGGTATGGTCAGTGAATCATATATCGTCTCATCGAAATCAATCATAAATTTTAGATTTGCTATGCAAATATGGCCAATCTTTTCAAGTATCTTCTTCAATATATGCCAAAGATAAAATTGATATCGTGCTTTAGGAAAAACCTTTTTAACTGCAGTCTCGATTGCCTTATCTTGGTCAGTTATTATAGCTTTAAGTGCTTGACCACCATTTGCATACAACCATAAATAAAAAACCTATCTATATGTCTCAGTCCTCTCATTAGACAATAAAGTGCAACCAAGCAATGTCGACTGTCCATGATGGTTGACCTTGACGAATGGACAAAAAGGCATTTGATATCTATTTATCAAGTAGATTGAGTCAAAGCTTAGAACATCACCAAAGCATGTGCATGCCAATCTTGACCTTGGATGAATCCAGAAGATAGACCAGAGCTATCCATTATCATTAAGGTCTAAGGTATAGAAGAAATTGAGACTTCTTACTTGCATTTCAGTGAAATGGATTATCATCGACTGAGTATCTTCTTCTTTCAGCTGAGACTGACGTTCGCGACAAATGAAATTACGAGCATCCTTCTCTGTAAAATCCAATTATCTTCTACCCTCTTTTCTTCTTGCTATAGCAGAGTATATCTGAGTTGTGGACACATTCACGGCATAAAAATTGCTGATCTCTATCTTCTTCGGTGTGTTGATCCTCCTAGGAGACCGTAGATAACCAGTTGATGTTATGGACATCCGATGGTTATGTTCTAAAGAAACCTCAACCAATATCCACTTACCACTTATAGAATTCAGTCTTGCTTTTATGGATGCCATACAATCAACTTTGCCAGTATCCCTAGGATTCATACTCTTCTCTATTTTTCTAGATTTTTCTTGCCTCCAACACGCTAGGTGCTTGAAGCAAAGTTGTTTGTTGTAGTTGGCCCTGCTACACATTGTTGTGATTCTAAAACCAACCCTTTTTGCGTATCCATTGTAGAAAGTATATACATCATCTGCTGAATTGAATTCCATTCCGGTTTGAGGAACAACAGTATCATCCCCTACATTTTGAGTGAGGGGTGAAGGTGCACGGCCGAGAGTATGTTCGATTTCTTTTCGATCTATAATTTCAGCATCATTTGTGAAAATATAGGCACACAGTCATAAACATTAATATCCATAGATTTAGATATTGATTT
Source organism: Calamus simplicifolius (assembly GCA_900491605.1). Taxonomy (NCBI): domain Eukaryota; kingdom Viridiplantae; phylum Streptophyta; class Magnoliopsida; order Arecales; family Arecaceae; genus Calamus; species Calamus simplicifolius. The sequence goes on along the minus strand of UESW01004534.1, from coordinate 219,425 downwards.
ATCCTGATAAAGCATTATGATACCCAAGTTAAAGAAATATGACACCTTAATTAAAGAAATACGACACCTCAATTATGTTCGAACCCTAGATACCAGGATACATGCCATCTATGGTCTGAATAATAGCTCTCTGGATATCGTAACATGCCACGAGAGATATATGGATCATGCTATAGGCCAAAAAAATATCACGACACTGCAGTTACAAACCTACGACACCCCAGTTAAAGACATACGACACCCCAGTTAAAAACTATGACACCCATTAACAGTTAAAGATATGAATTTAGGACACTCGAGTTCAGAAGTCACGATACCTCAGTTTACAAATTATGACACCCTAGCTATAAAATGATGGCACTCATTAATAAGACATTAAGGCAGGGCCTAACAACACCAAGGTTAACATATTACGACACCCTAGCTGAAACTGTTAAGGCAGAATCTTACGACACCCCAGAAAATAACTTATGACACCCGAGCTATCAAATGACGACACCCTAGAGCAAATAGAGTATCAGAATGTCAAAGATGATGACTATGGAACTTACGACACCTTAAAAAAACTATTACGACACCCTAGCAGCAAATATAGTATCGAAATATCAAAGATGATGACTATGAAACTTACGACACCTCAGCAAAATAGTTACGACACCCTAGCTGAAATTGTTAAGGCAGGACCTTACGATACCCTAGAAAACAACTTACAACACCCCAAAAAATAACTGTAACTGCTAAGCCAAGAACTTACGACACAATAGGAAACAACGTATGACACTCGAGCTGTAAAATGACGTCACCATTACGATACCTCCGAAAAACTGTTACGATACCCGAATTCCCATATTACAATATCCTAACTGAAACTGTTAAGGCGAAGACTTACGACATCCCAGAAAATAACTTACGACACCCGAGTTGTAAAATAACGACATTGGAGCTATAGGGTCGTGGTATAATACCTGTGTAGGCCAAAACACTATGATGACACCTGAGTTCAGAATGTATAATACCCTAATTAAAAGAGTATGACATTTGTGTATAAAAACAAAGGACACAAAACTAAAGGTATTAATCGCTCCTATTATCAATACTCTTCTCTAGTGGACCGAGTTATGACTCATCAGGGTATCGTAACATGACACGGAAGCTATAGGAATCGTGTTACGGGTTGAAAAAGTATTACGACACCGCAGTTACAAACCTACGATACCCTAGTTAAAGAAATACGACACCCATTCATAAAATATTAAGGTTTTATGTTTGAACCCCTAATACCAGAAATACCTGCCATCTATGGTATGAATAATAGTTCCCAGGGTACCGTAACATGCCATAGAAGCTCTAAGGATCGTGTTACGGGCCAAAAAAATATTACGACACCGCAATCAAAGACCTAGGACATCCTAGTTAATAAACTACGCCACCGAAGCTATAGGTTCATCGTATAACACCTGATGTTGATCGAAACACTATTATGACACCCTAGTTCAGAAGGTATAACACCTTAGTTAAAAGAGTATGACATTCATGCATAAAAACATGAAACTAAAGGTACGCTAATGGACTAAGTTATAACTCAGATTATCATAACATACCAGGGATGCTACCTGAGTATTAAACGATTTTTTAATGCATTAACTTCTTCTAACGACCAAAATAGTTGTTGTAATAAAGGAACTATAAAAAGTTACATAAATAAGAGCTTTTTACTTCCTACAGGGGATGGCATTTTCTTCTAAAGTTAATAGTCTTCAGTAGCTAGGTATTCCAACCTCCAAACAAAAATATTTTCTTTGGACCGAAAATCAGAATACTTTTTTGAGCACTTTTTTTGAGCAACGAAGAAGCTTATATCATCAATGAAACAGGATAAAATTCTTAGACCAGACTCTCAGAACGAGAGGAAGAATCTTGCTCAAACCTTGGACTGATTCCTTATAACCGAAAGCTAGAGTGAAGAAGAATGGTTAAGAATCGGAAAGAGTTTTCCATCATATATAATTCAAGTATATGTTGAAGAAAAAGGGTATTTTGTCCATACACCACTTTTAAAATAAGGCTGAACGGCTTTTAATAGACATTATGATCAAAACGTTACATCGTATCCCTGCTCTTCCGTCCAATAGCGTTAGGCCACATTGGATCCACGTGGACCAATAAGGAAAGACGGTGCAGCCCACGTAGGACTTGCTGCACCGGAAGCGATGTACAAAGACTTTTCATTTTGTTAGTTGTTAGGAAGGAAAAGTCTTCCGTGCAGTAAACGCGCATCGATCACATGACCTAAGAATCGCATGATTAAAGAGCAAATAGCATGATCTTACCCAAATATGATAAAGATTTCATAGTAAATTTTTAATAATTATTTTATTTTCTATAATTTTTTAATTTAAATATATTTTATTTTCTATAATTAAAAGCATAAAATTATTGAAATTATGGTCAAATATTATTTTTTTGGTTTGTTCATTGTTCTTATTCTTTATGATTAATGTTAGTTCTCCTCATTAAATTATATCATAAATTTGAATTTTATCTAAACAAATTTAAATCAATACCCAAATAGAAATTTAAATGTGACTAACATATAGGTTATATTCATATCCATTTAGAACCCACTCCAAATTATAATGGTTATTATTTTATTTCATGATTTATACTAGAGTCCTTCCAATTTTTAGTAAAACTTCTAATCCTGTAGAAGTCTTTCTACTATGAACATGTATATTGATTGGCATTATATCATAATGTGATTTGTGTGTGCTGTGTATATATTCAACGTGGGTTTATAGTTCTTAATACTTTATATAGAACATAATACACACACATATGTCGTAAATTCTTTAAAATTTCTCATCCAAAAGTTTGGGCCCTTGCTAGTTTTATGCTATATATATATATACACACACACGCATGCACCAATATACATGTTTATACATATTTATGTATATATTTATGTATGTATATGCATGCATATGAGTTTTTCAATATACATGTCTAATACATATGTATACGGTGCGCAAAGAGTTTTCCAAGGATCAAATAGACAATGGGTTGAGTTTGATACATTATAGACTAGATCTGTGTGCCAATTCAAGATTAAAAAAATATTTCCTTTAAGGAAGGGGGGATCTGATCTTTAAATTTACCACAGTTAAAATTGATCAATTAACAATTATATAGAATTCCAAGGTTGTTGAACAAAGAAGGGCTCACAATCCAGGGAAATATCTGGCAAAATATAGCTGGACTTGCTTTCGGAAGGAATTCCTGGTTGAACGGAAATCACAACCAAGCGAAGTCTTCTCCAGATCAGAGTTGAACTGGTGAGCAACAACCTGAAATCGCAGGCCATCCATTGTTCAAGCATTGCCAATGATTGTGTGGGTTCGATCATGCATGAAAAACCTTAAGGTGGGGTCTCCCAATCATGACATCATGAGACACAAACGGTTCATATGTGCTAACTAGACCACCCCGGTTCATTCCCAAACCATAAGGAACTCATGCTCCAATCTCAACCAGCTTACACACTCTCCAGGTCATGGATCTGAGCAGAAAGTTGCTGCAACCAGTTGAATAGATGCTCATACCACACATCTTTTAAGCTAAGCAAAATTGTTGGTAAAAAAATCTCCCAAGAGATCAACCTGCATCATCCATAACAATATAATGACTACAAGGAACCAGAAAGATTCATAGTTCCTATGAAGCATTCACAAATGGCAGAAATCTAACAATCACCCAAATATTTAAATGCTCCAGACCGGAAGTACTATAAAATTACCAAGAGTCTAACATAGGGTGCATTTCTCTCTTATAGTTATTTGTCCAACAACATTAACAAATAAACATTTAGTTACAAAACAATTAATTCTCCCATTAAAATAAACCCACTGACAAATAAAAGTTATACCATTTGAATTGATAAATAAACAGATGCAGTCAAAGTACTACCCTGCTGGTAAATATGCTATATGCATCACGAAACATGGAGATGTTTCACTTAAGATGGTTAACCGAAACAGAAGAAGACAAAACAGAACCAAATGCAACCCCTTCCGATTTGTTTTCTATGGTACTTTTGTTGTTCTCCAGATTATTTATTTGATTCATGGTTTGCACCAGAATCAGTCTGCTGCTGCTGCTGCTGCTGTGGCTTCAACGGATACAGAGGAATCTGAGTAGATTGCTGCTGCTGCTGCAGTTGCTGAAGTTGAAATATATGAGGATTCAATGACATTTGCTGATTCATGCTCTTTGAAAGGTGAGCTTCAGTAATTTCTCCAGTAGCAAGTTTCAGACGCTGGACCTCTGCTGTCAGTGCTTCATTCAGAGCTGCACCAAAAATGACATCATCCAGAATATTAATCAGATACTCAACTCATCTAAGCCTTTTCCCAACTACATGGGAAAAAATCCTCTAGAAGGAAGCATCAACAATTTGGAGAAAAAAGGTGGGGAAAAGAAACGAAAAACAAACAAACACAAAGTTTGCTGGATAGACTAGCCATCTCTGAAGAAGAAAATATCTATCTTTAGCTATTACAAACTAACTTCATATACAACGAAAAAAAATGCAATTCAAGTATTAAATGCCCTTCTCAAGTGTAGAAAGTCGTTGGACCAATGTGTTCAATCTCAAATGCATGTGGATATGAAAGTCAAATATTTTAAAATGTGTGCGCTAACTGGCATGTGGCATGTTATCAAAGTCAAATATTGGATGCAAATCGAGTGTCCATTCTAAAAGACAGGCCCTGGAACACAGAATGGGAAGCTAGGTCAGGAAAGACTTTTAGCTTGTAAATTCATAAGAGCTGCAAAGAAGTCTCTCCAATAGAAAGACATCAATAAAGCAAGTCACCACTTTTGCAGTTTAACATAAACAAGTTCTTCAAGATAATATAGTAGGGGAGAAAAAACTCTTGTTCAGATCAAATTACTTAAATTGCTGAGAATACTAGTAAGATATTATCAAATTGTGAATTTAAAGCTATTTTCAGGATATGTAACCAAAGTTTCACCTTTCATGCACTCATAAAAGATGATAACCTATCTTGAACAAGATGTTTACATATTTCTTTTTCTATCCCAATATATCTTAACTGTGAAGTAAAACATTTAGAATATAGCTAGAAAAAATGACACAGTCCAACATAATGGTTGCTTGAATGGCCAATATAATGCCAATCCAAAATTTTATTCATCCAATCTAATATATTAGATAAAATTGTCATAGTTCAAGGCATCAACGGGAAAACACTAATGATAACAACCAATGCCTTCCAACATTCAAAAACAAATGATGATTATTATACAGCCTTTCCATCTATAAATGTTACGTAGCACTCAACAAACTGCACCACCACAACACCGAAAACACACACACACACACACAAACATACGTGTGCGCGCGCACGCAGAGAGAGAGAGAGAGAGATGGCACACACCATCAGAAACAATAATGGTCCATAAGAACATTGTCAGGAAAACATGAATTGGCTTTCTGAATGTAATTATCATTTTAGTAGGGCAGATAAACAACCTGCTTACTACTAACTAAACCTACCAATAACATGCTATACTGAGTTTAATATATGATACTCTTATAAACAACCAGAAGATACCAAATGTACAATGAATCTTGGTTCAAGCAACAGCTTGACAAGTCTAAAAGCCTATCACCTTGTACAAACTACCCACCTCACTTGTTTGAAGGGGCTGATTAGAATGTGGCACTGGATAAACCGTTCACTTATAGAAAAAAAGGAAAGTGAAACTTACCAGAAAAAAGGATTGTAGATATAAAAATCAGATGGGGTAACAACTCCAATAAATCCTACCATATTAGTTTACCTTTTCTGAAAAGCTTAGGTGCCCTATCATGACCAGGAGTCAGCCAACATAGAACATATGCCCAATAAATTTTATCAAACAAATTGATACTTCGGTCAACCAGAATTAAAGCAATATGAGATGAATGAAGTAGGAGAAATAAGGATGCTTGAATTTTGGAAAACATGAAAAGGTAACCAAAAGAAATCGACAGCATGTATCAAGGAATATTAAGTGACACTTCCTTTTTTTTCCACCTTTATTAGGTCGAAAACAGGAATTTCCATTTAATGTCCAAAGTGTTCCTCTTGTGCTTTTTTATAAGGGAACCTGATTGAAACCTTTCCTCAATAAGCTTCCTTTGACATAATAAAAACCAAACATAGTAGAAGTAGACCTAAACTAACATGTACAGAAATAATTAAAAAAGATATAACTATTTGTAATTTGAATGCCGACTTAGTCCTGAATAGAGCAGAGTGGAGGAAGCAAATTCATGTAGCCGATCCCATGTAGTTGGGAAAAGGCTTAGATGAGTAGATGAGTGAGTTATTGCCCACTAGTATTGGTTGTCTATGCTAGAATTTTGTGATAACATTAGATTACTTTGCAAGTTCAAAGTGAGAAGATTAAGATTAAAATACATAGATTGGTTTGGTATGCATGGACTAAAATTAAGTTGCATGAGGCAAAATACCTTTATGGAAAAAACAGTTAGGTTCCACATAATATCAACTCCACCATAAATATCATCTTCATTATAAAATCTAAATTTAGGATAAGCAAAGGATGCCAAAACATATATAAAACTAAGGAAGAAATCCAAAAGGTTGGTTAAGAAATCCAAAAGGGAAAGGCATTCATAGTACGTTCCAACAGTTAGTGAAAAGTTCTGATAGTTAGTAAAAAGTTCTGATAGGATTATTATCCATATAACCATAACCGATTAATAATATTCAGATAGCATGACATCAGTTGGAGCATTAGACTTTAACAGACAATTTGTGGTTTGAAACTCATAAGCCAGCAAGCGGTGAGTTATAAGACATAAATTCTAGGATAAAGAAATAAGAGTAGGAAAAATAATCAGCCTACAATTATGATTACATGACCCACATTTATATTCTTAAAGCCTCCATATTGGTCCTTATACTTCCTAGCATATGTGACTTATATTCTCAGACTCTTTTTTTATTGCATGTCCATGTGGATCATGTTTAATATCAGATAAAAAATAGATAACAAACAGCTCTTTTTAACTAGATCAGAATGCAGAAAGGCAAAGTTTATCTAGGCAAAATTGTATAGCAAAGGCAAAGAATATTCTCTAGTAGAGCTAGAGAGACAGACTCTAAATGTACACAATCGATGTTGCAATATAGGGCAAGCCAACAACTTTCAAAACAGTGAATTTTAGCTACAGACCAATAATAGTTGTTGTCTTGTTCCCCCCTACGGTGACAATTTGCAGATGAGATATTAAGAGATTTTTTTCGTATGTTGGTTCCTATAAATTCAAGATATATTCATAATAAAGAGAACATGTTTTAAACGCATCAAGAATAACAGATAAATTAAGCTATGGATAAGGACTGCTTTCACTTTTCATACTTCTGAAAATTGAGGTGCACTGGAAGTACCAAGGAATCATATTTAGGATTTTCATTCATGTAATTGGGTTTAAACTAGAGGCCACAGTCATGTAACATAGCTATACAACAAGTAAAATAAATGCACACCCTTCTCATATAAAATAGACAGGACTGCACTTCACATATGACCCTTTCAGTTGTGGTTCATTTTGCTAATATGAACGACTCTGGATATCAACCTTTATGACCTTCTCACCATGTTTATACACAGATAAAAGAATCATGCCATTTCAGTCAAAGCCATTCGCAAGACAAGAGGGAAAGTAAAACAAAAATTGTATCGGTATCAGTCCATGCTGGTCTAGGTTGCACCAAAAAGGACCATTTTTTTCCCTGAGTCCTACAATGTGCCTCCGCATATGACCGGTCCAACAAGAACAGCACGCCACAGCATATACCTTACCAACACATAATCATCATGGCAGAGAGAGCCAAATTTTCACCAATGATTAGATTCTAGCCTTTTGGTTTTGAATCTTTTCAATTTTCAGAAGTATGACAATAGTAGCATGGAATTAGACAATGCTTGGTAAACTAGGTCTTGCTTTCCAAGTAGTGGTGAAAATAGATCAAAAAATCTATTTGTATCTATTTCCATGTCTGAATCTATCTAAATTTAGATACAAAGTTCATATCCAACTAATATTTATATCAATATTCATATCCATCAAAGAAAAATGGACAAGAACATGAATACTCAACTATTCAATCCTAAGGATGGAAATTTTAACCCATCAAACAGGAACCCGCACCGCCATACACTATTTAGGATGTGGATTCCTAGCCTTTTATGGGGATAGGGATTATTTTTATGTCTGCTAGTGGAAACCGGGTAGGGATAGAAATAAATATGTTCCTGCTCTACAAAATACCCACTCCATTGGTCCCATATGTAAGTATTATAATACTCCTATATATTTTCATATCTACAAAATAATCCTCATAATTTTTAATAAAAATTTATATATGTTATTCGAAAAAGGGCAAAGCGGGGTAGGAATGAAAATTCATCATTTCCCATAAAGCAGTGATGAGGATGGAAAAATAAATCCTTATTTATGGGGACAGGGTGGGGACGAGGATTATTTTTCTTAATGTGGACGAGAACATGGATTGGGTCCTTGGCCCTGCCTTGCCTCGTTGCCATCCTTATTCAATCCGCATATGAATACCTAACCTCATTCATAATCCTACTTATTCTCATGTTTCTCCTAAGCTTCAAAAGGAAATAAGTGATAACATATACATGTATTTAATTTAATTTACTTTCTATAAAAATAATAACTTTGAATTAGTGGCTCACAAAGCTCGACCATCCGACATTTGCATTTGCATCAGTTTGTAAGCATCCTATTTGTATTTGTATCTATTTAGAATCAAATATAAAAAAAAGGTATCTCGGTGCTAGAGGCTCCCACCACTACAAGGTCTGGGAAAGGTGAGCCTTAAACTATATCCAAAAAGGCTGTTTCCACATTTTCAATCCATGGCACCTAGGTCCTAATGAAGCAACTTTCCATCATGCCAAGGCTCATATTCTCTATTTAGGATCAAATATGGCTATAAATTTTAGCATTCCATTAATATTTGTATCTATTTCTTCAAGTATGGCGACTTGGTCCTGAATAAAGCAGAGTGGAGGAAGCAGATTCTTGTAGCCGACCCCATGTAGTTGGGAAAAGGCTTAGATGAGTTGACTTGAGTATCTATTTCTTCAAGTAAAAGTCGATAGATATGGATTTACTAATGCCAGATCCATTTTCAGCCCTATTTCCAAAAGTTGGGTTTGTTGGTTTCATTGCAAGCTCCTATCTCATCTTAAATTGCATGTGCTAGAGGTCCAGCATCGATTCTTTGAGAGATGAACTTGGCTTAACAGCTAATTAGTTAACTTGGTTACTCTTTCCATCATATTTGTGTACGATGGATTGATCCATAGGAGCAAACTATGATAATACATTCATAAGATTTTTAAGAAATTTAATCTAACTAAAATATAATATAACTTTAGTTAGTATGTTGTAAAGCTCTAGGCCTTGCTAAAATTATTATGTGAAAACGATCAAAACATATTCTTAATTCACTATAATAAAGCTAGTTACCATCTCTCAGCTGTGCCTGTTGCTCCATGGCCTGAAGTCGGAACTTCAATTCACTGTTCTGGCTGGTAAGTCCAGTGGAGTCCCTCTACAAGACAATTCAAAATATGAAAAAGAAAGAAAAAAGTCAAGCAAACAAAACCAAATAACAGATATAGCAAGAACTATGTAATTTTAGACAATTCACCTGTAACAAAGTCAGTTGTGCTGATAATGTGGTTGCTTCTGTCTGCAAGGTTTGAACTTTTTGCTCCAATTCAGTGATATACCGCATCTTTCTTTCCTTAGAACGAGCAGCTGACTGCCGGTTGGCCAAAATCCTAGCATCCAAAGATCACAAAATTAGCAACTACTAATCTGGCCCTACTCAAATTTCCAGACACAGCTCAGAACACAAAATCTATACCTCTTTACTCGTTTGGGATCTGTCATCGCCATCTCAGCAAGCTTCTCGTTCGCCATGATTTTCTTCATCTCAGCAGCACTAAACTCACCATTCCCAAAATCCAAGCTGAAAGTGCTAGTTGTGCCGTCCATTGAACCACTCCTCAAATGCTGACCTGTTTGATTGCCTGGGGAAGGCAGCAACTTCGGTGACTCATCCCCAAAATGCTGCTTGCCCATGAAACTATCCATGGACATACTCCTACAGTGGCGCAAGTTTATCGGAGCCAGATCTAAGGGGGCACTTCTCTTAGTCCCTTCCCTCTTGTCCGTTGGAGGTGTCCGGAACTGAATCCCACCACCACTCTCGATAGCACTGCTCTCTGCTTCGTTCTCACTGCTATCTGTCCCGTTCGTCTTTGTGCCACTGGCCCTGCTATCCAAGTCCTCGCGCTTCTCCTCGGTTCCGGAGGAATTCAAAGCATCCAAGTTATCCAAATTCATATAAGCATTGATCAAATCGTCACCACCATCGCCTCTCTCTCCGGTCCGTTCTGCATTGCTATTACCATCTCGTTGTTCCCACTCGTTCTCCTGCTTCACTGACTGCGGCAGCTGCCGGCCAGCCGACGCCGACCGCTCGAGGAAACCCTGTGCCCGCTGCGGCGCTGGCGGCGGCGGCGGCATCCCGGCCACGGGAAGGTTGGACTGGAAGAACCCGAAGGGGATGTCGCTCTGCGACCGCCGGTGGGCCTTGCGAGGCGGGAGCCCGTCGCCAGGGACCCGACCGGAGGACGACTTTGCCAGTGCCGGCGGAGCCGGCGCCAGTGCCGGGGAGCTGGCGGTCATCCGGTCTTCCCCGGGGGCGTCGGCGGAGGACGGCGGGGGGCCAAGAGAGGCCAGAGAGTCCAAGTTAAAAAACGTCGGCTGGGAGAGGGAGCGGGAGTGCGAGGCAACGGAGGAGAAGCAGGCAGCCGGGGGGAGCGGGAGGCGACGGAGGACGGGATCTGGGGGTAGAGGCCGGCGGGGGGAAAGTTGGGGTGGGCCGGGGGAATGCCGGGCCGCTTGCTGGACTCGGGGGTGAAGGTGGGACTGGGTGGCAAGTGGCGGTACGGGCCCCGGCCTTGGGAGAACGAACTGGATGGATTAAAGCCGGAGAAATCTAACCGGCCGGGCAGCTTCGGCGGAGTAGAGGAACACGTACCGGCGGACGATGTCAGGCGCTGGATGAAACCATTTTGAGATCCCTCCGGCTCCTCCATTCTGTTCTTCTCTTATTCTTTTGCTCCTGCAACAATACTAAAACTCCCAATAATTAACAAGTTTGTTATCGTTGCTGTTATAGTGATAGAATTTAAGGTGACAACAAGATTTCGATCTGTTCTAAGAAAGAATGTTATGATATATATATTTGATTACCTGGAAGGCAGAATGCAGGCCGCGAGGTGAGAGGTACGGAGTTGATGACAAATGTAAGGGAGAAGGGGTGGGTGGGGGGATTGAGATGGGGACGGAGTGGCCAAAGGGGGTGGCCGCCCAGTGCTCTGCTGCAGCTGCCGCCGAGTCGTCTTTTGTTCTTCTGGCGCCGGGCTTCTTCCGTGTGCACGAGGCGGACCCCTCACGGCTCACGGCCCGCTCGCTCTGGAACGCTCTCTCTAACACACACACACTCTCTCTCTCTCTCTCGGAATTCCGCGTGAATTTAAGCAACGTTTCATTCCGCCTGAATTTCAGCGAAATTTCATCTCGTGACGCGTTTCCAAAATTTAATTCTCATCGCGGCGAATTCCCTCCTCCGGAGGAATTTCTACAAAAGCTGCGTGTGGTTACTCGCGGAAGGGTGGTTAGGAACAGTTTCCATTGGTCCGGTTCAAACCGGATTCAAGACCAAACCATTCTCATATTATGTCGGTGACTAATATATTACCTTAACTAAATCTTGTGATATTTTCGGTCAACTAGTAGTAGGTGAAACATTTCAGCAAGTCGGAGGCACTCCAAATTATCACATTTTAACTCGAATATGCTTGTGCTGTACTAAAAAGAACATGAAATTAATCAAGCCAATTCGGACGGAACCGGACGGAATCCGGATCGACCTTTAAAAACAACCAAATTTAAGGGTCGAGCATTGATTGTCCCTTTTGTGAGGGATAACGGCACTGCAGAAACGGTAATCCCGCTCAAAAAGCAAATTTCATTATCTTCGAATTAATTAAGCGGGTCTTAAAGGCGCCACCCTGCATCCAATTTCCTAATATGTCCTTCCTCGGCCGGAACCGCGACTCACGGAGCGTTCATAGGGCAAACGGACGGTGAATAAGGCCCGCGGTCTAGTCACGCCTTTGGAGAACAAAAACTGAATCACCGATCAAGCGTCTCTCGATCTCGCTACGCCGTGATGTCCGCTATTATTAAATCGGAAATAATATCGAGCCGAAAGCGGTAAGATCCTTTTTTTTTATCTGACGAAATATTACCGTCATAATTTCTTCCTATTTTTGGTCCCTAATCTAAATAGAATTCACCGAAATTGACGGTAATAAAAGGAAAGGTTATGTTTCTATCTTTAAAAAAAAAAATGGAATATTTTTTTTTAAAAAAAGGGAATTTTGGAGCGTCGGCGCCTCAATTTCCGGGAGGCAATCATCGGAATTGACCCGGAGCAGTAGGCTGAAGAAAGGGAGCACGTTCTCATGCAACGTGGCATGGTGACTGAAAGAGACCCTTTGTTGGGTTTTAATTTTAAGTAATTAACGGGTGCAAGGGAGCCGGGTAGGTTGGACCGGAGCTTTAATCAACTCTGACCCACCGATACGCTTGTCGATGCTGGTTTAGCATTAAACGTGTGAACAGGATGGCCAAGGCTTTCACGTTGGCGAAGAAAGCCGTGGGATCCTATTTATTTTATTTAAATAAATTAAATAAATATTTGTGGAGGTATTGAGAGAATTATAACATTTTTTTGTTATCAATCATTAATTTGAATAATGATAATTTAGTTAGTTGTAACTGAATAGTTATTAATTTGAGTAATGTCAAGTATAACCTTGACTATTGAATGATCATTAATTTAAGTAATGGTAATTTAGTTTCGTATATTTTAGTTATTCTATATTGTATGACAACGGTAACAAAGAGATAACACTGCGTTCTATCCTATCCTTTAACTCTCAGTCCTTATCCTTATTCTTATCTATATCTACTTCAACAATTTCAACGTAAATGTCCTATCAACAATTTCAACGTAAATGTCCTACCAACAATTTCAACATAAATATCCTACCACATGAAGCATCAACCATTTGTCATTGGATCAGTTGCTATTTTGGTATGGCATGATATGGATATTTTCTAATCAATTCTTGTAATCTCTTCATGTCTCGTGAAACATCTCTCCATTTGTCAGAAAAAAAAACTTGTTATGGTTTTTTTAATTTGATTCGTTTTTCTATAGGAAAGTATTTCTTAAGAAACTCTCTCGTCCCAAGTTGAAATTATAACAGTCTAGTGAATTTAACTAATACTTGGCTCTATCTTTTAGGGGAAAAAAAGGGAATAACTTAAGCCTAAGTGCATCATCGGAGAAATTTTGAATCTGTACAGTTGAGCAAATTTTCAAGAATTCATCTAAGTGTTTATAGGGATCCTCATTTGTAAGTCTATTGAAAGATGGTAACATTTGGATTACACTCGACTTAATTTCATATTGGACAGCCTCTATTGGGGGTACTTGTATGCATGGTGAATATATATTGTGAAGGGATGAGGTACTCCTTCAATTGGCATGGTGGATTATTTTCTTGATTAAGTTCCATAATGCGTGCTCTGTTTGCTCTACAAGTTTTCTCTATTTTAGGATTTAGGGGTATGAGGTTGGGTTGTAACGATCGGTGACCAAATATACACCCTACCAATACACTCTAAAGCAAAGAGTAATTTAATTTTTTTATTAAATTAAAGTAATAGTTTTTTATTAAATTCAAGTAATAAAGAAAAAGAAGAAGATTCTAAAAGAAGTATCCTAAGAGATTCCTAAAATTAAGAGCAATGAAAAATAATTTAATTAGGGTTTAATAATTATTAGCAATCAAGTTAACAAAGATTAGGCTCTCTATTCTAGGTTTAACCTAGATCTAGACAGCTCCTAACTCCCTTGGAGTTCTCTAAGTCAAAAATTAGCTATCAACTAGCCAGTTAAGAATAAGGTCAGTGGGAGTCCCCCGTTGCTTACTAGGTAAGTGAACATAACCAATTAAGTAACCACTTTCCTTTTCTAGACACCAGTTAAGCAGTCAATCCCGACTCGGTCCAACTCTTTTGGGTGCCTTGTCCTATTGAGCTCGAGTTCATAGGGGCTGACGTCTAGTTAATTTTAAAGTTAAAGGCTTGGGTTTATGCAGTATGTAAGGTGGTGGTTTGTGGGCCAAGGAAGGATAATGAAATCCCCACCTTATGTTATTAGGGGTTGCGCTCTAAGTATTTTATAAAATACAATGCAATTCAAACAAGGTGTCTAAACAAGTTAAAAAGTTTTTTAAGTTTATTATTTGTTTTCTTAAATTAATTATATTTTATGAAAAGTGTCTTAGGGTTTTCTTTTAGGTTTTTAAGGTAAGTTAATTAAAAGAAAAAGGTAATTAAGTTAAAAGTGAATTTGTGACAAGAAGAAAAGTAATATTTTTTAATATTAAAAATAAAATAAGAAAATCTAATAATTAAGATAACTAGAAAAAGGTAATAAGCTAAAGAGAGCAATAACTATCCAATAAAAGAAATTTTTTTATTCCTTTTTTTATATAGAAGCATGAATAATAATAAAATAAGAGAAAATAAAAAATAAAAAAAAATTATGGTAATTAATTTTTAAAAAAAATTTCCTGAACTAATAGTGTCTGGATCCCCGGCAACGGTGCCAAAATTTGATCGCTATCGTTGGCGGTCAAAAATAAAACCTACTCACTATTATAGCTAGTGGTGAATCGGGATCGTATCCTCGAAATCAAGGGCAATTATTTCAGAAAAAAAAGAAAAATTTATAAGTAGATGATTATATTAAGAATAGCGGTCATTAAAAGATAACAATTAATTAATTAATGAAATTCAAACAGCAAGAGAAGCAACCCAATAATCGAATCCACTGTAACATCCTGAAAACCTTGTAATTTATGGCATTTTTCATTTGAAAGGAAAGTCAGAAGTTTCAATGAAATGTGGGTGTGTTGGCCTTTTGATAAATGTAAAGAGAAGAAATTTTGGAGTAAATAAGTATATTTCTGAATGTTAATGAGTTTGATTTAAGAAATTGAGAGACTTAAGTTTTAATGGGTTTAAATCACAAGAAAAATCAAGTTTAGTTTGAGTTTTATCCTAAATGATGTTTTTAGTGGTTGGAGTCGACACTATTTGGAGTGGAGTCGACTCTGGCACGGTTTTAAACTTTCGGCACGCTTTGGAGTCGACTGCAGAGCTGGAGTCGACCCTACTTTTCTGGAGTCGACCCTACTTTTCTGGAGCCGACACCTATTTCTGCTGGAGCCGACTCCAAATCTGTTGGAGCCGACTCCAAGACGGCAGGTTTTTCTGAGTTAAATCTTGAGAATTTCATATTTAATCCGTTTCAAGTCCGATTTGGATGCCGTTTGAACCGTTGGATTTCTAAAATCGAGTTCTTCAAGCTGGTAAAGTCTTTCTTAGAAATGTTACATAAAAGTATCAATTTAAGTGAAAAATGATAATCTGGGCTATAAATCGATTAAAAAAATGCTATATCAGGGGCAAAATGGGAAAAGGCTCCGATGTCAATTGCTAATTGTGTTAAGGGCAACTTGGGAAAGAAAATCTAAGGGCAAAATATCATGGTTATAAGTGAGCCACGTGTTTTCCAAAAAGCGTGCGTTAAGAGTGTTTGAGGGCAAAAGGGAATTTGGCATGCCTTAACCCTTAAGTTTCCAATGACTTGGTCCCCAAGTCATTAGAGAAAAAGGGAAACGTGGGTTCAGCCAGAGAAAAGAAAGAAAGAAAGAAAGAGAGAAAGAAGAGGAGAAAAGAGAGGAAGAGGAAGAAGAAGAAGAAGAAAAAGGAGGAAAGAGAAAGGGAAAGGGAAGCTTGGGGTTTGTGCTCGACTCCAGGTAAGCTATAGCTTCCCTAGATCTTGTATGACTTTAGATTTTCTTAGATTATTGTATTTTGAGGTAATAGTAGAAGTAATCTTGAGTAGAGAAAGGGTGGAAGAAAATAATGAGATATTAGAGGATAGATCATGTATGCATGCATGGTTCGTGGGAAAACCTCGTGTGGAGGTAATCCTAATAGCTATCGTATCTGTATGTTGACGTAGGTCAAGAGGGTTATTCCAGGGAGCCGAATACCAGAGTTGAGTACCAGTCGAGGAGTAACCTACTAAGGTGAGTGGGTTTCTCATCTAGCAATGAGAAGTTAATTTGAGCTAGTATAATGAGATTAATACCTAGTTATGGTATGTTATGTTTAGCAGAGTATTATGTATGTTTTAAATATGAGAAATGAGAACCTAGTATATGATATCTGATAAATGAGTTTTGAGCATGAGTTTTAAGCATAAAGAAATAAGCATGAGTTTCGAGCATGAGTTTTGAGCATAAACACATAAGCATGAGTTTCGATGAGGGGATTTTTAATGTATACATGGCATATTTGCATGATAAAGCTTTACAAATGATGTATGTATCATACTGAGCATCAGGCAGCTAGGGGGCTGATCACCCTTTAGACTGTACTGTAGCATGAGCATTGCACACTACTATCGAGCCGGCACCTCCTTGCGAACAGATCGTACGATGAACCCCAGAATCAGGGGTGAGTGCACGCTTAACCAGGCCAGTGGGGCTGGTTGTGAGCAGCCCGTGGGGGCATGAATCATAGCTCAGTGGAGCTGATTACTATATATAGCCCGTGGGGGCAGAGAGAAAACCCGAGGTTCCAGGGTTAAGGAACAAAGCACTTTGCCAGGTGAACCGCACGGGTAAGGGGTGCTATTTGTGCGGGGATCCTGTTGCTAGTCACGCACCCGATGAGAGTACACCTATAGAAGGGCGACTGTAGGGTGGTACCTCAGAGGCATTACACACACAGCCCAGCATCATGAGATCTAAAAGCATATGTTGTGATATAAAAAGGGCCAATGGGCCAAATAGTTATCCCGAGAGGGAGAGTTTACTTGAGATGCCAGTGGGCAAGCAGATCCCGATGGGAGTCTGGGTTGTAGATAAAGAATGCATATCTTCATATTGTAATGCATGGATTTTTATCTTAATGAGTTATCTTTCAGTGAAAAGTTATTATAGAGTATTTCAGTACTGATATGTTATTTGAAGAATAAGCTACATTTTATTTTATCTGATATCATGTTAAAAATGTACTTTGAGTTGTACAAGCTAAATAGTATCAGCATACGATTGAAAATAAGAGGTTATGGTTCTCTATTTCTCCATAGTTAGATGGTTATCCAGTCACTGGGACTTAGGTCTCATCCCTCTATGATTTAAATGTTCTTTCAGATCAGTGAGTATTTCTGCCAGGATCACAAGATAAGCAGGACAGAACCCTTAGCTGGTGAAGCTTGCTTGGATGCAAGGGTGTATAATGCTAGCCTTGTATATTGAGAGAGTGTGGTTTGATATTTGTATTTTGTATATGTGTATGTGTACAGTGAGATGTAATGATGTTTTAGACCTTTTTGGATATGAATACGAGACTTATGTTTTGGAGAAAATTATGAGCATGATGTGTGCACTTAGGATTTTGATGTCGATTGTGAATGTGATCTTGTAAACTGCCTGAGGAATGTCATGAAAAATATTATCTGAGCAGGTTGATGCTTAGTGTTGATTGAGTGATTTGTGTATATAATTGAGATGAAAATGAAAAGTTTTTAACAGGATGTGTTTTCGTGTGTCTGCCACTTATGATAATTAGTTGGGGTTCTCTAGCTCTTTATGGAGCGCTACATAAAGACTAGTAAAACTCTATCCGATTACCACAAGTGTGCAGGTGTGCTGTCGGTGGCCCCAGAGAGGAGGGGGAGCTGACAAGTTTTGGTATCAGAGCCCTAGGTTATTAGGTCCTAGGGGAATAAGTATGAGTATGAGTCTAGGATGATTGAATGTTTATGATTATAGCTATTGAATGATGAAACTGATGTAATGAATAATGTCTTGTAGGACGATTACTACAAAGGCATCTAGAGAGACAGAGCAATCTTCAGGCAGGGATAGAAGCAAAGGTCAAAGTAGACTCAGAAGGTCAGTTAGAAGAAGTCAAATTGATAGAATGGCTTCTAGTGATTCCACCGAGCCAGTATCTAATGAGGCTAGAGTGAGGGCGTCTTCAGAGCAGATGCCAGAGTCTTCTTCACAGTCTATTACCCCTGTGCCAGTAGACCCATCTCGAGTACAGACTCAGGGGCCTAGTATGTCAGAGTTGGTAGGCATGATTACTCAGGCTGTGGTAGCAGCTGTGGGTGCTAGTTCTAGCCTTCCATCTAAAAATACGGAGGTTGTGAGGAATGTGGAAAGAGCCAGAAAGTTAGGGGCTCTGGAGTTCCAGGGAACTACTGATCCTATTCAGGCCGGGGCATGGCTGCAGAGGATCGAGAGAGTATTTGATGTGATGGGATGCTCTGAGGAGCAGAGGCTGAGTATTGCCACCTTTTTACTGGAGGGTAGAGCCCAGAGTTGGTGGAGATCTATTCAGGGCAGGCAGCCCCAGGGAGTGGAGTTGACATGGGAAAATTTTAGAAGAGAATTTCATCAGCAATATTATTCTGAGATTTATAGGGATCAGAAGAGGAGGGATTTCCTTTGTCTGACTCAGGGGAGGATGTCCGTGGCAGATTATGAAGCCACTTTTGTGGAGTTATCTCAGTTTGCTAGGGCCTTGGTGGCTGATGAGAGGGAGAGATGTCGACTATTCCAGGATGGATTGAATCTCCCTATTAAAGCCAAGACCTGTATGCAGACCTACAATAGTTACTCTGAGTTGGTGCAGGGAGCACTCAAAGCCGAGGAGATTGAAAAAGAATATATGAGTAGGAGGCAGGATAGAATGAAAAGAAGTGCTCCTAGTTATTCTTCTGCTCCGGGAGGGACTCAGCCATTTAAGAAACCCCAGAGGACTGGACAGTTTTATTCTGGGTTTAGAGCCCCTGGTGATGTGGGCAGAAGATCAGTATCTGTGTCAGCATCTAGCCCAGTTCAAAGAAAGCCTTATGGGGGTGTGCCTCAGGTTGCCACCAGCAGGGTGTCTGGTGATGTAGGGGAGCAGGGTCGTCCTTCTGGTGGAGGGAGAAATATACCTCCATGTAATGTATGTGGAAAACTTCATTTGGGAGAATGTAGAGGGGCAATAAGGGATGTTATATTTGTGGTGATCTAGGTCACCTGAAGAGAGATTGCCCTAGGAGAGGGCAGCAGGCTGGTGGGCTTCCTCAGGGGCCAGTAATGCCAAGGGGACAGCCTAGTAGGAGGGGTGATGGTAGTGTTGTGGCTTCAGCCAGTCAGGTGGGGCCTAATGTTAATCAGCCAGGAGGGTCATCCAGTATTCCGAGGGCCGAGGCCAGAGTGTTTGCCATGACCAGGCAGGAGGCTCAGATTGATCCTGATGTGGTGACAGGTATGCTACCCATCGATAATCATGATGCTTATATTTTAATTGATTCTGGATCTACGCATTCATTTATCTCATGTGAGTTTGCTAAGCATCTAGTTAGAGATGTGGGCCAGTTGGGTAGTCAGTTGGTAGTATCTATGCCCGTAGGGAGGCCTTTTATAGCAGACCAAGTGTATAGAGGTTGTGATATTTCTGTGGAGGGTCAGAAATTAGCAGCAGATTTGATTCCTTTGAGGTTGAAAGAGTTTGATGCCATTTTGGGGATGGATTGGCTATCTGTGCATAGAGCCAGAGTAGATTGCTTAAGGAAGGAGGTGATGTTACAAACTTCTGATGATAGAGAGGTCTGTTTTGTTGGTGATAGGAGGGGGTTACCCTCAGGAGTGATTTCAGCTCTGTCAGCCAATAAAATGCTAGCAAAGAGATGTGAAGCCTATTTAGCTTGTGCAGTGAGCCTAGAGGGCAATGGTTTAGAGCTGACGAATATCCCTGTGGTAAGGGATTTTTCAGATGTATTTCCTGAGGAGCTGCCAGGGTTACCTCCTGACAGAGGATTTGATTTCAGTATAGATCTAGCCCCAGATACCAGACCAATAGCCAGGGCACCTTATAGAATGGCTCCAGTTGAATTGAAAGAATTGAAAAGTCAGTTACAAGAATTATTGGATAAAGGGTTTATTAGACCCAGTATATCACCATGGGGTGCACCAGTGTTGTTTGTGAAGAAAAAGGATGGTACCTTGAGGTTGTGTATAGACTATAGACAGTTGAACAAGGTGACCATTAGAAACAATTATCCATTGCCAAGGATCGATGATTTGTTTGATCAGCTGCAGGGGGCAGCAGTGTTTTCAAAGATTGATCTGAGATCTGGGTATCATCAATTGAGAATAAAGAATGAGGATATATCTAAACTGCTTTCAGGACCAGATATGGTCATTATGAGTTCTTGGTGATGCCATTTGGCTTGACAAATGCTCCAGCTGCTTTTATGGGTCTGATGAATCAAGTATTTCAAGAGTATCTAGATAAATTTGTGATAGTATTCATTGATGACATCTTGATTTATTCTAGAAGTAGTGAAGAGCATGAACAGCATCTGAGGACAGTTTTGCAGATATTAAGAGAAAAGCAATTATATGCAAAGTTTAGTAAAAGTGAATTTTGGCTGGATGAGGTAAAGTTCTTGGGACATGTAGTTTCAGCCAAAGGTATTATGGTAGATCCTCAAAAGATTGAAGCTATAGTAAATTGGGTATCACCTACCAATCAGACTGAGGTGAGGAGTTTCTTGGGGCTAGCAGGATATTATAGAAGATTTATAGAAAATTTCTCGATTTTGGCTTCTCCTATGACTAAGCTGCTTAGAAAGAATATCAAGTTTGATTGGTCTAATGAATGCCAGAAGAGTATGGATGAATTGAAAAAGAGATTAACCTCAGCCCCAATCCTAATACTACCTGATAGTGCCAGTGATTATGTGATCTATAGTGATGCCTCATTGAAGGGTTTGGGGTGTGTTTTAATGCAGAATGGGAAAGTGGTGGCTTATATATCTAGACAGTTGAGATCCCATGAAAAGAATTACCCCACCCATGATTTGGAGTTAGCTGCTGTTATATTTGCATTGAAGGTTTGGAGGCACTACTTGTATGGAAGAAGATGCCAGATATTTACTGATCATAAGAGCTTGAAATATATTCTGACCCAGAAGGAATTGAATTTAAGGCAGAGAAGATGGATTGAATTGATTAAAGACTATGATTGCACTATTGAGTATCACCCAGGGAAAGCTAATGTTGTGGCTGATGCCTTGAGTCGAAAGTCTATGGCCACATTGGCTTCTATCAGAACCGTACAGCTACCCTTGATGATTGAGTTAAGGAGGTTAGATGCAGAGCTAGCTGTAGAAGAATCAGGAGCCTTGTTGGCTACTTTCAGAGTGAGACCCCAAATGCTAGAAGAAATAAGAGAAGCTCAGTTGCTAGATCTACATTTGCTTAAAGCTAGAGATTTAATTCAGAGTGGGTCTCAGTCAGAGTTTTCTGTTAGAGGTGATGGAGTGTTATTATTCAAGGGCAGAGTTTGTGTGCCAGCTGTGGAATCAGTGAAAGATCAGATTTTAAGGGAAGCACATAGCTCAGCTTATTCAATGCATCCAGGTAGTACTAAGATGTATAGAACTATCAAACAGAATTACTGGTGGAATGGTATGAAAAAGGAGATAGCTGAGTATGTATCTAAGTGTTTGGTGTGTCAGCAGATTAAGGCTGAACATCAGTGTCCAGCTGGAAAGCTTCAGCCTCTGTTTGTGCCAGAGTGGAAATGGGAGCATATAACTATGGATTTCGTTGTAGGACTCCCAAAGACCAGAAGGGGCAATGATGCTATATGGGTGATAGTTGATAGATTGACTAAGTCTGCTCATTTTCTGCCTATTAAGATTGTCTTTACCTTGGATAGATTAGCAGAATTATATGTGCATGAAATTGTGAGTAGGCATGGTGTGCCAGTATCGATAGTATCAGATAGAGATCCAAGGTTCACATCTCAATTTTGGGCAGAATTACAGAAAGCTTTGGGGACTAAATTGAGGTTCAGTACAGCATTTCATCCCCAAACCGATGGTCAGTCAGAAAGAACCATCCAGACACTGGAGGATATGCTGAGAGCTTGTGTCATGGAATTTTCTGGTAGCTGGGATGATCATCTACCTTTAATAGAGTTTGCTTACAATAACAGCTACCATTCTAGCATTGATATGGCACCATATGAGGCCTTGTATGGGAGAAAATGTAGAACTCCAGTGTGTTGGGATGAGGAGGGAGAGAGAAGGCTGTTAGGCCCTGAGTTAGTGCAGCTTACAGCAGATCAAGTTAAAATTATAAGAGCTAAATTAAAGGCAGCCCAGGATAGACAGAAGAGCTATGCAGATAAAAAGCATAGAGAGGTAAAGTTTGAGGTTGGAGATAGAGTCTTTCTGAAGGTATCTCCTTGGCGAGGTATTATGAGATTTGGAAAGAAAGGCAAGTTGAGTCCCAGGTATATTGGACCCTATGAAATTCTGGAAAGAGTTGGGACACTAGCTTATAGATTGGCTTTACCTCCAGAGTTATCTCAGATTCATAATGTATTTCATGTATCAATGCTTAGGAGGTATGTGCCGGATTCCTCTCATGTGATTCAGTCTGAGACTATAGAGTTACAGGGGGATTTATCATTTGCAACAGAACCAGTGAAGATCTTGAGTAGGGAGATTAAGCAGCTCCGCAGTAAAAGAATTCCATTAGTTAAGGTGCAATGGTTAAATCATCAAAAAGAGGAGGCTACATGGGAGCGAGAGGATGAGATGAGATTGAAGTACCCCCATCTATTTGAAAATATATCTAGCTAAATTTCGGGGACGAAATTTCTTAAGAGGGGGAGAATTGTAACATCCTGAAAACCTTGTAATTTATGGCATTTTCATTTGAAATGAAAGTCAGAAAGTTTCAGTGAAATGTGGGTGTGTTGGCCTTTTGATAAATGTAAAGAGAAGAAATTTTGGAGTAAATAAGTATATTTCTGAATGTTAATGAGTTTGATTTAAGAAATTGAGAGACTTAAGTTTTAATGGGTTTAAATCACAAGAAAAATCAAGTTTAGTTTGAGTTTTATCCTAAAATGATGTTTTTAGTGGTTGGAGTCGACCTATTTGGAGTGGAGTCGACTCTGGCACGGTTTTAAACTTTCGGCACGCTTTGGAGTCGACCTTGCAGAGGGAGAGTCGACCCTACTTTTCTGGAGCCGACACCTATTTCTGCTGGAGCCGACTCCAAATCTGTTCGAGCCGACTCCAAGACGGCAGGTTTTTCTGAGTTAAATCTTGAGAATTTCATATTTAATCCGTTTCAAGTCCGATTTGGATGCCGTTTGAACCGTTGGATTTCTAAAATCGAGTTCTTCAAGCTGGTAAAGTCTTTTCTTAGAAATGTTACATAAAAGTATCGATTTAAGTAAAAAATGATAATCTGGGCTATAAATCGATTAAAAAAATGCTATATCAGGGGCAAAATGGGAAAAGGCTCCGATGTCAATTGCTAATTGTGTTAAGGGCAACTTGGGAAAGAAAATCTAAGGGCAAAATATCATGGTTATAAGTGAGCCACGTGTTTTCCAAAAAGCGTGCGTTAAGAGTGTTTGAGGGCAAAAGGGAATTTGGCATGCCTTAACCCTTAAGTTTCCAATGACTTGGTCCCCAAGTCATTAGAGAAAAAGGGAAACGTGGGTTCAGCCAGAGAAAAGAAAGAAAGAAAGAAAGAGAGAAAAGAGGAGAAAAGAGGAAGAGAAGAAGAAGAAAAAGGAGGAAGAAAGAGAAAGGGAAAGGGAAGCTTGGGGTTTGTGCTCGACTCCAGGTAAGCTATAGCTTCCCTAGATCTTGTATGACTTTAGATTTTCTTAGATTATTGTATTTTGAGGTAATAGTAGAAGTAATCTTGAGTAGAGAAAGGGTGGAAGAAAATAATGAGATATTAGAGGATAGATCATGTATGCATGCATGGTTCGTGGGAAAACCTCGTGTGGAGGTAATCCTAATAGCTATCGTATCTGTATGTTGACGTAGGTCAAGAGGGTTATTCCAGGGAGCCGGAATACCAGAGTTGAGTACCAGTCGAGGAGTAACCTACTAAGGTGAGTGGGTTTCTCATCTAGCAATGAGAAGTTAATTTGAGCTAGTATAATGAGATTAATACCTAGTTATGGTATGTTATGTTTAGCAGAGTATTATGTATGTTTTAAATATGAGAAATGAGAACCTAGTATATGATATTCTGATAAATGAGTTTTGAGCATGAGTTTTAAGCATAAAGAAATAAGCATGAGTTTCGAGCATGAGTTTTGAGCATAAACACATAAGCATGAGTTTCGATGAGGGGATTTTTAATGTATACATGGCATATTTGCATGATAAAGCTTTACAAATGATGTATGTATCATACTGAGCATCAGGCAGCTAGGGGCTGATCACCCTTTAGACTGTACTGTAGCATGAGCATTGCACACTACTATCGAGCCGGCACCTCCTTGCGAACAATCGTACGATGAACCCCAGAATCAGGGGTGAGTGCACGCTTAACCAGGCCAGTGGGGCTGGTTGTGAGCAGCCCGTGGGGGCATGAATCATAGCTCAGTGGAGCTGATTACTATATATAGCCCGTGGGGGCAGAGAGAAAACCCGAGGTTCCAGGGTTAAGGAACAAAGCACTTTGCCAGGTGAACCGCACGGGTAAGGGGTGCTATTTGTGCGGGGATCCTGTTGCTAGTCACGCACCCGATGAGAGTACACCTACGAAGGGCGACTGTAGGGTGGTACCTCAGAGGCATTACACACACAGCCCAGCATCATGAGATCTAAAAGCATATGTTGTGATATAAAAAGGGCCAATGGGCCAAATAGTTATCCCGAGAGGGAGAGTTTACTTGAGATGCCAGTGGGCAAGCAGATCCGATGGGAGTCTGGGTTGTAGATAAAGAATGCATATCTTCATATTGTAATGCATGGATTTTTATCTTAATGAGTTATCTTTCAGTGAAAAGTTATTATAGAGTATTTCAGTACTGATATGTTATTTGAAGAATAAGCTACATTTTATTTTATCTGATATCATGTTAAAAATGTACTTTGAGTTGTACAAGCTAAATAGTATCAGCATACGATTGAAAATAAGAGGTTATGGTTCTCTATTTCTCCATAGTTAGATGGTTATCCAGTCACTGGGACTTAGGTCTCATCCCTCTATGATTTAAATGTTCTTTCAGATCAGTGAGTATTTCTGCCAGGATCACAAGATAAGCAGGACAGAACCCTTAGCTGGTGAAGCTTGCTTGGATGCAAGGGTGTATAAATGCTAGCCTTGTATATTGAGAGAGTGTGGTTGATATTTGTATTTTATATGTGTATGTGTACAGTGAGATGTAATGATGTTTTAGACCTTTTTGGATATGAATACGAGACTTATGTTTTGGAGAAAATTATGAGCATGATGTGTGCACTTAGGATTTTGATGTCGATTGTGAATGTGATCTTGTAAACTGCCTGAGGAATGTCATGAAAAATATTATCTGAGCAGGTTGATGCTTAGTGTTGATTGAGTGATTTGTGTATATAATTGAGATGAAAATGAAAAGTTTTTAACAGGATGTGTTTTCGTGTGTCTGCCACTTATGATAATTAGTTGGGGTTCTCTAGCTCTTTATGGAGCGCTACATAAAGACTAGTAAAACTCTATCCGATTACCACAAGTGTGCAGGTGTGCTGTCGGTGGCCCCAAAGGGGAGGGGGAGCTGACATCCACCATGTAAACATATTTTATTTTATTTTTTTAATGTTGCAATAGTAATAATTTTTATAAATTTAAAATTAGAATATTTATCTCTTGTCAGGCATGGATCGTATTAGGAGATCACGACACATCCGCTTAGAGTATAATTATCTAATAATTATAAGGTTAAGGGTCTAATCTATTCATACTACGATCTATCTCTCTTAAGCACATACTGTACCTTGAGATTACGGTACATGGATAGAGGGTATAGGCCGTGTATGCCAGATCAAAACCTCGATTAGAAATATAAATCAAAAGATATAATAAAGAAGAGCATAATTTTTATTGCATAGAAATTAAGAACAAAAAGAAAGATAAAACCTGATTACAGGTTTTATCATTATCCCAAGTTGAAGGAATCTAGCCATGCATTGCTGCCACCAGCATTCCCTCCATAATTTTCCTCTCTCGGGCCTAAATACAATAATCAAAATAAAAGAAGAATAAAAAGAGCTTTGTAGAAACTCATTTTCCAACTACTACCTGAGGTCCTTCTTTTATAGAGCTTATCTAGGGCTTCCTCCTAATCAAAGTTGGAGTCAATCAGGTGCTCAAGATCGTTCATATGTCGTGAGAAAATTTTTTAGCCATCCGCTCAACATCACTTGCCTTAGTTTACACCGAAAATCATGCGAAATCATCTCTTTCTTTATTTTTGATAAATCGAGTCCTAATTTGAGTGTCATCTGCATCGTTGGACTTCAAAATCGAGCTTTTTTCTCCTTTTTTGCAAACATCCATAAAAGTATCAATTTTTAATAAATTCAAAGTAATTAATATTTATTTTAATGGTTAAATTAGGATAATAAATAGACTTATCAGTATCCCTTTAAAATAAATATGGATGTAAATTTTTATATCTAATTAAAATCCATATTCATATATAATGTGTTCTAATTTGGCTAACTTACTTAAGGTCGATGCATGGTAAATCAAAAGGTGATATGATAAGTCAACTAGATTGCTTCATGTGTCCTCACAAAGATGAAAGCCTTGTCCAATAAGGACTTCCATCAAGACTGTCGACTTATTCAAAACTCTTCTCATTAAAGGTACAAACTAGTTCATGTAGAAGCCTATCACTGTATTTGGAAAGGATTCTACCACAGTTGCCATCTCATATGAATATCACATTTATTAGGGCCATCCAGTGCAAAAGTCCAAATCCAACTATAATTCCTCTAAATATCTTTGAAAGTAGTCCAAAACCTCAAAGGTAAACAATCTCTCCATTCGCTTAGATTCAGGTAGCTCATCTTAGAGCTCTAGTGTTATTTTCTTATAGATATCGGGTGATTTGAGTATCACAAGATTTTCCTCAACAAAAATCTTTGGGCCTCACTCTGATTCCTTTTCTTCTCTTATAGAAACACAAATAGCTTGTTGAGGAAGTCTTCAACTATTTGAGTGAAGATAGTTTATCTATTAGCATATCAGACCAGATTCCAATGTTAATAGTATTCATATTTGCCAAATAAAAATCAGTACAAATATCGATACACCAACATCCAATCCATTTTTTTCCAAGATTTTACCTTGAGTGAGATTGATTTAAGTTCCCGCCTAGACTATGATTGATTTTTAAATCCAAAAGTTGGCTCTTAATCGATAGGCAATATGCTAATGCCATTTTTATGCCTTAACATTCCTCTAAAATCTTGTTTCCATTTTGCTAAACTAGCATTAATTTCTATCAATATAGGACTCTCCCAATGTAACATTATCAATATCTTAGTCCATATTAGATCACTTTATTCTTTTAGTTGTATTACATGGGTCCTAAAGCAGCCCATGACAAATGGTCATGGTACGGTTTCTCGATTTTAGCCATTGTGCCATGCATAAACTGTCGTGATTGAAAGAGACCTTCTCTAGTCAAATTTTGAAATAGAGTGGATCTCAATTTATCTCTTGTTTGGTTTGCAAAATGGGGCTTTGGAATGAAAATAGGAATCAATAATTCTAATTCCCACTATTTGTTTAGGTGAAATAAAAATCCATTCTCATTCCATATGGAATGAGAATGGATTTTTTTTGGAAAGGATTAGAAATTCGGACTCTTACACAAGATTATGATTTTAATTGTAGTCATAACTATTCTCATCCTTTTCTTTTGTTTGCTCTCTTTTCTTCTCGCAAATAAACTCTCTTGTTACAATAATAATAATACATTGAACAGTAGAAATATATACTATAATCACATGAACGATGAAAATATACAATACAATCACACATTTCAAAAAAAGTAAAATCATAGTCAAGCCCATGATGGAAGCTTGGAGTTTTTCCTTTCTCTAATTTTAGAGGAAGGAGCTAAGAAAACAAACCTATCATGTTCATCTTTTAGATATTGATTGAACTTCTATTCTAGATAAATAATTAATTACAATCAATAACTATATTATTTTATGGATTTATTGTAAAATTGAAATTTTAGATTGATTACAATTCTAAGTTTTGGATAAACAATCAACAATAACAGTAATCAATTTGATTTTTTTTTTTCATGTGAACCAAACTGATGAAGGAAATGAGATCTTGCAATTCCTACTTCAATGCAATTTGATTTTGATTTTGATTTCAATTTCAACATTGAACCAAGCAGGCCCAAAACTTTAAGCCAACCTTACCAAGTTGCCATTGGAATGAAAGCTTTATGTATGATTTCAAGTATTAGAGCAAGATGGAAAAAGAACACTATTTAGGGAAAAACAAAAATAATAATTAAAAAACATTATCTACGATGTAAATAGAAACTAATGTATAAAAATATACAAAACTTGGAGTGATTTGGGTCATCATCCTAGTGAATGCAACCAACTTGTTTAAGGGGATTGAATTGTAGTGTAGATCAAATGCCCCTATGAATTGCACTATTTGGTGTGAAGTGGTGAAGTGAGAAACTTACGCTAGAGGGCATAGGATTTAATCTTCTTCTTTTCTAAAGCCAATTCAAATATGGATTGTGGTCATTAGAAATAGCAACCCAAAATCTTCCCAAAATCCAAAGCAAATGGAGAACCAAGCTAACTAGAGAAAAATTTGGCAAATATTAGTTTAATAGTTTTCGGTGATTATTCAAGTTTTTTCTGATTATTTGTTGATTCATCAAGACTTATTTTGCCAAATTTATTTCCATGAAACCACAAGCACAAATCTTTTATTTGAGGTTCTAATGATTAAAGTAGAAAGATGAAATTGATTTATGGACCTTAAAAAGCAACACGACATTATTGTCATTGTTTGATGTTATACGGGTGAAAGGAGAAAGTGACAACTAAAAGGAATATAGCCAAATCTTTAGTGAAGAAGAGGCCAATACATTAATGTCATAGTTTTGAAAATCGGATCAAATCGGCCAATCCAACCAGTTTAGCCGAGAATCGATCATCAATTCAATCCAGTTTATTATTAAAGTTGACTTTTATATGATCCGATCAAAATCAAAAAACCCATTGAATCGATCGGGTTCTGAAGAACTGATCCAACCATGATTTTTAGACTTTTAGTTTTGCATCATGTTTTTTCTTGTTAATATTGTTATTATATTTTTTAATTAGTTTCATTGACTTAAATTGTAAAATTTGAATAAAAAATATTAAGTCATATAAAATTTTTTTGAACAGGTATATAAGTTTTAAAGATATTTTTCTCAACTCAACTCAACTCATCTAAGCCTTTTCCCAACTACATGGGATTGGCTACATGAATTTGCTTCCTTCACTTTGCTCTATTTAGAACCAAGTTAATATTTAAATTATAAATAGTTATATCTTTTTTAATTATTTTTGTCCATATTAGTTTAGGTCTATCTCTATCTCTACCTCTATCCTTATCATAAATTGTTAAAAGATCACTCTTTCTAACTAAAGCATTTAAAGGTCTACATTGTATATATCAAACCACCGTAATCGATTTTCTCTCATTTTATCTTCGATTGGGGCAACTCATATCATTTCTCGTATATGTTTATTTCTAATTCTATTTTTAAAGTTTTACCATATGATGTGGCTGATCCAACGCCGTTAGAGAACCGTAAAGGAAACTGATGGCGCCCTGCTTTGTCCTCTGATGTCCCTTCGGCTGATGCGGCTGATCAAACCACATGACCCACGGGATAGAGGGATCACGAACTCAATGTCACACGGTCTGGCGCACTCCGCTCTTCTCGGCCTTGGGCTCATCTTAGGAGCGGCCCACCTCGACCACGGCGTCGGTCTCGGCATCGGCAACGGCCCACTTCGACCATGGCGTCGGTGACCTTCTCCTCTGGGTGGTATTATCTTTTGTATGATTTCCAGAGATAATGATGCTATAGCAAAACCGAGAAAAAGAACTTCGGCTCCGGCCTTCGTCAGCGATGGCCTCCGACTCTGACCTCCAGTGACGGCCTCCGCTCCGGCCT
Organism: Calamus simplicifolius; assembly: GCA_900491605.1. Classification (NCBI taxonomy): domain Eukaryota; kingdom Viridiplantae; phylum Streptophyta; class Magnoliopsida; order Arecales; family Arecaceae; genus Calamus; species Calamus simplicifolius. The sequence continues at coordinate 189,028 of UESW01004534.1, read as the reverse complement.
CCAGCGACGGCTCCGACCTCCAGCGACGGCCTTTGTCTCCAGCCTCTGGCTCCAGCCTCCAGTGCCGTAACGATTGGCCACGCCCTGCAGCCACCAACTCTGATAGGATACGGCCTGCAGCGCGACACGTCACATGGAGGTAAGCTCCACTGTACTGCTATCAATTAATGCTCTGATATGTGATCACGCCCCAAGCCCACGGGTTCCAGGCATCTATAAAAAGGGTAAGAGGGACCTCGACCAGGTAACACACTCATTACACCCCTAAACGCTTACAGAGAGAGCTCTTCTCGGGGCCTCTCTCTCTCTTTCTCTTTCGAGCTTCCTCAAGCTCACGGCTGTTGTCCAGAGCGCTGACTTGAGCATCGAAGGGTCCCCGTCGGAATTTCCGGCCCCCGAGACTTGTTTGCAGGCCCGCAGGCACGAGGAGCTCGCTGAAGGAGGCGACCGGATGCTCGCGGACGCTCGAGGGCGGTGATCTAGCATCAACAGATTGGTGCGCCAGGAAGGGGGGATGCGCTGAAGGAAAGAAAGCTCTGTCTCCTTGAGCTATAAGTCTCCATCCCCTCTAAGATAGCTATGGTGGTGATGCACATGCCAGAGGTTCTTACCAATCGTGCTGGGGGGCATCCACATCGCACTAAGCAACAAAAGACCAGTCTCTCTCTTTCCCTGCCCCTCCTTCACCACCAACTTCAGCTACTCTGATTAACCAGCTGGCCATCCTCAATCAGTAAGATCAAGCTTTGAAAGTAGCAGTTCATGAACTGCAGAAGCAACGCTCGGGGGCCACTCAGCAGCACCCCAAGCCTCTCGCGTCGCCCATGATAGCCACATTACCAACTAGTGCAGCTACGGCCTCCAGCGACGGCCTCTGGATACGGCCTCCAGCGATGGCCTCTGGCTCGGCCTCTAGTGACGGCCTCCGGCTCCGGCCTCTAGCGACGGCCTCGGCTCTGGCCTTTGTCTCCAACCTTTGGCTCCGGCCTCCAGCGCCGGCCTCCAGCGACGGCCTCTGGTGCCGGCCTCCAGCGACGGCCTTTGGCTCCGGCCTCCAGGACGGCCTTCGTCTCCGGCCTCCAGCGACGGCCTCTGGCTCAGGCCTCCAGCAACGGCCTCCGCTCCGGCCTCTGGCTCTGGCTCAGGCCTCCAGCGACGGCCTCCAGCGACGGCCTCCAGGGACGGCCTCCGGCTCCGGCCTTTGTCTCCAACCTTTGGCTCTGGCCTCCAGTGACGGCCTCCAGCGCCGGCCTCCAGCGACGGCCTTCGGCTCCGGCCTCCAGCGACGGCCTTTGTCTCCGGCCTTTGGCTCGGCCTCCAGCGACGGCCTCTGGCTACGGCCTCCAGCAACGGCCTCTAGCTCCGGCCTCGGCTTCGGCCTCCAGCAACGGCCTCTGGCCCAGCCTTTGTCTCCAACCTTTGGCTCCGGCCTCCAGCGCCGCCTTTGTCTCCGACCTCCAGCGCCGGCCTCTAGCGATGGCCTCTGGCGCCGACCTCCAGCGACGGCCTTTGGCTCCGGCCTCCAACGACGGCCTTCGTCTCCCTCCAGCGACGGCCTCCAACGACGGCCTTTGTCTCTGGCCTTTAGCTCCGGCCTCCAGCGACGGCCTCCAGCGATGGCCTCTGGCTCTGGCCTCTAGCAACGGCCTCAGTTTCGGCTTCCAGCGATGGCCTTCGGCTCTGGCCTTCGTCTCCGGCCTCCAGCGACGGCCTCCAGCTTCGGCCTTTGTCTCCAACCTTTGGCTCTGGCCTCCAGCACCAGCCTTGTCTCCGGCCTCCAGCGCCGGCCTCCAGCGATGACCTTCATCTCTAGCCTTCGGCTCCGACCTCCAGTGACGCGCCTCCAGCGACGGCCTTTGTCTCCGGCCTTCGGCTCCAGCCTCCAGCGATGGCTTCCAGCGCCGGCCTCCAGCGCTCAGGCCTCCAGCGACGGCCTCCAGGAACGGCCTCCGGCTCCGGCCTTTGTCTCCAACCTTTGGCTCCGGCCTCCAGCGACGGCCTCCAGCGCCGGCCTCCAGCGACGGCCTTCGGCTCCGGCCTCCAGCGACGGCCTTTGTCTCCGGCCTTCGGCTCCGGCCTCCAGCGACGGCCTCTGGCTACGGCCTCTAGCTCCGGCCTCCAGTGACGGCCTCCGGCTCTGGCCTCCAGCAACGGCCTCTGGCTCCACCTTTGGCTCCGGCCTCCAGCGCCGGCCTTTGTCTCCGGCCTCCAGCGCCGGCCTCTAGCGATGGCCTCTGGCGCCGACCTCCAGCGACGGCCTTTGGCTCCGGCCTCCAGCGATGGCCTTCCCGGCCTCCAGCGACGGCCTCCAACGACGGCCTTTGTCTCTGGCCTTCAGCTCCGGCCTCCAGCGACGGCCTCCAGCGGCCTCCAGCGATGGCCTATGGCTCCGGCCTCTAGCAATGGCCTCAGTTTTGGCCTCCAGCGATGGCCTCCGGCTCTGGCCTTCGTCTCCGGCCTCCAGCAACGGCCTCCAGCTTCGGCCTTTGTCTCCAACCTTTGGCTCCGGCCTCCAGCACCGGCCTTTGTCTCCGGCTCCAGCGCCGGCCTCCAGCGACGGCCTTCATCTCTAGCCTTCGGCTCCGGCCTCCAGTGACGGCCTCCAGCGACGGCCTTTGTCTCTGGCCTTCGGCTCCGGCCTCCAGCGACGGCTTCCAGTGCCGGCCTCCAGCAATAGCCTCTGGCTCCGGCCTCCAGCGATGCCTCCAGCTTCGGCCTCCAACGACGGCTCCGGCTCCGGCCTTTATCTCCAGCCTTTGGCTCCGGCCTCCAGTGCAGGCCTTTGTCTCCGGCCTCTGGCGTCGGCCTCCAGTGACGGCCTTTGGCGCCGGCCTCCAGTGACGGCCTCCAGCGCCGGCCTCCAGCGACGGCCTTTGGCGCCGGCCTCTAGCGATGGCCTCTGGCGTCGGCCTCTAGCATGGCCTTCGTCTCCAGCCTTTGGCTCCGGCCTCCAGCGACGACCTTTGGCTCTGGCCTTTGGCTCCGTCCTCCAAGTATATTACACTTAAGACAGTTTTCTTTCATTAATACTTAAAAATGTCATGCACGGAAGATTTACCTTGCATCAACATCCAAGACCAACATCGCTTTGGCGTCCATAAGCCCAAGTCTAGCAGGGAAGACCTTGGTCGACCCCAAGCACCGGCACCATAAGCCTGGGTCTAGCAGGGAAGACCTCGATCGACCCCAAGCACCGGCACCATAAGCCCGGATCCAGTAGGAAGACCTCGGTCGACCCCAAGCGCCGGCACTCTAAGCTCAACCCCAGCTCAGCACAAAAAGCTCGAGGCCAGCTCTTTACAAAAGGCTCCTGACAACTTTCAACTCTCAGGTCGCCCTTCGGGGTTAAAAGGCTCCTGACGACTTTCAAAGGTCAAAAAAGGCTCCTGACGACTTTCAACTCTCCCTTCGGGGTTAAAAAGGCTCCTGACGACTTTCAACTCTCAGGTCGTCCTTCGGGGTTAAAAAGGCTCCTGACGACTTTCAACTCTCAGGTCACCCTTCGGGGTTTAAAAGGCTCCTGACGACTTTCAACTCTCAGGTCACCCTCCGGGTTCAAAAGGCTCTCAATGGCCTCGAATTTGCCTCAGCGGATTCGTCACAGCCTCAACGGCTTCATTACAGCCTCAGCAGCTTCAACTCTGCATTAGCGGCCAATGGCCAATCGGGTAATACCTTTGTTTAAATTGTACACTTGCAACATATCGCTAGTTACTTTCAGCTATCAAGAAGCCCCAAGATAGCTCACAGCTAGGAGAGGCCAACTCCTCAGCTCACAGTTGACGGGGACCCACATCCAAACTTCATGTCAAAAGTTAAAGGCCTAAAGTTAGGCGAGGATCAGCCACTTGGGAGGTAACGCCCCTTTCCTTGCTGGGGTGACCCGCTTCGTCTCAGGGGCGAGGGGCATCTGATGTGGCTGATCCAATGCCGTTAGAGAACCGTAAAGGAAACTGACAGCACCCTGCTTTGTCCTCCGATGTCCCTTCGGCTGATGCGGCTGATCAAACCACATGACCGACGGGATAGAGGGATCACGAACTCAATGTCACACGGTCTGGCGCACTCGCTCTTCTTGGCCTTGGGTTCATCTTAGTAGCGGCCCACCTCGACCACGGCATCGGTCTCGGCGTCGGCAACGGCCCACTTCGACCACGGCATCGGTGACCGTCTTCTCTGGGTGGTATTATCTTTTGCACAATTTTCAGAGATAATGATGCTATAGCAAAACCCAAAAAAAGAACTCCGGCTCCGGCCTTCGTCTCCGGCCTCCAGCGCCGGCCTCCAGTCCACCGGCTCCAGCGATGGCCTCCAGCTCCGACCTCCAGCGATGGCTCCGGCTCTGGCCATTGTCTCCAGCCTCTGGCTCTGGCCTCCAGTGCCAGCCTCCAGCGACGGCCTCCGGCTCTGGCCTCCAGCACGGCCTTCGGCTCTGGCCTTCGTCTCCAGCTCCATGGCCGACAGCTCCAAGGCCGACGGCTCCATGGCCGACAGCTCCATGGCCGACAGCTCCAAGGCTGACACCTCCAAGGCTGATGCCTCCAAGGCCGACAACTCCAAGGCCGACAGCTCTAATGCCAACACTCCAAGGTCGACACCTCCAAGCTGCCAGGCTCCCTTGAGCCGTGAACAGTACCATGCAAGTGATCACCCTCGGTCTTTTGGAGCTCATCCAAGGGCATGAACGGTGCCATACAAGCACTCAATGATCAAATGCTCTACAAGGGACAACCAAAAAGGTGACGTAGGGACACGTCTGGCAAGCACCGTAACGATTGGCCATGCCCTGCAGCTATCAACTCTGATAGGACACGGCCTGCAGCGCGACACGTCACATGGAGGTAAGCTCCACTATACTACCATCAATTAATGCTTGATAGGTGATCACGCCCCAAGCCCATGGGTTCCAAGCATCTATAAAAAGGGTAAGAGGGACCTCGACCAGGTAACACACTCATTACACCCCTAAACGCTCACAGAGAGAGCTCTTCTCGGGGCCTCTCTCTTTCTCTCTTTCTCTTTCAAGCTTCCTCAAGCTCATGGCTGTTGCCCAGAGCACTGACTTGAGCGTTGGAGGGTCCCACTGAAATTTCCGGCCCCTGGGACTTGTTTGCAGGCCCACAGGCGCGAGGAGCTCGCTGGAGGAGGCGACCGATGCTCGCGGACGCTCGAGGGCGGTGATCTGGCATCAACACCATATATCCATCTTAACATACGCATTTATGTTACACTTAATTTATTCACATATTGTTTTATTATTGCTTAACACTCTGTTCCATATAGCATAACTAGTCTAATAACAGTTTTATATAATTTTTCTTATAATTTTAATGAGATGTGCCATCATACAATATTTTTGAATCATTCCTCCACTTAATCCATCCTGTTGTTCCTACTGTAACACTATGATTCACATCTTCACCTATTTTACCTTCTTACTAGATAATTGATTCTAAATATCTAAATTTTTTACTCCTTGATATCTCTTGGCTTGCAATCTTCATGTTTCTTCATTTGTATTTCTATTTTCATTAAAATTATATTTCATGTATTCAGTTTTAGTTCTACTAATCTTAAAATCTTTAGATTCTAAAGCCTCTCTTCAAATATCTAGCTTAGCATTTACATCATATTTAGTTTCATCAATCAATATTATATCATCTTTAAAGATATTTTTCTATAGTTTGATATTATATTTTATTATTTCTATATTATTAAATTAAAAATTAATTATGACATCATCTGACTCAATCAAAATGGTTTATTTGATCGAACCAATTGACCCATGACCAAAATGTCAAACCGATTTATTGTTCGGTCCAATTTTTAAAACATTAATTAATGTGTTCTTGCATGCAATAATATTATCACTCTTTTGATATGCTTGCCATTTGGGCATTACAAAGGTTAAGTGGAAGTATTAGCAACCCTATTAGAATTAAGGGATTATGTACTTCACCTTGGATTGGGATTCTAGTAATAAGTTATGCATTAACCAATTTATGCTAAGGTGTAGCATTATGCAATCTTATGCATATAATTTGTATATCCAAAGTGTTCAGAGTGGATCTTCCACAAGAAACATGGTCATTTGCATATGATTTGAAGGTGTTTGCTTCATTACTAAATTAATTTTAAGTCACCCATGCTATGTAAGCATCATTGGTTTGATCATGCATATGTATGGTTAGGATCTTGAATTATCCATGGCTTAATTAGCTTTATGAACTAGCTTCATTTATGGCTCATTAAGCTATCCTGAAGTCTATTTACTAAGCTAAATTATGGGGCTAAGTTCCAAGTTCGTTGTGGAGCTATTCTTTTTTTATCTAAGATGAGGGAAGTGACATTTTTCATACCAAAAAGCATTAAGAAAAGATAAAAAATTAATTTTAAATATATACAATTTATAATATTAAAACATATTAAGTTAGAAAATTTCTATAAAATTATGCTAGAAATTTGTAAAAAATATTCATATTGTATTGCAATTAATACTATATCAAAGTGAAGAAGTTTAATTCATGGTTTAGTTAACTATGGAATTGAATGTGCTAATAGATTTCTAAGAAAAATAATTATTTAAAGAGTTTTTTTTGAAAAAATTATATTTGATCGCTTTACATTTCTGCATTATTACTATATCAATCTCTCTATTCAACTTCTATCCCATTAAGGGAACAATTTAACTAACATCATAATATAATATGTAAGATTCAAGTGATTGACTTAAGGGAATGGAATGAAATCCAATCATAATTTGAATTTTTAAAAAATATCAAATTTCTTTATTCTAAACATGCACTGGAATGCACTTCTTTGATAATTTTGTAACTTTTTTAATGTTTTTTTTTTTAAAAATCTTCCTAATCATTCACTATCCTTTATTTTCAAGAAAGCCCATACATTATTTATAAATAATTAGCTTAGGTATTATAAATCATAAATATAAATATAACCTTTAAGACTTATCCTAATGTATGCCCATTAAGAACTATCTTTTTTCTATTGGCAGTTTGCTAAAATTTTTCTAAACTTCTTTAAGTGACCTTGAATCTTTCCTACTTGATCAGTGAAGATAGTTGATAGGACATAAATTTTTTTATAGAAAATGTCCCTTTTTTTGTTCATAAATTTGTTGATGAAAATGATTTGTAAAGTTATTTTAAGATCCTTTTAGAACATCTAGAAATTGTCCAACACATTCAAGCTTATACTTGAACATGAGTTCTATTTAGTAATATTTTATTACTAGTTTTTTTGGGGCAATACATTTAGGAAATAAACCTCTTTTTCTTAAAGCATGATTTAGTTCACAACATTAACTCCACTAGAAATACATAACCATATATTATCAACTCAACTCAACTCATCTAAGCCTTTTCCCAACTACATGGGGTCGACTACATGAATCTGCTTCCTCCACTCTGCTCTATTCAGGACCAAATCGATATTTAAATTATAAATAGTTATATCTTTTTAATTATTTCTACCATATTAATTTAGGTCTACCTCTACCTCTATTCTTACCATAAATTGTTAAAAGATCACTCTTTCTAGCTGGAGCATCTAAAGGTATATATTGTATATGTCCAAACCACCGTAATCGATTTTCTCTTATTTTATCTTTAATTGGGGCTACTCCTATCATTTCTCTTATATATTTATTTCTAATTCTATCTTTTAAAGTTTTACCATATATCCATCTTAACATACATTTTTGTTACACTTAATTTATTCATATATTATTTTAATATTGTCCAATACTCTGTTCCATATATCATAACTGGCCTAATAGCAGTTTTATAGAATTTTTCTTTTAATTTTAATGGGATGCATCATCATACAATATTTTTAAAGCACTCCTCTACTTAATCCATCATACTTTAACTCTATGATTCACATCTTCACCTATTTCATCTTTTTGCTCGATAATTGATCCCAAATACTTAAAATTTGTACTCCTTGATATCTCTTGGCTTGCAATCTTCACTGTTTCTTTATTTATATTCTACTCCCACTAAAATTATATTTTATGTATTTCTAAAGCCTCTCTAAATCTCTAGTTTACATTTACTCAGATTTAGTTTCATCAGTCAATACTATATCATCTACAAATAATATATACTATGGGTATCATTTTGAATATGTTTGATTAATTCATCCATAACTAATACAAAAAGATATGAACTTAAGGCAGATCCTTGATGTAAACCTACAATAATTAAAAACTCACTAGTTTCTCCTATTGTTATTTTAACAATAGTTATTGCTCTATCATACATATCTTTTATTAATTCTGTGTATCTTTTAGTACCTCCTTTTTTCTCTAAAATTTATCATATTATTTCTCTAAGTACTCTATCATATGCTTTTCTAAATCAATAAAGACCATATGAATGTATCTTTTTTCTCTATATCTCTCCATCAATCTTCTTAATAAATAAATAGCTTCTATGGTCGATCTTCTAGGAATAAATTCAAATTTTATTTGACAATAAAATTTTAAATCTTAATCGATTTTCTATTACTCTCTCCTATAATTTTATTGTATGACTCATTAGCTTAATCCCTCTATAATTTGCACAATTTTGAATGTCTTCTTTATTTTTGTATACGGATATTAATATGCTTTTTCTTTAATCATCTGGAATTCTTTTAGTTGCTACAATCCTGTTAAATAAATTGGTTAACCACATGACTTCAATTTCTCCTAAGCCTTTTCAAACCTTAATAGGGATCGCATCTAGTCTTAATGCCTTTGCATTTTTTTTACTCAAAGCCTTTAACTTTTAGCATGCTAAATCTATGAAAAAAATTTATGCTCATTTATTACTCCTAGATTATCACATCCTTCTATCCTAAAATTTATCAAATTATTTTTATTTAATAATTTTTTAAAATAACTTTTTCGTCGTTCTTTTATCTCTTCTTCTTTTACTAAGACCTTTTCATCTTCATCCTTAATACATTTAATATAGTCAAGATCTTTTATTTTCTTTTCCTTTAGTTTTGTTAATTTATATATAGTCTTTTCACCTTCTTTTGTATCTAGTCTACTTTAAGTTTGGCATTATTTACCACTTTTTTAGCTTCTTTGTTTGTATTCCTATACTTTTTTAAGACTTTTTCATCCCTAGCCTCTTGCCAAATTTTATAGTTTATCCTTTTAAGCTTGATGGCAGCTTGAACTTTCTTGTTTCACCATCAAGTTTCCTTTCCACTGATCCTACTCCTTTTGATTCTTTTAGAACTTCTTTTGTAAATTTTTTATGCATTTAGTTACTTTTTCTCATATTAAGTTAGGATCATTATCTATATTCATAGTTATTACTCTTACTAACTTTTCTTTAAATAATTCTAGTTTTTTTAATGAAAATATCTAGCCCAGCCTGTCCAATGTTAAAATCATAGTATTATTAGATAATACTATACAAAAATATTGGATTAAGATTATTATCTTGGACATAATAATCTTACGAAGTAAGTGACTATATACCACAATCAAAATATGTATAATAGTCAAGAAAACTTTTTCACAAGCATAAGTTTGATTGTTTTTGGAATTGCATATTATTTCTCGCAGCACTTTAACCTTTAAACCCATTTTCTCAAATTGTCCTAGTGAACAGTTTGAGATTATTTTTTATAATATGTTAGTCTGCTATTAGTTATCATTGATTGAGATTATGGTTTGTATTTTCTCATATGTTCTCCTATTATGGCATATATGCCATACTTTAGGAGAATATATGGAAAAATGCTGCTGAAATTTTAACGTAAACGATGATAATTAATAGCAGAATAACATATCATAGAAAATAATCTTGAATGGGATAGGTCCTTACCTTTTAGATATGAAATGAAGATGTAATTAATTTAGGACACCTGCATACTTATGAAGTCTCACGAACTCCATGTGGCCCGGCTTTGCAGGGCAGCGACCTTAGTAGGACCTGGCCTAATCAATTGGTTGCAATCATTAAAAATAAAATTGATTTATCGTTATAAATAATTTAAATAGTTATTATTTACTATAAAAGAAATAATTTAGTTATATATTTATTAATGCTAATATAGTTTTATATTATGGTTTTCTTTAATGGTTTACCAGAAATTGTATAAGTTGGTCAAAAATGAGCGGGGCTCGTTCGTGGATGTATGTAAGGATAAAAGATAGGCTTGCTTAATCCAGATTTTCTGAATGGATTGAAAGAATTTATTGCATTTGCATGTAACCAACTGAATGGATGGATGGGCCTAGGATTAGGTGCCCCTGCAACTTATACAAGTGTTAGAATAAAGCCTACAAAGATGTTGAAACTATGAAGGTGCATTTATGTAAAAAAGGGTTTGTTCCTGGTACAATGTTTGGTACTGTCATGGTGAAATAGAGGAAATGGGTGCAGCTATCACAATCCAACAAGTTTCAATTCCCGTTGATGAACCATTTGTGAATTTAAATAGATGTGAAGAAATGGTGATGAATGCATCGGGTAATGAATACAATCAAAATACATTTATGGAAGAATCAAATCCAGATGCACAACAATTTTATGATATGCTACGTGTTGCAAATCAAGAATTGTATCCTAGTTATGAGAGTCATTCTTAATTATTTATGGCTGCTCGGTTGTTGAATATTAAGGTAGAACATCGATTATCAAAAAGGCGTTCAATACTGTAGCTGGGTTAATGAAGGAAGTTTTGCCAAATGATAATGTTGTAGCAGACAGTTTTTACTCAACGAAGAAGTTGTTGCGTGGCCTTGGGCTTCCAGTTAATAAGATCGATTGTTGTTTGAACAATTGTATGATATATTGGGATGAAGACTCAGACCTGAGATGTAAGATTTGTGGACAATCGAGGTACACCAACGATGAAGGGAGAGCTAATATAAGTAGGAGGAAAAGTGTGCCTTACAAGAGGATGCATTACTTCTCTCTTACTCCACGCCTGCAGAGATTATACAGATCTGAGGTTACAGCTGTTGATATGAGATGATATGCCAAACATGAATCTAAAGAAGATGAAATATGACATCCATCAGATTCAAAAGCTTGGAAGTATTTAATGAAAATCATCTTGATTTCGTCAAAGATATAAGGAATGTGAGATTAGGTCTTTGTACCGATGGCTTCCAACCATTTGGTCAAGCTGGCCAACAGTATTCATGTTGGCCCGTGATACTGACTGTATATAACCTTCCTCCATGAAAGTGCATGAAAGATACTGCAATATTTTTGACAGTTTTGATTCCAGGACCATCAAATCCAAAGAAAAAGATTGATGTCTTCTTGCAACCGTTGGTGGCCGAATTGAAAATATTGTGGAAAACATGAGTAATAGCCTACGATATTTCTATAAAATAAAATTTCATCATGAGAGCTGCTTTGATGTGGATAATCAGTGACTTCCCGATATATGCAATGTTGTCTGGTTGGAGCATTGCTGGGCGTATGGCGTGCCCTTATTGCATGGATGATTCTGATGCATTCACATTGCAGAATAGTGGTAAGCAGTCATAGTATGATAATCATAGAAAGTTCTTGCCTCCAAATCATCCTTATAGACGGAACTTGATCACCTTTCGAAAGAACAAAGCAGTCACAAAATTTGCCGAATCGGTTAGGTCTGGCACAGATATATTTGATACTATAGAGCATTTGAGGTTGAGGTATGCTTGAGAATCAGATGCAGATAGAATAAATGGCTGTATATGTAAAGAACATAACTAGAAAAAAGCGGAGTATTTTTTGGGATTTGCCGTATTAGAGCACAAATCTCATCCGGCACAACTTGGATGTTATGCATATCGAGAAAAATTTCTTTGATAACATATTTAACACAGTGTTAAACATCCCGAGAAAAACCAAAGACACTGCAAAGTCGAAAGAAGAACTTAATTAGTAATGCAGAAGAGCTGATTTGAGAATGAATGCTGACGGGACCTATCCTAAAGCCTGTTACACTCTTGACAGAAATTCACGAGAAGTTTTATGTAACTGGGTTAGAGGGTTAAAATTTTTATATGGTTATGCTTCAAATATCAATAGGTGTGTGGACATGCATAAGCTCAAGTTGTTTGGCATGAAGAGTCATGATTGCCATGTTTTCATGCAACGGTTATTGCCTATAGCTTTTCATGAGTTGCTTCCGCACATGTATGAAGGCATTGACATAGCTCAGCTTGTTCTTCAAGGAGTTATCTACCTCAGTCATTACTTCTGCATCCATGGCAAGGCTTGAGAAGGAATTTTCAATTATTATATGCAAGCTGGAGTGAATATTTCCTTCGAGTTTTTTTGACTCAATGGAGCATTTACCGGTTCACTTGCCATACGAAGCAAGTATAGCTAGTCCCGTAAAGTATCGTTGGATGTATCCTTTCGAGAGGTAAATATATTAATAATCAATAGTATATGTTAACATTTCAAATATTATTTCATTGGAAGAAAGTTGATTTATTTTATTTCTTACCTTCATATATAGGTACCTTAAAAAGTTAAAAAATAATGTGCATAATAAGGCAAGGGTTGAAGGTTCTATATGCAATGCATACTTGGTTGAAGAAGTTTCAGCTTTTGCCTCTCATTACTTTGAGAGTCACGTCCACACGAGGAACCAAAATCTTGATCGTAATAATGACGTATGTGTGAATGAAGAAGAACTTAATGATGGTAGAATATCAGTTTTTAAAGGTATCGGTCGCTCATTTGGAAGGCAAAAGTCAAAAGATTTGAGCGATGTGGAGTATAATGCAGCACATTATTACATCCTAATGAACTATAGAGAAGTCGATCCATACATTGAGTAAGTATATACTTCAATACTTAATTAGAACTTCTACTTTAAATTATAATATACCACACTATTTAATTGGTAACATAAGTTTTAATTGTTATCCCCTTAAGGATGTATTGTGATAGACAACGATAGATGAATCCCAACATCAGTCAAATTGTCATTGGGTAGAATTAGAAACGGAGCTCGCTTGAATATGTGAGTAGTATCACTCGATCAATTGCAATAATGGCTTTTATTTTTATGAAATTGATTGTGAATAGCTTATTAATTTATAGGTAAACGGTCCATGGTTCACAACCGATAATATTTTCATTAAATGTCTAGCGCAATGGCCATTGAAGATCGTAACAACCTCTACTGGCTATTTTGTTAATGGTACAAATTTCAAATTGAATGACTAGCATCTTCAAGAGGCACGCAGAACTAGGGCATGTGTGTTAAAGAAGAAAGTGTTGGAGCACATATGTAAGATTATTATGAAAAGTTAGTAGAGATGGTTGAAGTTGAATATCCCGGTTGGCCTATAGAACGAACCGTATTGTTTCATTACGACTGGTTTGATCTGACAGTTTCTATGAGTAAAAGGGTTCATAACGACTATAATCTAGTTGAAGTCAACCATCGCCGAAGATTGCAGAAATATGAACCATTCATCCTTGGAGTGGTATGGTATGCCCATTGGGGTCCTTGGGGTGGTATGGTATGCCCACAGCATGCTCGGGAGCTCCTCTATCCATTTGCCTTTGAACTCGTCCAACTGGGTCCTGAGTTCTTGAAGGATGGTCCAGTTCATGACCTCGACCTCTCCATTAGTCTGTAGGTGACTGACGGATGTGAACCGATGGCGAATACCCAGCTCAGCATAGAACTCACTGAAGGCCGCATTGTCGAACTGTCGGCCGTTATCGGTGATGAGGGCGTGGGGTAGCCCGAAGTGGCAAATAATGAACTTTCAGAAGGACTTCTCCTTGCTCTTGGTAATCTTGGCCAGCGCCTCCATTTCAACCCATTTGGTGAAGTAATTGATGGCGACGAGTAGAAACTTCCGTTAACCTAAGGCTAGGGGGAATAGTCCAGGGATATCCATTCACCACTGGACGAAAGACCAAGGGGCCAAGAGCGGGCTCAATTGGGAAGCTGGTTGTCATTGGATATGGGCGTGCCGCTAGCAACTATCGCATTTCTGAACCAACTCAGTAGCATCCTCATGCATGGTGAGCCAGTAATACCCTTGACGAAGAGCTTTGTATGCCAACGATCTACCCCCCAAGTGGTTTCTACATATGCCTTCATGAATCTCTTGAAGGACTTAATCGACATCTATGGGGCCAATGCATTTAAGGAGGGGGTAGAAAAAAAACCTCTTATATATTTGCTCATCCATCAGTACAAACTTTGAAGCTCTCCACTTGAGCAGTCGGGCCTCTGCACGATCAGCGGGAAGTGTGCCATCGGTGAGGTACTGGATGTAGGCATCCATCAACGTCGGCTCCTGTGTGACTGGCAGGGCTTCATCCGGGGCATCAATGCTTGGGGCTTCTAGGTGTTCGATGTAGGTTCTCCCCAAGGTGCTGCTCGCTGAGGTGGCCAATCGGGATAGGGCATCAGCCCTGGCATTCTCGCCCCTAGGGACATAGCTAATGCTAAAATAGGTTAGCGAAGAAGTTTGTGATCGCACCTTATTTAGATAATGGAACATGATAGGGTCTCGGGCCTCATATTCTTTGGTGATCTGCCCCGAGACAAGCTGGGAGTTGGTGAAGGCCCTAAGACATTTCACATCGAGTTCTCGGGCGAGTCTGATTCCTGCCAGGACGGCCTCGTATGCAGCTTGATTGTTTGTAGCTTCGAAGAGGAATCGAAGGGCGTATTTCACCACCATACCCTCCGGTCTTATGAGGATGAGGCTGGATCCGCTTCCTTAGGAGTTTGAGGTGCAATCCATGTGAAGGATCCAGGTCTCCTCCACTTCTTCGAGTTCGGTGTATGGATGTGTCATGGGTGGCTCCTCCATTTGCCCTTCCGTCCAATTGCACTCGATCAGGAAGTTGGCAAGGACTTGGGATTCATGGCTAATCTTGGCTAGAATAAGAGGTTGAACTCCCCCAGCTTGACTGCCTACTTGGCCTAGCGATCGGAGGTGTCAGGATGAGATAGGATTGCTTTGAGGGGTTGGTCCATGAGCATCATAATCGGGTGAGCTTGAAAGTATGGCCTGAGTTGCTGGGCATATATTATTAGTGCAAAAATAACCTTTTTCGATTTTGGAGTACCTGATCTCTGTGTCATAAAGCATCTTGCTCGTGTAGTATACCAGCCTTTGCATCCCATCGATATCCACACCGACGAGAACGAAGCTTACCGCCTCGGAGGATGTAGCGAGGTAGAGGAAGAGCTCTTCTCTCTCCTTTGGTTTAGATAGCAATTATGGAGTCGATAGGAATTCCTTCAACCCCTCGAAGGCCCTCTAGCACTTCTTTGTCTATTCAAAGCCGTTCACCTTGCGCAGGGCTTTGAAGAAGGGTAGACATCTTTTGGCCGACTTTGACAGAAAGAGACTCAGATCCGCCATCCCCCCAGTGAGCCACTGCACCTCCTTCTTGCTGATCGGCGGCCTCATGTCAAGGATAGCTTTGATTTTTTTCTGGGTTTGCTTCGATCCCTCGCTGCATCACCATGAAGCCCGTTGTGACTCCGAATGCACACTTCTGTGGGTTTAGTTTCATCCGATAGCGGCGGAGGTTATTGAAGGTCTTCTCCAAATCGAAGACATGGCTGGCAGTGCAGGTACTTTTTGCCAGCATATCATCCTCGTACACCTTCATATTCCGTCCGATTTGATCCTTGAAGACCTTGTTCATCAATCTTTGGTAGGTAGCCCCTGCATTTTTCAAACCGAAGGGCATTATCTTGTAACAATAAATATATTTCTCAATGATAAAGGAGGTATTTTCTTCATCCTTCAGATCTATCCTGATCTGATTGTATCATGGGAAGGCATCCATAAAGTGAGGAGCTCATGACCAGACGTAGCGTCGACCAGCTGGTCTATCCGAGGCAGCGGAAAGCTATCTTTGGGGCATGCCTTGTTAAGGTTGGTGAAGTCAATGCAGATCCTCCAGCTCCCATTGGTCTTGCAGACCATGACCACGTTGGCTATCCAATCCGGATAATGTGCTTCCTGGATGTGACTGGTGGTCAGCAGTTTGTCAACCTCCTCGTCAATAGCCCTTTGCCGCTCTAGGGGTATGCCTAGCATGTCCGACGGAGACCAGGCAAAGACGTCCGAATTGGCCCGCAAAAAGGTGAGAAGCTCTACGGGAAGGAGCTCGCTGACCTGGACCATCCTCGTCGGGTCGTCCCCCAATGGGAAAGCTAGTAGACGTTCGATCGGCTCCCCTCTCCTCTCCTCTCCAATTCCCTAGGATCAAGTGACTCTAGGTTGGGTGAAGCTGGTGAAGCGGCCGCCTCGTGGGGGCTGGGAGTCATGTTGTAGCACAACTGCACTGGACTCGGCTACCTGCACATCTCGCCAATTCCGTTGCTGATGGAGAATTTAACGAGAAAGCACTTGGTCGAGATGATGGCTTCAAGGAGGTTCAGACCGGGTTGTCTAAGTATGGCATTGTAGGCCAGGGGCACTCGAACGACCAGAAACCTCATGAAGAGGGTCCTCTAGCAGGGCGGAGTCCTCGTCATGACCGAAAGGGTGATCTCGCCCTCCACTCACATAGAGTCTTTCATAAATCTGACCAGGGGTGTAGCTACATGTTGGAGGGAGTTAAGGGGCATATTCATCTGAACAAAAGCATCATAAGAAAGGATATCAGCTAAACTACCACTGTCAACCAAGATTCTCCTTACAGGGTATTTAGTAATTGTCATGGATACAATAACGCTAACATCACCAGGATTGTTCACCCCCACTAGATCCCTTTTATAAAAAAAAATTACAGTTTCTATCCCTTCCTCCCCCCATGGCATTTTGGAAGAAGAGCCTGGCCCCCAGTTAATCATGCTGATTGTCTTCTTGGTGGGGGCATTGTCAACACTGGCATGGGCAGGTGGAGGCCCCACCGGGCATGGAGCAATTAGGGGGTCCTTTTAAACAAACTTTTTGAGGTAGCCCCGCTAGATGAGTTCTTCAATGGCCCTCTTCAAGTTGTGGCAGTCCTCTATATCATGGTCGTAGTTCCAGTGAAAATGACAGTACATATTCTTGTCATGGGGGACTCCCGACCTTTGGGGAGCAGGACATCGAAGTTAGGGCTCACCCTCGATCTCCATGAGTATGTGAAATCCGGAGGCAAGGAGTGGGGTGAAGTAACCCTCCTTGGGGGCAAAACCTTGGCGTCGGTTGTCTGATCGGCGCAGGGGCTCGAGCTTCTTGTGGGGTGGCCCGCTAGGCTCTATGTGGGTTAATTTTTTGCTATACCTCCCCTCAGCTTCCCTCCGAATGGAGTTAGCTTCGTCGATACGGATGTACTTCTGCGCATGACTTAGAAGTTCGGAGTAGGAGCTTGGGGGCATCTTATCCAAAGAGTAAGTGAAGCGAAAGGGGCGAAGTCCCTGCTTCAGGACTATAGTGGCCACAGCATCGTCGAGGTGGTAGACCTCGAGAGCTACCGTCTTGAAACGAGGCATGAAATCTTCAAGTGGCTCACCTTCCTTTTGTCGGACAGAAAATAGACTATCGGCCACTCGAGGGATCCTCCAGCAAGCATCGAAATGTGCTAAGAAAGTCCTCTCAAGTTGCCGAAAGAAGTCGACGCTGCGCAGTAGTAAGCGGGAATACCAGGCCCGCGCTGCCTTCCTAAGGGTAGTTGGGAAGGCGATGCAGAGGAGGATGTCAGTTGCCCTCTGAACTTGCATGAGAGCCTTGTAGCTCTCGAGATGATTCAGCAGGTCTGTAGTACCGTTATATGGGTCTAGCTGGGGGAGACGGAACCGATAGGGGACCAACTCCTCCATGATGCGGCGGGTCAGAGGGGGACGGTGGTTATAGTCCACCTTCGATTGGTTGGTGATTCTCTGGTTAAGCTCCTTCAGTCGCCGGTGGCACTCATCTAAGCGCCTCTTCGCTCGATGGCTGATGCGCTTACCAATGGACTCATCCTTTGATGATCTAGGGGATGAGTAAGGGGGAGTGGCGCCGATAATTATGCCCTCACTCAGGTTCCTTCCCATGTCACCGCCCGTAAGAGGGGCTGCTGAGGGATTGTTGTCTCTTGGGAGCCTCCCGGCGGTGGCGCCTGGGAGAGGCATGATAGTGGTGAGTCTTCCTCTGAGGAGACCCCCCATGGATAGACTGCTGGCTGGGCTGAGCAGCCACCGTGCATGGCTCTAGCTGCTGCTATATGGCCACAGAGTGCTGTTGTAGCTCGCGAACTACCCCCACTAAGGATTGGACTTGTTGGGTGAGGATGACTAGTTGCTCGGCTTGAGTGGCTACAGCTGGTGGTGCAGAAGGAGCAGGAAGGTTGGCCTCCTGCTGCTCAGTCTGTTGGAGATGCCCTCCAATATGACTAATAGAGGTCTTTTGAGCTCGTGTCATCATCATTGTTGTCGTTGAAGGTGAGGGAAGGACTCGTAACTTAGCGTTACAGAGCTCTTTTTCCTTCAATGCGAACTCCCCCTATCTGTTGTGTCAATCTGTTATCGTCAAATCACTTCATTCGAGCATCGGGTAAGATTCAAAGGCTAATAGCTGATGAGGATGGGTTGTGGAGTCTTTCGATGCCTCCACCTCAGATGAAAATCCTGCAAAAAAAGTTTTTAGGGACCGATTATTTCAGCGGAGATCCTCTGATGCTCAAATGAGTGGTCTGAAAAACACCAGTGAATCTTTTAGAAGAAGAATGAGTTAGAACTTTTGGTCCCTTCCTTGTCATGAGCGAAGGTTCTTATACCTCATCGGAAGTCCTTCTTACCCTTTTTTGAACAGTTGTTGATCCTGAGATCCCATGGCTTTGTGTGGATAAGTGACAAGACGGACAGTGACAGAAGATGTCCACCACATGGCCAGTCAGAACTGGCATGCCACCTTTCTGTCTGATGTGGGTGACTAAAGCCAATTAGTGAGCCAAGTCCTATCAGACGTGGTGCCGTAGACCTGGGCCAAGCCAAATGTTTATGTCTCAAGTCCTTTAACTAGATGGTTATGTCTCAAGCCAAATGTTGCTCTAAGTCTTGGACTTGGGCAGACCAGACGATTTGCCCCTAAATGATCATTTTAGACCAGTTATGCAAGATGGCTAAGTTCTTCAAATACAAGGGATCCGTGAAGAACCACCCATGATGCCAACCAAGTTCATATGACCTTCAACAATCTCTCTTTGGCATATGGATAGGAGACCCAATAATGGCATGAACAATTGGATAGATAGATGAATTCACACATAAAAGACTTTTCTGTCAGCAACAAAGTAAACAGAGGATTTTTGTACAACTCATAAGCTCCTGCAGAATTTTGAGAGCTTTTAAATCATTCATATTAACCCTAAAACAATAAGGCACGAAAGTCAATAAATTTTTTTTAAGACACCTAAAAAAATTGTAGAGCTTTTAAATCATTCATATTAACCCTAAAACAATAAGGCATGAAAGTCAATAAAATTTTTTTTTAAGACACCTAAAAAAACGTGCATTTATGAGGCCCACAACCACTGTCCTAAAAAAGATTTGCCCAAAATACGACACACATACACACAGAGAGAGAGAGAGACATCAGTATATTCAAATATAATTAAGTATGGGGTCCGATCACCTTCCTCATTCTTGGATCTATGCAGATTTTGTAGCCATCTCATCTTTTTCATCTTTAATATTCATGAACTATGTGAATCCAAAGATAAAAAAAGTAACCGGATTTACGTAGACTCGGCTACATTCAAATATAACCAAGCCTGCATCAAGTCACCTTTCCGGCCTTTGAATCCATATAGTTCACAAATTTTGAAGATAAAAAAATAAAAAAAATGAAATGGCTTTAGCATTTGTGTGGATCTAAGAATGAAAAAGATAATCAAATGCAGACTTTGCTCTATATATATAATTCTAATTTTGATGATATAAATAACATCATTATTCCCCATTCAAACAAATGAAACTAGGATTTCTCATTTCATAATTTAGTAATCCTATCATATTATGCACATCTATCATGTGACTAACAGATTGATACCCAGAGACCAATACTATAACCATGTCCCTCACCTCAATCCAACTACAACCAGGTGCCTTCTTAACCCCTTGCTCCATCATAACTCTCCTAACCATCTCTGCTTCCCTCCATTGCCCACTGATGCAATAAAAGTTTGATAGCATCACATAGCCCACCTCTTTCTGAGGCTCCTCGCTCACCAGCTCCTCTCCCACCATCTTCCCAATCCTGACATCTCCATGAACAGAACATGCACTGAGCAAAGCCTCACATGCATCAGTATTCCTGTTGCTAACTACTCTCAATTGACTGCCAAGCAACTCGCTTGCCTCTCTCAAATGCCCGGCTCTCCCAAGCATGTCGATAATGCAAGAGATATGATCATTATCTAATTCGATCCCATGAACTGACCTCATCATCTGAAGGAAGTTTCTACCCTGCTCAATAAGTCCAGCATGGCTACAGGCCATCAATAAACCTATGAAGGTAACCTTATCAGGCAAAATGCCACAAGAGAGCATGTCTTGATACACCTCGAAAGCATTTGTAGCCAATCCATGCAATGCAAATCCAAAAAGCATCGCATTCCATGATACCAAATCTTTCCTTAAAATGTCATCAAACAGTTGACTCGCACCTTCAATATCCCCACATTTGGTGTACATGTTCACCAAGCCATTGGCAACATAGAGATAAGAATTGAAACCACAACGAATCACGCAGCCATGCATCATTCTTCCATTTCCTAGCACTGCCAGCATGGCACAGGCATGGAGGATGGCGCCGAACGTAAAATCATCAGGTGTAAGGAAATTCCTCTTCATGTCAAGGAAGAGAGAAAGGGCCTCCTCCCCATACCCATTTTTTGCAAACCCAGAAATCATTGCTGTCCATGAAACAATGTTGGTCTCTGGTGCCTTCAAAAACAACAGAAGAGCTCCACGAACATCACCAAACTTCATATTAGCATCAATCATAGCATTCCATGAGACAAGGTTTCGAGTCTTCATAGAATCGAAAGCCTTCAATGCATCATTACGGAAGCCAAATTTGGCATAAAAGCTGAGCACTGAATTGTTAACCTCAACAGCAGCATCCCATCCCCTTTGATAAATGAATGCGTGGATCATATGCCCAAAGCGAGGGTCTGACAGCTCAGAGCAAGCATTCATGAGGGTGCCAAATGTGGTGACATCCCCTTCAATACCAAACAATTGCATCTTCTTGAACAAACCTATCGACAGTTCATTCATTCCCAACCGAGCATAGCCCATAATCAGAATATTCCATGAAATTGTCTTTCTAACAGGCATTCCATCAAACAACCTATAGGCGTTATCCAACTGTCCCGCATTCACATAACCATGGAGCAGCGAGCACCATGAGACCTCATTGCATACTTCCATTTCCTCGAACGCCCGGGAAGCATCCAAAGGGCAGGAGCACTTGCCATACATGTCAAGGAGAGAATTGGAGACCGGCAGCGAGGAGCGGAGCCCGAGTCGAATGAGGAGGGCGTGGAGCTTCCTTCCGCCGCTGAGGTCGTGGAGGTCGGCGGAGGCGGCGAGGACCGCGGTGAAGGAGAAGGAGTCGGCTCGAGCGCCGCACGTTCTCATGAGGGAGAAGAGTGAGAGAGCTCGGTCGGGTTGGCCCGAGTGGGAATAGGCAGTGATCATCGCGTTCCAGGAAACAGTGTCCCTCTCGGGCATTTCGTCGAACAGTTTGCGCGCAGACGCGATGAGTCCGGATCTTGCGACGCACAACAGCTTGGAGGTGGTGAAGATGACCTCTAGGTGAGCCATTGACCGCACTTGGGTGGACGGATTCGGCTACGGTGCTCGTGCATATGATTCTGAATCAAATCTGTGATCAAAACAAAACCGATTTATTGAGCTGGTCCGGTTTGGAAAAAGTACGAATGGCCTTGCGTGGTGTCAAAATTGACTTGGCCTCCGCAATGGATGTGCGTGGTGTCAAAATTGACTTGGCCGGTGCCGGGGAGCTGGCGGTCACCCGGTCTTCCCGGGGGCGTCGGCCTAGGACGGCGTGGGGCCAAGAGAGGCCAAAGAGTCCAAAGTTTAAAAAACGTCGGCTGGGAGAGGGAGCGGGGGCTTACATGTAAAATAATTATATGTAACAAATTATCAAAAATAATTAAGCTCAATTAAAATTAATTTGCTAAAACTTCAGTGATTTGAATTTTAATGCATTCGATAGGATGTGGGCCTTTAATATGTAAAGATATAATATATAATTATTTATGTTAAATCATTGAGAATAAATTTAGTTTAGTTTATATATATATATATAGATTCAGATCCACTTGTTGCCATTTTTTGCTGGAAATTTATGGCTACATGGGCCACCAAAATCATGGGGGCTGTTGCCGCCGGGATCCGTCCTCCGACTCGGGCGCGGTCGATCCTCAGGGAGTGGAGTGCGGCGGACCTGCAAAAAAAGAAGCCCACACGCGGAGGGACGCCGGGGGTGGTCCTCCGCGGAAGGCCCTCCGACGCTCAAGTCAGTGAGGAAGGAATCGGCGATCAACCAGACAATGGGAAGGTGGATCTCTCCGGGAGACCTCTCCAGGGGGCGGCCAATCGGAAGCTCTAGGAGGGGCAGAGCGCCGACGAGCTGCCGGAAGAGAGGAATGACTCCAGAGTTTTTGTGCGTTCAGAGTCGCGTACCTGAGGGAATCTGCCAATCTGATATTTATAGACTGTCACCTGGGGACTTGAGCATCTTCTGGAAGGTTCTGAGGTTGTTACGATACGGGGGTAGACAGAATCAGGCCGTTGTGGGGCCGTTAGAATCCACGCCTTGTTTGTTAAGGGATCGACGGCTGAGAGCTCCTTGATGTCTTGGGATCTGGGTGAGTAGGCCTGGGGCGGTTACAATAGGTCTTAGGCCACGCCTCAACATGATTCCTGCCTAAGGTGCTGCTCGGGTAAGCTTGAGCTCTCCCGCGTCAGGTTCCGCGGAGGTAGACGTCAGGGCGTGGATCGCTAGGTAGTAGCGGGTTACGGAAACCCGGAAGAGGCCGAGCTAGGGAAGCCCGGAAGAGGCCGAGCTACGGAGGCCCGAAGGAGGCCGAGCTAGGGAAGCCCGGAAGAGGCCGAGCTAGGGAAGCCCGGAAGAGGCGAGCTGCGGAGGCCCGGAGGAGGCCGAGCTACGAAGCCCGGAGGAGGCCGAGCTACGGAAGCCCGGAGGAGGCCAAGCTAGGGAAGCCCGGAAGAGGCCGAGCTACGGAAGCCCGGAAGAGGCCGAGCTACGGAGCCCGGAGGAGGCCGAGCTAGGGAAGCCCGGAAGAGGCCGAGCTACGGAAGCCCGGAAGAGGCCGAGCTACGGAGGCCCGGAGGAGGCCGAGCTACGGAGGCCCGGAGGGAAACGGCGGGAGGAGGTCAGCCTTAGCCGCCTCGCACGGATATCAATGCAATGACGATTTTACCCCCCAACACATGCCCTCCACTCCCTAGTTCGAAGCGTAGGTTCGGGCGTAGGGAGTATAAGCTCAAGTGGCGCGTCCTGGATGGGACGTCTTGGCCTAAACAGTTCGTGCAATGATGCCCTAATTAATGCGATAGGGCCATCGTACCTTCGGAGTAAGGCTCCTCCACTAGCGACGGTTGAGATTGTGCGTGCCGTGAATCCCGATCGATATGGAGGTTTGTCGAGGCGATTCCGGACGCCTCGAGTGAGACGTCCCGCCTCCTCAGGGCGGTTCCTTGGCGGAGAAGCGAAGTGACAGCCGCCCTATATATATACATGCTTATGCACATGTGCGCATGTTCGCGGCGTCTTCTCACCTTGTTTTCAGAAGAGCATTGGTCTCTCATCCTCTCCAGCGTTCATCGTTTTGTCCAGGATTTCCCTCAATGGCGATGAGCCCTGAAGATGTGGCCTCAGAAATCGTTGCTGAGGATTTGGGGAGGATTCACCAGAGGTATGGTCTGCCCCTGGATGTAGTTTACGGGTGCCGGAACCCGAAGATAGGGTTACTCGGGGATTAGAGTCTGGAGTCTTTATCTATGAGGATAGTTTTAAGGCGGGTCTTCGTTTTCCTCTCCATCCCTTGGTGAAGGAGATCATGACCCACTACAACATCTGTCCATCGATGGTGGCTCCAAATAGTTGGCGGAATATCGTCGGATTCATTTCGATGTGTCACCAGATTCAAATCGTTGCGACTCTCCCCTTTTCCGCACCTGTTACCACTTGACTCCCGGGAGGAAATCGGAGTGGACCTCCATCGGGCCCCGGAGATCTTTTAATGTCATCGCGGATAAGCCTTCTTCCATCAAGGGGTGGAAGAGCCGATTTGTGATTGCGGAGGGGAACATCGGTTCCGATTTCCCTCGACGATGGGGGAAGTTGCGAGGGATGCGGAGACGCATCCGGCCTTATCGGCGCAGGAGGAGAGGGACCTGGACGTCCTTCGTAATGGACAGGTATTTTCGGCTAACGACCTATTATCGGAGGGGGCCCTCTTCGCAGCCGGGCTCAGCCCTCTGGATCCACAAGGTGAGTCCCTTTTTGCGCTGTGTATTTTCTCGATTACCGTGCTTGAGTCTGAGAATGTAAATTCCGGTTTGACAGCCACAGGTTGGCGTTGTCGAGCCTCTCCAAGAGGAAGAGGGGAAGCGCCCAGGGGAAGGTAGCGGCGCGGACAGTGGCCGGCCCGAGAAAAGGGCCCATACCTCTGCCAAAAGCCCGCCGGACGTCGGAGCAGTCCCCATAGGGCCGCTGGGGCGAAGGAGGATCCGGGGAGATGGCCACGGCACCTGGCGCCCCCTACTGGAGATATCGGACAGTTCGGATGAAGCTCCGCTGGCTCGTCCGACCGCGTCCCCCTTGAAAGAGGAACCTACGACGGGTCCAGCGGAGGCGGTCATAGTAGAGGGGCCATTGTCCCCGCGGGATACCACTGGCTCCAGCGGAGAGGGGGAGGAGATAGCCGCAGCGGAGGAAGTTCAGGGGAGCCCCTGCTTGGTCTATCCGCCGGGGAGTCTGGTAGCAGTGAGGTCGGGCCGCCTTCGATGGGTCAAGGGGCGGTTCAGACCGAGACCTCGGGGGAGCCCGCGGAGGAGACGCAGGTGGTGGCGACTGGAAAGGATGCGTCGGTGGAGGGAGCACAACAAAGTGGGGGTCCCACGATCGGGGCCCCCTCGAAGAAGATTTTGGGGAGGCTGGCGCTTGGGCTGGCCGAGCTATCTGAAGAGGCCCAAGCCAGGGCCTGATGGAGGAGGCTGGGAGGTTGAAGGCTCTCAGCTGGGGGTCGTCCAGGCCGGTCCCTCAGGCGGGGCCGGTCAACCCAGCAGCTCGGAGACTAGCATTGATGAGGCGTTTTCCGCCATGATAAGGTCGGTCCTGCATCCGGGTGCGGATCCGTCGACGGACAAGTTTGCCGACCTGGGATTGGTCGATGCTGCGTTCGGGCAGCAAGGTGTAGCTGAGAGTATCCATCTCCTTCCTGCCATTGATAACACGACTTTGATGAGGATGACCCGGGACTACGCTTCGCGGGTGAGTCACTTTTCCTGCGTGATAGTGTTTCCCGATGGACCCGTCGTGGGCGCTTATTCAGTTTTTGTCTTTGCAGAGCGTTTGCTTTCCCGGGCGATTTGCTGGCGCTGAGTTTGGCGACGGGGGCCAGCGTCCAGGCCAGGAGGGAGAATGTCGAGCTCCAGTCGCGGCTGAAGGTGTCTGAGCAGTTCGAAGAGCTCATGGACACAATGGACAGGAACTCGAGGGCGGCAGGGCGGCACATCAGGCTGCCGTGGACGAGGTGTCCAAGCAGAAACGCAGGGTGGAGGAGTTACAGGGACTCCTGGCGAAGAGCGACGACGCATGCCGGGAGCTGGCCAGGATCGAATCAAAACACTCCGCGGAGGTGGCGGCGATGCGGCGGGAACACGGCGAGAGTTTGAGCCGGTTGAGGAGAGAGGCCGACGATGAAAGAAGGCGCCTGGCAAGAATGCTGGGCGAAGTGGAGGAGAAATTGAAACGGCGTGATGGTGAAATCGCCGACTTGAAGGAGAATGCTAGGTGGCATCAAGGGATGATGACTCGAGTGAGTGACGAGTTGTCGCAAGCTCGTGGGGAGATTGAAGCCGGACGATCGAAGATCAGTACCCTGCAAGAGAGGGTCGAGCTGGTCGGTGCTGACAGGACAAGGGCCCGGAGTGAGGCCGAGGAGCTGGCCAAAAGGTTGGCCAGGCGAGAGGGGGAGGTATGCTCCCATTTTACCCTCTTTATTTTCTACTGGTTCTTTGTGACGCCGATTGATCTTGACTTTTTCAGATGGCGAGGATGGGGTCGGAGATTCGGGCTCTCCAAAGTGTGCTCGCGTCCGCTCGCAGCAGGAGTTCGGAACTCGAGATACGGGCTAGCGAGCTTGAGGAACAAATGTCATTTTGAAGGCCCAAGTGACCGAGGCTGAGAAGCAGACCGCGGAATTCAAAACGCAGCATGCCATTCTCAGGGGTAGGCAGGACGCTATCAGCGTTGACGCCTTCCATCATGGGATAGAAGAGTGCAAACAGAGGATTCTCAGTGAGCATCCAGGAGTGGGATCTCTTTCCTGAGCGCCCATGATCCTGATGATGGCGAGTCTGAAGAAGAAGATGATGAATATGTCGATGTTTCGGACGCCGAGCCTGGCGGCGGCCCCGGCCCCAGCGAAGCTGCAGTTTCTGAGGGACGATCGCAAACTGCCGCCGAGGGGGCGAGAACATCGGAGAAGGGTGAGCCTAGTCACGCCTCTGCAGGCGCAACTGAAGGCTCCTCGAAGGCTGGTGTAGCTCCTGGTTCGTAGGAGTTGTTATTGTATCTTATCCGTCGTTCCCTAATAAAAGAACTTTCTGTTTGGACTTAAGTGTTGTCCTGGTTTGGCCTCATCGTCGCCCAGTCTCGCCATGAGCGGTCCGCGGCTCGCTGGCGATCTTGGGTTATCTTTATTCCAAGACTAGGCAAACGCGTTAGCTCAGACTGATAGGCGAAATAGGCCGGCCAGGGCTGACAGATAAAATGGGTCGGCTGGGGCCGACGGACGAAAATAGGTCGGCGAGGGTCGACAGGTAAAAATAGGTCGGCTGTGGTCGACGGAAAAATGGGTCGGCTGGGGCCGACGGACAAAAATAGGTCGGCGTGGGCCGACAGGAGAAATAGGTCGGCTAGGGCCGATAGGCAAAAGTGGGTCGGCTGGGGCCGACGGATAAAACGGGTTGGCTAGGGCTGACGGACAAAAATAGGTCGGCGTGGACCGACAGGAGAAATAGGTCGGCTAGGGTCGACAGGCAAAAGTGGGTCGGCTGGGGCCGACGGATAAAATAGGTCGGTTGGGGCTGACGGATGAAAATAGGTCGGCGTGGGCCGACAGAAGAGATGGGTCGGCTAGGGCCGATAGGCAAAAAATAGGTCGGCTGGGGCCGACAGATGAAAATAGGTCGGCGTGGGCCGACAGAAGAGATGGGTCGGCTAGGGCCGACAGGCAAAAAATAGGTCGGCTGGGGCCGACAGATGAAAATAGGTCGGCATGGACCGACAAAAGAGATGGGTCGGCTAGGGCCGACAGGCAAAAAATGGGTCGGTTGGGGCCGACGGACAAGAATAGGTTTTCGTGCCTCCTGCCATCCTGCCAGCGCCTTGCTGTCCCGCAGGCAATTCGGTTTTTACTTTACCAGAAGTGGTGATACGGCAGAGTGGGGGGCATAAAGCTGCATCAGAGTTTCCGGAAGGTGCTCTTTTCCCATGCAGGTTACCCCGTCGTGGCACGCACGCAACCGTCTACTATTGAACAGTATTTTTTCAAAGGATGATTTTCTGAGCCCGCCGATTTTCGAAGTGTCAGCGGACGATTTCCTGCATTTACTGGCCGTGATTCGGGATCAGAAAGGGATCCCGTACATGTCACAACTAAGGCGATGGGCTTGGCGCGCAGTGGGGCGCTGCGTTTATCCTGAGGGGCCATGTGGAGGCATGGGACAGGTGTTTGAATCTCGGGACTCTCAGTTCTGATGGCTCATCTCGAGTCTTTCCTGCCTATAAAAAGGAAGAGGGGGGTCTCATCTGGTTATCCCCAAAGTTTCTTTCTCGTTGGAACTTTTACCACGCTCATTTCTCTGTTGCTACGAGTGGGAGGATCGACTTTTCCTTTCATGGGCTCCTTGCCACCGGATAGCTGGGGCGACCGGGGAGCGGCTGAAGGACGGCTCATCCCTAGGGGACGAGTCTCGAAGATCATATGGAGAGCGCACAAGGAGGGGGCAGAGATCATACGGAAAGCGCACATATGCGCTTTCTATGTGGTTTCTGCGGCTCGCCACGGGGGAGCTACGGTGAGAATTGCACACGGGCCTCCCCCGGCTCGGACTCCCGGGATCAGCCGCTCGGGGGGGGGGGGGGGGTGAGAGCGCCTCACCCGCCGACTCCTTGTCCTTGAGACATGGCATGGAGCGGCAGTACACCCCCGGTTGGGTGGTTTGGGATGGTCGTCCAGATATCCCGGTTGGGCCACCGAGATATCGTCCTGACTTAGGGCCAGTCGTAACTATTGGTCCGTGTTGACGGGCAATTATCGGCCCTAACCAAATGGGACATGATTACGACTGTCTGGTTGCCCGAGTTTTGTATTTGCCTTTATTTTATGCATTTCAATGCTTTTGTAACGCCTGTGAGGCATTTGTAATTGATCACGATCGGCAATAAAGAGAGTTATATTCTGTGTTTCGATTTCTATCTTTTCTTGTGCCGAGCCCACTGTTATTTGTTGTTTGTGGGGCATAAAGGCATCTCGCTCGCCCTTAGACGAGGATCTTATGTCGCCCGAACTAATCGAGGTTCGTATGCGGCGGTGCAGAGATCGTTCGGCGAAATACGCTCCTTGCTTAGGTCAGGAGTCTGGTATTTTTGCGTTCCACTTTTATTGGAGCTCGGAGCATCGTGAGTTGACCGTGGCCGAAGCTCAGGGAACTCACACCCCTTCTCGTCATGGTTTAAGGAATCAGTCACTCGAGATAGTCGAGTTTCGGGGAACGTCTTACTTGGCCCTGCCAAGGTTCGAAGGATTTTGTAACTCGGCCCTGCCGAGGTTTGGAGAAATTTCACTTGGCCCCGCCAAGGTTCGGAGAATTGGTAGCTCGGCCCTGCCGAGGTTCGGAGAATTGGTAGCTCGGCCCTGCCGAGGTTTGAAGAAATCTCGCTTGGCTCTGCCAAGGTTCGGAGAACATTGTAGCTCGGCCTTGCCGAGGTTCGGAGAACATTTTACTTGGCCCTGCCAAGGTTCGGAGAATTGGTAGCTCGGCCCTGCCGAGGTTCGGAGAATTGGTAGCTCGGCCCTGCCGAGGTTTGAAGAAATCTCGCTTGGCTCTGCCAAGGTTCGGAGAATATTGTAGCTCGGCCTGCCGAGGTTCGGAGAACATTTTACTTGGCCCTGCCAAGGTTCGGAGAATTGGTAGCTCGGCCCTGCCGAGGTTCGAAGAATTGGTAGCTCGGCCCTGCCGAGGTTCGGAAAACTGGTAGCTCGACCCTGCCGAGGTTCGGAGAATTGGTAGCTCGGCCCTGCCGAGGTTCGGAAAACTGGTAGCTCGGCCCTGCCGAGGTTCGGAGAATTGGTAGCTCGGCCCTGCCGAGGTTTGGAGAATCGGTAGCTCGGAGGGAGCGAATTAGCCGCCGTTGCAGGCCACGGCATTAGGTCCACGTGGCGCTTAATAGAGGGGGCGCTCGAGCGGAACGGGCGGCGTGTTGTCACGCCTTTATTGGCGATGCTGCTCTTTCCGAGGGGGCAATTTATCGGCTGAGCGATGGACTTCCACGTTTTTCAAGGAAGAGGGGCGTATTAAGCAGCCTGGGAAGAGCCAAATGTATTTAATGCAGGGGGCGACAGATTGGAAAGTGTTTGCCTGGGGAACCTCCGAACAATCTGTTCGCGCTTATCGATCTTACTCGGGATAGGGCGCGACTCTTTGGATTCCTCACGCATAGAATGCCAACACGTGGCAAACTCTCGTGGGTCGGCGCTTGCGGCGCGGCCGATCGGGATACCTGCCTGGCGGGTATAAATATGACCGAGGGGGATTGGATTCTGGCATCCCTCGGCTTGAGCTCTAAAAAATGGACTCTCCAGCGCGATCGTCAAGTGACTCACGTTCCTCGGTTAGCAGCCCGCCGTACTCGGAGGGGAGGAGTACCTCCGTTACCGTCGATGGGCTGACCCTCGCGTCGGGCCTTGCAATCAATGAGCGGCTTGCGAGGACAGCCGAAGAGCTCTTGGATGTCTCGGTAAGGGAGGCGGAAACCTTACGCCGGATAATGGACCGGCAAGAGGAGGAGATCGTGTCTCTCCGTCAGCAGGTGGCCGACCTGGCGGGGCGTCTGGAGGAGCTACTGG
The DNA here is from genome assembly GCA_900491605.1 of Calamus simplicifolius. Classification (NCBI taxonomy): domain Eukaryota; kingdom Viridiplantae; phylum Streptophyta; class Magnoliopsida; order Arecales; family Arecaceae; genus Calamus; species Calamus simplicifolius. The sequence goes on along the minus strand of UESW01004534.1, from coordinate 158,672 downwards.
CCTCTGGGGGCGACTGACTTCCAGGGCCTCTGCCCGCTCCCATTTTTTTTTTTGTTTTTCCGTGTCTTTCTTGTGCCTCGCAGTAGCTCCTTCTTATTTAAATGGAAAATAGACCCGTTTTCAGGAATTTCTTTCTTCTTTGAGAATGATTACTTTGATACGCTCGACGGACTTGGGTGTCGGTCCGGTCCCATCGCCCTGCGTATTAATCGTAGATATTTCGAATGACAAGTTACAGGGGGGTCGCCCAAAGGTTTTCCACTGCTAGGGAGAATTTCCCGGCCCAGCCTGGGGCCCTTGGCCGTTTTACGGGAGGCTTTATAGCCTCTTGGGGGAATTCTGCCGATGGTGGCATTTTTCACATGCCGATGGTTTTCGTTTAGCGCCCGTTTTCGAACCGGGTGAAGTCCTTCGGGGACTATTTGGGGCCGTTCGGCTTTGGTCGAGGCTTGTAGGTTTAGACCTTTCGCTGGGGTCTTAGCCCGAATGGTTTTTACCTGCCTTGTCATGGCTCGGGGGATTTATCGCTCGGCCCCGCCGAGGTTCGGGGAAACATTTTACTTGGTCCTGCCAAGGTTTGGAGATTTGCTGCTCGGCCCAGCCGAGGTTCGGAGATTTGTTTTACTTGGCCCTGCCAAGGTTTAGAGATTTTGTTTTACTTGGCCCTGCCAAGGTTCGGAGATTTGTCGCTCGGCCCTGCCGAGGTTCGGAGACTTGTTTTACTTGGCCCTGCCAAGGTTCGGAGATTTGTTTTACTTGGCCCTGCCAAGGTTCGGAGACTTTGTTTTACTTGGCCCTGCCAAGGTTCGGAGTTTTACTTGGCCCTGCCAAGGTTCGGAGATTTGTTGCTCGGCCCTGCCGAGGTTCGGAGACTTTGTTTTACTTGGCCCTGCCAAGGTTCGGAGATTTGTTTTACTTGGCCCTGCCAAGGTTCGGAGATTTGTTGCTCGGCCCTGCCGAGGTTCGGAGAAATGTTTTACTTGGCCCTGCCAAGGTTCGGAGATTTGTTGCTCGGCCCTGCCGAGGTTCGGAGAAATGTTTTACTTGGCCCTGCCAAGGTTCGGAGATTTACTTGGCCCTGCCAAGGTTCGGAGATTTGTTGCTCGGCCCTGCCGAGGTTCGGAGAGTTTTACTTGGCCCTGCCAAGGTTCGGAGATTTTTTTTACTTGGCCCTGCCAAGGTTCGGAGATTTGTTGCTCGGCCCTGCCGAGGTTCGGAGAGTTTTACTTGGCCCTGCCAAGGTTCGGAGATTTTACTTGGCCCTGCCAAGGTTCGGAGATTTGTTGCTCGGCCCTGCCGAGGTTCGGAGAAATGTTTTACTTGGCCCTGCCAAGGTTCGGAGATTTGTTGCTCGGCCCTGCCGAGGTTCGGAGAACTTGGCCCTGCCAAGGTTCGGAGATTTTACTTGGCCCTGCCAAGGTTCGGAGATTTGTTGCTCGGCCCTGCCGAGGTTCGGAGAGTTTTACTTGGCCCTGCCAAGGTTCGGAGATTTTACTTGGCCCTGCCAAGGTTCGGAGATTTGTTGCTCGGCCCTGCCGAGGTTCGGAGAGTTTTACTTGGCCCTGCCAAGGTTCGGAGATTTCCTGTTCAAGCAGATAACTCGGTTGTGCCGAGGATTGGTAAGCAGCATCTATTTCCTTTTACGATTTATGGCAATATGGTGCATAATCGATTCACAGCAAGTTGCGGGAAAATAGATAACTGGCGTAAAGGACATACCCTATTGATAGTATTTGCGGAGGTTGTCCGAGTTCCACGTTCGGGGGACGGATTTCCCTCGAGATCCTGCAGCTTGTAGGTTCCTGGCCCAATGATCTCCGTGACTTGGTACGGGCCTTCCCAGTTCGGCGCCAGCTTTCCTTGCTCCAGCGGTTTGGATACAGAAGCTTTCCGGAGGACAAGGTCGCCAGGTAGGAAGGTTTTCCCCTTGACTCTGGAGGCATGGTACCGAGCCACCCTCTGTTGATAGGCGGCCGTCCTGATTCGGGCCTTCTCTCTGACTTCCTCTACCAAGTCGAGGTTGGTGCGGAGTTGCTCGTTGCTGGCTTCCTCCGAGTAACTCTCCACCCGCAAAGATGGGAGGCCTACTTCCACAGGGATGACGGCCTCCGTACCAAAAGCCATTCGGAATGGGTCTCGCCCGTTGGGATTCTCGGAGTGGTGCGATAGGCCCACAAGACATGGTGCAGCTCATCCGCCCACCTGCCTTGGGCTCTAGAGAGGCGAGCTTTGATTCCTTGGAGGAGAGTCCTGTTGGTTACCTCGGCCGCTCCGTTGGCTTGTGGGTGCCCGACCGAAGTAAGGTGGTGACGGATTCCATGCTCCTTCGCAGAATTGGCGGAATTTGGAATTGTCGAACTGCTTACCGTTATCGGTGATTATGGTGTGGGGGAGGCCGAACCGGCAGATGATGGACCTCCACACAAAGTCTCTGGCCCGGCTTCGGTGATTTGGGCAACTGCTTCCGCTTCAACCCATTTGGTGAAGTAGTCAATGGCGACAAATAAGAATTTTCGCTGTCCCGTCGCCAACGGGAATGGGCCGAGGATGTCCATCCCCCACTTGGCAAAGGGCCAGGCGGAGGATATGAAACTAGCTCGGCGGAGGGAGCCTCTGGATGCTTGAATGTCTCTGGCAGGCGTCACAGGCTCGGACTAGATCGTCCGCATCTTTCTGCATGGTCGGCCAATAATAGCCTTGCCGTAGCACCTTGTGGCATAGGGACCGGCCTCCCAGATGGTTGCCGCAAATCCCTTCATGTACCTCCGTAGAGCATAGTCCGCCTCGGATGGGCGGAGGCATCTGAGCAGCGGCATAGAAAAAGACCGCTTGTAAAGCTGGCTGTCAATCAATACATAGTGGGTCGCCTGCAGCTTCAATTTCCTGGCCTCTCTTCGGTCGGATGGGAGCGACCCTTCTTTGAGATAGCTGAGGATAGGGTCGAACCAGGATGGTTCGGTCTCGATTTGCATCACCCGGTCGGCTTCCATGATACTCGGCTTCTCCAGAGTCTCCAGATGGAATTTTTGTTCAGCATCCATCGTCTCCGTGGTTGCCAATCGGGAGAGTAGGTCGGCACGGGCGTTTTCCGATCTAGGAATTTGAATAATTTCAAACTCTGAAAAGTGAGGAAGTAGGCCGCGCACCTCTTGGAGATATCGAACCATATTGGGTTCTCGGGCTTCAAACTCTCCCTCGCACATGGCCGGCCACCAGCTGAGAGTCGGTGAAGGCGCTAAGCTTTTCCACCTTCAGGTTGCGGGCGATCCGGAGACCGGCTAACAGGGCCTCGTACTCGGCTTCGTTGTTGGAAGCCGGGAAGGAGAATCGGACGCCATATTCGAAGATCATCCCCTCTGGGCTGGTGAGAACTAAACCCGCACCGGAGTGATGGGCGTTGGACGACCCATCGACGTGAAGGAGCCACCGAGCTTCAGGTTTTGGTCCTTCGGGACTTTTGGGGTAGAGCCGTCTTCCGGGATGGTGCACTCGAGGAGGAAGTCGGCCAGCACTTGAGCTTTGATGGCCGGGCGAGGTTGAAATGTATGTCATGCTCGCTTAGTTCGACGGCCCATTTGGTCATCCTCCCCGATGTTTCTGGACGGTGGACCACCGCCTTGATGGGTTGATCGGTCAGGACCGTCACTGAATGTGCTTGGAAATAAGGTCGCAGCTTCCGGACCGAGGTGATCAAAGCCAGCACTATTTTCTCGATCCTGGTGTACCTCGTCTCCGCATCGCGGAGCAGCCTACTCACATAGTAGATCGGCCTTGGATCTTGCCTTCTTCTTTGACCAGCACCGAACAAACTGCTCCCTCGAAACGGCCAGGTACAGAAATAGAGTCTCCCCCGGGACGGACTACTAAGAAGTGGAGGCGAGCCGAGGTACTTCTTGAGATCTTGAAATGATTTCTGGCATTCAGGAGTCCATTGGAAATTCTTGGCCGATCGGAGGTTTTGAAGAAGGGGAGGCATCTCTCGGCTGACCGAGCCACGAAGCGGTTAAGGGCCGCTATCCTCCCGGTTAGGCGCTGGACCTCTTTAATGACGCTGGGGGCGCCATTTGTTGGAGAGCTTGAATCTTCTGAGGGTTAGCCTCAATACCGCGCTGGGAGACCATGAAGCCGAGGAACTTCCCAGAATTGACGCCGAAGGCGCACTTGGTTGGGTTGAGCTTCATTCCATACTTGCGCAGCGTGGCAAAGCTCTCCGCGAGGTCCTCAACATGCCGCAGCGCTTCCTTGCTTTTGACCAGCATATCATCCACATACACCTCCATGTTCCGGCCGATTTGCTCCTTGAACACCTTGTTGACCAGCCGCTGGTAGGTCGCTCCTGCATTTTAAGACCGAAAGGCATAACTCGGTAACAGTAGGTACCTCGGTCGGTTATGAAGGCGTCTTTTCTTCATCCTCGGGGGCCATCCGGATCTGATTGTAGCCCGAATAGGCATCCATGAATGACAGCATTTGGTGGCCCGAGGTGGCGTCCACAAGCTGGTCGATCCGAGGGAGGGGGAAGCTGTCCTTCGGGCATGCCTTGTTGAGGTCGGTGAAGTCGATGCAGATCCTCCATTTGCCATTCGACTTCTTCACCATGACGACGTTTGACAGCCAACTGGGGTAATTTACCTCTCGGACAAAGTTGGCTTTGATGAGTTTGTCGACCTCCTCTTCAATGGCTTTTTGCCGCTCTGGGGCGAAGCTTCTCTTCTTCTGCTTAACAGGCCTGTGCATCTCGTCCACATTGAGACGATGGACGAGGACCTCGGGGCTAATCCCTGGCATGTCGGAGGCGGTCCAGGCGAAGATGTCCGCGTTGCTTTGGAGGAATCTGATCAGCTCGCGACGAGGCTCTCCTCAGCAGCGACCCGATCCTTATGGTTCGGTCGGGCCGAGCTTCGTCCAGCGGTACTTCTTCCAGCTCTTCCACCGGTTCTCCCCGTTGTTCGGCGAAGTCCTCGCGAGCGTCTAGCCCGTCAACCTCGGGAATTCTGGACTGAAGGCTCGTGACGAAACATTGCCGAGCCATGGCTTGACTTCCCCGAACCACTCCAACTCCTTGCTCGGTGGGGAACTTCATCGACAGATGCGGGATAGAGACAACCGCCTTAAGAGACATCAAGCCGGGCCTGCCGAATATGGCGTTATATGGGGACCTGAGGTCGGTCACTAGGAAGTCGGTCTGTACAACGGTTACAAGGGGCCAGGTTCCTGCGCGGACCGTCAGGGTGACGATTCCTTCTGGGATGATGACGTCGCCGGTGAATCCCATCAGGGTGGAATCCACGGCTCGAAGGTTTTCCATGAGCAATTTCATCCTGGCAAACACACCGAGGTACAAAACGTTTACCGAGCTTCCACTATCAACCAGGATTCGGCTTACATCATAATTGTTCAAGTTAAGGGATACAACAAGTGCGTCATCATGGGGAAGCTGTATCCCAAGAAGATCATCATCAGAAAAGGAAAGCTCGCCCGTGCGCGCCTTCTTTGGCACCGGTGCATCACCATTGCCCCTGGAGCTCGATCCGCCGGCCTCTTCAATCATGTTGATGCGGCCAACCACGGGCGGATTTGGTGGAGGAGGGAGTTGTGGGAGCTCGGGCTGGCGATCACCTCCTTGTGCTGCGGCTCGGGTGCTCTTCTGAACTGGTCCAACCGTCCCCGCCGAATCAGTCTCTCGATCTCATTCTTCAGCTGCCAGCATTCTTCAGTGTCATGACCATGCTCCCTATGGTAGCGGCAGTACTTGGCGGGATCTCTTCGGGTTGGGTTCCCTCGGAGAGGTACTGGTCGGGGAAGCTGGCGCTCTATCTCCATGAGGATTTGCGCCCGGGGCACAGTCAACGGAGTGTAGCGATCGAATCGCCTGGGGGGACTCCGGGAGCGATTCCTTGGCGGCGGCGGAGGGACTCTTTGGCGGCGAGGTGGACTTGGCCGACGGACAGGGCGGTGTCTGTCGGGAACTTTGGGCTCTTGCTTCTTCTTGCCTGCTCAGCGCGGGCCACTCTCCGCGACTCCTCGACCCGAGCGTATTTGTCCGCAAGGGCCATCATATCAGACAGACATGGGGGGTAGCTGACTTCCATTGCCAAATAGAAGTCGCTCTCCTTTGAAACTCCCCCCGCTAGGGCGGACATAGCCACCTCATGATTAAGGTGGTCCACCTCCAACATGGCCTTGTTGAAACGGCCAAGATAATTTCTCAAGGACTCCCCCTCTCTTTGCTTGACTTCGGAGAGGGAGTCGGATCTCCGTCGGTGGCGGCGGCTGCTGACGAACTGGCCAATAAAAAGGTGGCTCAGCTCGTCGAATGAATCAATGGAACCTGGTTTCAAGGCGTTGAACCAGGTTCGGGCGGATCCTCTGAGGGTGGATGGGAAGGCTCGGCAGAGGATCGCATCAGATGCTCCATGGAACATCATTATTGACCGGAAGCTGCTGAGATGGTCGTCCGGATCAGTGGAGCCGTGATAGGGCTCGACGGTTGGCAGCTTAACGTGGGAGGGAATCACTTCCTCCATGATCCCCTTAGAGAAAGGGATGCCCTGCTCTGCTTTGGGCTGGGGCAGATGGATCTGCTTGGCGGCGTCCAGCTCCTGACGCATTTCTTGGATCTGACGGCGGATCTCCTCCTCACCGGCTAGAGGAGGAGCTGGGCGCGAGAACCGCAAGGATGGCGTCGAATCATGGTGAGACGTCGCCGGAGAGAGGGAGCGGGCTCGCCGAGATCTGGGAGGATCTCTATCGTAACCGGTTCGAGGGACCGGTTTGTCCCCCCTGGGGCGATGTGGGGGATCCGCTGATTCATGCGGATCAGAGGAGGAGGTTGCCGGCGAAGAAGAAGTCGCCGTTTCTTTCTGGGGATGTGAAGCAGGAGGAGGTGCAAGACGCTCCTGGACCAGGTGGGTAAGAGCCTGGACTTGCTGGACCAGCGTAGCAAACTGGTCCTGGGTCACCGGAATGGCAGGCGGCGACGGAGTCTCGACAGGTGGGGGTTGTGGCGCTGTGGCGCCAGTCGGATCAGGCCTCTGGGAGGCGACCTGATCTTGGGCATCAGAGGTTGCTCTCTTCCGGTTGGCCATCAGAGAGGTTCTTCTCCGGATTAAGATCCTTGTCTCCTTTTTCAAGTTTTATGGGACTTGAGGCCCTTCCTCTAGCGCCAATCTGTTGCCGCCGGGATCCGTCCTCCGACTCGGGCGCGGTCGATCCTCAGGGAGTGGGGTGCGGCGGACCTGCAAAACAGGAAGCCCACACGCGGAGGGACGCCGGGGGTGGTCCTCCGCGGAAGGCCCTCCGACGCTCAAGTCAGTGAGGAAGGAATCGGCGATCAACCAGACAATGGGGAGGTGGATCTCTCCGGGAGACCTCTCCAGGGGGGCGGCCAATCGGAGCTCTAGGAGGGGCAGAGCACCGACGAGCTGCCGGAAGAGAGGAATGACTCCAGAGTTTTTGTGCGTCAAAGTCGCGTACCTGAGGAAATCTGCCAATCTGATATTATAGACTGTCACCTGGGGACTTGAGCATCTTCTGGAAGGTCTGAGGTTGTTACGATACGGGGGTAGACAGAATCAGGCCGTTGTGGGGCCGTTAGAATCCACGCCTTGTTTGTTAAGGGATCGACGGCTGGGAGAGCTCCTTGATGTCTTGGGATCTGGGTGAGTAGACCTGGGGCGGTTACAATAGGTCTTAGGCCACGTCTCAACATGATTCCTGCCTAAGGTGCTGCTCGGGTAAGCTTGAGCTCTCCCGCGTCAGGTTCCGCGGAGGTAGACGTCAGGGCGTGGATCGCTAGGTAGTAGCGGGTTACGGAAACCCGGAAGAGGCCGAGCTAGGGAAGCCCGGAAGAGGCCGAGCTAGGGAAGCCCGGAAGAGGCCGAGCTACGGAGGCCCGGAGGAGGCCGAGCTAGGGAAGCCCGAAAGAGGCCGAGCTACGGAAGCCCGGAAGAGGCCGAGCTAGGGAAGCCCGGAAGAGGCCGAGCTGCGGAGGCCCGGAGGAGGCCGAGCTACGGAAGCCCGGAGGAGGTCGAGCTACGGAAGCCCGGAGGAGGCCGAGCTACGGAGGCCCGGAGGAAAACGGCGGGAGGAGGTCAGCCTTAGCCGCCTCGCACGGATATCAATGTAATGATGATTTTACCCCCCAACAAGGGCATTAAGGAAAAGAAGAGAGACCTCTTAGGCCTCTCAAGTGTGAGAACATACAGAATTAAAAAAAAAAAAAGATTCCTCCTCTTCCCATCTTCTTCTCTGGAGGCTTTACGCGGGGATAACAAAAGGGCATTAGCATATTGCATAAAGATAAAGCCAAGGCCTCTCAACTTTTCTCACCGAAGGGATAAATTCTGCGGTCTCCCTTTCTAGGTGATTTCCGTGGGATTCCATCCGAGTATTTGAAAATCTGGCGTATTCCACTTAAATCTGGCCGCTGGTTGCGTGAGGCCCCTTATTTCGCTGAAATCTAGTTTATTTTGTTAAAATCTTGTCGAACTCGGTAGCATGGGCTTGTTACTAGTAGGGAGGGGGATTAAAGTGGCTCGAATGGGCGGTTTCAATTGCTAAGCAGTTTTCGGTCTTCTATTAAAGTAGACTATGTTTAATAAATAAGATTTGGTTTAATAACCAAAAAAAAAGTATGGGATTCCATTAGGGCATTAATGTTGAAGATTTAGGTAGTGTTTGGTTTCAAAAAGTTATAAGTGTACATGATAGTATTTATCTCGGAGATAGCTGAAGGGATATCACTTTTTTTTAAAAAAAATAACAACTTTGCCATCAAGGGATAGCTCTAGTTATTCCTGGATTCCTAGAGAATAAGTTCAGGGTTATCCCCTTTTGTTAAACTTTTTTAAGTTATCCCATGTAGTTATAGCTTTTGAAAATAAGAGAGGATATCCCCTAAATATCCTTTCTTATCCCTTATTTCAAACACAGCCTTAATGCATGAAATTTTTTAAAGGAGATCTCGAGGCATTGTTTCTGGGGTTCCAACTCTTCCACACCTCATATGGGATTTCTAATAGATCTAATTCCGTAATCATGCACAACCTCCTCTATGTGATTTAATAGTTTCATAAAATAAAATTTTATCATTTGTTCAAATTATCTTTTCTATTATATATGGGTTGGAATCAATCTATGCAACACCAAACTAACATATTATTATTTTTAAAATTCAATCAAATTTAAATTAATGATATTTTTATGCCTAATAAATTTATCTATCATTCTAAATTAAACTAATTTAAATAAGATATCATCAAAGTGATCTTTTGTGTAGATGAATTATGAAGGATGTTGAATGTTGTTTTATTTCTGAGGGCTATATGGGTACCATATGGAATATGGGAATAAATACTAGTAACCATCCACTAACCCACTTCGTCATGAGTGAAGTCCAAGGGTGGTGCCTCTCACGATCTCCCAGATGGAAGCCCCCATCTCGAACAAGGAGTAAACAGTCACGATCCCATTCACCGCGACCACGAACCTGGGAGAATTAATGGACATCAGGTTATATGTTATGGGAGAGAAAGGGAGGGCAAGGGAGTGCTTAAGATGTACCTGAAGGGGTGGAAGTGGAGCCAGAAAGGGGAGGCAGGGGAGCGGGAGGAGTTGGTGGACAAGACGGCGACAGCGAGGGAGAAGCAGAAGGCGACAAGGCCCAGGAGAAGGATGAGTGCGTTCAGCCAGTGGATCTTGTGCTTCGAGACAATGGAACATAAGTGGCATCCTTGGTGGTGGTGTGGCGGTCCATCGGCCGGGAAGGGGTGTCCCCGTTTTGAAGAGTGGATGGCATTGCTAGAGAAAGAGGAGGAGGCAGCAACAAAGAGGGAAAGGAGACGATACCCCAGTTACGATATTCATTTAAAAAAATTACGACACTTCATTTGTAAATTTACTATGCCATAATTGAAAATCTATGACACCCATTCAGAAAATATTAAGACAAAGCATTATGACATCCATACAAAAAAAAAATGATGACATCCCAGTTGTAAAATTATGACATCTTAGTTTAAAACCTATGGCATTCATTCAGAACAAAGCATTATAACATCGCAAAAAAAAATTTGACATAGGCAAAATAAAATGAGGACACCCTAATTGTAAAATTAGGGCATCCTAGTTGAAACCTACAACACCCATTTAGAAAATGTTAAGATAAAGCATTCAACATCCCAGAAAAAGTTTTTGTATAGGCCAAAAAAAAATTACGACACCCCAATTATAAATTTATGACACCCTAGTTGAAAACCTATAATACTCATTCAGAAAATATTAAGACGAAGCATTACATCATCCCAAAAAAAAATTTTGATATAGGTCAAAAAAAATTATGACACCCCAGTTGTATACTTATGACACCCTATTTGAAATCCTACGATACCTATTCAGAAAACATTAATGTAAAGCATTACAACATCCTAGGAAAATTTCTGATATAGGCAAAAAAATGACGACGCCTCAGTTGTAAAATTACAATATCGTAGTTGGAAACCTACGACACTCATTCAGAAAATGTTAAGATAAAGCATTACAACATCGCAGAAATTTTTTTGATATAAGCCAAAAAAAATTACAATATCGCAGAAAATTTTTCAGACTAGATGATGAGGACCTTGAGAAATTAAACGAATACTTTTTGAGTAGCAAAGCTGTTAAGAAGTTAGAGTTTGAGGCACACAGATGACTAAAGCTAATGAATCATCAAAAGCTAGCACCAAAGCTGATGAATCCTCCAAAGCTATCACCACACCAAAAAGATCATTGATCTCCAAACAAAACTCATCTGGTTCCTGAATATCGGTATCATCGACACTGAGCCCCTTCCATCGAGGTACGCCAAGGCGGTGATGCTAGTCCAACCAACACTCTCATGCAGGGCTACTCTGGCATCCGGTAGGAGTTCTTGGAAGCCATCGCCAAGCTCATGAACTACAGGTTTGCATCACCATAATCGCTAGAAAGAATGTTTTATAATTAGAAAAAGTTTTTTATCAGCAAAATCTAAGTAAGATGGCGGGTAGAAGTGGGCTGAAAGAAAAAGGCTTTTTGGTTTGCACATAAATTTTTAAAAAAAGGTTGAACGGGTATTAATGCACATCATGCTCAAAACTTAAAATGTATCCCTACTGTTCTGTTTATCACGTTATCCCTACTATTCTGTTTATCACGTTAAACCATGTAGGATACATGTAAACCAATAAGAAGGAGCGATGCAGCCTATGTAGAATTTGCTGCAACGAAAATAGTGTACAAAGACTTTTCCTAAGGAAATAGTCTCTAGGCCTTTTTGGCAACATAAGTGGATCTTTGGTGCAAAGGAAAAACAAGTAGGCTATGAAGAAGGGAATTTCTACAAGGAAAAAAAAAAGGAAAAAAAATTACTTGTGTAATTTATGGCAGGCTCAAGCAATATGGGTATGACTATCAATCAATTCTTTATTCCTATATTTGATGGAAAAAATTATTATTATTGGAGCATCAAGATGAAGACCCTTTTTATTTCATAAGAAGTATGGGATTTAGTAGAGAATGAGTACGAAGAGACAGTTAATCCAACAAATCATCAAAAGAAGTAAGGACTACAAAAATAATGATGCCAAACCTTGTTCTTCAGCCAATTGTCTGAGAAACTTTTTCCCAGAATTATTAGAGCCACTAAATCAAAGGAGGCTTGGGACATCTTGCAGGAAGAATTTCAAGGCAACATCAAGGTGAGAGCTATCAAACTTCAAACTCTAAGAAATGAGTTAGATAATTTGAAAATGCAAGAAAATAAAAAATTAAAAAATTACTTCTCTAAAATTATGAAAACTATTAATCAAATAAAGAGCTATGGTGAAATCATCACCGAGCATAGAATATGTGAGAAGATTTTGGCTAATTTATTTCCAAAATTTGATACAATAGTTACAATTGTTGTAGAATCTAAAGATCTTTCCATTCTAAGTATTCATGAATTGATGAGATCTCTTGAAGCTCATGAGCAAAGATTGTTTATGCATAAAGAATCATCAATTGAAAGTGCCTTTCAATCTAAACTTAAAGTGGTTGATAAAAATTCTCAAAAAGAATCATCTAGTCATGCTCCAGTCAAAAGAGAGCCATTTAGAGGTTGAAACCAGAGTAGAGGAGAAGGAAAAAATATGAAAGAAAGAGGTAAAGGAATGCAAAGAAATAATTTTTCAAGAAGGCAATATGATGAAAGCACTCAATAAAGGTGCAAAATATGCAAAAGGTTTTCTCATGTTAAAAAAGATTGCTAGTTTAAGGAAAAACCCCAATGTTATAATTGTAAAAAGTTTGGACATATTCAAAAAGATTGCAGGTGTAAAGAAAGTGAGCAAGCACACTTCTTAGAAGAAAATGAAGGTCAACAAAGTACACTATATGCATGCCAAACTACAGAAGAGCAAAGGAATAATGTGTGGTACCTTGACAATGGGTGCAGCAATCACATGACAGGAGACAAATCTATTTTGTGGGCATTGATAGTTCTTCAATTTCATAAGTTAAGATGGGAAATAGAGTATTAGTTCAAACAAGAGGCAAATGCACAATTACAATTAATACCAAGAAAGGAAGGAAATTCATCCATGATGTTTTACTTGTTCTAGACTTGAAACAAAATTTCTTGAGTATTGGATAATTGATTGAGCATGGGCACATGTACACTTTGAAGATAATGTTTGCAAGTTATATGACAAAGGGATGAAAAAGTAACTTATAGCAAATATCAAGATGGAGAAAAATAAAAGTTTTCCTCTTATTTTTTACTGTGCAAAGAATGTTGCATGGAAGATGGATATGAATGATGAGTCATGGCTATGGCACAAAAGGTTTGGGCACTTGAATTTTCAGAGCTTAAAAAGCCTGCATCAAAAGAATATGGTATATGGTCTACTAGCAATACATGACAAGGAAGAACTCTATGAAGGATGTGCACTTGAAAAATAACATAGAGAGACATTTTCAAAAGAGCATATATGGATAGCCAAAGCACCATTAGAGTTTATTCATACTGATATATGTGGACCTATGAAAACTCCTCGTGCAGGTAACATCTATTTTATTATTTTTATTGATGACTATTCAAGGATGACATGGGTATATTTTACAAGACATAAATCTGAGGCATTTCTTATCTTCAAAAGTTCAAAAATCTTGTGGAAAGACAAAGTGGGCATTATATCAAGTGTTGAGAAGTGATAGAGGTGGTGACTACAATTCAAATGAATTTGAGAAGTTTTGTGAAGATATTGGTGTACAAAGATAATTGACTATTGGCTATGCACTAGAGCAAATGGAGTTGCAGAAAGAAAGAACCGTACCATTGTTGAGATGTATAGATCTATGCTCAAAGACAAAGGCCTTCCAAATTCTTATTGGAAAGAAGCAGTGAATACAACAGTGTATTTGATGGATAGATGCCCAACAAAAGCTCTTCAAAACATGACACTATTTGAAGCCTGATCTGCTAGAAAGCCTTCAGTGAAGCATTTCAAAATCTTTGGATGTGTATGCTATGCACATATTCCAAAGGAAAAGAGACATAAATTTTCAGCTCGAAGCAAAATAAAGGATCATAAGAAGGGATGTTATTTTCAATGAAAAAGTTGCTTGGGATTGGAAGCAAAAGAAAGTCGAAGAAAATATTATTTCTCTTGATGAAGAAATTTATGATGCTCAAAATAAAAAAAATGAGGTTGAAGGTTCATCACAAACTTCTCCAAGTGTAAGTCCATTTCCAACTTCAAGTTCAAGTCCATCTTCAAGTTTTACTCCCATTAGAATGAGAAGATTAAGTACATTTATGCTTCTTGTAATTTCTGCATGATTGAGCTTGAAACTTATGAAAAAGCTATGCATAAAGAAGTGTGGAATAAGGCAATGCAAGAAGAAATCAATATAATTGAGAAGAATAAAACTTGAAAATTAGTAAAATAACCAAGTGATAAGGAAGTCATTGGCTTGAAGTGGATCTACAAAATAAAACATAATCCAGATGGCATCATTCAAAGAAACAAAGCAAGATTGGTAGCAAAGGAATACTCTCAATTATCTAGTATTGATTATCAAGAAACTTTGCATCTGTTGCTAGACATACAATTAGAACTCTCATTTCTATGGCAGCTCATAAAAGTTGGAAACTATACCAACTAGATGTAAAGTCAGCATTTTTGAATGGAGTATTGGAAGAAGAAATTTATGTTGAACAACCTCAAGGCTTCATCATCAAAGGTCAAGAAAATAAGGTATACAAGTTGAAGAAAGCATTATATGGGCTGAAGCAAACACCCAGAGCATGCTACTCTCAAATTGACACCTACTTCAATGAGAAAGGTTTCTCAAGAAATCCAAGTGAACCAACACTTTATGTGAAGAAGCAATGTAATGATATTCTCATTGTCTCTTGTTGCTGCCAAATCACTTTTGAGGAGCGTCGAGCGACATAAATGCTTCGTTGGCCTTCAGAGGAATGATAAGGATCGCCTCCTTCAGCCGAAGACCTGCAAGAAAAGTCCCGGACCGGTGGTTCCGGCGGGGACCCTCCGACGCTCAAGTCAGCGATCTGAAGAACAGGAATTTTTTTTAATGAAAGAGTAGAGATTGAGTCCCCTCTCCCTTGTTGGGGGTTGGGCTCTTTATACCTGTCCGGGGGTCCCTCTTTCCTTTCGTTGATAACAGCCGAATCATATCTTCCGTTAAGATCGGCTACAGCTGCTAAACGTGTGCCGTAAGTATCGGCAACGGTTCATAATATAGCGGTAACCACCCGTGATCTTAGCAAGAGAGAAACGGGTTGGCAAGCCACGTGGAAGCTCTATATGAACAGCAATGGGTGATAAGGTTAGTCACGTGGGCCCCAAGTGCAACCATTGGGATAGAAGATGTCGTTTAAAGTTGAAGCCAGAAGTCCCTCGTAGAGCATTAATTATAAGTTATAGCACTATTCACGTGCAAGGCACTGTTCATGTGACACTGTTCACGTGCATGACATTGTTCATGGCCAAGGGCGAAGGCCGAGACCGTAGGAAAAAGGCCGAAGCTGCTTATGGTCGAATGAAAAAGCCAAGGCCGTGGCAGCCATAAATATGAGAATGCAATAAATGCTTTAGAGCGAGTAGATGCTCGTGGCCTTTGAGGCCATAAAGACGGGAGAGAATAAGGCAATAAATGCCTAGCAAATGGATGTACATCGGCAGAAGGCCGACGCTGTCGAGGCCGACGCTGTCGAGGCCGACGAGGCCGACGCTAGGCATTGTTGAGGCCGATGCCATAAATGAGAATAAGGCAATAAATGCCTGGATAATCATGGCCTTTGAGGCCATAAAGGCTATAAATATGGGAGAGAAGGCAATAAATGCCTAGCAAATGGATGTACATCGGTAGAAGGCCGACGCTGGACGCTAGGCATTATTGAGGCCGACGCCATAAATGAGAATAAGGCAATAAATGCCTGGATAATCATGGCCTTTGAGGCCATAAAGGCTATAAATATGGGAGAGAAGGCAATAAATGCCTAGCAAATGGATGTACATCGGCAGAAGGCCGACGCTGTCGAGGCCGACGCCAGAGGCCGACGCTAGGCATGTGAGGCCGACGCCATAAATGAGAATAAGGCAATAAATGCCTGGATAATCATGGCCTTTGAGGCCATAAAGGCTATAAATATGGGAAAGAAGGCAATAAATGCCTAGCAAATGGATGTACATCGGCAGGCCGACGCTGTCGAGGCCGACGCTGTAGAAGCTGACGCTGTCGAAGCCGACGCTGTCGAGGCCGACATAAATGAGAATAAGGCAATAAATGCCTGGATAATCATGGCCTTTGAGGCCATAAAGGCTATAAATATGGGAGAGAATAAGGCAATAATGCCTAGCAAGTGGATGCGCAGAAGGCCAACGCGAAGACGCGAGGCCGACGCGAGACGCCGACGCCAGAGGCCGACGCTGTTGAGGCCGATGCCAGAGGCAGATGCCAGACGCTGTTGAGGTCGATGCCGACGCAAGGGGCCGACGCCGACGCTGTAGAGGCCGACGCCAGGGGGCTAACGTGGCAGCCATAATTGCCATAAATGCCTTGATGCTCGTGGATGGAATGAAATGTCCATTGCATCCTCAAAAGAAAGCCGAGTAGAGTAGCGAGGCCACCTAGGAATTAAGCCGTTCGGGAAGGCCGCTGAGGATGGCCGTCTCGATAGGATGCCATCCAAAAATTACTGTCTTTATTGCCTATGGGGTCAACCGGCCCCATCATCTCTTTATATTGATTTAATTATACTTGTAACAATAAGAATATGATTTTGACATTCAAAAGTGATATAATGAGAAGATATGAAATGAATGATAGGTTTGCTTCATTATGTTTTGGGAATTGAAATTAGTCAAAAAAAAAGATGGCATCTTTATCAGTCAAAAGAAGTGTGTAGAAGGCATTCTTAAGAAATTAAAAATGGAAAGTTGCAATAGTGTGGAAACACCTTTGGTGGTAAATGAGAAGTTGATGAAAAAAAGATGAAAGTGGTGAAGCAAATGCACAATTATACATAAGTATTATTTGAATTTTATATCTAATAACATAATATTTGCATCAAGTTTACTTTCCAGATTTATGCAAAAATCAAGTAATATTCACTTTGGACAAGTAAAAAGAGTTTTGAGATACATCAAAGGTACTAAAGATTATGAAATCATGTATGAAAAATAAGGTTGATATTGTGAAGTTATTAGGTTTGTGATAGCAATTGGTTGAAAGCATTAATGACATAAAAACCATATTAGGTTATGTATTCTTTTATGGATCAAGTATTATATCTTGGGCATCAAAGAAG
This sequence comes from Calamus simplicifolius, assembly GCA_900491605.1. Taxonomy (NCBI): domain Eukaryota; kingdom Viridiplantae; phylum Streptophyta; class Magnoliopsida; order Arecales; family Arecaceae; genus Calamus; species Calamus simplicifolius. Next base: position 141,832 of record UESW01004534.1, on the reverse strand, counting down.
CAAGATACAGTGGCATTATCATCTTCTAAAGTAGAATATGTTTCCACACTTTGGCAGCATAATAAATTTTGGTTGAGAAGAATACTTGAAGATATAAGTGAGAAGCAAGAAGAAGCTACTACACTACTATGTGACAAGTCTACTATTTCTATGACAAGAATCCTATATATCATAGCCGCACCAAGCATATCAAAATCAAATACCATTTCATATGAGATGTGGTATAAGAAAAAGAAGTTGAAATCAAGTGAAGACTCAAGACCAAATGGCAGACATCTTTACCAAGGCACTACCCAAAGAGAAATTCATTCATTTTAGAGATCTTATGGATATCGAAGAACAACCATTAAAGAAAATGTTAAAATATAATGATTATTAGTTCTTTTTATTTTTATTTTATTTTACTCTTTGTTGAGCTTTTACATAGTGGGCCTATTTTATTATGCTTTGATATGTAGTCTCATACGGATAAGAAGCATTATGTTTATCCGTAGAACCAAAAAATAATGTTTATGTGGTGATATGTTTAATGAAATCTTAAATCTATTTTTTTAAAGAAAAAACCTTTCTCTATCCATATTTTTTTTAAAATAATCTGAATTAAAAATACTCTCAATAGACAAGTGATGGTACGGACCCAGGCCTTGGTAGAACGAATTGGATGGATTAAAGCCGGAGAAATCTAACCGGTCGGGCAGCTTCGGCGGACTAGAGGAACACGTACCGGCGGACAATGCCAGGCGCTGGATGAAACCATTTTGAGTCCCCTCCGGCTCCTCCATTCTATTCTTCTCTTATTATTTTGTTACTGCAACAATACTAACACTCCCAATAATTAACAAGTTTGTTATCGTTGGTGATAGAAATTGAAGTGACAACAAGATTTCGATCTGTTCTAAGAAAGAATGTTATGATATATATTTTTTTATTTTTGATTATCTGGAAGGCAGAATGCAGGCTGCGAGGTGAGAGGTACGGAGTTGACAATGTAAGGGAGAAGGGGTGGGTGGAGGGATTGAGATGGGGACAGAGTGGCCAAAGGGGATGGCTGTTAGATTAGCCCTTTAATGCAAGATTATTACAAAGGCAAAGAGTCGCTCTTTTCTCGATCTAATCTAATATGCAAAGGGTGAAGGGCCAGATCTAGCCTAGTATGCGAAAGGTGAAGGGCTTCTTCTGCGTGTGTAAAAGTTGAAGGGCTACCAAATCGGATGTTAATGGTCCAAAAGTTTAAGCCATTAATATTAAGCCGTGATATTAAAAGAAATTAAAGTCATTAATTGATGTTTGATGTAAAAACCAATTGAATGTTATATATAAATAATTAATCCTCTCTCTGCCTAAAGAAGTTAGTAAGAATCCATCGTTATCTGCTATGAAAGGAATGAGGTTAAGGAAAAGAAACTAGTTATTTTGTAGAAGAGCCTATCAAAACCTAAAGAGGTTATCAAAATCTAACCAGATTCAAGTCTCAAGTCTACATATTATCATGATGAACTCCGCATCTGCATCAGGTAAATACTATGATGAATTCTGTATCAGGTAAGTATGTTATTTTTATATGTAACAAATTATTTATTGAAGATCCTATATAGCTAACAAGTGGTATCAGAGCTAAGGTTCTAAAATATATAATTTGTTCGTATATTATGATTGGTTAATTTTTCATCAGAATGAATTGACGATGAATATTTAATATTTTAAGTTATGATTAGTTGTATTATTGGTCATTAATCTATTCCATGAAGAGGTTCATCACCAGGTGAACCTCGGCTGATCATGTTACGAATTAATGGCATACATCGATTAGATCACTGTGTTATACTAGTATATATGGCAAATCTAATATTTATAGATTGAAGCAAATTGATAATATATGATGGTTGATGTCGACTAATGCATGCAGCATGTCATTATAAAAATTAAATTTTAGATTTTAATAATACTAGTATTATTTTTTAGTTATATGACATTAAGATAAATTAGTTAGTCACCAAAGTGGCCAAACTAATTTATATTTAGTCATATAATTTATAAATTTTAGTTATATAATATTAAGATAAATTAGTTAGTTAGTCATCAAAGTGGCCAAACTAATTTATATTCAGTCATATAATTTATGAAATTTTGATATTAGTATTATTGTATAATTATATGACATCAAGATTAAATTAGTTAGTTAGTCACCAAAGTTGCCAAACTAATTTATATTCAGTCATATAATTTATAAATTTTTTTTTTAACAATATGATATCAAGATTAAATTAGTTAATTAGTCACCAAAGTGGCCAAACTAATTTACATTCAGTCATATAATTTATGAAATTTTATAGAATGCTGTTAAAGATTTGTTGGTTGATAGAAATTAAGAATTCACCCAAAGGTGGATTAATATTCTATAACTAACAAACATAAAGAAGAAAATCTAATATTCTCTTATCAAATATAACATGGATATCCAAAGATACTATATATATATTCGATAAGATTTATTAATTTCTTTAAAAGTTTAAATAGTATTCTAATTATGATGTATATTGTTGTATTTACCCAAAGAAAATCTATAATATATTTTGTGTTTAATTATCTGAATTTGAGCATTTAATGGCTTAAACTTCTCTGAATGGCGTGAGCAAGTCAATTTCTATTTAGGTGTCTTGGATCTTGACTTGGCACTATTAGAAGAAAAGCCTACTGACATTACGGATATGAGCAGTAAGGCAGAGAAGTTAAAACATAATTCATGGGACAGATCTAATAGATTATGTCTAAATTTTATGCGAATGACAATTGCCAATAACATTAAGTCTACTCTTCCAGAAAGTGTAGTAGCTAAGGAATATCTTAAACTTGTAGAAGAGCGCTTTTGTTCCACTGATAAGTCACTTGCACGGACACTGATGGCTGAACCCACGACCATGAAATATGATGGGTCGCGAAGTATGCAGCAACATGTCCTAGATATGACTAATATTGCAGCAAGACTTAAGACCATAGGAATGGTTGTGGATGACTCCTTTTTAGTACAATTCATTATGAACTCATTACCTCAATAGTATGGGCCTTTTCAAATTAACTATAACACCATTAAAGATAAATGGGATGTTAATGAATTAGCCAGTAAGCTTACTCAAAGGAAAGAAGATTGAAAGCATAAGGGGATCATTCAATAAACCTAGTGGGTGGTAAAGTTATCAAGCCAAAATCCAAGAAATTTAAGAAGAAAGCACCCATTAAAGTATCACAGGTTGCTGATAATGATAAGAAGGAAAGAAAGAAAGATAAATGTCACTTTTGTAAGAAAGAAGGACATTATCAGAAAGATTGTCTGAAATGGAAAGCTTGGTTCAAAAAGAAAGGTATCTTTCAATATGCTTCTTCAATTTATGAATCAAACTTATCTGAAGTTCCTTCTAACACTTGGTGGTTGGATTCTGGTGCCACTACTCATGCTTCTAATGTAATGCAGTGATTCCTTACAATCTAGAGCATAAACCCAAATGAGAACGTCTTGTTCATGGGGAACCGAGAGAAGGCCCCAATTGAAGGTATAGGGACTTATCGTCTTACTTTAAATACTGGGCATCATCTGAATCTACTACAAACTCTCTATGTTCCTTCACTTTCTAGAAATTTAGTTTCTGTTTCGCAACTTGATGTTAATGGGTTTAGTTTTAAGATTGAAAAAGGATGCTTTAGTTTATTTAATAAAGAAGGTTCCTTTATTGGTTCTAGAATTCTTATGGATGAATTACATAAATTGAAACTTGATGATAAATTTTCTGCATTCCTGATGTGTGTCCATCAAAATATTGGAATTAAGCGTAGTATGACAAATGATAACTCTGCTTTCTTGTGGCATAAACGTTTGGGTCATATATCCGAAGAACGACTACAAAGATTAGTAAAGAATAAGATTATACCAAATCTAGATTTTACTGATCTCGGTTTATGTGTGGATTGCATTAAGGGAAAGCAAACCAAACATAACAAGAAAGGAGCTACAAAAAGTACTCAGCTTCTTGAAATTATACACACCGATGTATGTGGACCTTTTGATACTCCATCCTTTGGTGGAGAAAAGTTCTTTATCATCATTATAGATGATTTTCTCATTATGGATATGTCTATTTGCTTAAAGAGAAATCTCAAGCTGTAAATGCTCTTGAGGTATTTATTAAAGATGTTGAAAGACAACTAGACAGAAAAGTAAAAATTGTAATATTTGATAGAGGTGGTGAGTATTATGGAAAGCACAATGAATCAGGACAAAATCCAGGTCTATTTGGAAAATTCCTCGAAAGAATTGGTATATGTGCACAGTATACTATGCCAGGCACACCTTAACAAAATGGTGTGGTAGAAAGGCGAAATAGAACATTAATGGATATAGTTAGAGTATGATAAGTAATTCCTCATTACCAAAATCTTTGTGGACGTATGCTCTAAGAACTGTAGTATTTGCTGAATAGGATTCCTAGTAAGGTAGTTTCTAAAACTCTTTGGAAGGAAACCTAGTCTAAGACACCTGCATGTTTGGGGTTGTCCAGTAGAAGCACGAGTGTATAATCCACATGAAAAGAAACTGGATTCTTAAACTGTCAGTGGTTACTTTATAGGTTACCCAGAGAAATCCAAAGGATATAGGTTTTATTGTCCAAACTATAGTTCTAGAATTATTGAGACAGGCAATGCCAAATTTATTGAGAATGGTGAAGTTAGTGGGAATGCTGACAAACAGATTGTGGATATTAATGAAGTAAGGGTTAATGTTTCATTACCCATAAATGTTCTTGAAATTTCATACATTGTTCCAGAATTACAAAAACAAAACAAATGAACAAAGTTTGAATGAAGAAGTACCCCATGAAGAGCCTAACCTACCAATAGCTGACAAAATTGAACCATATGGAATAGCTTTAAGTAAACATGTAAGGATATAAAAATCAGCTATTTCAGATGATTATTTAGTTTATTTGCAAGAGTCAGATTTTGATTGTGACATTTATGAAGATCCTATTTCATTTAACAGTGATAAGTCTGATAAATGGATTGATGCTATGAAAGATGAATTAAAATCAATGGCTGAAAATAATGTATGGGATCTTGTCAGTTTTTAAAACCAAGAATGGCAATATCGAACGTTTTAAAGCTAGACTTATTGCCAAGGGTTATACTCATAAGATGGCATTGATTATAAAAAGACATTTTCACTGGTTTCAAAAAAGACTCGTAAAGAATCATTATGGCTTTGGTAGCTCAATATGATTTAGAGTTACGGATATGAAAATAGCCTTTCTTAATGGAGATATAGAAGAAGAAATTTATATGGAGCTTTTCCATGGAAGAAAAGATTATATGGTATGTAAACTTAAGAAATCAATATATGGACTTAAACAAGCTTTCAGACAACGGTATATTAAGTTCAATGATACTATTACATCTTTTGGTTTTCATGAAAATATCGTTGATCGATGCATTTACCGAAAGATTTGTGGAAGTAAGTTTATATTTTTGGTTATATATGTTGATGATATTTTGCTTGCTGCTAATGATTTAGGTATCTTATATGAGACTAAAAATTTTCTCTAAGATATGGGAGAGGCATCTTATGTGATAGAAATTTTCATATTCAAAGACCACATGGATTGTTAGCAAGAATCAATCATTATCTGCTATGAAAGGAATGAGGTTGCTAAGAGATTATCAAAATCTAATCCGATTCAAGTCTCAAATCTATATATTATCATGATGAACTCCATAGTCTCAAATCTATATATTACTGTAATGAACTCCGCATTGCATCAAGTAAATACTATTATGATAAATTTTATATCAAATAAGTATGTTATTTTTATATGTAATAAATTATTTATTAAAGATCTTATATTACTAACAGGAGCCGCTTAATACTGTAGCTACCGCCGAGTCGTCTTTTGTTCTTCTGGGGCCGGGCTTCTTCCGTGTGCACGAGGCGGACCCCTCACGGCTCACGGCCCGCTCGCTCTAAAAACGCTCTCTCTCTCTCTCTCTCTCTCTCTCACACACACACAAACACACACTCACTCTCTCTCTCTCTCTCTCTCTCTCTGAATTCTGCGTGAATTTAAGCAACGTTTCATTCCGCCTGAATTTCAGCGAAATTTCATCTCGTGACGCGTTTCCAAAATTTAATTCTCATCACGGCGAATTCCCTCCGGAATTTCTACAAAAGCTGCGTGTGGTTACTCGCGGAAGGGTAGTTTCACAGTTTGCACCGGTCCGGTTCAAACCGGCTTCAAGACCAAAGCATTCTCATATTTTGTCGGTGACTAATATATTACCTTAACTAAATCTTGTGATATTAAGTGAAACATTTCAACAAGCTCGGAGGCACTCCAAATTATTGCTATATCACATTTTAACTCGAATATGCTTGTGCTATATTAAAAAGAACATGAAATTAATCAAGCCAATTCGGACGGAATCCGGATCGACCTTTAAAAACAACCAAATTTAAGGGTCGAGCATTGATTGTCCCTGTTGTGAGGCATAACGACACTGCAGAAACGGTAATCCCATTCAAAAAGCAAATTTCATTATCTTCGAATTAATTAAGCGGGTCTTAAAGGCGCAACCCTGTATCCAATTTCCTAATATGTCCTTCTTCGGCCGGAACCGCGACTCACGGAGCGTTCATAGGGCAAACGGACGGTGAATAAGGCCCGCGGTCTAGTCACGCCTTTGGAGAACAAAACTGGAACACCGATCAAGCGTCTCTCGATCTCGCTACCCCGTGATCTCCGCTATTAATCGGAAATAATATCAAGCCGAAAGCGGTAAGATCCTATTTTTTTTATCTGACGAGATATTACCGTCATAATTCCTTCCTATTTTTGGTCCCTAATCTAAATAGAATTCACCGAAATTGACGGTAATAGAAGGAAAGGTTATGTTTCTATTTGTTTTAAAAAAATAAAGAAATATTTTAAAAAAGGAAATTCTGGGCTTCGGCGCCTCAATTTCCGTGAGGTGATCATCGAGTGATGTCAAGGAATTGACCCGGAGCAGTAGACTGAAGAAGGGGAGCACGTTCTCGTGCAACCGTGGCATGGTGACTGAAAGAGACCATGTGTTGGGTTTTAATTTTAAGTAATTAACTGGTGCAAGGGAGCCGGGTAGGTTGGACCGGAGCTTTAACCAACTCTGACCCACCGATACGTTTGTCGATGCTGGTCCAGCATTAAACGTGTGAACAGGATGGCCAAGGCTTTCATGTTGGCGAAGAAAGCCGTGGGATCCTGTTTGACCTGAATTATGTCCGTCATGCAACAGCCATGGCCTTGCTTGGGTGGAACCAACAAAGATCTTTTATGTAGCGTTGAAGGATTCGTAGACTCAAATGGAACATTTTGGCCATTACTAAGGACTAAATAAAGCCTTAAAATCATGAATAATGCATCAAACATCTTGAGATGTTAACTTTTGTATTGTCCAATTAAGATATTGTTTTTTTCTTTTGAAAAAAAAAAACTTTTGGACTCTCTGATGCGTTGATACCTTGTAAAGGTGGGGTAATTTATGTTATGAGGACTAAATTTGAAAATATAAGAAAAAAAAAATTAAAAAATTATTTCTCTAAAATTGTGAAAACTGTTAATCTAATAAAGAGCTATGGTGAAATTATTGACACCAAGTCACCTTCTTCAAGCGTCAGGGAAAACGGACGTCCTCGTCGGACTTCCTGCAAGAAAAGTCCCCAAAGGCCGGATGCTCTGGTGGGGATCCTCCGACGCTCAAGTTAGTCACTTAGAGACAGACTAGAACTCGCTAGCCGAAGAGGCTAAAGAGTTAGGGTTTTACTAAGAAGAAGAAGACTAGAAAAACTCAGTTTTCCCCCGAGACACTTACAGTGAGAGGTTGGTCTTTTATACTTGCTCAGAGACCCACCTTTCCGTCCCGGAAGATTGCTGATTTCGGGGAGCCTCGTGTGATAACGAACAAAAAGATGAGGCTCGACATTGACGGATCGTACCGTCACCGTGCGCGCCGGAGGCGTCCTACATTACCTATCAGTATGGTTTCACATGTGTCTGGCAACTACGGTCGCATTTGGTGCGTGCTGTTGCTCGATATGACCGCGCACAGTTGCAAGTGGTAGTGAATCGTACTCCGTAACGGGAGATGGTCATGCATAGTGACACAAGCAATGCACCATACGCCGTTATGAGGTATGGTCGCTAGTAGCCACGGGCGCACGGTGGGCCACATGGGTGCGCCAGGTGGCCCGAAGTTATCGTTTGGTTCGAAGGCTGGTTCACGTACTGAGCATTGCTCCCGCGCCCTGAGACCGGAGGGGGTCTCAGGGATGAGATGATGTTTGTACACCCCAAGACCGGATGAGGGTCTCGAGGTTGAGATGCAGTGACCTCACCCCGAGACCGAGGGGGTCTTGGGGGTGAGATGATGCTTGTACACCCCGAGACCGGAGGGGGTCTCGGGGTTGAGATGCGGTGACCTCATCCTGAGACCAAAGGGGATCTCGGGGGTGAGATGATGCTTGTGCACCCCGAGATCGGAGGGGGCTCGGAGTTGAGATGCGGTGAACTCACCACGAGACCGAAGGGGGTCTCGGGAGTGAGATGATGCTTGTGCACCCCGAGACCGGAGGGGGGTCTCGGGGTTGAGATGCAGTGACCTCACCCCGAGACCGGAGGGGGTCTCGGGGGTGAGATGATGCTTGTGCACCCCGAGACCAGAGGGGGGTCTCGGGGGTGAGATGATGCTTGTGCACCCCGAGACCGGAGGGGGGTCTCGTGGTTGAAATGCGGTGACCTCACTCCGAGATCGGAGGGGGTCTCGGGGGTGAGATGATGCTTGTGCACCCCGAGATCAGAGGGGGGTCTCGGGGTTGAGATGCGGTGACCTCACCCCGAGACCGGAGGGGGTCTCGGGGGTAAGATGATGCTTGTGCACCCCAAGACCGGAGGGGGTCTCGGGGTTGAGATGCGGTGACCTCACCCCGAGACTAGAGCGGGTTTCGGGGGTGAGATGATGCTTGTGCACCCCGAGACCGGAGGGGGGTCTCGTGATGAGATGCGGTGACCTCACCCCGAGACTGGAGGGGGTCTCGGGGTGAGATGATGCTTGTGCACCCCGAGACCGGAGGGAGGTCTTAGGGTTGAGATGCAGTGACTTCACCCTGAGACCGAAGGGGGTCTCGGGGGTGAGATGATGCTTGTGCACCCCGAGACCGGAGGGGGGTCTCGGGGTTGAGATGTTCGGGGTCTTACCGGATGTTCGGCATAGCTAAGGGTTGAATGACCCCTTGGAGACGGAGTCCTCCAAGTGAACGCTTGGCGAAACCAACTCTGATGTCGGATAAGGAGGAGGTTCCGGGGCTAGGGGAGGACCTCTGTTAGCTGCCGCTACCATTTATTCTAACGACGCTGGATCAGTCACATCAGGTGCCCCCTCACCTCTAAGGCAAAGCGGGCCCCACTGGCAAGGCGAAAGGGGTGCTTCCTCCCACGTGGCTGATCCCCGTCCGCATCTCTATGCAGACGGCATGGGGAATGTGAAAAGGCGGCCGCTTCCGTCCACTCAGCCTGCCACGATCGTCCTCGAGGCGAGATTAACTCTTCGAAGTCTGCATGGAAAGCCGCATCATCATTACCTCTCACAGCGGCAACGTCAGCAAAGTCCCATCATTGGCCAGAAGCGTATCGTATCACGCACTGGGCAACCACCGAGGCGAGCCAGCCTATGGTGGGGATCCATGTGGCTAATGAGACATGGTGGGACAATTTGAAACCGAATAAAACTTGAAAGGGGGGTTGAATCTAGCCACACCACTGCTGCCATCGTCGTCTTCCTCTAAGCCTCTGCGTCTTGGTCTCCCCTGCAACCCGAGAACCTGCGCTTAGCTTTTCCTTCCTTCAGGTCAGTTTTTTGTCTCTTCTAGACTCCTCCATTCCTTCTTTTGTCCATGAGTTCCCCGTCTTGGACCTCGGAGGACGATTCGGAGAATCGTTCTCCCTCTGAGAGGCACTGTGCCTCTCCTGTTCCTTCCCCTCTCCTCACTTGAGTGGTCTACCGATTCGGAGGACCGCGTCCCTCTGGCCCAGCGGCAGGTCACTGGTAGGGCTCCATCGAGGAGACACCGGTCAGAGGCCGGCACCTCCTCGAGGGTGGAGGAGTCCCCGGGGGGGGGACCGCCTCCATGGTAACAGGCCAGGATTTGGTGAAAATCCGGGCCCATTATCAGATTTCCCGGGATGTTGGGCTTTTCCTGCCGACTCCCGATGATAGAGTCATCGCCTCCCGACCCAGCCAAGTGGCCATTTAAGAGATTTGCTTGAGGGCGAGCCTCCGCCCACCCTTCCCTCCCTTTTTCGTCAATCTCCTTGAATACTATTCCTTGACTCCTTCCCAGCTAGTCCCAAACTCCTTTCGGGTCATTAGTGCCTTTGTCGTTCTCTGTCATCGCCTTGGTATCACCCCCCGAATCTCCCTCTTTCGGTCCTTTTATATCATTCGGTCCCAGAAGGGTGGTGGCTGTTCCAGCCCCAACCCAACCGGGTCTTCAAGCTTCTCCTTCCTTCTTCGATCAAGGGATGGAAATCCGGTTCTTCTTTGCCAACTTAGACCAAGTCAGGCCCCGTGGGGAGACCCCGACCTTCGAGGCAACGCCAACACCGCCGTCCATCCTGGAGACAGGGAAGCGTTGGGTCAGTTGTTGGCTGCTGAGATCCCTCGGTACACCCTGCTCCTGACAGAAGATAACCTCCAGTTGGCGGGTCTTATCTCCCACCGGGGTAAGCCATCTCCGTACTTAGCCAAAGTTTTGCTTGGTTTCATTTTTTTTTTGTCTGACCTTGACCGATATCATACAGCCATGAAGATCTCGACCCATAGACTCCTAAAGGCCATCGCCAAGAAGAGGGCCCGGGAAGGGCTGAGTGAAGGCCAGCAAGCCCCAGCCCCAAAACGCTCGACAGCTCGGGTTCCCGAACCACCGCAAGACCCCCAGTCGCTCCGGAGATCGACTCACAGCCGACACCCCGCCAGAGAGGGCGGTGACCGAGGGGGTATCAATGGAGGAGCCAGCTGCAGAGGAGCCGGCAGTGGTAGAGGAGCCCACAATAGCAGAGGAGCTCCTTGCTCCTGATGAACCGACTCTCCCCGAGGTAGTCAGGAGCTGGGGCGAAGGGCCATCAGGGACAGCAAGCCCACCCCCTGAGAGGACGCCGATGAGCAGCCTGCACGCCGAGTCGAAGAATGCTGAGGTAGCCGAACGGAGCAGGGCCAGACCAGGGCCGCCCCGGACTCCATCCTGAACGATGGGCATTGGGCAGAGCGTGTCCTCTCTCTAGTCTTCATGCCCGAGGTCTTGGAAGAGCTTAGCCACCTGAAGGCGGGTATGTTCTTCCGAGACTACGCGGCCCTCGTCAGAGTAATGGTCCTGCCACCCTTTGCTTCTATATTTCCCCCTTTTCTTTTTTTTTTTTACTCTGAGCTTGCATGCAGCTTGCGCACTCCCTAAGGGCTGCAAGAGGTAATTCATGGTGGGAAGGCCCTTCTGCGCGAGGCACAGAAGGAGGCCGAAGAGGCCCGGCATCGCACAGAGGCGGCCGAGGGGGCCCTAGAGTCGGCCAGAACCGCTCGGGCCGATGAAATAAGGGCTGCTAAGAGCCGAGCGGAGACCGAGGCCAACCGTTGCGGGCGGCGCTCCACCAGATGACGAAAGCTGAAAATGCCATGATAGCCAGAGACCTGACACATCTCTGAGCTGACCCTGGCCATCCAAGAAATTGAGGGTCGGGCGGCCGCGGCTAAGAAGAGAGTAGGGTCGGCCGAGGATAAGGCAAGGGCAGCGAAGGAGAGGGCGATGACAGCAGAGGAAAAGGCAAGGGCAGCGGAGGAAAAGGCAAGGGCAGCGGAGGAGAAGGCGAACCAAGCCGAGGAGGAGGTGAGCCGCGCCCAAGAGGCCGAGAGGGCTGCAGCGGCAGCCCTGCCGTGGAGGAAGGAGTTCGGGCCGTTGAGGTGGAAGCCACCATCGTGGCCAGGACCGTCGGATCATAGAAGAATACAAAGTGTCCAAGCGCTTGTAGTTGACCTGGCGGAAGCCTCAATGGCAATGTTTCTTCAAGGGTTCAGCACGGGAAGGAGAAAGTTGCTCGGGACTTGAGCTTTCCTCAAGCCCTGGAAGTCGAACCAGATCACCTCTCGGATTTAGCCCCCTCCGATGATGAACCCACGCCAGCTGAACCGTAAGCCTCCATTTGTATTTTATTTTTGCAAGTCCGATTATGTCGGCATTTTGTAATTACTTTAAATTAATGAAATATCTTTTTCCTCCAAGATAAATTGTCTATCTGTGACCCTTATCCCAAATTCATTGGTTAATGATGTGTGACCTCTCGGTCCTATTAGTGCCAGGGGATAACTCTCAATTCATGCGTAAATTACTCCATCTTAGCCATCTAGGACCGAACCTCGGGCCAGGAAGGATAGGCTTCCTAGGGTTAAGGCACCGGACTTTGGAGGTTGAAGTAGGCGAGTTCCTAAGGACTGATGGCACACCGCTCTGCCAGGGGTATGGCAGGCCTTGTGCCTGGCTGACACATGGCTTTAGGTGCCGACGGGAGTCGGGCTTTGTGCTGGCTGGCCTAGGCTTTAGGTGCCGATGGGTTTCAGGCTTTATGCTGGCTGGTCCAGGGCTTTAGGTGCCGATGGGTCGGGCTTTATGCCTGGCTGGTCCAGGGCTTTAGGTGCCGACGGGTCGGGCTTTATGCCTGGCTGGTCCAGGGCTTTAGGTGCCGACGGGGGTCGGGCTTTATGCCTGGCTGGTCCAGGGCTTTAGGTACCGACAGGGGTCGAGCTTTATGCTTGGCTGGTTCAGGGCTTTAGGTGCCGACGGGGGTCGGGCTTTAAGCCTGGCTGGTCCAGGGCTTTAGGTGCCGACGGGGGTCGGGCTTTATGCCTGCTGGTCCAGGGCTTTAGGTGCCGACGGGGGTCGGCTTTAGCCTGGCTGGTCCAGGGCTTTAGGTGCCGATAGGTGTCGGGCTTTATGCCTGGCTGGTCCAGGGCTTTAGGTGCCGACGGGGGTCGGGCTTTATGCCTGGCTGGTCTAGGGCTTTAGGTGCCGATGAGTGTCGGGCTTTATGCCTAGCTAGTCCAGGGCTTTAGGTGCCGACGAGTGTCGGGCTTTGTGCCTGGCTGGTCCAGGGCTTTAGGTGCCGACGGGTGTCGGGCTTTATGCCTGGCTGGTCCAGGGCTTTAGGTGCCGATGGGTGTCGGGCTTTATGCCTGGCTAGTCCAGGGCCTTAGGTGCCGACGGGTGTCGGGCTTTATGCCTGGCTGGTCCAGGGCTTTAGGTGCCAATGGATGTCGGGCTTGATGCCTAGCTGGTCCAGGGCTTTAGGTGCCGACGGGGGTCGGGCTTTATGCCTGGCTGGTCCAGGGCTTTAGGTGCCGATAGGTGTCGGGCTTTATGCCTGGCTGGTCCAGGGCTTTAGGTGCCGATAGGTGTCGGGCTTTATGCCTGGCTGGTCCAGGGCTTTAGGTGCCGACGAGTGTCGGGCTTTATGCCTGGCTGATCCAGGGCTTTAGGTGCCGACGGGTGTCGGGCTTTATGCTTGGATGGTCCAGGGCTTTAGGTGCCGACGGGTGTCAGGCTTTATGCCTGGATGGTCCAGGCTTTAGGTGCCGACAGGGGTCGGGCTTTATGCCTGGCCGGTCCATGGCTTTAGGTGCCGACGGGGGTCGGGCTTTATGCCTGGCCGGTCCAGGGCTTCAGGTGCCGACGGGTGTTGGGCTTTATGCCTGGCCGGTCCAGGGCTTCAGGTGCCAACGGGTGTCGGGCTTTATGCCTGGCTGGTCCAGGGCTTCAGGCAAAAGAACTCAGAAGCTAAAATTGAAATTCGTTAATATAGAATGAGGGGCGAAGGCCCAAAAGAATACAGGCATGGTATTTAATGTGAGAGGAGAAATGCGCTACTGATAATACCGATGAAGGTTGTCTGCATTCCATGTCCGAGGAAGCGGCTTCCCATCAAGCTCTTCAATCTTGTAAGCTCCGTGACAGAGTGTCTCGGCGATCCGATACGGTCCTTCCCAATTCGGGGCTAGCTTGTCCCCCTCCGTCGACTTTGAGACTTTAGCCCATCAGAGGACCAGGTCTCCTGGCAAGAAAGTCTTGGGACGTACGCGGGCGTTGTAGTATCTGGCAGCTCATTGTCGATAGACCGCCATCCGCAAACTGCGATCGGTCCCGCACCTCCTCCACCAGGTCAAGGTTGGCCCGCAGCCGGTCCGAGTTATCTTTCTCATCATACGACTCCACCCGAGGACTCGGGGAGCCTATCTCCACTGGGATAACAGCTTCGGACCCGAAAATCAGGCTAAACGAGTCTCTCCGATAGGGGCTCGTGGCGTTGTATGATAGGCCCATAGCACATTGTGAAGCTCCTCCACCCATCGCCCTTTGCAATCATCCAGCCGGATTCTCAATCCTTGGAGAATGATGCGATTGGTCACTTCGGCCGCGCCATTAGTCTGGGGGTGTCCGATGGAAGTGAACCTCTGGTGGATGCCAAGTTTGGTGCAGAACTCTCAGGAAAGGCGCATTATCAAACTGCCGACCGTTATCGGTGACTAAGGTATGGGGTAGCCCGAACCAGCATATGATGGACTTCCAAAAGAAGGATCTCACCTTGTTTTCAGTAATTTTAGCAAGGGCTTCGGCTTCAATCCACTTGGTGAAGTGATCAACGGCCACCAGGAGGAACTTGCGCTATCCGAAGGCCGGAGGAATGGTCCCAAGGATATCCATACCCCACTGAGCGAATGGCCAAGGTGCCACCAAAAGGGTCAGCTTAGACGCCGGCTATCGCTGAATATTAGCGTGGTGCTGGCAGCTATCACATTTCTTGACAAGCTCGGCCGCGTCTTCCTTCATGGTCAGCCAGTAATATCCCTGTCGTAAGGCCTTGTAAGCTAGGGCTCTGCCCCCAGATGACTTCCACAAATGCCTTCGTGGATCTCCCGCAAGATGTAATCTGCTTCAGCTGGCCCTACGTACTTGAGGACCGGGTATGAAAATGACCTTCGATAGAGCCTCCCGTCCATATCAGGAACCTTGGAGCCCGCCGCTTGAGTAATCTAGCTTCTGCGGGGTCTTCAGGGAGAGTGCCGTCAGTCAAATATCGTACATAGACATCCATCCAAAAGGGCCCCTGGTCAACTGGCAATGCTTCTTCTGCCACTTCAATGCTTGGGGCCTGCAGGTGCTCCACATACGTTCTTCCCAGGGTCCCGTCGGCCGAGGTGGCTAGTCGGGACAATGCATCAGCCCTAGCGTTCTCCGCCCGGGGAATGTAGCTGACATGAAAGTAGGAGAACCGAGAGGCCTGGGACTGCACCTCGCTTAAGTAGCGTGACATGGTTGGGTCTCTGACTTCATACTCCCCAGCAACCTGCCCAGAGACAAGCTGGGAATCTGTGAAGGCTCTCAGACGCTCCGCTCCAAGCTCCTTGGCCAGTTTCATCCCCGCCAGCAGGCTTCATACTCTGCCTGTTATTGGTAGCTGAGAACAGAAACCGAAGGGCATACTCTACTACCTCCCCCTCGGGCTTGCGAGGATAAGTCCAGCTCCGCTTCCTTGAGAGTTCGCCGCCCCATCCACATGTAGGATCCACTCTTCTCCTTCCGCTCCCCCCATCGGGGGTGGCTCCATGCGCACCTCCGGATGTGACTCTTCATGGCCCTCCTCAGTCCAGGTACACTTGACCAAAAAATCAGCTAATACTTGGGACTTCATGGCAGGCCTTGGCCGGATGGACAAATCAAACTCGCTCAGCTTAACGGCCCACTTGGCTAACCGTCCCGAGGTGTTAGGACGGGATAGAATAGTTCGGAGAGGTTGATCCGTGAGCACCACGATGGGGTGAGCTTGGAAATAGGGTCGGAAGCGCTGTGCGGAGACCACCAAGGCGAAGATGATCTTCTTAGTTCTTGTGTATCTGGTCTTGGCATCATGAAGCACCTTATTGGTGTATAGACTTGCCTCTGCATTCCATCAGCATCTATACGTACGAGCACAGAGCTGACGGCCTCGGGGAGGCTGCCAGATACAGAAGAAGCTCCTTCCCGTTCCTTGGCTTGGACAGTAATGGGGGAGTGGATAGAAATTGCTTCAACTCCTCGAAGGCGTCCTGGCACTCCTTTGTCCATTCGAAGCCGTTGACCATGTGCAGCACCTTGAAGAAGGGCAGGCATCTCTCCGCTGATCTTGACATGAAGCGACTCAGGGCTGCCACCCTCCCGGTCAAGCGCCGCACCTCTTTTTTGTTAGCCGGGGGCCTCATATCCAGGATGGCCCGGATATTGTTAGGATTGGCTTCGATCCCACGCTGAGTCACCATGAAGCCCAAGAACTTGCCCGCTGCAACCCCGAAGGCACACTTGTGTGGGTTCAGCCTCATCCGATATTGGCGCAGGTTGCTGAAGTTTTCCGTAAGATCAACGACGTGGTCAGCCGCATGGGTGCTCTTGGTCAACATATCATCCACATACACCTCCATGTTGTGCCCAATCTGGCCCTCAAAGACCTTATTCATCAACCTCTGATAAGTTACCCCGGCATTCTTCAGCCCAAACGACATCACTTTGTAGCAGTAAATTCCTTTTTCGGTGACAAAGGAAATGGCCTCTTCATCAGCTGGGTCCATCCTTATTTGGTTGTACCCCGAAAATGCATCCATGAAGCTAAGGGCTTCGTGCCCGGACATAGCATCCACTAGCTGATCGATCCGAGGCAGTGGGAAGCTATCCTTGGGGCACGCCTTGTTGAGATCGGTGAAGTCCACGCACATCCTCCAGCTCCCACTGGCCTTACGCACCATCACGATATTTGCCAGCCAGTCGGGGTAGTGCACTTCAAGGATATGACCGGCCATCAAGAGCTTTCGCACCTCTTCGTCCATAGCCTTCTGTCTATCTGAGGCAAAACTTCTCTTCTTTTATCGAATGGGTCGGCACTCAAGCTTGATGTTGAGCCGGTGGGTGATCACCTCCTCAGGAATGCCCGGCATGTCCAACGCCGATCAGGCGAAGATGTCATCATTGGCTTGCAGGAAAGCAAGGAGCCGATCGCGGGCCTCCTCCAGGAGCGAAGCTCCGATGCGGATCGTTCTTGCCGGGTCCTCCCCGAGAGGGAAGGCCAATAGACGCTCAGCCGGTTCTCCTCTCCTCTCTAGGTCCCGGGGGTCCAACACCTCTGGCGCGGCGCAGACATCACCTTCTGGGACCTAAGACATGTGGCAGCAAAGCGGGGGCGGGTTCTGCTCCCCCCACATCTCCCCGACCCCTCTTCTAGCGGGAAACCTCACAAGGAGCCTCTTAGTAGAGATGACGCGTCCAAAAGGTTGAGTCCGAGCCTTCTGAGGATAGCATTGTAGGCAAGGGGCACCCGGACCACTAGGAAGCTCATGAGGACCATGCTTTGGTGCGAGGCCATACCAGCCGTAACAGAAAGGGTGATCTCCCCCTCAACTTGCATGGAGTCTCCTGTGAACCCCATCAAGGGCGTGGCGATAGGTCGGAGCAGGTCAGATGATAAACTCATGCAAACAAAAGCATCGTAATTTAAAACGTTCACCGAGCTCCCGCTATCGACCAAAATTCTTTTTACAGGGTGTTTGGCTATCATCATGGACACGACGACACTATCATCATTTTCATTAACTACCCCTCTAAGTCTCTTTTAGAAAAAGGGATTACAGAGTCTAACTCCCCCCCTCTCTCGGCCTCTTGGGCGGTCCACTTGCCCCCCAGGAAATCATTGCCACCGTCTTCTCAGTTGGAGCGTTGTCGATCATCGGCGGCGGGGGCACTGACGGGCCAGGAACTCCCGGGTTGTTTCTCTGGACGAACTTTCCCAGGTGGCCTCGTTGGATAAGGTCTTCTATAGCCTTCTTCAGCTGGCGACAGTCGTCAGTGTCATGGCCGTGATCCCGATGATAACGACAGTAGAGGTTCTTGTTGCGAGGGATCTTCAGTTTATTGGAGGAGGGCGCTGAAGATAAGGCTCCCCTTCAATCTCGAGCAAGATCTGCGATATCGGGGCGAGCAGTGGGGTGTAAGGTCCATCTCTTGGTGCAGGGGCTCGGGGACGGTTGTCTGGCTGGTGAGGAGGCTCAGGTCTTCTGGGGCGAGTTTCGACAGGTTCCGATCGAGCGGTTCTTGGAGATGCTCCCACTAGCCTCGCGTCGGGAGGAGTCGGTCTCGTCAGCTCGAATGTATTCTGGGCCCGGTCAAGAGCTCGGCGTAGGACCGGGCGGCTTCTTGTCAAGGGAGTACGCGAAGCAAGACGGGCGAAGCCCTCGCTTCAAGGCCAAAGTGGCCACTGAGTCTTCAAGATTGTAAACTTCCAGGGCAGCCTCCTTGAACCGAGCGACATAGTCCCGAAGGGACTCACCACCCTTTTGCTGGACGGAGAAGAGGCTATCGGCTACTCTTGGAATCTTCCTACAGGCATCAAAGTGGGCCAGGAAGGCCCTCTCCAGCTGACGGAAGGAGTCGATACTTCACGGCGGCAGGTGGGAATATCAGGCTCGGGCAGCTTTCTTCAAGGTGGCTGGGAAAGCGATGCACATGAGCGAATCGGTTGCCCCCTGGACCTGCATAAGAACCTTTTAACTCTCCAGGTGGTCCAAGGGGTCCGTGGTCCCGTCATTAGGGTCCAACTGAGGAAGACGAAACCGAGTGAAGATAGGCTCCTCTATGATGCGGCAAGACAGCGGGGGGCGGCTGTCATAGTCTGTCTCTAGAGGGTTGGTAATCCGGCGGCTGAGCTCTTCCAACCACTGGTTGTACTCATCAAATCTTCGCTCCGCCCGGCGAGCTACGCCGCCATCGAAGGACCCCTCCCTCGAAGAGTCTGAGGAAGAAGAGGGGCGATGGGGAGGCCGACGGGGACGCTCCGCCTCCTTCTCACGCCGTTTGGTTCGAAGGCCGGTTCACATACTGATCGTTGCTCCCGCGCCCTGAGACCGGAGGGGGTCTCAGGGATGAGATGATGTTTGTGCACCCCGAGACCGGAGGAAGGTCTCGGGGTTGAGATGCAGTGACCTCACCCCGAGACCGGAGACGGTCTCGGGAGTGAGATGATGCTTGTCCACCCCGAGACCGGAGAGGGTCTCATGGTTGAGATGCAGTGACCTCACCCCAAGACCGAAGGAGGTCTCGGGGGTGAGATGATGCTTGTGCACCCCGAGACCGGAGGGGGTCTCGGGGTTGAGATGCAGTGACCTCACCCCGAGACCCGAGGGGTCTCGGGGGTGAGATGATGCTTGTGCACCCCGAGACCGGAGGGGGGTCTCGGGGTTGAGATGCGGTGACCTCACCCCAAGACCAGAGGGGGTCTCGGGGGTGAGATGATGCTTGTGCACCCCGAGACCGAGGGGTCTCGTGGTTGAGATGTAGTAACTTCACCCGAGACCGAAGGGGGTCTCGGGGTGAGATGATGCTTGTGCACCCCGAGACGGGGGGGTCTCGGGGTTGAGATGCGGTGACTCACCCCGAGACCGAAGGGGTCCCGGGGGTGAGATGATGGTTGTGCACCCCAAGACCGGAGGGGGGTCTCGGGGTTGAGATGCGGTGACCTCACCCCGAGACCGGAGGGGGTCCCGGGGGTGAGATGATGCTTGTGCACCCCGAGACCAGAGGGGGGTCTCGGGGTTGAGATGCGGTGACCTCACCCCGAGACTGGAGGGGGACCCGGGGGTGAGATGATGCTTGTGCACCCCAAGACCGGAGGGGGTCTCGTGGTTGAGATGCAGTGACCTCACCCCGAGATTGGAGGGGTCTCGGGGGTGAGATGATGCTTTTGCACCCCGAGACCGAAGGGGGGTCTCGGGGTTGAGATGAGGTGACCTCACCCCGAGACCGGAGGGGGTCTCGGGGGTGAGATGATGCTTGTTCACCCCGAGACCAGAGGGGGTCTGGGGTTGAGATGTGGTGACTCACCCCGAGACCGGAAGGGGTCTCGGGGGTGAGATGATGCTTGTGCACTCCGAGATCGAGGGGGGTCTCGTGATTGAGATGCGGTGACCTCACCCCGAGACCGGAGGGGGTCTCGGAGGTGAGATGATGCTTGTGCACCCCGAGACTGAAGGGGGGTCTCGGGGTTGAGATGTAGTAACCTCACCCTGAGACCGGAGGGGGTCTCGGGGGTAAGATGATGCTTGTACACCCCGAGACCGGAGGGGGGTTCGGGGTTGAGATGTTCGGGGTCTTACCGGATGTTCGGCAGAGCTAAGGGTTGAATGACCCCTTGGAGACGGAGTCCTCCAGGCGAACGCTTGGCGAAACCAACACTGATGTCGGATAGGAGGAGGTTCCGGGGCTAGGGGAGGACCTCCGTTAGTTGCCGCTACCATTTATTCTAACGGCGCTGGATCAGCCACATCAGAAATCATCACCGAGCAAAGAATATGTGAGAAGATTTTGGCTAGTTTATCTCCAAAATTTGATACAATAGTTACAATTGTTGAAGAATCTAAAAATCTTTCCATTCTAAGTGTTCATGAATTGATGGGATCTTTTGAAGCTCATGAGCAAAGATTGTTTAGGCATAAAGAATCATCAATTGAAAGTGCCTTTCAACCTAAACTTAAAGTATTGATAAAAATTCTCAAAAAGAATCATCTAGTCATGCTCCAATTAAAAGAGAGTCATTTAGAGGTGAAAATCAAAGTATAAGAGAAGGAAAAATATGAAAGAAAGAGGTAGAGGAATGCAAAAAAATAATTTTTCAAGAAGGCAATATGATGAAAGCTCTAAATAAAGGTGCAAAATATGTAAAAGGTCTTCTCATGTTAAAAAAAGATTACTGGTTTAAGAAAAAACCCCAATGTTATAGTTGTAAAAAGTTTGGACATATTCAAAAAGATTGTAGGTACAATGCAAGTGAGCAAGCACACTTCTTAGAAGAAAATGAAGGTCAACAAACTACACTATATGCATGCCAAATTGGTACCTTGACAGTGGGTGCATCAATCATATGACAGGAGACAAATACATTTTTGTGGACATTGATAATTCTTCAATTTCATAAGTTAAGATGGGAAATGGAGTATTAGTTCAAGCAAGAGGCAAAGGCACAATTACAATTAATACCAAGAAAGGGAGGAAATTCATCCATGATGTTTTACTTATTTTAGACTTGAAACAAAATCTCTTGAGTATTGGACAATTGATTTAGCACTTGAATTTTCAGAGCTTAAAAAGTCTACATCAAAAGAATATATGGTATATGGTCTACCAGCAATACATGATAAGAAGAACCCTGTGAAGGATGTGCACTTAAAAAATAACATAGAAAGGCATTTTCAAAAGAGCATATATGGAGAGCCAAAGCACATTAGGTTATGTATTCTTTTATGGATCAGGTATCATATCTTGCATCAAAGAAGCAAAATACAGTGACATTATCATCTTCTAAAGTAGAATATGTTTCCACAACTTTGGCGGTACAACAAATAATTTGGTTGAAAAGAATACTTGAAGATATGGGTGAAAAGCAAGAAGAAGCTGCTACTATATGACAATAAGTCTACTATTTCTATGACAAAGATCATATATATCACAGCGGCACCAAGCATATCAAAATCAAGTACTATTTCATATGAGATGTGGTATAAAAAAAATAAGTTGAAGTCAAGTAAGTGAAGACTCAATATCAAATGGCAGACATCTTTATCAAGGCACTATCCAGTAAGAAATTCATTCGCTTTTAAAGATCTCATTGGTATCCCAAAATAACCATTAAAAGTGAATGTTAAAATATAATTTATTAGTTCTTTTTATTTTTATTTTATTTTAGTTTTTATTGAGTTTTTACATAGTGAACCTATTTTATTGTGCTTTGATATGGTAGCCCCGTACGAATAAGAAGCATTGTTTTATTCATAAAACCAAAAAATAATATTTATATGATATGTTTAATGAAATCTTAAATCTATTTTTTTTAAGAAAAAATCTTTCCTTATCCGTATTTCTTTCTAAAAGTAATCTGGATTGAAAATAATCCCAATCAACAATAAACAAGTGGCGGTACGGACCCAGGCCTTGGGAGAACGAATTGGATGGATTAAAGCCGGAGAAATCTAACCGGCCGGGCAGCTTCGGCGGAGTAGAGGAACACGTACCGGCGGACGATGTCAGGCGCTGGATGAAACCATTTTGAGACCCCTCCGGCTCCTCCATTCTGTTCTTCTCTTATTCTTTTGCTCCTGCAACAATACTAAAACTCCCAATAATTAACAAGTTTGTTATCGTTGCTGTTATAGTGATAGAATTTAAGGTGACAACAAGATTTCGATCTGTTCTAAGAAAGAATGTTATGATATATATATATTTGATTACCTGGAAGGCAGAATGCAGGCCGCGAGGTGAGAGGTACGGAGTTGATGACAAATGTAAGGGAGAAGGGTGGGTGGGGGATTGAGATGGGGACGGAGTGGCCAAAGGGGGTGGCCGCCCAGTGCTCTGCTGCAGCTGCCGCCGAGTCGCCTTTTGTTCTTCTGGCGCCGGGCTTCTTCCGTGTGCACGAGGCGGACCCCTCACGGCTCACGGCCCGCTCGCTCTGGAACGCTCTCTCTATAACACACACACACTCTCTCTCTCTCGGAATTCCGCGTGAATTTAAGCAAGGTTTCATTCCGCCTGAATTTCAGCGAAATTTCATCTCGTGACGCGTTTCCAAAATTTAATTCTCATCACGGCGAATTCCCTCCTCCGGAAGAATTTCTACGAAAGCTGCGTGTGGTTACTCGCGGAAGGGTAGTTAGGAACAGTTTGCACCGGTCCGGTTCAAACCGGCTTCAAGAGCAAACCATTCTCAGATTTTGTCGGTGACTAATATATTACCTTAACTAAATCTTGTGATTTTTTCGGTCAACTAGTAGTAGGTGAAACATTTCAACAAGCTCGGAGGCACTCCAAATTATCACATTTTAACTCGAATATGCTTGTGCTATATTAATAAGAACATTAACTTAATCAAGCCAATTCGAACGGAACGGGACGGAACCCGGATCAACCTCTAAAACAATCAAATTTAAGGGTCGAGCATTGATTGTCCCTTTTGTGAGGGATAACGGCACTGCAGAAACGGTAATCCCGCTCAAAAAGCAAATTTCATTATCTTCGAATTAATTAAGCGGGTCTTAAAGGCGCAACCCTGTATCCAATTTCCTAATATGTCCTTCTTCGGCCGGAACCGCGACTCACGGAGCGTTCATAGGGCAAACGGACGGTGAATAAGGCCCGCGGTCTAGCTAGTCACGCCTATGGAGAACAAAAACCGGACCGCCGATCCACGCCGTGATGTGTGCTATTAATTCGGAAATAATATCAAGCCGAAAGCGGTAAGATCCTGTTTTTTATCTGACGAGATATTACCGTCATAATTCCTTCCTATTTTTGGTCCCTAATCTAAATAGAATTCACCGAAATTGACGATAATAGAAGGAAAGGTTATGTTTTTATTTTTTTTAAAAAAAATAATGGGATATTAAAAAAAAAGGGAATTCTGGGGCGTTGGCGCCTCAATTTCGGTGAGGTGATCATCGAGTGATGTCAAGGAATTGACCCGGAGGAGTAGGCTGAAGAAGGGGAGCACGTTCTGATGCAACGTGGCATGGTGACTGAAAGAGACCATTTGTTGGGTTTTAATTTTAAGTAATTAACTGGTGCAAAGGGAGCCGGGTAGGTTGGACCGGAGCTTTAATCAACTCCAACCCACCGATACGTTTGTCGATGCTGGTCCAGCATTAAACGTGTGAACAGGATGGCCAAGGCTTTCAAGTTGGCAAAGAAAGCCATGGGAAGGTGGCTTAGGTACAGTGACTATGTTGATCTTGAGCATCGAGTCCATAATCGTTTGGATAAATGGCAGGTCTCTAGATTATCCATGATGACCAGAATTACTCTCCTTTGGACTATACTTACCTCTCTACCTTTTTATCTCCTTTCTAACTCCGCTGTCCCGCTGTCATGCCTGAGAAGTATAGAGAGATGTTTCAAAAATTTCCTTTGGGCATCCAGTCAGGATGGGCATGGTATCCATTTGCTTGCTTGGGATACGGTTTGCTTGCCTATTGCGGATGGCGGCCTTGGCATTCAGTCATTGATTGTCAGGAGGGAGGCTCTGATGGCGAGGCATGCTACTCGGTTCCTTCTTGATCCGCATTCTCTATGGAGCTCTTTTATGCGTGCCAGCTATGGAGGTTGGAATCCCTCTATGGATTTTCAGTCCACTCGGAGTCGCTCTTTCTTCTTGAAGGAGGTTTGCCATCATGCTCCGATATCTTGAACAACATCTTTGGATGATTGGTGATGGCTCCTTGGTTGATGCTGTCCAAGATGCGTGGATAGCTGATATTCTCCTTTCTCGCTGGCCTACTTTTATCAACAGTAGTGCTCCTAGCAGCATGAGAGTTAGTGATTTGATCTCCCACGACCACTCCTTCTGGAACCTTCCCACGGTGGCCCAGTGTTTTGGTGATGAGCTGGCTCGACGGATTCTCTCTATTCCTATCATTCCGGAACATATAGCTGATACTAGATTATGGAGGAGATCCTGTCTTCCTAGTGCTCCAGTCAGGGATCTCATGAAAATTTATAGGCCTCAGGCCCAACAAAAGATGGATGTGGCGTGGATTTGGCGGCTTCCTATCCACCCAAGGATTCAGCTTTTCATATGGAAGCTTGCATGGGATTGCCTTCCCACCTGCTCTATGCTCTCCAGTAGGGGTTGTCTATTCAGCCAACCTACCCAGTGTGCGGTCGGAAGGAGGAGACGACTGATCATGCAATCTTTACCTGCCCCAGAGCCAGACAAATTTGGCAGTTTATTGGTTACTACCACCATCTTGGTCAGAATGTCTCTGCCTCTAGTGTGCGACTCTTTTGACTGATATTCGAAGGGGCAACCAGCACTAGTTGTCACTTGGGCCTACACTGCTTACCAGATCTGGATCTCACAGAACCATCTTGTTTTTGCTGATGATCATGTTCCTCCACAGAGGACTGCTCGATGAGCTATCTCCTTATCTGTGGAGTTCACACACTATCGCTCTGCTTCTGACTTTGACAGTCCTGGCCACTGGGGCTCCTCTGCTGCTTCGGCAGCGAACCGGCATACGATTTTCATTTCTTGGGAGCCCCCACCCTCAGGGTTTGTTAAAATCAATTTTGACGGTAGTATTCATGGTAAACTTGTTGGTTCAGCTTTTATTATCCGTGGGTTTGATGGTGCTATGCTGGCTGCTGGCGGCCTTGGCCTCCTGGATTGTGCAGTCCCGCTGGCTGAGCTGTATGCAGCATGGGCTGGTATATCCTACGCCATTCGGATTCTTCGTGCTCACTGTCTCCTTATTGAGGGGGATTCGCTCACTGTTATCCGCTGGCTCCAGCAGGACAGTGGTGATCAGATTGCTTTCAACCCTCTGCTACATGATATCTGGGCCACCCTTTAGGAAGCTCACCGAGTTCATATCCGTCATGTCTACCGGGAAGCCAATTGTGCGGCAGATTGGATTGCGGCTTGGTGGCTTATCAATTTGGGATTTGGATCTGGAAGTAGGGTGATCCCTGTCCTTTTGTACTCAAACAGATTTTATTTTCTAATCTCTCAGGGTTGACTCACACTAGATCAGTGTGACCATCCGTTTGTACCAAAAAAAAAAAAAAAAAAAAAAAAAGAAAAGAAAGCCATGGGATCCTGTTTGACCTGAATTATGTCCGTCATGCAACAGCCATGGCCTTGCTTGGGTGGAACCAACAAAGATCTTTTATGTAGCGTTGAAGGATTCTTAGACTCAAAATGGAACATTTTGGCCATTACTAAGGACTAAATAAAGCCTCAAAAGATGAATAATGCATCAAACATCTTGAGATGATAACTTATGTATTGTCCAATTAAGATATTGTTTTTTTTCTTTTGAAAAAAAAAGAGAGTAACTTTTGGACTCTCTGATGCGTTGATACCTTGTAAAGGTGTGGTAATTTAAGCTATGAGGACTAAATTCGATAGTTTAGGCCTTGTAATATTTGAGTCAAAACAATAAAAACTTTGTTTTCACAAAGACATAATCAAAATATTTCTTTGTTCAAGAAGAATTAGAAGAAAGGGGTTAAAAAATAAAGTTAATGTAAGAGTCAAGTTCTACTTCCTATGTTTTGTAGGATTATAATTTTTATATTTTTTAATAGTCATATCTATTTTGAAAAATCATAATATTTTTTACTCAAAAGAGAAATTTGAAATGAATTGTATAATGGCAAATCTCATTCATATGAATAGAACCTTTTTAATTCAATTTGATTATTTATTAATAAAAAAGAGACCTAGACCCTACTTTTATTAATCTTTTTTTCCTAAATTTTCTTTTAAAAATATTGATGTTGAGCTTGTTAAAGAAATTTTTTCTTTCTTCTCAATTGGATCTGTTTGGATGATAGACATTATTCTCTTTAAATGAGGGTTTGAGTATCGACCCTCATTTATATTAAAATCAGGTTATGTGAACAATAACTTAGTCAACCTGGGTCTTGGACCATGTTCTAGGTGGCCAAGCATAGAGTTCAAGGAGAAAATTAGCCCCTTATAGTCTGGATAAATCCATTGTAGTTCATGAGGTAACATGTCTAATGATTCAATATGAGATACATCTAACATAACCAACATGCAATGCAATACATGACAATCTTAACGGAAAAATAAGATCTCCTTAGTTCACATCCCAACTAGTGAGGATCCTAACTTGGCGCCATAGTTGAGCATGAATTTTATAGAAGTGAAAGTGGATCAAATAGTATTCAACTAGATCTATTTTCATTTCTAAATATATTTGGATATGGATACAAAATTTGGGAATTTGATTAATATTTGTAATTATATCCATATCCATAAAAGAAAAATAAATACAAATATGAAAAAATAATTATTCAATCTGTATCTTAATGTTGGGTTTTCTTGTAATCTTATTTAGTCTTATATAGAAGTCATAAACTCTTAATATAGTATTTAGTTAATTTATCTTTTAATTAGTGATATATTTGATTTGGCTATAAATTTAACCATCCAACCTATATCTACATTCATATCCTAACACTCACTATCTAATTTGTATTAGTATCCCTTTAAAATAAATATGGATGTAAATTTTTATATCTAATTAAAATCCATATTTGTATATAATGTGTTCTAATTTGGCTAACTTACTTAAGGTCGATGCATGGTAAATCAAAAGGTGATATGATAAGTCAACTAGATTGTTTCATGTGTCCTCATAAAGATGAAAGCCTCGTCCAATAAGGACTTTCATTAAGACTGCCGCTTATTCAAAACTCTTCTCATTAAAGGTACAAACTAATTTAGTAGAAGTCTATCACCGTATTTGGAAAGGATTCCATCACAGTTGCCATCTCATCCGAATATCACATTTATCAGAGCCAACCAGTGCAAAAGTCCAAATCCAACTATAATTCCTCTAAATATCTTTAAAAGCAGTCCAAAACCTCAAAAGTAAACAATCTCTCCATTTGTTCGCAGCTCATCTTAGAGCTCTAGGATTATTTTTTTATCGATATGGGTGACTTTAGTATCATAGGGTTTTCCTCAGGAAAAAACTTTGGGCCTCACTCTACTTCCTTTTTTTCTCTCATAGAGACACAAATAGCTTGATGAGGAAGTGTTCTACTATTTGAGTGAAGATAGTTTATATGTTAACATGTCAGACCAAATTTCAATGTTAATAGTATTCATATTTGCCAAATGAAAATCAGTACAAATATCGATACACCAACATCCAATCCTTTTTTTGTCCAATATTTCACCTTGAGTGAGATTGATTTAAGCTCCCGCCTAGACTATAATTGATTTTTAAATCCAAAAGTTAGCTCTTAATAGGTAGGCAATATGCTAATGCCATTTTTATGACATAAAATTCCTCCCAAATCTTGTTTCCATTTTGCTAAAGCAGCGCAGATTTCTATAAATATAGGACTCTCCCAATGTAACATTATCAATATCTTAGTCTATATTAGATCACTTTATTCTTTTAGTTGTATTGCATGGGTCCTAAGCAGCCCATGACAAAATTTCATGGCAAGATCTCTCGATTTTAGCCATTGTGCCATACATAAACTATTGTGATTGAAAGAGACCTTCTCTAGTTAAATTTTGAAATGGAGTAGATCTCAAATTTATCTCTTATTTGGTTTGCAAAAATGGGGCTTTGGATAAAAATAGGAATCAATAATTCTAATTTCAACTATTTGTTTAGATGGAATGAGAATTATTTTTTTGGAAAGGATTAGAAATTTAGACTCTTACGCAAGATTGCAATTTTCATTCTAGCAATAACACTTCTCTTCCTTTTCTTTTGTTTGCTCTCTTTTCTTCTCACTTGATGTTGCGAACAAACTCTCTTATTACAATATCCATGATACGTTGAACGATAGAAATATACACTATAATCACATGATGAACGATGGAAATATACAATGCAATCACACATTTAAAAAAAAGTAAATCATAGTCAATCCCATGATGGAAGCTTGGATGCCTACAAAAAGAACCTTGGTCAAAACAAATTGATTGATAGTATGACCTAAGTGTAAATTAGGTGTCCAAGCATTAGGATGATAGACTAAGCTCAAGCCGAATGCCAGAAATAGGTCATGCATGAATTTGATAGGTGAAAGACCTACCATAGGCCGAACTAAGTGTAAACTAAAAGTAAAACAAACACTAGTCTAAACCAAATGCAAACACTACCAAAATGTAAGGTAAATCATTGTCCAAACTATAGACCAAGTGTGTGAGCAACATGAGTTATATTCGAACCTAATGGTAGATGTTTATTAAAAATTGATAGGAGTGGAAGAGTATTTAGATGGCAAAGAAATAGAAAGTAACTACCATTTGACATAGTGGCGCTTAGCATGCATTACAAACTGATGAGGATAGTGTAAAGATGGGATCAAAGCATCTATCCTAATGGTTGGTGAATGAATATAAAATTATTATAGTTGTAAGGGCTCTTTCAATGAGTTTAGCTAGGGTAAAGTGCTTTTATAAGTTTTCTTTTTGAGAAACTAGCCTCCAATTCCACTATTCTAAACTTCATTCAGAGCTTTTACTCTTTTATATTGCTTCCTTGTGCCGTTTCACTTTCTCTTAATTACAACACTACCAATGTATAGCCATAAGCATGGTAGCAAAAGGCTCTTTCAACACATCAATCAATAAATGTTTTCTTTTTATTTACTTTCTTTTTAGTTAGGTTACTATAGCTTTTTAATAACATAGACTTATTCCATTGCCTTTCTCTTTGAGTGGGTAAATCTAGATGGTAAAGTCCTTAAAAGGTTCAAGGTTATGGGACTTGTAATACTTCTAAAATTTTTAGTGAGAAACCGAGTAGGTTATATATTAATCTAGTTGTTTGGTTTGTTGTTACATCCTTTATTCAAAAGAGTCCAACAAGCTTCCTAGTATATACCATGGACATGGGTAGCTATTTAGATGCTCCCTAGAAGGAATAATGAATAAGTATCAAGCTTCACCCATGGTAGAAGTCAAGGTAGAAGCTCCTTTAATAGTATCATTAATAATCAGTAGGTGCTAGTAATAGAGTTGCTAGTGCATAGCTCATAAAGTTAATAAATTCAAGCAGCCATTTAAGGGCAGATGAGTTCTGACCCATTAAAAATCATGACATAGGAAATCAAGTAATTTTTTCAATTAGATAGTGGCATCTCATAGATTGCATTTAGGATTTATTTGGTTCTCCATATTAGATTGGAGTAGCATAGGATTATCAATCCAATCACATAGGATTAAAAACATCCATGTCTAACCCTACAAAATTGAAAAAATTGCATGGAATTGGCCACATGGGATTGGAGGGGTGTTTGGTTCATCATATAGGATTGATTAGAAAGGTATAAGAGTGTTTGGGCCATTATATGGCATTAGAAAGGTATAAGGATCGGATTGGAGACATGTTTGGTTCATTGCATAGGATTAGAGGGGTGGATCTATTGGATTGAAACACCACATAAGATTGAAGGGGTGTTTGGTTCACCATATGGGATTGGAGTAGTATAAGGATAGGATTAGAGGGGTGTATAGTTCACCACATGAGATTGGAGGGGTGGAAGGGTGTTTGGTTCATCGCATAGGATTAGAGTGGCATAGGCATAGGGATGGATTGGTTCACCAAATGGGATTGAAGTGGTATAGGATAGGATTGGATGGGTGTTTGATTTACCACATAGGATTAGAGGTCGCATGGGATTGAGGCAGCATAGGGATGGGATTGGAGGGTGTTTGCTTTATCACATATGATTGGAGAGATACTTAGGGCATGTTTGGTACCCATGGATCGAGGTGGCTTCCCAATTCCAAGTTTCCCCTTAGGTTTGGCAATCTAGCCTTTTTAGACATACCAAACCAATATTTTGGTGGGGCCCATGGTATCCAACTCTCATTGGATTGGATTAGAAATCCAATCTGGCAATCCAAACGTGGCCAACCACGGCCTTAATGGTGAGTCCTATGCTATTTGAATACAGTGGGATTCGTTTGAGAAATCGAATCTAATCCCATCCTTGTCATCATACCAAATGTAACCCTAAAAAGGAGACAATGAGAAAGGAAAGCATCCTTCATCTTGGGGATGGAGAAAGTGCAGTGGTTGGTAGGGATAGTGATCGATACTCAAAAGGCACTTCTATGGTTTCTCTTCATCATGAGAGAAGTTTTGAAAGTGTGTAGCGATGTAAAGAATATTCTAAGGGAAGGAATGGTGTCATGATTCATGGACATATGTTACAGGGAGATTGAATCCTTGTACTAGAATTTCACATGTGTTCGATCAAGAAATTGAGAAGCTATGAAATACTTTCAATCAAGTTGTTCAAGTTGAGAGATCTGATTTAAAGGAGGTGAGTGATGAATGGTGGTTGGCTCCATTGGGCAATGGTAAAAAATTGGTACTACTTCAGTTGTTACTTCATCTCTTCTTGAGCCTGAATTATCGATGCTGAGCATGAGGTACGAATGTCTATTCAAAGATTATCAAGTGCTAGGGCTATCCTTGAAGGTGATTCTACCACTGTTATTTCATGGCTCATTGGCGATGATAATATTTGTACTCATCTATATTGGGTAGCTCATTGGCAACAATAATATTTATGCTCATCTATATTGGGTGGCTCAAAGAGACTGATCAAGCTGTGAACTTCCTAGCTAATTGGGTGGCTCAAAGCCAACAACAACAGAAGTGGATTTCAGACTTTTCTTCTTAGTTGATGTATATTTTGAATCGTTACACTTGTAGAACTTCTATTCGTTCTTAAACTTGTATCCCTTGTTATTAACAAAAAAAGAAAGAAAAGAAAAGAAAAGTGGCCACCATTTTGACGCCGTTTGTTGGACAATAGGAACTTCGAATGTGATTGGAAACCTTACTGAGAAAGCTTGTTACCATGATGGCTGACCATAGCCCATGCTACAATATTTTCATATCGGTTCTCCACCTATAACTCGACAATAGTAGCTAGGAAAGACTCGAGAGTCAAGTTTAGAGGTTCAGGCCTATGATCGAGTGGAAAGAGAAACATCAATTTGGGAGTCTCCATTGGGTGTCGGGGCTGGGGGGCAAGGTGATGCTCCGATTGTTAACCAAGTATACCCAAACATGGTGGTCGAAGGATAAGCTTTCATTCCATGAGTTGGTTACGTTCCTTAAAGTCCTTGGCTAGGGGGCATCTTCTACAGTGCTGGTTTTTTCCACCAAACCAATCCCAACCCAATGATATGACTTTAAAAACATATCACTGCTCTGCATTCGCAGGAGTACGTACTCTAATTAATGCAATTCGATCAGTTCTCTCAACCGAGCAAGAATCAAGTATCGTTAATGATGCAGTAGGAGACTAACTTGCTTCACAGCCCATGCTTGATAGTACTAAATCTTGGGTGATTCCTTTGGCACACGGTACCTCTTTTCGATTTGAGACATGCACGTTAATTTCTGGGCATGGCATATTAAAATCCAGTTCCACACTGTTCATGACTAGAATGTACATCAAAATATTCATTCAATAGCCTGTTATTTTAGAGGAATATTCTTTATGTTATCACTGATCGAAGTGTTTTATTCTTCAGCCAACGTTTCCTGCGTTGGTTTTATATTGAGAGATTTGGCTCACATCTAATTAATAGCGTGTAGTTTCTCTGGCACCGTACGTGCATGTGCTGCTGCAGCCTGGCATCTAATGGTGTGTAGTTTCTCGATCTGATACCGTGCATGTGCTGCTGCTGCCTCGCTCCCTACCATGTGATTAAAAAAAAAAGAGGTGGTTTAATATGCTTGTAAGCTTTTGGCATCAGGTAGCAAAAGACTAGAAGGGCATCGATCGAACATGACTTCGTTTCACCTCCAGCTTTCGCTTCAAGAATATTTCTTCACTTCTCATGCACATGATCCACCCAAATAGATCGATTTTCATCTTCATGACCTACAATTTTTGGTGAAATCTACGCAAGCTAATTTCATGATCTGCCGCTAAACGACTTAAATTATATTCGATATGCGTCACTTCTCATGGATTTCCATCTTTTTTTTTTTCAGGTATTTAATGGATTTTAATTTGTCTTCATATCTACAAGTCGTTTTTATTTTTATCTAGCATTGTGGGGTGAGGGAAGTGGTAAAGCCGTAAGGTATTTCTATATACAGGCAACCTAATTTTCTCCAAACATATATTCATAAAAATCCTTCAATCAGTATACGCACAAGCAACTATATAGCTCTGTGAGCGTAGATAAAGGAAAACAAAAAATAAAAATAGGGGAGGAAGGGGGGTTTAAAAAAACACTGCCAATGACCAAGTGAGATAAAATCAAGCATTATTTTAAAAACAGTGTCAAATGGCACACTCATCCACTTACACTGTGATCTCCGGTGTGACCAGGACCTGTGCACGGCGGGGAGCTCGACGGACGCGAACAAAGCAGACGACCTCTCGGACGAGACGCAGGACCCAGAAGGTGACCACAAGTGACAGCACGGCTATGGAGTAGAGGACCAACCACACGTAGGCTTCGTTGCGACGGAACCTCACGGACCACACCCAGATGGCCGCCACGCCGAGGAAAGCCAAGAGGACGCTGCTCAAGACCATCATCACGTACACTACGTTGCATGGATGAATGAAGCGGATTCTCCTGGGAGGAACGAAGGCTTCCATGTTATAATTCATTGCTTTGGTATCTCGTGACTCCATTCTTCTCTCTCTGGCTCCTGATTCGATTCAGCTCTCTTCCAAGGGGTGGTAGATAGGTGGAAGAAAAGATTTGAATAAGTTCTGATGTCAGAGGTTGTTACGATCGGATATTGGGATTTTAAGATTGAGAGGACTGCTCACTCGGGCTCTTCCGTTCAAATTTTAGAAGTCGTTCAATCGGTTCGGATGCTCTTGACTTGGTGTCCACAGAGAACAATATTTTTTTTAAAAGTTAAGTACACTTTTAAGTTTTAACCCTCACATTTTGTATGTTTCATTACTACTAAAATGTTTTTTTAAGGTGTTTCCGAATTTTTTTTAATTTCATTTTGGTTCCGATTGTTAAAATACTGGTTGCGCCGAGAAATCCGCCGACTTATACTTTAGCCACATAAAAAAAAAAAAAAAGTCCACAGGTGAATCGAACTGGAAGAGATCAAATTTTGAATTAATCGATGCGGTTAAAAGAAGCGGCTGTTTGGAAAGTTTGAAGAACAGATTCAAGTGAGCATGCTTGAAAAGTGCAGACTATATGCCTAGAAAACCACTGCGACCATCGTAAGAGACTCGGTTTTTTCTTTTTCTTTTTCTTTTTTTGGATTTGATGGATGTAAGAAATTTGTGAGAGATTTTAAGGATTCTGATTTATATCAGGTTATTAAAGGAAAAAAAACCCTCCTAAATATACAGTATTTGAACACATACGTCCGGTCAGGAAAGTTGATAGCATTCAACGGTCTGTATATATCCCATATTTTAGCTTTCATTATATTATTATAATCAAAATTTTAAATTTTATGAAATAAAAATATCTCAATTTTTACAGAACATGGCATCGTATGTCTTATCTCTTATATGATCAAGCATCCCATAATTTGCTT
The DNA here is from genome assembly GCA_900491605.1 of Calamus simplicifolius. Lineage (NCBI taxonomy): Eukaryota > Viridiplantae > Streptophyta > Magnoliopsida > Arecales > Arecaceae > Calamus > Calamus simplicifolius. Next base: position 107,599 of record UESW01004534.1, on the reverse strand, counting down.
AAAATTTTTTTCTTAAAATAAATATTTATCAAATTGTAATATTTTATTTAATTTCTAAATATATTAAAATTTAGACTTTTAATGATAAATTGGAACTATATAAAATTAATGTTATAATATATTATGTTGTCGCTAAATCACCTTCCTTGAGCGTTAGATAAGGTCCGAAACCCGATATCTCGTGAGGGTAGGCCTGAGTATTCCTCGATGCCTCCACCTCGGATTGGGATCTTGCAAAAATGTTCCTGGGGGCCGGTTGTTTCAGCGAGGACCCTCTAATGCTCAAATAAGTGGTTTGAAAAATGGTAGTGTATCTTTCTCTTTTTTGAGAGTTAGCTAAGGATCGACTTAAAGAAATTTCAGAAGTTGGAGAAGTTGAAGTCCTCTCATTATAAGCAAAGGTTCTTATACCTGATTTGAAGTCCCTCTTACCCCTTTTTGGACAGTTGTTGATTCTGAGACGTTGCATCCTGACATGGAACAAGCGGTAAGGCCAGCAGCGACAGATGGTATCAGCCTCATGGCCTGTTAGAACTGGCAAGCCACCTCTTTATCTAATATGGATGGCTATAACCATTTGGTGGGCCATGCCTTGCTAGGCGCAGCATTGCAGACAGTTGGTAGGCTAGGTCTTGTCGGATGTGCATCGCAGCCGGTAGATGGGCACATGGGGCTATAGGTGGGCCAAGTGGGACCGTAGGTGGTAGGTGGGCCACATGGGACTGCAGATGGTAGTGGGCCATATGGGACCGCAGGCGGTAGCGAGCCATGTGGTGTTGAGGCTGACTCTGGAGTCAGTGCTAAGGCCGATGTTGGAGTCGGTATTGGGATCGACTTTGGAGTCGGTGTTGAGGCCGACTTTGGAGTCGATGCTGAGGCCGACGCTGGGAATAACATGTTGGGCCGCAATGAAGAGTTTTAGTTGTCTGACTTTACCTCTGTCAGTCAGCCTCATTCGTTAACTCTAACATGGCTTGATCAGCCATATTAGATGCCACCCTGCTTCTAAGCTCGTGTGGTCACATTCCTGCCTAATGAAAGGAGCATATACTTCTAACGCCCTCAATTCTTGCTTGTGATTAATTGTGGGCCTATGCCTCGGGGGGAGGTCAAATATCTATTATTTAAGGGAGCATGAGATGCTCTATCATTGTCGTGCAGAAGATTTGTTCTCTGAAACCGAAGAGATTTCTCTTGGAATTGAGGCCACTTTCATTGGATAAAGTGGTAGCCATCATTGCAGTGATATCATTAGTGTCCCATCATTGACTATAGATCATGCCTTTATATGTCTGGCCGAGGCGAAAGATTGTGCGACAGTTGGGATAGCGTCTTTAATTGGGGATGCCCATGTAGCGGACCAAATCGGGCAGGACGAATCAAGCGCCAAACATAAAAAAAGGGGGGTCATCCCAGTCATTGAGCTCCTTGTGCATCTGAAGCTTACTTGTCCCTCTTGAAACCTGAGTCTTCAAGGCCCTCCTCCTTCGAAACCCTGTGTCTGTTGTCTCCTTTCCTGTTCCAGGTTAGTTATTTCTGACCTCTCTTTGTTTTCTTCCTCATGGGCTCTGATAGAAAGGGAAAGAAGCCCATAGTAGCCTCTTCATCCTCGTCCTCCTCTGAGGACAGGGTCCCATTGACACAGCTGCGGGCTACAGGCAGGATCTAGATTTGGAACCATCCGATAGTTGCGGCTCCACCGCCACCACCCATAGCTCAGCCGCCACCTAGGACTAGTAGGGCATCTTCTTTGGTCGTTGCCCCCACTTTGGCAAGTCCGGAGAGGATTGCTTTCACCATTACCTCCATGGATATAGAGTCCTTTAGGGCCACTTATAGAATCCCTAGGGAGGTCCGATTGTCTGCCCCTAGACCCAGCGATAGGGTGACCTCCAGTCCTTCCAAGGGAATCGCCCTATACGAGGAGTTCCTTAAGGTAGGCCTTCGGCTTCCTCTTCACCCCTTCATCATCAGTCTCCTTCATAGGTACACACCAACATTGGCGTAGTTGATCTCAAACTTCATTCGGACCATCTGTGCCTTCATGGTGCTGTGTGGTTACCTCGGCATAGTAGGCCGAGTGTCTCTGCTGTCAATTCAATATCGGGTGGTGGTTATTCACACCCAGACCTGGCCGAACCATCAAACTCAACCTCCCCTCCTCCATTAAAGGATGGAAAACCCGATTCTTCTTCGCATACATTAAGGGGGTGACACATAGTTTGGGGGAACCAAACCTGGAGCCAAATAAGAACTCGGCAGTGATTCGAGGGACCGGGAGGTCTATGAGCAGTTGTTATCCACTACAAGAGAACAAAAATATAGCGATGCCCAAATATGTCACTAAACATGCTATTGCGATGCATTAGCGGGGCAATGACGGCGTCGCTACAATGATCGTCGCAATATCAATTTATCGCAATTGAGTCACTTAACAGCGACTCTCTGCGATGCACTAAATGCGTCGCAATATATTGCGATGCAACTAATGCATCGCAATATAGCGACGCATCCTAAATGTGTTGCTAATTTTAAAACTAATTTTTAATATTTAATATTATTATTAAATATTACGACGCATTTAATTGTGTTGCAATATTTCGACGCATTTAATTGTGTTGCAATATTGCGACGCATTTAGTTGCGTCGCAATATTTAATAATAATATTTTAGATATATTAGCGATGCAATTTGAGTCGCTAATGCGTTGCTAATTAATTTTTTTTAAAATATTGTGATGCCAGGTCATTGTATCGCAATATTTAATAATAATATTTTAGATATATTAACGATGCAATTTGAGTCGCTAATGCGTCGCTAATTAATTTTTTTTAAATATTGTGATGCCAGGTCATTGCGTCGCAATATTTAATAATAATTTTAGAAATATTAGCGATGCAATTTTAATCGCTAATGTGTCGCTAATTAATTTTTTTAAAAATAAAATATTAAAAATTAAATGGTTAATATAATTTCATTACATTTAAATATTGATCGAAACATTCATAACTCATATTGATCCAAACATTCATCATTCAATTTCTAAAAATAATTAATATATTAAAATTTTGAAGTTTTCGTGTACAAAATATAAAAAGTAAAAAAAAATATATCAAGAATCGGCACGATCACGTGGAGGCTGGAAACCCATCGGCACTCCTCCTCAAATCACCTCTTCTGCAATACTGATTAAGTTCTTCTCTTGACTTTGCAGTATCTTTGGTTTTTCCCGGGATGTTTAGCAGTGTTAAATATGTTATCGAAGAATTTTTTCTCGATATGCATAACATCCAAGTTGTGCCGGATGAGATTTGTGCTCCAATAAGGCAAATCCCAAAATATACTCCGCTTCTTCCAGTTATGTTATTTACATATACGGCCCATTTATTCTCTGCATCTGGTTCCCAAGCATACCTCAACCCCAAATGCTCTATAGTATCAAATATATCCGTGCCGGACCTAACCGGTTCGGTGAATTTGTGACTGCTTTGTTCTTTCGAAAGGCGATCAAGTTACGTCTGTAAGGATGATTTAGGGGCAAGAACTTTCTATGATTATCAAACCATGACTGCTTACCATTCTTCTACAATGTAAATGCATCCGAATCATACATGCAATGAGGGCATGCCAGACGTCCAGCAGTGCTCCAACCAGATAACATTGCATATGCCAGGAAGTCATTTATTGTCCATATCAAAGCAGCTCTCATGATGAAATTCTATTTCATAGAAATGTCGTAGGCTACGACTCCTATTTCCCACAATATTTTCAATTCGGCCACCAACGGTTGCAGGAAGACATCAATCTTTTCCTTTGGATTTTATGGTATCTTTCATAAAACATTACAGTATATTCATGCACTTCCATGGAGGAAGGTTATATACAGTCAGTATCACAGGCCAATATGAATACTACTGCCCCGCTTGACCAAATGGTTGGAAGCCATCGGTACAAAGACCTAATCTCACATTCCTTATATCTTCAGCGAAATCAGGATGATTTTCATTGAAATGCTTCCAAGCTTTTGAATCTGATGGATGCCGCATTTCATCCTCTTTAGATTCATGTTCGGCATGCCATCTCATATCAGCAGCTGTAGCCTCATATCTGTATAATCTCTGTAGGCGTGGGGTAAGAGGAAAGTAATGCATCCTCTTGTAAGGCACACTTTTCCTCCTACTTGTACTGGTTCCCCCTTCGCTGTTTTTGTACCTCGATTGCCCATAAATCTTACACCATCTCAGCTTTGAGTCTTCACCCCAATATATCATACAATTGTTCAAGCAACAATCGATCTTATTAATTGGGAGCCTAAGCCCACGCAACAACTTTTTTGTGATATGTTATTCTGCTATTAATTATCATCGATGGTTTACGTTGAAATTTCAGCAGCATTTCCCCATATGTTCTCCTAAATGTGTGGCATATATGCTACACTAAGAGAACGCTTGAGCAAATACAAACCACAATCTTAACCAACGATGATTAATAGCAGACTAACATATCGCAAAAAAATATTCTCAAACTGTTCACCAAGAAAATTTGAGAATTTGCAAGACTAAGTCTTACAAATTCTCAAACGGGTCTAAAGGTTATAGTGTTGTGATTAATAATATGAAAATCCGAAGACAATCGAACTTATACTTGTTATTCATAAATTCTTGTCAATTATACATATATAGGAATAGTGTTCTATATATAGTCACTGACTTCTTAAGATCATTATATCGAATATAAATGTTTGTGAAGACTAAAATATAAATCATTGAAACTACTAATTTGTTGCTGAAAATTAAATAAAACTACAACAAGACTTTCATTCTAGCATTACATAATTTAATGCATCATTCAATTTGAAGCAGAATGTAAATAATCAAGACATAACAATTGTAAATAACTACAAATGCACAAATATTATTGCATAAACAGCTATAAAGAAATAAAATAGGCTTGGCAGCTTATTGAACCAACATGATGTATCATGCCAATTCTCTAAAGCCACATGTGAGAAACAATCATGAAAATGAAAGGCACAACTCCTAATAATAGTCATTATTAGGCTACCAGCTGCCAATCTAATCTAGGCCTAACCTAATGCATAACCTAATGCATAAAATCTTGACTGTGATTATAGTATAAAAATTATGATTAATATCCTATTAGAGTGGAACCGGAATTAAATCACGTGATCTAGCCTAAATGAAACCCTAATTGTATCATGAGTAACAATTCTAGTGTTAGGCTTGCTTTTAATTTAAGAAATCGAGTTGTTGGATAATAATATTTTTTTAAATTAAATAATGATGATCATTAATAATCTAAATCATTGAATATGATGTTACTATTTCTAAATCATTGAATATGATATTAAATTTGATATGATATATTTTTAGAGCTCCAATTTTAGTTATCATGTTTTTAAATTTTATTTAAATTTTATAAATCTTTTTATGTTCTACATGGTCCCTTTCTTTTTGCTAGATTATAAAATGTTCTGATAAAAATTAAGGTTCTTTTTTAACTCATTTTAAAAATATTATATATTTCAATATTATAAATATTTAATATGTATTATGTATAATATAATACATATAATATAAAATATATTAATATTTAGAAATATATATATATAATTTAGTATTCAAGTTAATAAATATTAATCATTTAAAAACTAATATTTATATATTATAATATATAATAGTGTTTAAAATATTAATATAATATTAATATAAATATTATGTTATATAGTTAATAGTAAATATAAATATAATATTAAATATTTAAAACTCATTTTTAACTTAATTTTTTTAAAAAAATGGTGGCCAGGCCCACGACAGCGGCCGTGGCCGTCGTCTCCAGCCACAGCCCTCAGGGGTGGGGAAAAACCCCACCCCAACCAATTTTTTTTTATTTTTTTATGGTGGCCTGGCCACCATGGCTAGGCCACCGCCGGCCATGACCTGAGACGACGGCCACAGCCGACGCCTCATGGGTGGGAGAAAAACCCCACCCCAATCAATTTTGTTTTTATTTTTTTTACGGTGGCTTGGCCACCGTGGCCAGGCCACGCCGGCCACGGCAGCGACCATGGCCGTCGTCTAGGGGTGTAATCGAGCTGAGTCGAGTCGACACAGTGCCAAGCTCGAGCTCGACTCGACTCTAAAATTTGAATCTCGAAACTCGACTCGAGCTCGATCAAGTTTTTATTTCGAGCTCGAGCTCGAGCTCGATGAAATACTCGATGTACTCGAGCTCGGCTTGACTCGAGCATCAGGGTATTAGATTTTTTTATATAAAAAAGGGGTCTTACCGTAATCAGATTAAATCCAAGGGTGAATTCGGCTTCAACGAAGAAGGCTCCTTCCAACCTCCAATTCCGCAAGCAAGTCGCAACCTTCACAGTTCATACCAAATTTTGAGCCAAAGCTGATTATCATTATCTTTAATGAAGATAGGATTAATGGAGATAGGGCTTATCAGTTGGGCAGTTACAGCTTAGAGATGAGCCCTATCCTCTCGCTAGGGAGTTAGGGACGAGATTAACAACGGAAACCAATCGCTGAGAGCCTAAGACGAATGGCAGGATCGCCTGGGAGGCTGAGATCCTGAGACTAACGATGAGAAAGTCACGATGAGAAAACTTGAATCGCCTTGAGAGCCTGAGACGAATCGTCACGACTCACGAACAATGGGAGACGAACGGTTGGCTAAGAGCCTTACCCACTAAGTGCTTAAGGGGGCTGACCAGACAAACGACGGTCGTTTCTTAATTTAAAGCTTTAAAGTTTTAAACGTTATTATAATTACAATTGAGGGCTCACCAGACGGTTCGTTTCCTAATTTAAAGCTTTAAAGTTTTAAACCTTACCTCGTTTGCCGAGTATTTAATGCCTCGACTCGGAGTAGCTCGAGCTCGAGCTTGACTCGATAAGTGCGAGTCGATTCGAGTATTTTTGAGTTGATTTCGAGCCACTCGCGAGTTGTCTCGACTCAGTTACACCCCTACTGTGGCCTAAGACGATGGCCACGGCCGGCGCCGTGGCCAGCGCCTCAGGGGTGGGGGAAAAACCGCACCCCAACCTTTTTTTTTTTGTTTACAGTGGCCTGGCCACCGTGGCCAGGCCATTGGCCTAAGGAAAACGGGAGGGGAGGGAGTGGGGAAGAGGGGCTTACCTCGGTAGAGAGGGATGCCGCCGGGGGTGGCTGCGCCGGTGTTCCTAGCGCCGGGGAGAGGGCGGGGGGAGCCGGAGGAGGGGACGGCGGTGAGGAGTAGGGTTAGAAGAAAAAGAAGAAGAGACCGGGGGGCCGGGCGCGATTGAGGTTATATATTAGGGCTTAGCGACGCAATTTTACGTCGCTAATCCCTCGCTATTTTTTATAATTTATTTTGGATTAGCGATGCAATTATGGGTCGCTAACCATCGCTAATTTGACTTTTTTTATTATTTTCTGGGAAATTTAGCGACGCAATTATTTGCGTCGCTAATGAGTCGCTAATTTGGCGGCAATGACCGGTGGGAATTTTTTTTTTTTTCTGGAAAATGCGTCGCTAATGCGTCGCAATATTTTTATTTCATAATTATATTTCATAAAAAAAAATTTTTGAAAATAATTGCGACGCATCAGGTTGCGTCGCAATGTTTTATTTTTATTTTTTATAACATTTATTTTTTAAAAAAATATTGCGACGCAATAAATGCATCGTCAAAAATTACAAATTTTTTTTTAATTTTTTGGTTTATTGCATCGCTAATGCATCGCTATTTAACGAAATTTAATTTTTTAAAACTTTGCGAGGCACTGATTTGCATCGCAATATTTTTATTTAATAATTATTTGATAAAAATTATTTTTCCTAAAAATAATTGCGACGCATATGGTTGCGTCGTGATGTTTTATTTTTAATTTTTTTATAACATTTATTTTTTTATAAAATATTACGACGCAACAGATGCGTCGCAAAATTAAAAATTATTTTTTTAACTTTTCTAGTTTATTGCGTTGCTAATGAGTCGCTAGTTAACGTAATTTAATTTTTTAAAAGTTGCGACATAACGAGTTGCGTCGCAATATTTTTATTTGATAATTATATTTGATAAAAATTATTTTTTCTGAAAATAATTGCGACACATATGGTTGCGTCGCAATGTTTTATTTTTAAATTTTTTATAACATTTATTTTTTAAAAAAAATTGCGACGCAATAAATGCGTCGCAAAATTACAAATTTTTTTTAAAATTTTTTGGTTTATTGCATCGCTAATGCGTCGCTATTTAACATAATTTAATTTTCAAAAAATTTGTGATGCACTTGATTTATGTAGCAATATTTTTATTTGATAATTATATTTGATAAAAATTATTTTTTCTGATCGATCCCGGTCGGCGACGACCGATCTCGGACCGTCGCGATCGATCCGATCGGCGACGATCGATCTCATCGATTGATCCGATCGGTTGACGATCGATCGAAGCCATGATCGATCTCGGTCGGCGACGACCGATCTCGGACCGTTGCGATCGATCTGATCGGCGATGATTTGACGGTTGCGATTGATCGAAGCCATGATCGATTCCGATCGGCGATAATCTTGCGATCAATTGATGCCATGATCGATCCCGATCGGCGACGATCGATCTCGGACCGTCACGATCGATCCGATCGGTGATGACCCGATGGTTGAGATCAATTGAAGCCATGATCAATCCCGGTCGGCGACGACCGATCTCGGACCGTCGCGATCGATTCGATCGGCGTTGACTCGATGGTTGCGATCGATCGAAGCCATGATCGATCCCGGTCGGCGATGACCGATCTCGGACCATTGCGATCGATTCGATCAACGACGATCCGACGGTTGCGATCGATCGAAGCCAGTAGACCAAGATAGTTTCACGGGCACAGTGCCATGGCCCTTCCGCTTCGCTTCTAGATGGTGCTTGGCTGCTCGTAGTCCCGTTTGGGAAAGTTTAAAAGGGTGGGGGGGAGCGTGAGTCACGAAGAGAGCGAGGGGAGAGACGCCGAGAGCTCGCCGTGGAGGAGGGCTTCTTTTTCTCGTTCCCCAAAAGCCTAATACTAGGGTTTCTCAGGAAACCGATCCCTCTACCTCCATCTGATCCACGTAAGGGGGCGACGGCGAGCTTTTCCTAGGGTTTACAGAGAGAGATCTTTCCTATTGTCAGCGTGTTTCGTCTTGTTCATGTTGCCGCTCCTGAGTGATCGATCAGAGCTAAGGATACTAGGGTTTTGGAGTTTGTCTTAGACACGGTTTCTAAAGGTTTGTTGTCTACCTTTCTAGGGCTTTTTTTACCCCCCCCCCGTTTTGGATCGTTTCTTTGTTCTTTTTGCCCCTGTTTATCTGTTTGGATCCAAGTCTTTCTTTAGATGCTAGTCATTTAACTTTCGTTCTTCTTGTATCTTATCTCGCTCCAGTTCTCATATGATTAGAGTTTAACACACACACACACATACATATATATATAAAAAGAATATTCAGATTTCCTTAAACAATATTTTTTAAAAATATTGCAATGCACTAATGTCCATTGCAATATTTTTATTTCATAATTATTTTTAATATTTTTATAAAATTTATTTTTTTAAAATATTGCGATGCAATACTTGCGTCGCTAAATAAAAAATTATTTTGATTAATTTACTATTTTATTGCGTCGCTATTTAACATAATTAATTTTTTAAAAACATTGCGACGCACTGGGTTGCATCGTAATTTTTTTATTTCATAATTATATTTTATAAAAATTAATTTTATTTAAAATAATTACGATGCAATTAGTGCGTCGCTAAATTAAAAATAATTTTTCTAATTTTCTGGTTTATTGCGTCGCTAATGCGTCGCTATTTAACATAATTAATTTTTTTAAAATCATTGCGACGCACTGAGTTACGTCGCAATATTTTTTTTATATTTATATTTTATAAAAACTAAATTTAAAAATATTGCGATGCATTACTTGCGTCGCTAAATAAAAAAATTAATTTTTTTTAATTTTTTGATTTATTGAGTCGTAATGCGTCGCTAATTGCATCGCAATGTTTTGTTGTCGCGGAGGCGTCGCAATGTGTTCGCAATTTAGCGACGCATCATTGCGTCTCTAAATTTGCGTCGCTATTTCAGTATTTTCTTGTAGTGATCCTCCTGGGTGCCCTTTGCCGAGAGCTCCTATCGGAGGAGAATCTCTGGTATGCCGGTCTGGCCTCGGGTGATAGTGAGCGATAGCGTTCTTCTTCTTTCCTCTCTTTTTTTTTTGACTAACTAACTCCTGGCACGTGCATATATGAGGATATCTGCGGACGCAGTGAAGAGGGAGGTCGAAAAGAGGAGGCGGACTGCCGAGGGTGATGCTGAGAGGCTGGAGAGAGGTCTCATCCCCGGTTGCCGGTCCCTCCTCCACTAGAACGCCAGACAACCCCAGAAGAGCCTGCTCCATCGATTGATCTCATTGCCTTGTCGGAGCAGGAGGAATCGAGGGGCGAAGTGGCCCCGGAGATGGGAGCAGCTCCCGCAAAGACGGGGTCGACCCCATCAAAGACGGGGCTAGCTCTGAGAGGAGATCCGCCGAGGGAGCAGGCTAGTGAGGGAACCTCGGTCGCGACTGAGCCAGCGGCGGAGGAGGCCACCACCAGAGGAATCAGCCGTGAGGAGGCCATCGCCCAAGGAGCCAGCCATGAGGAGGCTCCGTCTGCATCCGACCCTACACCCGTGACCTCGGTAGTAGCCGGATCTATGGAAACGGGCGAGTTGGTAGCCATCCGCCATGGCTGTCCCTGATGAACCACTACCATTGATGGAGCATGGTGGGGGCACCAAGATCAGATAGAGGTTACTGAGCTTATTATGGAATTTTTACTTTATGTTGGTTTGACTTTAAGTATTGTAATCAAGTTTTGTTAGTATGAGTCCAGTAATTTTATTGAGTCAAGTATGAGTTTAGTAATTTTATTTGAGTCAAGTCAAGATTTATGAGTCAAAGTGTAAGAAGTTGAAGACTCAAGACTATGAAGGATCACATTCAGTGTGCCACCTCAGCTCCACATGAAATTTCAGTCAAAGTAGGTACCATCTGCTCAATTAGGGCATCCCAAGATTTTTATAAAGTCATCTCAGCATAAAAGAAAGCAATAAGCCCCCTATGGAAGGTGACTTGCCGCCCACTCTTTATGGAAAAAAGAATATGGCACCATCCCTAATTTCTTTTTCTTGTTTCAAGATGCCGCTTATCTTCTTATTTGGAAAAGTTATCCCCTAATCTCTTTTTCTTGTTACAATATGCCGCTTATCTTCTTATTTGGAAAAGTTATCCCCTGATCTGTTTTTCTTGTTTCAAGATGCCGCCTATCTCCTTATTTGGAAACAATATACACCCTTATTTTTTTCCATGTAATTCAGGGGTTAGGGTTTATTATAAAAACCCCCCTTCTTCTTGTAAAGAATAATTGATGATTAATGAAAAAGAGTCTTCTTCTTCTATTTTTCTATGCTCCTTAGCATTGACACTCCGTAAGGGAGAGGGTGAGAGGCCCAACAAATACCCATTCCAACACCTGTTCCAAGCATCCCAGCCCCAAGATGCCAAGGTGCTACGATCCTTAGATGAAGTCCTCCTTGCCTCGAGAACCATCTAAAGGAAAGCCAAAACATCCACGAGAGCATAGCTTCTTCATCCAGGTGCCCATACTGAGAGTTGTGTGATCTAATCTTTTAGGACGAAGACCATCATTGCCTGGTAATCTGACCCATCCCTTCTTATAAGTTCTATTTTGTTGAAGAAAGAGCATGTTCTAAATAGTGGTTTCTCAACCTTAGAATCCTGATTTCTTTATTACTTAGCAAATCATGTTCTACGGGTAGTTACTTTACTCTTTGCATTTTTATCCGTAGTTTATTTTTGCTCGTTTCGGAAAGTAAAGCGCCTTAAAATCTGAATCATTGCTCTACGTTAATCTTTTGCATGGTACATTTCGTATCAGTTTGGTATCAAAGCAGGATAGGACATGTTCATGCATATTGCTAAAATTTTCTACATATATATATAAAAAAGAATTGCATTGTTTAGGATTTTATGCCTTCTGAGTGGGTATACGAAAGTATACTATCATGACCCATGGGAGTAATGAGCTACAGTCGAACATGAGACCCTTAGCAATCATCTAATTAATCTTCATTAAATCTGTAATTTTTTTCTTATTTTCAGATCTACAACATAAAAAAATATAATAATAAAAATAAAAAAAATATATACATATATTTATATCTGCATTTTTTACTTTAGGTTTTCATGTGTGTGCATGCATCACTGAATTCACTTAAGGGCAATTTCTTTATCTTAGGTAAGGGAAGGATTTCATCACCTTTCCTTGGCCCAAAACAACCACCCTCATCTTGATCCCAAGCCTAATTAAAATTGAGTAGAAACCTAAAGCAAAGCTAGGAACACCCACGTGGTTGAGTTTCAAGTATTGTGATGAAATTGGTGCACTCAATCCTTCAGTTATTTCTTAAAAGCGGTGTCTAGGGCTAGGCGTCAAACAACAAATGCCTTAAGCGGACTTGCGGTTCTCTAATTAGGTCCCTGTGAGAGCCAAGAGAGCCTTCCACAACCCCACCTCTTACCTGGCCAGTGAAAAGGATAATTGTTGAGTTGATTATAATTGAGTTGATTCATTCTACTTGAGCTTCTAGGTCTAAAAACCCTAAAATGAATTTGTGTGTTGCATGACCACCAGGTCAGGAGCCCATTACCAACATCCCCAAACACAACCAAGTTACACTATGGATCCCAATCTTTAAACTTTAATGAGAACCATGACTGAACATTTTGGATAATTAAACAATAGGTTTGACCAAATGGAAGAGCGAATCGGGACTCTTGAAGAGAACCAGTTGAACCACACTAAGCCTGAATCACCTGGACCAACTCTCCTTGGTCCAAGAGCCCATCGTTATGATCTCACCCCTGAACATAACACTAGACGCCCACACCAAGACTTTGTGTATTTGGAGGAAAGAGTCTAGGAACATATGACTTGATGCACCCACTTTTGACAGAGATTTAGACCCTAAGGTGTATGTTGATTGGAAAAGTGATATGGACCAATACTTTAAGTGGTATAAGATGTCGGAAGGGAGGAAGGTCAAATTTTCCAAACTTAAGTTAGTTCGACAAGCCAGGCTATACTGGAAAATATTGAGCACCATAGTCATTAGAGAGGAGACATACCCATAGCTAACTGGAGAACCATGAAACTTAAGTTTAGGAAAAAGTATCTTCCCATATCCTATCACCAGAGACTTTTAAATCAATGGCAGAGGCTGAGTCAGGGAAGCAAGACCGTCTCTGAATACATAGCCAAATTTGATGAGTATATCATAACGTGTAGCATAGATGAATTTGAAGCTGTGACCCTATCTAGATTTAGGGCTTGACTACATAAGGACATTTAGAGAGAATTATTTTAAGAGAAGTCCATGATCTTGAACAGGCTTATCAGATAGCTAGAGACTATGAGAGATTTCAAAGGGGACCCATAATCCATCAACCTAAACCCACTAGGAATGATAACCTTAATCAAAAACCAGGGTCTAGTCAAGTGCACCCAAGCCGACCTACTCCTAACACCCCATTGACCCGCAAGAAAGATAAGGGTAAGTTACCTAAAGTTTAGAGAAATCCTAATCCTAATGCTCCTTATTTTAAATGTCATAAATTGGGATACTATGTTAGTCAATGCCCAACCTAATTCCTACACATAGGAGAACTAGAGGAAGAAGATCCTGAACCCACTGATGAGCATGAAGGAGAAGTGTATGAAGCTGAAATACATTTAGTAGATGAATATGAAGAAAATGAGGAAGTCATTGAATCATCCGATTTATCGAGAGTTGTTAGATGTATCTTGATCCAAACCAAAGAACAAGAGGATTGGCATAGAACCCATATCCTACAGATATTTGTGAAGTTAAGAGAAAAGGTATGTAAGATCATTATAGATAGTGGGAGCTATGTTAATGCCATCTCAATCAGTGATGTCAAAACCCTAGGTTTATCTATGGTTCCCCATCCCAATCCCTATAAGGTATCCTAGATAGACTTAACTTTTATCCCATTAAACTGAGATGCCAGGTCATGATCCAACTATAATCCTATCAAGAAAAGATGTAGTGTGATATCCTTCCTATAGGAGTTAGCAGTATTATCTTAGGTCGACCTTGGTTATATGACCATGATGCTACCCTGCATGGTCGATCCAACTCCTTCTCCATTAACCGTCATGGAAAGAAGCTTGTGATAAACCCAACTTCACCTAAGGATCATATTAAGAGGGAATCTACTAACCTGAAAGAGAAGAAACTGAGATTAAATCTGATCAATGCTAAAAAACTAGAGCGTGAGATCACTAAGGGTTCACCAATTTGGATCTTAACTGCTAGAGAAATTCATGATCAAACCCAAAAAGAACATCCTCAAAAGATAGTAGAATTTTTGAAAGAGTTGGAATTTTTGAAAGAGTTTCAAGATGTGTTTCTTGAAGAACCTCCTGATCAATTACCACCTTTAAGGGACATCCAACATACTATAGATCTAGTCTCATAAGCCACTTTGCCTAATTTTTCACATTATAGGATGAATCCCACTGAACCACTTTGATGCCTCCAAGGTGGCCAAACTTTTCTTAGGTGAAGTGGTTAGATTACATGGCCTACCAAAACCATCGTATTTGATAGGGATGTCTGATTCACAAGTTACCTTTGGAAAACCCTCTAGCACATGTTAGGGACTAAGCTCAAATATTTTACTTCCTACGATCCTCAAACCAATGGCCAAACTGAAGTAGTGAACTGAATCCTTAGAAACTTGTTGAGATGTCTTGTAGGTGAAAACACTGGAAATTGGGACCTTTTGTTATCTAGAGCCGAATTTGCCTACACCAGTTCAGTTAATAGGACCACAGGTAAGATTCCATTTGAGTTTGTCTATGGTTATAAGCCTAATAGACCATAGACATAATCCCTTTGCTTATACATGCCCGAGTCTCTGAGTCAGCTGAATCATTTGCATAACATGTTAGAGATTTGCATAAGAAAATTATCAATAAGATTAATTTGAGTAATGATACTTATAAAAATATGGCTAATTCATGAAAGAGAGTTAACAAATGTGCCGAGAGATTATGTGATGATTAGGCATATACCTGAGCGGTTTCCTTCGAGGACCGTAAAAAAGTTACATGCCCATGGAGCTGGACCCTTCAAAGTAATAAAAAAAGTTAGACCTAATGCCTATGTGCTCGAGTTACCATCCGAATTTGGCATTAGCTCAACCTTCAATATCTCAGACCTAGTTGAGTATAGGGAACTAGCAATGATACCTAATGAACCATTTGGACCCACCCTATTCTTGAGAGCGAACCCATACATGAGTGTCCACTAATAAATTTATTTGGGAGCATAGAAAGAATTGAGTGTATCCTGGATGACCAAGCTATTACTATCCGGGATAAAGGCTACCAACGTTATTTAGTTCATTGGCAAGGTCGATCAAAATCTGAGGATTCATGGATCACTCGAGAGGATCTACAGTGCCTCGATCCAGACCTATTAAAGCAGTACTAGAGCCGGATTAACCCTTATTCGACAGGGTTGAGTTTCTTCCACGCTGTTGACCCAATTATTGATTTTGATGATTAATAAAGGAATTGAGTATATTTATTTGATTACTAATGGATTTGAGAAGTGTTTCAGGAGTTAAAATTATTTGATCAATTTAAATGAATTAAGAAACATGTTTTGAATCATTGCAAAACTTCAATTTCAAAGTTTCAAAACCTAGAATCGACACTTAGAATTCCTGGAGCTAACCCCATGGCCATTCAAATTTTATTCTGATTTTTGATACAGTTCAGAGCCGACACCCAGAGTTTGGAGCCGACACCCAGAGTTTTGGAGTCGACACTTACAGTGTCTAGAGCCGACTCCGATGCGTGGACAGAATGTTAATTTTTTGAGCATCCTGGAGCCGACACACACAGTATTCGGGAGCCGACACCTGGCGATGGCGAGCCGACACTTACTTTTTCAGAGCCGACTCCTCAACGAACTCAGAAATTTCTATTTTTGGAAAAACGATCTGGAGCGGACACCTGAAAAGTTGGAGCCGACTCCAACCTGATTGGAATGAAAATTTAAATTGCCAGATCAGCTCTAACGGTAATATTTCCTTTTTACCTAATTTCTAATGGATATATTTTTTTCAGGTACACTCCAACGACTAGTTTCATCCCAAAAATGGATTGAAGAAAATCTATAAAAAGGGGAAAACACCCGTTTGAAAAGAGGACGAAAAGATAGAAAAATTTCAAATCAAAAATTCGAGAAAGCCTGAGCCTGAATCTCAAGAGAAAAGCATTCAAACTCAAATCCTTCCACTCCAAAAAGCTCAAAGAGGAATCCAAGGTGCCCAAATCAAAAAATCGATGGATTTCCCAAATTGAAGAAAAAGCTCTGTTTCTTCCATTTCCAATCTTCTCAACTGCAACGACTGTGAGGGATTAAAGCTGAGGCTTTATTCATCATTCCAAAGAAGAAGAAGGAAAAGAAGAAAAGCTCAAATTCAATCATCTCCAAATAGGCTTTTCTAAACTTGTTTACTTTATTTTGAATATTTGCTCAACTAAGGAGCTGTGAATCATTGTAAAACATTCTTATATTTGTTTGTGCTAGTTCAATCAAGGGGATTGAACTAGTGGAGGTTGTTAACCTCGGGTCAAGCTAGATTAGCTTGAGTTTAGGGTTTTGTGCTGGTGAGCCCAAAAAACCGGCTGGGTTCGTTGTGATCCCGGAAAAACAACAAGTTTGAGTTGTGAGCTTGTAAAACAACTCGGCTGTAATCTAGTTGATTATAGTGTGGACCCAAGTGAATCTTGGGAGTGGACGTAGGTGTTGGATACACCGAACCACTATAAAATCTTGTGTTTGCCGTGCTTCATTGATCTCTATCTCTATCTCCTTGTTTGTGCTTATTTGCATTGCAATTAATTTCATTTTCTTAAGCAATAATTTTTTAAAAGGTCAAATTTTTAAAGAACCCAATTCACCCCCCTCTTGGGTTGTCATCTGGGCCAACAATTGGTATCAGAGCAAGTGCTCATTAGATTTTGATCACACGATCAAGAGCTAAAGATCCAAATGGCAACTCAAGTTGGATCATTTGCTGAAGGTCATTCTACAAATAGACCTCCCTTATTTAATGGTTCCAACTATTCATATTGGAAAGCAAGAATGAGGATATTCATTCAAGCTTCTGATTATGAATTGTGGGTGTTATAACTAATGGACCTAGTACACCCACACATTGTTGATGGCACTATTGTTCCTAAGCCCGAAAGGGATTGGAATGATAATGATAGGAAAATGGCACAGCTCAATGCTAAGGCCATGAATGTCTTATATTGCTCTTAGATGCTAATGAATTTAATAGAATCTCCACATGTAATTCCGCAAAGGAGATTTGGGATAGATTAGAGGTTACCCATGAGGGTACCAAGTAAAAGAATCTAAAATAAATATTCTTGTTCATAAATATGAATTATTTAGCATGGAACAAACTGAAACTATAGCTTGCATGTACACTAGATTTACCGATATTGTAAATGGTTTGAAAAGTCTTGGAAAAACATATACTAACTCTGAACTTGTTCGAAAAATTCTTAGGTCACTTCCAAGACTTGGGAAGCAAAGGTGACAGCAATCCAAGAAGCAAGGACCTCAACACTTACCCTTAGAGGAGCTTCTAGGATCCTTATGACCCATGAGCTGACCATGAAACAGCATCAAGAGGAGGAAGTCAAGAAAAAGAAAACTATAGCTCTTAAGGCTGCAGAAAGTGAGGAGAGCTGCAGTGATGATGATGATGATGAGACAGCTCTTCTAGCAAGAAAATTCAAAAAATTCATGAGGAGAAAGAGACCCTTCCACAAGAAGAAATTTGGATTTAAGATGGAAGGAGAAAAGAAAAAGAAAAGGACAAGGACAAAGAGAAAGACCCCTTGATTTGCTATGAGTGTAAGAAACCGGGGCACTTTAGATATGATGTCCTCAACTGAAAAAGACTTTCAAGAAGAAGAAGAAAGCCTATGTTGCAACTTGGAGCGACAGCGATGAATCCTCTTCGGAGGAAGAACAAAAGGAGGTTGCCAACATTTGCTTCATGGCAAACGAGGATGATGAGGTAAGTTCTGAAAACCCTTGCGATGATTTTGCTTTTGATGAATTATTTGATGCTTTTAATGAACTTGTAGATGATTTAAAATTTTGAAAAAGAAATACAAGTTTTGAAAAATGAAAACTTAACTTTTATCAAAGAAAAAGAAATCTTAATAATGAAATTAAAATGCTGAAATCTGAAAAAGAAAATTTGACAAAAGAAAAGGAATCAATTTCTAATGAAAATGATAAACTAAAGAAGGAAGTTGATAAATATAAAAGTATTGTTGATAAATTTACTTATAGTTCAAAAACTTAATTTATTGTTAAAATCAAAGAGCATATATGATAAAGCTGGTTTAGGATATAGACCTAACTTAAAACAAAAATTTGTCAAAAACTTTTTTAGAAAAGAACAAAATTTACATGTCATTATTGTAACAAGAAAGGACATAAAACCTATGAATGTAAATGAGAAATAGTAACAAAAATTTAATAGTAAAGGAAGAAAATTTGGGTTCCGAAAGGAACAATTTTTTATGCTACTAACCATGAAGGACCCAAGAAAGCTTGGGTACCTAAATATAAGACTTGATTATTTTTGCAGGAGTGTCTTGCGGCCAAAAGATCAAAGAGAAAGTGGTATCTCGATAGTGGCTGCTCAAGACACATGACGGGTGACAAGGATCAATTCATCACCCTTGAAGCAAAAGAGGAGGAGTTGTTACATTTGGCGACAATGGCAAAGGCCAAATCTTGGGGTTTGGTAACATTCAAATAACTCCCTCCACATATATTGAAAATGTCTTATATGTTGATGGTTTAAAACATAATCTAATTAGTATTAGTCAATTATGTGATAAAGGTTTTAAAGTATCATTTGAATCTTCTATATGCACTGTTTCTAATCCCATTGATAATAGCATTGTTTTTATTGGAAATAGAAATGGCAATGTATACTTGATTGATTTAGACAATTTGTCTACTAGTAATCATTGCTTAGTTGCTAATAATGCTAATATGAATGAGATTGGTTGGTTGTGGCATCGTAGATTAGGTCATGCAAGCACACACCTTATTTCAAAATTAATTAGAATGGATTTAGTAAAAGGACTTCCACAATTAGATTTTGAAAATAACAAAATTTGTGATGCATGTCAATTTGGAAAACAAACTAGAAATTCTTTCAAAACTAAAAATATTGTTTCCACTTCTAGGCCACTTGAACTACTTCACATGGATCTTTTTGGACCTACTAGAACCACAAGTCTAGGAGGAAAGAAATATGGTCTTGTGATTGTAGATGATTACTCTAGATACACTTGGGTATTATTTTTAGCTCACAAGGATGAGACTTTCTCGATATTTTGAAATTCTTCAAGAAAGTCACAAATGAGAAAAACAACACCATAGTGTCTCTAAGAAGTGATCATGGCACTGAATTTGAAAATCATTTATTTGAAAATTTTGCATAGAAAATGGCATTATCATAATTTTTCAGCACCTAGAACACCGCAACAAAATGGTGTAGTTGAAAGAAAAATAGAACCTTAGAAGACATGGCCCGTACCATGCTATGTGAAAGCAACCTACCAAAATACTTTTGGGCGGAAGCTATAAACACGGCATGTTACATCTTAATAGAGCTTTAATTAGGCCAATCATTAAAGAAAACACCTTATGAACTATGGAATAATAGAAAACCAAATATAAGTTACTTTCATGCATTTGGTTGTAAATGTTTCATTCATAATAATGGTAAAGATAATCTAGGAAAATTTGATGCAAAATCTGATGAAGGCATATTCTTAGGATATTCAACATCTAGTAAAGCATATAGAGTATTTAACAAGAGAAACTTAATTGTAGAAGAATCTATTCATGTAATTTTGATGAATCTTTAGCATCAAGTTCTAAAAGATTGATGATGAGGAAGATACAAACATTCTAGAAAGAGATCTTGAAAAATTAATATAGATGTATCTTCAGATCATGAACAAGAAGCTAAAGATAATGATTCTCCTAGTGTTGATGTTGTTGATGCAAATCATAATGATGTAGATCTACCTAGAGATTGGAGATATGCCTATAGTCATCCAAAGAATTAATTATAGGTGATCCATCTCAAGGAGTAAGAACTAGATCATCAATGAGAAACATCAATAATCATCTTGCATTTGTATCTCAAATTGAACCTAAAACTATTGAAGAAGCTGAAAAAGATAATAATTGGATGTTAGCTATGCAAGAAGAATTAAATCAATTCACTAGAAATAATGTTTGGACTTTAGTAGAAGACCTAAAATCATTCTGTTATAGGATCAAAATGGGTATTTAGAAATAAATTAGATGAAAATGGCATAGTAATTAGAAACAAAGCTAGATTAGTTGCAAAAGGATATAATCAAGAAGAAGGAATTGATTTTGATGAAACTTTTGCACCTGTAGCTAGACTTGAAGCAATTAGATTATTACTTGCATTTGCATGTCATATGCATATCAATTTATTTCAAATGGATGTTAAAAGTGCATTTTTAAATGGATTTATAAATGAAGAAGTTTTGTTGAACAACCACCAGGTTTTGAAGATCATGAATTTTCAAATCATGTTTTTAAATTACACAAAGCACTATATGGTTTGAAACAAGCACCTAGAGCTTGGTATGAAAGATTAAGTAAATTTCTAATTGAAAATGATTTTATAAGAGGAAATGTTGATAAAACACTATTTTTGAAAAGAAAAGACAAGGATTTATTAGTAGTACAAATATATGTTGATGATATTTTTCGGTGCTACTAACAATTTGTTATGTCAAGAATTTGCTAAGTTGATGCAGGGTGAGTTTGAAATGAGCATGATGGGAGAACTCAACTTCTTCCTAGGACTTCAAATCAAACAAAGCAAAGAGGAATTTTCATCAATCAAGCCAAATACACAAAAGAACTGCTCAAGAAGTTTGGAATGGAGTCAATCAAACCCTTGGAACACCTATGAGTCCTTCATGCAAATTGGACAAAGATGAAGATGGTAAGAAAGTAGATCAGAAATATTATCGAGGTATGATCGGATCTCTTCTTTACTTAACAGCTAGTAGACCAGATATAATGTTTGCTGTATGTTTGTGTGCTAGATTTCAATCTGAACCTAAAGAATCACATTTAATTGCTGTAAAAAGAATCTTAAGATATTTAAGTGGAACTAAAAATGTAGGTTTATGGTATTCTAGAGACTCAACATTAAACTTGATTGCATATTCTGATTCTGATTATGCTGGATGTAAATTAGATAGAAAAAGCACAAGTGGTGCATGTCAATTCTTAGGAGTAACTTAATCTCTTGGTTTAGCAAAAAGCAAAATTCGGTTGCATTATCACTGCTGAAGCAGAATATGTTGCAGCTGGAAGTTGCTGTGCTCAAATCCTTTGGATTAAGAGACAACTTGAAGATTATGGCATAACACTTGATAAAACACCAATTAGATGTGATAACACAAGTGCAATAAATCTAACTAAAAATCCAATTCAACATTCAAGAACAAAACACATTGAAATTAGATATCATTTTATAAGAGAACATGTAGCTAATAATGAAATTTGTCTTGAATATGTTAATACTGAAGAACAATTAGCTGATATATTTACAAAACCTTTGAGTGAAGAAAGATTTTGTTATCTTAGAGGTGAATTAGGGATATGTGACCCTTTGGATTGATTTTGAAATTATAAGGAATGACTTTCTAGATCTATATTAATTTCTTGATATTCCTTTCATAATTTAAGGACAAATTATCTAGTCATCTGAGGTATTTGATTCTTAATATTCCAAAATTTTATCAAGATTTTATAAAATAATTTTGACAAGTTTCAGATGGTTGAATTTCAATTATTTTTCTCTGAAACTGTCTTGGAGTCGACACCTCAGAATGAGGAGTCGACACCTCTGACTGTGTCGCTCTCGGTCCCTGACCTTGGAGCCGACACCCGTGTAAGTGGAGCCGACTCCAGTTCGAGGCTGACTGTGTTAGCGATTTGGAGTCGACACCCGACTTTGCGGGAGTCGACACCTGGGATTCCAAAATCGATTTATTAGGGCAGAGTCGACACCTAGTCATTTCATTACTCTTCGAATCCTCCAAAATCCCTCCAAAACTCTTCCAAAACCTCCCCATCTCTAATTCCACTTCTCTCAAGCCTTCCACGGATCA
Source organism: Calamus simplicifolius (assembly GCA_900491605.1). Taxonomy (NCBI): domain Eukaryota; kingdom Viridiplantae; phylum Streptophyta; class Magnoliopsida; order Arecales; family Arecaceae; genus Calamus; species Calamus simplicifolius. Next base: position 85,171 of record UESW01004534.1, on the reverse strand, counting down.
ATGGCACCTAAGAGGAGAAGTTAGGTGATTGGAGCGACCGTGGTGACCGGGAAGCGTTCCGTAAGGACCCGTCCGCGAGCCGTCTCCAAGTGAAGATTCCTCCACCGATTCAGATAATCCTAACGCCACTTCACCTCAGGTAGATACCCTAGCAGGGAGGGTAATCACTATGGGAAGAAAAGTTGATTTCGAACTTTTTGAATCGAGGGTTTTTCGATTGGTAGGCAACTTAAGGAGCTTGGACGGGATAAAGTATGTTCCTTGATGTCCTACTTACCCAGCTTTAGTAAAGGAATTTTATTTTAATTTAGCTAGAGGAGATGGTGGTTTAGTAAGCACTGTTAGAGGAAAACGGATTCACCTTACATTTCACAAATTAGGAAATCTCTTGAACATCCCAATTACTGGATTAGCTGCTGATGTGCACAATGAGATCAGCTGCCCTATCAAGGATGTTAGGGAGAGAGGTTATTGATTTGAGGAAATTAGGGCTAATCAGTTGCCCTTGGAATTAAGGTTGTTACACAACATTTGCAGTAATTTTTTCCGAAGACGGCATTTTGAGTATGTCTCCGAGCGGGACATTGTTGTGATGGATAATTGACCGGTCAGCCCATTAATCTAGCCTATGATGATATTTTACATGGCCGAGGCTGGAGGAAGAGAAGATCGTCACTACCCTATGGCATGATCTTAACTATGGAATTCAGAAGCCAAGGGGTTGTAATTTTGGATAATGAACCCTCCAAGAGCCTGAGACACACTGATTATTATAGCTTGGCCACTTTACATCGAATGGGATTTGTTAAAGTTAATGGTCAGTGGGAAAGGAAAGGGAACTTGGATGAGAGAGTCCCCGAGCCTAGACATTCTGTATCTTGTGAGGCTGGTCCATCTATGAGGATTCCATCTCCACATCCTAGTAGTCCTGCTCCTGCTCCTGTCCCAGTACCATGATTCCATCTACTTCATCTACTTCTTCAGGGATTTTCAGACCTTCAGTTAGAGCAACTTAGAAATCTTCTTGCTGCTCAGAAGAAAGAATTAAAGACTGAGTTTGACAGCAAATTTATGAATCTTAAAGAAACTCTTTATTCATTAGATGATCGGATTGCCAAAATTGAATCAACTCTTAGCTCTTCTAGTATCTTTAAGTGGTGATTTGAAGAACATCTTTGAAGAACTTAAAGACATTTGTGGAGATTCTAAACTATTCAAAGTGCAATGCCGAGTTACAAGATAAAATTATCACTGCTTGTACGTTTGTTGATGAAAGACTAAAAGACTACGTCAAGATTCAGTCTGAAGGAATGCAGAAGATTGTAGATCATTTAACAAGAATTATTAGAACTAATTTTTGATCTTCATGTAATGATGTAATGAATTCTGATGTAATGGAAATACAATCTTGATGTAATGAAAGTTTAATTTTGATATAATGAAAGTGTTTGATATGATGATGTGCAGTTTAATGTAATGTCAAAGTTCAGTTCCATTTTGTAATACTTTTGATGCAATGAAATTATCTTTTGATCTATCAATTTAATCTTTTGACTTAACTTTTCTTTATCTTTTTGTTGATTACAAAAAAGGGGGAGAAAGTTATGTCGTATATGCATTGATTAGCAATTGATTGGAATTCAATTAAAGCTTAGTTGATTGATTAATTGGAGAAAGTTATGTCGTATATGCGTTGATTGGTTATGCTTTAATTAGCATTTATTTAATTCAACACGAACAATTGATTATTTGAACTTCATAGGGGGAGCTACCTTATTCAGGGGAGCTTACTTATGAGGATCACTCTCTTAAAAATTTTGAATTTAAAGAATACTATGCATATACTCAATGTTTTTATAATCATCAAAAAGGAGGAGATTGTTGACCCAATTATTGATTTTGATGATTAATAAAGGAATTGAGTATATTTATTTGATTACTAATGGATTTGAGAAGTGTTTCAGGAGTTAAAATTATTGATCAATTTAAATGAATTAAGAAACGTGTTTTGAATCTATTGCAAAACTTCAATTTCAAAGTTTCAGAACCTGGAGTCGACACTTAGAATTCCTGGAGCCGACCCCATGGCCATTCAAATTTTATTCTAATTTTTGATATGGTCCGGAGCCGACACCCAGAGTTTCAGAGCCGACACCTAGAGTTTCAGAGTTGACACTTACAGTGTCTGGAGCCGACTCCGATGCGTGGACAGAACGTTAATTTTTTGAGCATCCTGAAGCCAACACACAGTATTCGGGAGTCGACACCTGGCGATGGCGAGCCGATACTTACTTTTTGGAGCCGACTCCTCAACGAACTCGGAAATTTCTATTTTTGGAAAAATGATCTGGAGCCGACACCTGAAAAGTTGGAGCCGACTCCAACCTGACTGGAGCGAAAATTTAAATTGCCAGATCAGCTCTAACGGTAATATTTCATTTTTACCTAATTTCTAACGGATATATTTTGTTTTTAGGTACACTCCAATGGCTAGTTTCATCCCAAAAATGGATTGAAGAAAATCTATAAAAAGGGAAAAACACCCGTTTGAAAAAGAGGACGAAAAGATAGAAAATTTTAAATCAAAAATCCAAGAAAGCCTGAGCCTGAATCTCAAGAGAAAAGCATTCAAACTCAAAACCTTCCACTCCAAAAGCTCAAAGAGGAATCCAAGGCGCCCAAATCAAAAAATCGGTGGATTTTCTAAATTGAAGAAAAAGCTCCATTTCTTCCATTTCCAATCTTCTCAACTGCAATGACTATGAGGGATTAAAGCTGAGGCTTTATTCATCATTCCAAAGGAAGAAGAGGAAAAGAAGAAAAGAAGAAAAGCTCAAATTCAATCATCTCCAAACAGGCTTTTCTAAACTTGTTTACTTTATTTTGAATATTTGCTCAACTAAGGAGCTGTGAATCATTGTAAAACATTCTTATATTTGTTTGTGCAAGTTCTATCAAGGGGATTGAACTAGTGGAGGTTGTTAACCTCGGGTCAAACTAGATTAGCTTGAGTTTAGGGTTTTGTGCTGGTGAGCCCGAAAAACTGGCTGGGTTCGTTGTGATCCCGGAGGAAAAACAACAAGTTGTGAGTTGTGCTCTTGTAAAACAACTCGGCTGTAATCTAGTTGGTTATAGTGTGGACCCAAGTGAATCTTGGGAGTGACGTAGGTGTTGGATACACCGAACCACTATAAAATCCTTGTGTTTGTCATGCATTCATTATCTCTATCTTTATCTTCTTGTTTGTGCTTTATATTTGCATTGTAATTAATTTCATTTGTCTTAGAGCAGATAATTTTTAAAAATGTCAAATTTTTAAAGAACCCAATTCACCCCCCCCCCTCTTGGGTTGCCATCTGGGCCATCACACGCCAAAAGAATTGGTAGGGGCACCAGGATCAGATAGAGATTACTAAGCTCATTATGAAAATTTTATTTTAGGTTAGTTTGACCTTAAGTACTGTAATCAAGTTTTGTCAGTATGGGCCTAGTAATTTTATTTGAGTCAAGTATGAGTCTAGTAATTTTATTTGAGTCAAGTAAATATTTATTTAGTCAAAGTGTAAGAAGTTGAAGACCCATGTCGGCACCCTCTTCGATTGAAAGCGCAAATGACCTATGCAAATCAAGTAGAGTTGTACTAGCCTTTATGTTGTGCACCATAAAGCACAAGTGAACTCCATTCAATTGCCACAGGACGCCGAAGCAACAACTCATCCTGCTAAAACTTAAACCTTTTTACCTGTTCCATTTATATAGTCATTCATCATCTCAATTATAAAACAATTCAATCTGTATAAATCAAGTATTGATTCCAAGCCTAATCTATCAAATCACATTCACAATAGATTTGATAATTCAAATTTATTTCATATACATTGCCAAAAGACTTCCAAGTGTATATACATATACGTACCCAAAATAAGCCATCCTTATATACACATTAGCCTGGGACACATCACCAGGTCACCACATGTAAACAAACATATATACAAGCCCAAAACTTATCTAACATATATACATTTTACCCACATACTACATCACCAAAACACTACCATATAAACATACAGCCATATATACACGCCATCACCCAAATCCACACAGACATTCGCTGTCACATACATCTCTAATGGCTTTCATAGGAACAGATCCAAAAGCCACAAAGATCCACTTCCAACTCCAGCTAAAGTAAGAACCGACCCTCTAACCTGGTCTCAAGCTCAAGGATCTGAAAATAGAAATATCAATAATAGAATGGGGTGAGACTAATCATCTAACCCTGGAAAAAAAATTGAGAACATGAAATACCTTTTCAATAATGATACTTTAAAGCATTTATACAACAAAGTAAATATTTTATCATACTAACTGGTAAAATAAAATATAGCTTATTCTTCAAGTAATATACTTCATTAACAGAAAAATCATGCTAATATCCTTTCCACAATAATGCATTTCCAAAATAGTATACATACACTTATTGAATTAATGCAAGATAAATTAAAAGTCAGCTTATCCTTGCAACAATATATCAATTTGAAACATAATATAATATCAGTTCTTTTTCTTTGAAACATAAATCCATGCATATGATTACACATTATAAAATATAAAATTTTAGTTTCTCAACGATTCGGCCTTGATACATTTGTTTTCTGGTCCCCTTTGGGATGTACACAGCCCACTGACTTCAATTACAACCATTCCATTTTCACATGATCACATCCCCCAAACAGACAGGACCCTAGAGGTGGTCTCCACAAGCCTAAGAGATGGCTCCCATCAATGTAGCACTTTACTCTGTGTGGCCCCCACAGGCCCAAAAGATGGCTTCCATCAATATAGCACTTTGCTCTATGTGGTACTTAGTTTCTGCACTTCTAGCATTGCATTACAAAAGCTATCCTCTATAGAATACAATTGGCCCACCGGCCCTTATAAAATACATTACCATGCATATATTCATAAATGCAACTAAAACATCACTTTTCCTTTGAAAACATAATTTTCATAAATTAACATGCATTTTGTTCTCAGTTCCCATATTTCTAAAATCTCAATTCAACACTATATTTTATGCACCATAACATACCAGTCTAAAAATGGTCCACATAGCATTTCAAAATTTTTGCATACAAATTTTAAAATAATTGCAAAGCCAGATGAGGAATCCACTCATCTGATGCTACCGTACTAGATAATCGGCTAAATCCCCTGTCCCGGTTCCCTAGGACCAACCTCTGGTCCTATTTTAATATATAAGCAACATCAAGACATTATCATGGAAGATCTTATGCATCTATACAAGAACTTGCTACTATTTTTAACCTAACATGACTTTTCTTCCACCCTTTCTGATTTTTCAAGATATACATACTAACTAGATACATAAACAAAGCATAAGGTCTAGAGCTACTTGTGAGTGTAGGGAGAACGTGCTTACCTCCGAAGCACAAAAAATCCCTTCTTCTTCTTTCTCTCCTCTTCTTTCCCTTTCTTTCTTTTTTTTATTTTCTTCTCTTTTCCGCTCACGAACCCTCTCAGTTTTGGTCTCAGAGTTCCCCTTTTCCACTTCTCACAGCTTTGTCTCAGAAAAATTCCCAGAGTCCCCCCGCCCCTTATTTCTAAGGGGTCAAAACACACACGTTGGGCGACCAACTGGCGGACACCCCCCCCCCCCCCTCTTATTTTCTAAGGGGTCAAAACACACATGTTGGGCGACCAACTGGCGCCCAACATAAGGTTGGGCAGCCAGCTGGTCGCCCAACTCCCTATTGGGCAGCCATCTGGTCGCCCAACTTCCCTGGCTTAGATTAAAAATTTTTGAAAAATATTTTTCTAAGGCTTGCAAGCTGATTGAAAAATCCTGAAAAAAAATTATTTAAGTCTGTCATGCATTCAAACTCCCATTCCAAATCATTTACATCACATAAATCTTTCATCTAGCCTTATTTAGTGACCCACATGAGCAACAATAATATACTAAATCATTAAAATATCAAAATATTTCACAAATATTATTTACATTGAAATATTTCTTAACAAATTACAGAAAGCAAAATTTATGGTTGTTACAACTCTTTCCCCCTTTAAAAAATTTCATCCTCAAAATTTAACTATCTATATCATGAAACAGATGGGGGTACTTCACTCTCATCTCATCCTCCTCTTCCATGTAGCTTATTCTCTCTGATGATTTTGCCATTGAACTTTAACCAAGGGAATCATTTTGCTGTGAAGCTGCTTAATCTCCCTGCATAAGATTTGCACTAACTCTGCTGCATAAGTCAAGTCCTTCTATAATTCCACCGGCATAGCTTGCAATACATAAAAGGAATTGAGTACATATTTTCTTAACATTGATATATGAAACACATTATGAATCTAAGAAAGATTTGGGGTAAGGCCAACTTATAGGCAAGGGTCCCTACTCTTTCAATAATCTCAAAAGGCCCAATATACCATGGACTTAGCTTTCCTTTCCTTCCAAATCTCATGATACCCTTCCAAGAATATACTTTTAAAAATACTTTGTCTCCAATTTCAAATTCTACATCTCTGTGTTTCTTATCTGCATAATTTTTCTGCCTATCCTAGACTGCCTTTAATTTAGCTCTGATAATTCTAACCTAATCTGTTATGAGATGTACTAAATCTGGACCTAGCAGCTTCCTCTCTCCTTTATCCCAGCATACTGGGGTTCTACACTTTCTTTCATATAAAGCCTCATAAGGTGCCATATCAATATCAGAATGATAACTTATTATAAAAAAATTTCAATCAATGGCAGATGCTTGTCCTAACTACCAAAAATTTTATTACAGAAGCCCTCAATATGTCCTTCAGTGTTTGAATAGTTCTTTAAGATTGTCCATCAGTTTTAGGGTGAAAGGTTGTACTAAATCTTAACTTAGTGCCCAAAGCTTTCTGCAATTCGGTCCAAAAATGAGATATAAATTTGGGATCTCTATATGATACAATAGACACCGGCACACCATGCCAACTCACAATCTCATTCACATATAATCTGATCAATCTATTCAAGGTCAAAGAAATCTTAATGACAAGAAATGGGTGGATTTGGTCAATCTATCAACAATCACCCATATAAAATCATTACCTCCTTTAGTCCTTGGAAGACCCACTACAAAATTCATAGTGATATGCACCCACTTCCATTCAGGCACAAATAGAGGCTGCATCAAACCAGCTGGACTCTGGTGTTCTACTTTAATCTGTTGGCATATCAAACATTTCAAAATAAACTCAGCTATCTCTCTCTTCATCACATTCCACCAATAATTATGTTTAATGCTTCTATACATCTTGGTACTTCTTGGGTGCATTGAATAAGCTAAGTTTTGAGCCTCCTTCAGGATTTGTTCTTTTAATAACTTCATAGCTGGCACACATACTCTACCTTTATACACCAGTAAACCATCATTTCTAACAATATAATCTGATTGGGATCCATTTAGAATTGATTCCCTAACTTTTAGTAACTGTGGATCCCGTATCTGAGCTTCCTTTATTTCCTCAAGCATTAAAGGCCTAACTCTGCAACTTGCCAATGATGCTCCAAACTTATTTACTGTCAACTCTGTATTTAAACTTCTCAACTCTAGCATTAGAGGTAACTGTACAGCTCTAATAGAAGCTAAGATGGCTATAGATTTTCTACTCAAAGCATCAGCCATCACATTAGCTTTTTCGAGGTGATACTCTATCGTACAGTCATAATCCTTCTTCAATTATATCCATCTTCTTTGCCTTAGGTTTAATTCTTTTGGAGTCATAATATTTCAAGCTTTATGATCTGTAAAGATCTAACATTTCCTTCCATATAAATAATATCTCCACATCTTTAAAGCAAAGATCAAAGCTGCAAACTCTAAGTCATGGGTGGGATAATTCTTTTCATGAGGCTTCAACTATCTAGAGATATAAGCTATCACCCTCCCACCCTACATCAACACACATTCCAAACCTTTTAAAGAAGCATCATTATATACCATAAAATCACTGCTATTATTAGGGGGTGTAAGTACTGGTGCTGAAATTAACCTTCTTTTCAATTCATCCATACTGTCCTGACATTCTTTTGACCAACTTGATATTTTTTTTAACAATTTAGTCATAGGAGAAGCTATAATTGAAAAGTTTTCTATAAATCTCCTGTAATAGCCTGCCAAACCCAAGAAAATCCTGATCTCAGTCTGATTAGTAGATGCCTCCCAATTCACTATAGATTCTATCTTCTGGGGATCTACCATAATTTCTCTAGCTGAGACCATATGTCCCAAAAACTTTATCTCATCTGTTGGCCCAGATGGAAACCCAAGAGGAGGGAGGGTGAATTGGGTTCATAAAATTTTAACACATTAAAACTAAATACTTTGATATGAAAGTGCTTGAGTGCAATGTATAGATAAATGCTAGGCACAAATAAATGAGATAGAGAGAGAGAGACAAAGCACGGCAAACACAAAGATTTTATAGTGGTTCGGTATATCCAACACCTACGTCCACTCCCAAGCAGCACTTGGGTCCACACTATAATCCACTTGATTACAGTCGAGTTGTTTTATAAGCTCACAACCCAAACTTGTTATTTCCCGGGGTCACAATGAACTCAGCTGGTTTTTTCGGGCTCACCAATACAAAATCCAACCACAAGCTATCCTTAGCTTGTCTGAGGTACACTACCTCCACTAATTCAATCCCTGGTTGAATTAGCAAACAACAATAAAAATGAAGTTTTGAATACAAAACAGCTCCTCAAATGAGCAAATATGCAATTAAATAAACAAAGGTAAGAAAAGCCTGTTTGAAGCGATTTGGATATGTTCTTTTCTTCTTTTCTTCTTCTCCATTAAAAGATTGAATTAGGCCTCAGCTCAAATTCTTCACAAAAATCATGGTGGAGAAGTTGAAGAGAAACAAGGCTTTTGCTTTCTTCCTTTTTGCTTGGAAAATCCTTGATTATGAACTTTGAGTGCTTTGGATTTCTCTTTGAACTCTCTAGGATTGATGTATTTGAGCTCTGAGTCTTTCCTCTTGATTTCTCTCTTTTTTTACTAAGTATTTTTCTCAATTTTTCTCATCTTTTTCAAACGGACGGTTCTCCCTTTTTATAGATCTCTTAATCCAAGTTTAGGTAAAAAATATAGCCATTACAGAGTAGTTGGATTGCTTCTACACATAAAGAAAATAGCCGTTAGAGATTAGGTGAAAAAAATATTACCGTTGGAGTCCATTCTGACATTTGAAAATCCATTCCTGAGAGGTTGGAGTCGGCTCCAACTTTTTATGTGTCGGCTCCAAGTCGGGGTGTCTAAAAATAGTAGTAAGAAGTTCGTTGAGGAGTCGGCTCTGAAAAAGTTAAGTGTCGGCTCGGTGCTTTCGGGAGTCAGCTCCATATTTCAAAGGTGTCGACTCTAACTATGTCCAAAAAACATGCTCTCTGTACTCAGGTTAGAGTCGGCTTCAGAAACTCAAGTGTCGGCTCTGCAACTTTCAAGTGTCGGCTCCGAACTCCAGGTGTCGGCTTCGAAAATTGACGCAGAAACCACTTCTCTGTATATCAGATTTAAGTCAGCTCCGAAACTCTTGGTGTCAACTTCGGACCGTGCGAAATTCTAGAAATGTTCTTAATACGCCCTGGGGTCGGCTCCGAACAGTTGAGGTATCGACTCTAAGTTTTGAACTTAAATAATTTCCATTAAAATTTGATTCGAAACTTATTTCCTTATACCTTTTGACTGATTAAACATTCTCAATGCCTGAAACACTTCTTAAATTTATCAGAAACGTAATGAATATACTCATGTCTTTTGTTAGTCATCAAAATCAATAATTGGGTCAATAATCTCCCCCTTTTTGATGATGACAAAAACATTGAGTATATGCATGTAATTAATAAAATTTTTAAAGAAGATAAATTCTCATAGTTAAGCTCCCCCTAAATGAGATAGCTCCCCCTATGATACTTAACATCTTCTTTCCTTATCATTTAGACTCCATGCATATCAAATTAAGCTCATTTCATTTATTGTTTGATACCAATTAAACTCATTTCATTGAAACTTCTTGATATCAATTTCTTAATGAAATTCATTCAATGTATATATATAATTATCTTCTGTCCCTTTGTACATTTAATTGTAACTATTATGCATATACAAATATCATTTACTTCTCCCATTTTTTGTAATCAACAAAAAGGTTAATAAGATGCAAATAATATAGATTAAAATCAATGCTTTAGACATTAAGTGAATCAAAAATTCAATTCAAGTCATTATATATCAAAGTTCCAGGATAGCAAATATGATATTCATTACATCATAAATACTTTCAACTATATCAAAATGTTGCTTTCATTACATCATTGACCAAAAAGTTACTTCAATTACATCAAAACATCAAACATATTAAACTAAACATCAACTTTTAATAACGTCAAAAGAGAGAAAGAGAACTTCATTACAACAAAATCAAAATATAGTATTTAATGATTTCTAAGAAGTCTTTGCAAATCTTCCATAATTTTTTCCATTCCTTCACTTTGAGTTCTAACAAATTCCTTCGGTCTTCTATCAACGAATGCACATGCAATAACAATTTTCTCTTGAAGCTCTGCATTGCATCTAGAAGAAGTCTCAGAATCTCCTCCAATTTCTTTGAGTTCCTCAAATATGTGCATGAGATCAGTCTTCAAAGATTCTGAAGAAGATCCAAGAGTGGACTCAATCTTGCTCACCCTATCATCCAAGGAATAGAGTGCCTCTCTTAAGTTCATAAATCTGCTATCTAACTCAGTCTTCATCTCTTCTTTATGATTCAAAAATAATGATTTCAATTGCTCCATCTGAGTGTCAGAAAAACTGGTAGAAGCTTGAACAAATGAACTTGTAGCAGGTGCAGGAGCTGCTGAAGGTGCTGGGCTACTAGGTTCTGGCGAAATATATCTCATTGAAGGTCCAGGTGCTGTAGCTCCAACATCAGTAGCTCTTTCATCCAAGAGACTTTTCCTTTCCCAAATTCCATCTTTCTTCACAAATCCCATTCTATGCACAGTTACTAACCTATAATAATCTGTGTGCCTTAAATTTTTCTTGGGTTCATTTTTAGAAATAACAACACCCTGACTTTGGAATACTAAAGTCAATATCATACCATAGGGTAAAGTGGATCTTATCTTATTTCCGGCTTCAGCCATATACCAAACCATCATACCAGCCAAATTAATTTGTTGTGCAATCAAAACACTGTCCATTATAACAATGTCTCGCTCTGAGACATACTCAAACCTCCCAGTCTTGGGAAACAAAATCCTTCCACAGATATTATGAAATAATCTTAACTCAAGAGGCAATTAGTTTGCCCTAATTTCTTCAAACTCAGTGATTTCTCTTCCTAGCATCCTTGATAAAGCATTTGACCTTTCACTATGAATGCTTCCAGCAAGCCTAGTGACAGGAATCCCTAACAGATTTCCTAGAATTTTTGAGGTTATATGAATCCTTTTTCCTCTTACAGAACTAATTATTCCTCCATCTCCTCTAGATAGATTGAAATAAAATTCCTTGACTAAGACCGAATAAATAGGTAAATCAAGGGAACACACCTTATCCCAACCTAGTTCTTTTAACTGCCGCCCAATAGTGAAACCTTCTTCTTCAAAGAAATAAAAGTATACCTTTCTGCCCATTGTGATTACTCGGCCGGCTAAGATGTCGATTTGAGGTAAGGAGGGGCTTGGAATGGCACTCGGTGTGGATGATGAGGAGGATGAAGAGTTTGGTGAAGGCTGCCTAGCCGGACGCCTCACTGTCCATTTTCCTGTCGTCACCGCTCCACCAAACATGTATCCCCTACGTTTGGGTGCCATTGAAAGCTAAGGAGTGGTTAATTTGAGGGATTTAGGGTTTTAAAAAAAGTTGGGAGAGTTTGGAAGAGTTAGGAGTCAATTGGAATGAAAGAGGATCGGCTCTGCCTTAGATAAGTCAATCTGGGACCACTTGAAGTCGACTCCTGCAAAGCGAGATATCGGCTCCAGGTCGCTAACACAGTCAGCGCCCGAACTAGAATCGGCTCCGCTAAGGCGGGTGTCGACTCCATGGTCTCAGATCGAGAGCGATACAGATAAGGTGTCGACTCCACAAATTGGGGTGTCGACTCCACTGACAGTTTCAGAAAAATAAAGAGAGTTTCAAAGATCTGAAACATGTCAAAAGAAATCAATAAATTTTGGATAAAATCTTTGGAATGTAGTAAATCAAATTATTCAAATATCTAGATGAGTTGTCCTTAGAATCATGAAAGAAATTTTAAGAAATTGATTGAATTCTAGATAATCAATCTTAAGGGTTTCAAAATAATTCTAAAGGGTCACAAATCCCTAACTCTCCTCTAAGGTAATAAAATCTTTCTTCGCTTAGGGGTTTGTAAATATGTCAGCTAATTGTTAATCAGTACAAACATAATCAAGACAAATGTCATTATTAGCTACATGTTCTCTAATAAAGTGATATCTAATTTCAATATGCTTAGTTCTTGAATGTTGTATTGGATTTTTAGTTAAATTGATTGCACTAGTATTATCACATCTAATAGGAGTTTTATGAAGTGTTATGCCATAATCTTCAAGTTGTCGCTTAATCCAAAGGATTTGAGCACAACAACTTCCAACTGCAAAATATTCAGCCTCAGCAGTAGATAATGCAACTGAATTTTGCTTTTTGCTAAACCAAGAGATTAAGTTCTTCCTAAGAATTGACATGCACCTCTTATACTTTTTCTATCTAATTACAACCAGCATAATCAAAATCAGAATAAGTAATCAAATTTAATGTTGAGTATCTAGAATACCATAATCCCATATTTTTAGTTCCACTTAGATATCTTAGTATTCTTTTTACAGCAATCAAGTGAGATTATTTAGGTTCTGACTGAAATCTAGCACATTGAAAACAGCAAACATAATATCTGGTCTACTTGCTGTTAAGTAAAGTAGAGATCTGATTATACATCTATAATGCTTTTGATCAACTTTCTTACCATCATCATCTTTATCCAATTTGCATGAAGGACTCATAGGTGTTCCAAGGGGTTTGATTGATTCCATTCCAAACTTTTTGAGAATTTTCTTTGTGTACTTTGTTTGGTTGATGAAAATCCCTTCTTTGCTTTGTTTGATTTGAAGTCCTAGGAAGAAATTGAGTTCTCCCATCATGCTCATCTCGAATTCACCCTGCATTAACTTAGCAAATTCTTGACACAAAAGATTGTTAGTAGCACCAAAAACAATATCATCTACATATATTTGTACTACTAATAAGTCTTTATCTTATCTTTCAAAAATAAGGTTTTATCTATATTTCCTCTAAAAAAATTATTTTCATTAGAAATTTGCTTAACCTATCATACCAAGCTCTAGGTGCTTATTTTAAACCATAAAGTGTTTTGTGTAATTTAAAACATGGTTTGGAAATTCATAATCTTCAAAACCAGGTGGTTGTTCTACAAAACTTCTTCATTTATAAAACCATTTAGAAATGCACTTTTAACATCCATTTGAAATAAATTAATATTCATATGACATGCAAATGCAAGTAATAGTATAATTGCTTCTAATCTAGCTACAGGTGCAAAAGTTTCAATAAAATCAATTCCTTCTTCTTGATTATATCCTTTTGCAACTAATCTAGCTTTATTTCTAATTACTATACCATTTTCATCTAATTTATTTCTAAATACCCATTTAAATCCTATAACTGAGTGACCTTTAGGTCTATCAACTAAGGACCATACATTATTCCTAGTAAATTGATTTAATTTCTCTTGCATTGCTAACATCAATTACTATCTTTTTCAGCTTCTTCAATAGTTTCAGGTTCTATTTGAGATACAAATGTAAGATAATCATTGATATTTCTTATAGATGATCTAGTTCTTACTCCTTGAGATGGATCACCTATAATCAATTTCTTTAGATGACCATAGGAATCTCCAATCTCTAGGAAGATCTACATCATTATGATTAGTATCAATAACATCGATCCTAGGAGAATCAACATCTTTAACTTCTTGTTCATGGTCTGAAGATACATCTATATTCAATTTTTCAATATCTCTCTCTAGCAAATTTGTATCTTCCTCATCATTAATCTTTTCTGAACTTGATGCTAAAGATTCATCAAAAACTACATGAATAGATTCTTCTACAATTAAGTTCCTTTTGTTAAATACTCTATAGGCTTTACTAGTTGTTGAATATCCTAAAAATATGCCTTCATCAGATTTTGCATCAAATTTTCTTAAGTTATCCTTGCCATTATAATGAATGAAACATTTACAACCAAATGCATGAAAATAACTAATATTAGGTTTCCTATCATGCCATAGTTCATAAGGTATTTTCTTAAGGATTGACCTAATTAAAGCTCTATTAAGGATGTAACATGTCGTGTTTATGGCTTTCGCCCAGAAGTACTTTGGGAGTTAGCTTTCACATAGCATGGTACGGATCATGTCTTCTAAAGTCCTATTCTTTCTTTTTACGACTCCATTTTGTTGTGGTGTTCTAGGTGCAGAAAAATTATGATGAATGCCATGTTCAAAAAAGTCCATGTGTAGTAGCTCTAGTGGCCTAGAAGTGGAAACAATATTTTTAGATTTGAAAGAGTTTCTAGTTTGTTTTCCAAATTGACATGTATCATAATTTCTGTTATTTTCAAAATCCAACTTGGAAGTCCTTTAACCAAATCCATTCTTATTAATTTTGAAATTAAATGTGTGCTTGCATGACCTAATCTACGATGCCATAGCCATCCAATCTCATTTACATTTGCATTATTAGCAACTAAGCAATGATTACTAGTAGACAAATGTCTAAATCAATTAAGTATACATTGCCATGTCTATTACCAAAAATATGCTATTGTCTATGGGATTAGAAACAGTGCAAATAGAACTTCAAAGGAAACTTTGAAACCTTTATCACAATTGGCTAATACTAATTAAATTATATTTTAATCCTTCAACATATAAAATATTTTTTATAAAAGTTGATGGAGTTATTTAAATTTTACCAAGGCACATGATTTGACCTTTTCCATTGTCTTTAAAAGTAACAACTCATCCTTTTTTATCTTCAAGGGTGATGAATTGCTCCTTGTCACCTGTCATGTGCCTTGAGCAGCCACTATCAAGATATCACTTTCGTTTTGATCCTTTGGCCGCAAGATACTCCTGCAAAATGATCAAACTTTCTGTTTAGGTACCCAAGCTTTCTTGGGTCCTTCATGGTTAGTAGCAATAAAGATTGTTCCTTTCGGAACCCATATTTCTTTCCTTTAAATTTAAATTTTTGCTAGTTTTCTTAGTATTGCATTCATATGATTTATGTCCTTTTAAACCACATTTGAAACAAGTAATATTAGGTGATTGGCTAGCACGTATAAC
Organism: Calamus simplicifolius; assembly: GCA_900491605.1. Taxonomy (NCBI): domain Eukaryota; kingdom Viridiplantae; phylum Streptophyta; class Magnoliopsida; order Arecales; family Arecaceae; genus Calamus; species Calamus simplicifolius. The sequence goes on along the minus strand of UESW01004534.1, from coordinate 69,703 downwards.
GATATTTTTTAAGGATTTTTTCTTTCTAAGAGGATTATATCCTAATCCTGCCTTGTCAAAAACACCTTTTGACTATCTAGAATCATGTTTAATTTTGTAGAACTTAAGGTAAATCTATCAACTGTATCCTAATATTATCAACCTCTTTCTTTAGATTAAGGTTCTCATTTGAAACCAATTCCTTTTTCTTTGCAACGTCTTCTTTTTCATATTTCAAGTCTTTAATTTCTAAAGCTAATTTATTTTTCTCTTTAAGCAGATTTGCATTTTCAGTTTTTAAAGATTTGCTTTTCTTTTTCAAAACTTTAAAATCATTAACTAATTCATTAAATGCATCAAATAATTCTTCAAATGTAAAGTCTTGAGTTTCAGAACTTACCTCATCATCTTCTTTTGTCATTAAGCAAATGTTTGCAACTTCCTTTTTTTCTTCCTCGGAAGAGAATTCTTCACTGTCACTCCATGTTGCAACATAAGCCTTCTTCTTCTTTTTGTAAGCTTTCTTCAATTGAGGACAGTCATATCTGAAGTGCTCCGGTTTCTTACATTCATAATATATGAGGGGTTCTTTTTCCTTGTCCTTATCCTTCTCTTTTTCTTTTTCTCCTTCTATTTTGTTTCAAACTTTCTCCTATGGAAGGGTCTCCTTCTTTGCATAAATTTCTTAACTTTCTTAGCTAGGAGAGCAGTCTCATCATCATCATCTTCATCCTCACTGCTGCTTTCCTTAATTTCTGCAGCCTTAAGAGCAATAGTTCTATTCTTCTTGACGTCTTCCTCTATATGCTGCTTCATTGTTAATTTATGGGTCATCAATGATCCAAAGAGCTCCTCCAAAGGTAAGGTATTGAGGTCCTTGACTTCTTGGATTGCAGTCACCTTTGCTTCCCATGACCTTGGAAGAGACCTAAGAATTTTACGCACCAAATCAGAATTAGCATAGGTCTTACCAAGACTTTTTAGACCATTCATAATATCCGTAAATCTAGTATACATGCATGTGATAGTTTCATTTTGTTCCATGCTAATAATTCATATTTGTGCACTAGAATATTAATTTTTGATTATTTTACTTGATTAGTACCTCATGGGTAACTTCTAATCTATCCCAGATTTCTTTTGCGGAAATACATGTAGAAATTCTATTGAATTCATTAGCATCTAAAGCACAATATAAAACATTCATGGCTTTTGCATTAAGCTGAGCCATTTTCCTATCGTTCTCATTTCAATCCCTTTCGGGTTTAGGAACTATTGAACCATCTACTAAGTGTGTGGGTGTGCTTGGTCCATTAGTGATTACACTCCATAGTTCATAATCTAAAGATTGAATAAAAATTCACATTCTAGCTTTTCAATATCCATAATTTGTTCCATTAAATAAAGGAGGTCTATTTATGGATTGACCTTCAGCAAATGAAGATCCAGCTTGAGCTGCCATTTGGATCTTTGACTCTTGATCGTTGGATCAAGCTAAAATGAGCACTAGCTCTGATACCAATTGTTGGCCTAGATGGCAACCCAAGAGGGGGGGGGGTGAATTAGTTCTTAAAAATTTTAACACTTTAAAACTAAATACTTTGATATGAAAGTGCTTGAGTGCAATGTATAGATAAGTGCTAGGCACAAATAAATGAGATAGAGAGAGAGACAAAGCACGGCAAACACAAAGATTTTATAGTGGTTTGGTGTATCCAATACCTACATCCACTCCCAAGCAGCACTTAGGTCCGCACTATAATCCACTTGATTATAGTCGAGTTATTTTACAAGATCACAACCCAAACTTGTGTTTTCCTGGGGTCACAACGAACCCAGCTAGTTTTTTTGGGCTCATCAGCACAAAATCCAACCACAAGCTATCCTTAGCTTATCCAAAGTACACTACCTCCACTAATTCAATCTCCTGATTGAATTAGCAAACAACAATAAAAATAAAGTTTTGAATACAAAACAGCTTCTCAAATGAGCAAATATGCAATTAAATAAACAAAGGTAAGAAAAGCCTGTTTGAAGCGATTGGATGTGTGCTTTTTGCTTTTTCTTCTTTTTTTCTTCTCCATTGAAAGATTGAATCAGGCCTCAGCTCAGATTATTCACAAAAATTTTGGTGGAGAAGTTGGAGAGAAACAAGGCTTTTGCTTTCTTCCTTTTTGCTTGGGAATCCTTGATTCTGAACTTTGAGTGCTTTGGATTTCTCTTTGAACTCTCTAGGATTGATGAATTTGAGCTCTGAGTCTTTCCTCTTGATTTCTCTCTTTTTCACTAAGTATTTTTCTTGATTTTCTTATCTTTTTCAATGGATAGTTCCCCTTTTATAGATCTCTTAATCCAAGTTTAGGTGAAAAATATAGCCGTTACAGAGTAGTTGGATTGCTTCTACACACAAAGAAAAATAGCCGTTAGAGATTAGGTGGAAAAATATTACCGTTGGAGTCCGTTCTGACATTTGAAAATCCGTTCCTAACAGGTTGGAGTCGGCTCCAACTTTTTAGGTGTCAGCTCCAAGTCGGGATGTCCAAAAATAGTAATAAGAAGTTCGTTGAGAAGTCTGCTCTGAAAAAGTTAAGTGTCGGCTCGGCGCTTTCAGGAGTCGGCTCCATATTTCAAAGGTGTCGACTCTAACTATGTCCAAAAAACATGCTCTCTATACTCAGGTTAGAGTCGGCTTTAGAAACTCATGTGTCGGCTTCGCAACTTTTAGGTGTCGGCTCCCGAACTTCAGGTGTCGGCTTCAAAACTAATGCAAAAACCACTTCTCTGTATCTTAGGTTGCAGTCGGCTCCGAAACTTTTGGTGTTGACTCCAGACCATGCCGAAATTCTAGAAAGTTCTGATACGCCCTGGGGTCGGCTCCGGATAGTTGAGGTGTCGACTCTAAGTTCTAAACTTAAATAATTTCCATTAAAATTTGATTCAAAACTTATTTCCTTATACCTTTTGACTGATTAAATATTCTAATGCCTGAAATAATTCTTAAATTTATCTGAAACATAATGAATATACTCATGTCTTTTGTTAGTCATCAAAATCAATAATTGGGTCAATATCATCCAACCATAATTTACTTTTGCTGACTTAGCATACAATTGCTTTTTCCTTAAGATCTGTAGCACTGTCCTTAGATGCTGCTTATGTTCTTCTTTACTTCTAGAATAATCAATATGTCATCGATAAATACTATCACAAATTTATCCAAAAATTCGTGAAACACCTTGTTCATCATCCCATAAAAGCAGCTGGAGCATTTGTCAAGCCGAACGGCATCACCAAAAACTCATAATGGCCATATCTAGTTCTGAAAGTAGTCTTTGGCACATCCTCCTATTTTGTTTTCAACTGGTGGTACCCAGATCTAAGATCAATCTTTGAGAACACAGCTGCTCCTTGAAGCTAATCAAACAGATCATCAATTCTTAGTAATGGATAATTATTTCTAATGGTCACATTATTGAGCTATCTATAATCTATACATAACCTCAAGGTACCATCTTTCTTCCTTACAAATAACACAAGTACTCCCCAAGGTGATACACTGGGTCTAATAAACCCTCGGTCTAGTAGATCCTGAAGTTGGGCTTTTAGTTCCTTCAACTCTGTTGGAGCCATTCTATAGGGTGCTTTAGCTATGGGTCTGGTGTCTGACTGTAATTCTATACTAAACTTTATTTCTCTATCTGGTGGCAACCCTGACAATTCCTTGGGAAATACATTAGAAAACTCCCTTACTACCGGAATGTCTGCCAATTCTGGGCCACTGCCTTCTAAGTTAATCACAAATGCAAGAAAAGCTTCATATATCTTTTTCATCATTTTACTAGCCACTAAGGCTGAAATTATCCCTGAGGATGTCATCCTCTGATCTTCCAAGAAACAAACTCTTCTATTTTCAGAAGTGTGAAATATACCTTCTTATTGGAACAATCAACTCTGGCTCCATGCATAGATAGCCAATCCATCCCCAAAATAGCATCGAATTCTTTAATTTCAAAGGGATTAGATTTGCTGCTAGCACTTGACCTCCACTGAAATATCACAATCTCTATATACTTTGTTTGCAATAAAGGTCTTCCTACTAGCCTAGACACTACTAACTGACTACCCAATGAATCCATCTCCATATTTAGATGCTTAGAAAAATCAATTGATATGAAAGAATGCAAAGATCTAGAATCTACCAAAACATAGGCATCATAATTATTAATGGATAGCATACATGTCACCACCTCTAGGTTGACCTAAGCCTCCTACCAGGTCATAGTGAACACTCTAGCTTCAGCTCTTGGTACATTTAATACCCCTCCCTGCTAGTTGGGGAAAGGCCTGATCACATCGCTGAAGCTAAAATATTGTTGTTTGCCCTCCTGGCGGACTGACCACTGGATGCCACTAATCCCTGAGTATGATCACTGCCTCGCACCCACTAGGGTAATCCCTCTTGATGTGATCCAGCTGACCACAAACATAACATCCTTTCATAAACCTCCTACACTCACCATGATGCTTCTTTCCTCACACCTTACACTATGGGACAACTTTCCCTCCACCCTGAGAATGTCCCTGGCTCCTAGCCTCACCTGCCACTCCACCATTGGCAGTCTGAGGTACCCCTCCATGAATGGGCTTCCTTTAGACTGGGCTGGACACTGACATGGATCCAGACCCTCTCCCAACCTCCGCTGGAGCCCGATAACCAGTACCATACTATCCTTTCATCTAGGGCCTCTTAAAAGACTGGGATCCTCCTGCACCCAAAGGGCAACTAGATGCACTCCTCTTCATTCTTTCTTGTCTCTGACAGATGAATTCTTTTTCCAGCTCCTTAGCTCGAAAAGCCCCCTGAACCAACTCCATATAGCTACCATAAATCTGCATACTAGTCTTTACCTTAATCTCAAGATTTAATCTATCCTGGAAAAGTCTACACTTTTCCTTCTCATCTATGACTAACGCCTCAGCAAATCTAGATAGCTCAATAAAAGCGGCCTCATACTCGGTCATAGATCTCTTCCCCTGAGTCAAATATAGAAATTCCCTTCTCTTTTGATCTCTATACACATCTGAATAGTACTACCGATGAAATTCCCTCTTAAAATCTTCCCAAGATATAACTGCTCCCTATGGCTGCCTACTGCTGACAGACCGCCACCGATGCAGAGCCCTACCCTCCAATAGAAAGGTAGCTATGCTCACCCTCTGCTCCTCAGGGAAGCCCATAACCTCAAATACTCTTTCAATCCTCAAAGCCAAGCATCGGCCTGAATAGGGTCAGTAGTACCCTGAAACTCCATAGCCCCCAATCTTCTGGCCCTTTCAACACTCTTCTCAGCTTTATGATTCCTAGGCTGTGCACTAGAGCTAGCACCCACAACAGCCACCACTGCTTGAGTAATCATCCCACCAAGTCTGGCACACTTGGCCCCTAAGCCTGTGCCTGGGATGGACCGACTAACACTGGTGTAGTAGACTGAGAAGAAAATTCTGGTATCTAATCCGAAGATACAACCACTCCTGCCTCATCAGAAAGTGGGTCACTAGATGATACCATGCCAAGATGGCCCTCTCTATGCAAACTTCTGGGTCTACCCCGACCCCTGCCTCTACCTTTCCCTGAAGATTGCTCTCTCTCTTCACTTGCCCTTATAGTAACCATCCTATAAGACACAATTTATCATATTAGTTACAACATTCAAAAATCATCATCATTTAAGCATTTCAAATTTATATTCATATTCATATTCATACTCTTACTCATATCTCTATACTTATTTCCCATAGGACCTAAATAACCTAGGGCTCTGATACCACTATCTGTCGGCACCCTCTTCGATCAACAGCGCAGACGATTTATACAAATCAAGTAGAGTTCTACTAGCCTTATGTTGCGTACCATAAAGTACAAGTGAACTTCATTCAATTGCCACAGGACGTCGTAGCAACAACTCATCCTGCTAAAACTTAAACATTTTTACATGTTCCATTTATATAGTCATTCATCATCTCAATTATAAAATAATTCAATATGTATAAATCAAGTACTGATTCCAAGCCTAATCTGTCAGATCACATTCACAATAGATTTGATAATTCAAATTTATTTCATATACATTGCCAAAAGACTTCAAGTGTATATATATACCTACCCAAAATAAGTCATCCTTATATACACATTAGCCTGGGACACATCACCAGGTCACCACATGTAAACAAACATATATACAAGCTCAAAACTTATCTTACATATATACATTTTACCCACATACTATATCACCAAGACACTACCATATAAACATATAGCCATATATACACGCCATCACCCAAATCCACACAGACATTCGCTACCACATACATCTCTAATGTCTTCCACAGGAACAGATCCAAAAGCCACAAAGATCCACTTCCAACTCTAGCTAAAGTAAGAACCGATGCTCTAACATGGTCTCAAGCTCAAGGATTTGGAAATAGAAATATCAACAATAGAATGGGGTGAGACCGAATTCCTAGTGACTAGATAATCATCTAACCCTGAAAAAAACAGAGAACATGAAATACCTTTTCAATAATGATACTTTAAAGCATTTATATGACAAAGTAAACATTTTATCATACTAACTGGTAAAATAAAATATACTTATTCTTCAAGTAATATACTTCTTTAACAAAAAATCATGCTAATATCTTTTCCACAAGAATGCATTTCCAAAATAGTATACATACACTTATTGAATTGATGCAAGATAAATTAAAAGTTAGCTTATGCTTGCAACAATGTATCAATTTGAAACATAATATAATATCATTTCTTTTCCTTTGAAACATAAATCCATGCATATGATTTTGCATTATAAAATATGAAATTTTAGTTTATCAATGATCCAGCCTTGATACATTTGTTTTCTGGTCTCCTTTGGGATGTACACAGCCCACTGACTTCAATTACAGCCATTCCATTTCCACATGATCACATCCCTTAGACAAACAGAACCCTAGAGGTGGCCCCCACATGCCTAAGAGGTAGCTCCCATCAATGTAGCACTTTGCTCTATGTAGCCCCCACAGGCCCAAGAGGTGGCTTCCATCAATGTAGCACTTTGCTCTGTGTGGCACTTAGTTTCTGCACTTCTGGCATCGCATTACAAAAACTATCATCTATACAATACAATTGGCCCATCGGCCCTTATAAAATACATTACCATGCATATATTCATAAATGCAGCTAAAACATCACTTTTTCTTTGAAAACATGATTTTTATAAATTAACATGCATTTTGTTCTTAGTTCCTAGATTTTCAAATCTCAGTTCAAGACTATATTTTATGCACCATAACATACCAGTCTAAAAATGGTCCACATAGCATTTCAAAATTTTCACATACAAATTTTAAATAATTGCAAATCCAGATGAGGAATCCACTCACCTGATGCTACTGTGCTAGACGATCCGCTAAATCCCCTATCTCAGTTCCCTAAGGCCAACCTCTGGTCCTATTTTAACATATAAGTAGCATCAGAACATTATCATGGAAGATCTTATGCATCTATACAAGAACTTGCTACTATTTTTAACCTAACATGATTTTCTTCCATCGTTTCTAATTTTCTAAGATATACATACTAACCAGATACATAAACAAAGCATAAGGTCTAGAGCTACTCGTGAGCGTAGGAAGAACGTGCTTACCTCCGAAGCACAAAAAAACACTTCTTCTTCTTCTTCCTCTCCTTCTTTTCCTTTATTTCTTTTTTTCTTTTCTTCTCTTTTCTGCTCACGAACCCTCTCGGTTTTGGTCTCAGTGTTCCCCTTTTCCACTTTTTGTTTCTCACGGCTTTGTCTCAAAAAAATTTCCTGAGTCCCTCCCCCTCCTCCCCCTTTATTTCCTAAGGGGTCAAAACACACACATTGGGCAGCAGCTGGTCACCCAACCTCCTGTTTGGCGGCTAACTGGCCACCCAACCTTATGTTGGGCACCCAGTTGGTCGCCCAACACCCATGTTGGGTGGCTAACTGGTCACCCAACATTATGTTGAGCGGTTAGCTGGTCGCCCAACTCCCTGTTGGGCAGCCAACTGATCGCCCAACTTTCCTGACTTAGATTAAAAATTTTTTTAAAATATTTTTTATGGCTCGCAAGCCGATCGAAAAATTCTGAAAAAAAATTCATTTAAGTCCATCATGCATTCAAACTTCCATTCCAAATCATTTACATCACATAAAATTTTCATCTAACCTTATTTAGTAACCCACATGAGCAACAACATACTAAATTATTAAAATATCAATATTTCATAAACATTATTTACATTGAAATATTTTTCAACAAAATTACAGGAAGCAAAATTTCTGGATGTTACAACCCAAGACCATGAAGGACCACATTCAGTGTGCCACCTTAGTCACACATGGAATCTCAATCAAAGTAGGTATCATCTGCTCAATTAGGGCATCCCAAGATTTTTATAAAGTCATCTCAGTATAAAGAAAGCAAATAAGCCCCCTATGAAAGGTGACTTGCCGCCCACTCCTTATGGAAAGCAAAATATGGCGCCATCCCCTAATATCTTTTCCTTGTTTCAAGATGCTACCTATCTCCTTATTTGGGAAAGCTATCCCCTGATCTCTTTCCCTTGTTTCAAGATGTTGTCTATCTCCTTATTTAGGAAAGATATCCTCTGATCTCTTTTTCTTGTTTCAAGATGTCGCCTATCTTCTAATTTGGAAACAATATGATGCCCTTATTTTCTTTTTTTCCATGTAATTCAAGGGTTATGGTTTATTATAAAAATCCCTCCCTTCTTGTAAAGAACAATTGATGATTAATGAAAAAGAGTCTTCTTCTTATATTTTTCTGTGCTCCTGAGCATTAACACTCCATGAGAAGAGGATGAGAGGCCCAACAAATACCCGTTCCAACTTGTTCTAAGCATCCCAACGCCAAGATACCAAGGTGCTGCGATTCTTAAATGAAGTCCTCCTTACCTCTAGAACCATCTGAAGAAAAGCCGAAACATTCGCGAGAGCATAGCTTCTTCTTTTAGATGCCCATCCCAAGAGTTGTGTGATCTAATCTTTTAGGATGAAGACCATCATTACCTAGTAATCAGACCCATCCCTTCTTATAAGTTCTATTTCGTTGAAGAAAGAGCTTGTTCTAAATAGTGGTTTCTCAATCCTAGAATCTTGTTTTCTTTATAACTTAGTGAATCATGTTCTACGAGTAGTTACTTACTCTTTGCATATTCATCCTTAGTTTATTCGTACTCGTTTCAGAAAGTAAAACACCTTAAAATCTGAATCATTGCTCTACGTTAATCTTTTGCATGGTACATCCTGCATCAGAGCAGCTACTGGCCATGACGTGCTTGTTGAAGTTTCAAGAGGAGCTTTGTTGCCAATGGGCCACTGATGTCTTTGGGGATGTGTTTGCAGCTCTACTTCGGGTAGGGTTATTTTCGTGCAGTCGATGAACTCTATGTCTGCCACTTGAGACGTTACCCTCCGCATCGATACAGTCCTCTCCCACGCTCGGCGGGATGCCTCCATCGCCCAGGCCCGAGCCGAGAAGGTGAAGAGTGCGTTGGAGTTGGCTCGTGCCGAGCAAGCGAAGGAACTCGAGGAGGCAAAGTGTCAAGTGGCAATGGAGCTCGAGCACGCCCAGGTCATCGAAGCAAAGCTAGAGGACATCTTGGACAGGCTGAGTGTGCGCGACCTCCAGCTCCACACCATCACCCTGCAAGTGAGGTCGGCCGAGGAGCGGGCCGACAATGCCAAGGCAATTGCTCGGATGGCCAATGCTAGGGCGCTGATGATGAGGTAGAAATGCGTGTGGCGATGGCAAGGGCAAAGGAGTTGGAGGCGACGGTGCGAGTTGCCGAGGAGAGGGCTGCAGCGGTCGAGAGTAAGGCCGCAGAGGCGGTGGAGCACTACCGGAGCTCCGCTGATTTTGAGGATGAACTGGCGGAGGCCTCTGTTGTGGTCTACTTGCAGGGTTTCAAAGACTGCAAGGAGAAAGTGGCCAAGGTCTTTGGTGTCACAGGCCTTGACGACCTCGAGCCTTATGATGATGAGGAGCCGAAAGGGCTATCAGCAGTGGAGAGACCAGCTAATGACGGATCAGCACTGGCTGACGATGAACCAACACCTGCCGAGCCCTGAAGACCTTGCCTTTTTCTTTTTGTTTTATCTTTGTACCAAAGTCTGACTTGAGTCGGCATTTTGTAAACTTTTGACAGTTAATAAAATGCAAACTTTCTTTTCGAATTTGGAGTACTTAGCTTTTTGTAGCACGTTAGCTTTCTGTAGCATGTTTCATTGCTCCGAGCCTTGCACTCGGGCGAATCCACAGTGGGGTTACGCTGCCCTCGACCATTGGCTCTGGGTCAGTACTGAGACTGACTCTACGGTCGATGCCAAGGCCGACTCTAGAGTCGATCTTGAGGCCGATTCTGGAATCGGTAGGGAGCCACGTGGGCACCAAGGCTAAACTAAAGTCAGTAGGGAGCCACATGGGTACCGAGGTCCGAGGCCGATGTTAGAGTCGGTGCTGAGACCGACTCTAGAGTCAGTGTCATGAGTCCTTTTGAACCCCGTAGGGTGACTCGAGAGTCACTAATACCATGTTCGAAAGTCTTTTGATCCCTAGAGAGTGACCCGAGGGTGCTGGGATCATATTGGAAGCCTTTTGAACCCCGATAGATGACCCGAGGGTGCTGGGACCATGCTCGAGAGCCTTTTGAATCCCGGAGGATGACCCAAGGGTGCTAGGACCATGCTCGGAAGCCTTTTGAACCCGAAGGATGATCCGAGGGTGCTAGGACCATGCTTGAGAGCCTTTTGAAATCTATCTTGTAGAGTTGATTGGATGAGAGGAATGAATGCTCGGACTTTTTTTTATTTCAATTGGTTGAATGTGTACATCGCTGATAGTACCGACGAAGGTTGTCCGCATTCCAGGTGTAGGGGATTAACCTCCCGTCTAGTTCTTCGATCCAGTATGCTCTGCGATGAAGTGCTTCAGTGATCCGGTAGAACCCCTCCCAGTTTGAAAATAGTTTGCCCCCTCCATAGGATTTGAGACTTCAGCTCACCTAAGGACCAATTAAGTCTCCAAGAAGAAATTCCTTGAAGCGGACGCAGGCATTGTAATACTTTGCAGCTCTTTGGCAGTAGACAGCCATCTTGAGTCGCGCCTAGTCGCGTGCCTCCTCGATGAAGTCGAGGTTGGTCTGTAGTTGATTAGGGTTATCCTTCTCGTCGTACGACTCCACCCGGGGGCTGGGGATGCCGATATCCACATGGATGACTGCCTTTGACCTGAACATGAGGTTAAAGAGAGTCTCTTCAGTGGGATTCCTTGGCATCGTGTGATACGCCCATAGCACGTTCGAAAGCTCCTCCACCCATCTTCCTTTAAACTCATCATCATGTTCTGAGCCCTTGAATGATGGTTTGGTTTGTAACCTCGACCACCCCATTCACTATGGGTGGTCGATGGAAGTAAATCTATGACAGATGCCCAGTTCGGTACAAAATTCCTTGAAAAGGGCATTGTCGAACTATCGACAGTTATCGGTGATGAGGGTGTGAGGTAGTCCAAACCGGCAGATGATGGGCTTCCAGAAGAAAGATCTTACCTTACTCTCAGTGATCTTTGCTAGTGCTTCGGCTTCAACCCACTTAGTGAAGTGATTGATGGCGACGAGTAAGAACTTTCGCTGACCGAAGGCCAGGGGAAATGGTTCTAGGATGTTCATTCCCCATTAGGCGAAGGGCCATGGGACTGAGAGAGGGCTCAGCTGGAAAGCTGGCTACCGCTGGATGTGAACATGTCGCTAGCAGCTATCACACTTCTGAACCAGCTCAGCGATGTCGTCCTATATGGTAAGCCAATAGTACCCCTGGCACAGGGCTTTATATGCCAGCGCTCTGCCACCCAGGTGGTTTCTGCAGATGCCTTCATGAATCTCGTGAAGGATGTAGTTGGCATCTATAGGGCCGACACACTTGAGGAGAGGATAGGAAAAGGACCTCCAATATAGTCGCCTGTCCAGCACCAGGAACTTGGAGGCTCTCCACTTGAGTAGTTTGGCCTTCGTATGATTAGCAGGAAGGGTGTCGTCGGTGTGGTAGCGGACATAGGGATCCATCCACGTAGGTTCCTGAACGATCGACAAAGTTTATTCTACTATGTCGACGCTCGAGACCTCCAGATGATCCACATATGTTCTTCTCAGGGTTCCATCTGCTGAGGTGGCTAACTGAGACAAAGCATCGGCCCTAGGGATGTAGCTAATGCTAAAGTGAGAAAGAATGAGGTCTATGATTGCACCTTACTCAGATACTGGGACATGGTGGGGTCCCGGGCTTCGTACTCTCCGATGATTTGTCCAAAGATGAGCTGGAAGTCGGTGAAGGCTCTAAGGCGCTTGACTTCAAGCTCCCTTGGGGGTTTCATTCCCGTCAGCAAGGCCTCATACTCAGCTTCGTTGTTAGTGGCTCTGAAGAGAAATCAAAGGGCGTGCTCCACCACAGTCCCCTTTGGGCTCGCAAGGATGAGGCCCGCTCTGCTTCCTTGAGAGTTTGATGCACCGTCCACATAGAGAATCCAGTCCTCTCCCACCTTTTCGGGCATAGCATTTGAGGGCATCGTGTGGGGCTCTTCTGGCTACTCTTCAATCCAAGTGCACTTGATCAGAAAGTCCGCTAAGACTTGGGACTTCTTAGCCAATCTCGATCGGAATGATAGATCAAATTCCTCCAGCTTGACTTCCTACTTAGCCAGTCGACCGAAGGTGTCAAGACGGGACAAGATTGCCTTGAGAGGTTGGTCCATGAATACCACGATCAGATGGGCTTGGAAGTAAGGCCTGAGATGTTGAACGAAGACTATTAGTGCAAAAATAATCTTCTCGGTTTTGAAATTCCTGGTCTCCGCATCATGAAGCACTTTGCTGGTATAGTAGATCGGCCTTTGCACTCTGTCAGAATCCATGCGGACGAGGATGGAGCTGACCACCTCCGGGGAGGCAGCAAGATAGAGGAAGAGGTCTTCTCCTTCCATTTGCTTCGACAATAGTGGTGGGGTAGACAAAACTCTTTTAGCCTCTCGAAGGCTTTCTGACACTCCTCTGTCCACTCAAAGCCATTTATTTTTCACAATTCCTTGAAGAAAGGCAGGTATCTCTTGACTGACCTCGACAGGAATCGGCTCAGGGCAGCCACCATCCCAGTGAGCCACTGCACCTTCTTCTTATTGGCCGGGGGTCTCATGTCGAGAATGGCTCTGATCATCTCTGGGTTCGCCTCGATCCCTCGCTGGGTTACTAAGAACCCCAGGAATTTATCCGTCATGACCTCGAATGCACATTTGCAAAGGTTCAGCCTCATCTAGTAGCAGCAAAGGTTGTTGAAGGTTTTTGTTAAGTCAGCAACATGGTTGGTGGTGTGGACGCTTTTGGTTAACATGTCATTCACGTATACCTTCATGTTATGCCCAATGTGGCTTTCAAAAACCTTGTTCATCAGCCTCTGATATATGGCCCCTGCATTTTTTAGTTCTAAAGGCATTACCTTATAGCAGTAGATGCCCTTCTCGATCATGAAGGAAGTAGCCTTCTCGTCCTCTGGGTCCATCTTTATCCGGTTGTACCCCGAGAAGGCATCCATGAAACTGAGAATCTTATGGCCAGACGTGGCATCCACAACTAGTCGATTCTGGACAGTGGGAAGTGTTGACCCAATTGATGATTTTGATGATTAACAAAACTATTTGAGTATAATTTTTGAAGGCTCTGATGATTTTGATTTAGTGTTTCAGCCTATAAGACTATTGAAAGATCAAAATCAGAGTTACAATGTGTTCTGGATCGAATCTAATGTCTAGGTAAGAATTGCAGACATTAGAGTCGACTCCGAGAATCACAGAGCCGACTCCGGAACTGGCACGGTCATTAGAGTCGACTCCGAGACTGTTAGAGTCGACTCTCACAGACGAAGCAGAAAGTCGATTTTTCTGGCTCCAACCTAGAGTCGACTCCGGGTAAGTTAGAGTCGACTCCGGAAAAGTTTCTTGTCGACCCCAGAAAAGCCAGAGACGACTCCGGAATATCATTTTAAAATGCCTCGAGCTAGAGCCGACTCCAGAAAAGTTAGAGTCGACTCCAACCCACCTGGAACGAAAAACAAGTTGCCAGATCAGCTCTAACGGTAATTTTCTATTTTTACTTTTTTAACGGATATATTTTGATACAAGGTACACTCCAACGGATAGTTTTATTCCAAAAAGGTGTAAAAGAAATCTATAAAAAGGGAGTCTATTGTTCAAAAAAAAAAGAGAGAAAAAACGGAAAAAGAAAAAATCTGAGATAGACAAATCCCATTTCAAAAATCCGAGAGCTTGAATCTTGAAAGGAAAACCTTCTAGCTCAAATCCACTCCACTCCAAAAGCTCAAGAGGAATCCAAAGCGTTCAAATCAAAGTCTTGGAGGATTTCCCAACTTGGAGAAAGGAGATTTTTCTTGCTTTTCAACCCTTCTCAACTGCTTCAACTGTGAAGAATCGGAGCTGAGGCTTGATTCAATCCAGCAAGGAGAAGAAGAAAAGAAGAAAAGAGAAAAGCTCAAAAGCCAACCAATCTACAAATCAGGCTTTTCTAAACCTTATTATTTGTATATTTGCTCATTGAGGAGCTTTGTATTAAAACAATACTTTCTTATTTTTGCCTAGTTCAATCTGGGGGATTGAACTAGAGGAGGTAGTTTTACCTCGGGTTAAGCTTGGGTTAGTTGTGAGCCCGTGAAAAACAACGTGTAGGGTTTTGTGCTGGTAAGCCCGAGTAAAACCAGCTGGGTTCGTTGTGCACCCGGAAAACAACAAGTTTGAGTTGTGAGCTTGTAAAACAACTCGGCTGTAATCTAGAGAGATTATAGTGTGGACCCAAGTGAATCTTGGGAGTGGACGTAGGTGTTGGATACACCGAACCACTATAAAATCTTTGTGTTTGCCGTGTCTCATTGTCTCTTTCTCTATCTCTATCTTATTGCACTTTATAGTTTCTTGCATTTGCCCTCATTAATCTCAAGCAAACTATTTTAAAAAGGCTTAATTTTTTAAGAACCCAATTCACCCCCCCCCTCTTGGGTTGCCATCTGGGCCAACAATTGGTATCAGAGCAAGTGCTCATTTAGAATTTGATCTCACGATCAAGAGCTAAAGATCCTTATGGCAACACAAAGTGGTTCATGTTTTGCTGAAGGTCATTCTACGAATAGACCTCCTTTTTTAATGGCCAACTATTCATATTGGAAAGCTAGAATGAGGATATTCATTCAAGCTTCTGATATGAATTTGGGGTGTTATAATTAATGGACCTAGTACACCCACACACCTTATTGATGGCACTATTGTTCCTAAACCCGAAAGGGATTGGAATGATAATGATAGGAGAATGGCACAACTTAATGCTAAAGCCATTAATATCTTATATTGTTCCTTAGATCAAATGAATTCAACCGATCTCAACTTGTAATTCCGCAAAAGAAATTTGGGATAGGTTGGAAATTACACATGAAGGAACAAACCAAGTAAAAGAATCAAAAATAAATATTTTGGTTCATAAATATGAATTGTTTACAATGGAACAAACTGAAACCATCACATGCATGTTCACTAGATTCACTGATATTGTGAATGGTTTGAAAAGTCTTGGTAGAATTTATACTAATGCTGATCTTGTTCGCAAAATTCTTAGGTCACTACCAAGATCGTGGGAAGCAAAAGTCACAGCAATCCAAGAAGCAAAGGACCTCAATGCACTACCCTTAGAGGAGCTTCTAGGATCCTTAATGACCCACGAGCTTGACAATGAAGCAGCATGTTGAGGAGGAAACAAAAAGAAGAAAACCTTGCCCTCAAGACTGCAGAAATGGAAGAGAGCAGCAGTGAAAGTGATGATGATGATGATGAAACTGCTCTCTTGGCCAAAAAATTCAGAAGATTTATGAGAAAAAGGCCCTTCCATAAAAAGAAATTTGGAGCAAGATTTGAAGGAGAAAAGGATAAGAAAAAGGACAAGGAGAAAGAAAAAGAAAAAGAGCCCTTAGTATGTTATGAGTGTAAAAAGCCAGGGCACTTTAAATATGATTGTCCTTTGCTGAAAAAGGCCTACAAGAAAAAGAAGAAAGCATACATGGCAACATGGTCTGATGAATCTTCTTCGGAAGAAGAAGAACAAAAGGAAGTTGCCAATATCTGCTTCATGGCCAACGACGACGACAACGACAATGAGGTAAGTTCTGAAAACTCAAATGATGAATTTACATTTGATGAAATGTTTGAAGCTTTCAATGAACTTATGATTGATTTTAAATTTTGAAAAAGAAATATAAGTTTTTGAAAAATGATAATATTAGTTTAGCTAAAAGTAAAAATGAATTAGCTTTAGAAGTTAAGAACTTAACTAATGAAAAAGAAGAACTTAGGAAAGAAAGAGATATTAATCAAGAAATAGATTTAAAATCTGAAACTAAAAACTCAACAAAAGATTTAAAAGATCAATTAGAAACTTAGCTTTAGAAAAAGAACAGCAAGCTAAAGAAATGAAAGAAAGATGTTAAAAAATATAAAGACATTGTTGAGAAATTTACTTAAGCTCAACTAAACTTAAATGATTTAGATAGTCAAAAAGCTGTTTTTGACAAAGCAGGTTTAGGGTATAACACATTAAGAAAACAAAAATCTTAAAGAATATTTTTGTAAAAGCCAACCAAAGTAATATAACTTGTTTTAAATGTAATGAAAAAGGTCATAAATCTTTGAATGCAAAACATTAAATAATAACAAGTTAAATATTAAAGCAAAGAAAATATGGGTTCCGAAAGGAACAATTTTTGTTGCTACTAACCATGAAGGACCCAAGAAAGCTTGGGTACCTAAACATAAAGTTTAAATTATGTTGCAGGAATGTCTTGTAGCCAAAAGATCAAAGAAAAAGTGGTATCTTGATAGTGGCTGCTCAAGACATATGACGGGTGACAAAGATGAATTCATCACCCTGAAGAAAAGAAAGGTGGAGTTGTGACGTTTGGCGATAACGGTAAAGGTCAAATTATGGGCCTTGGTAAAGTTCGCATAACTCCATCTATATTATTGATAATGTACTTTATGTTGATGGTTTAAAGCATAATTTAATTAGTATAAGCCAACTATGTGATAAGAACTTTAATGTTTCATTTAAATCTTCTATTTGCATAGTATCTAATTCCATTAATGATAGCATTGTTTTTACTGGTTATAGACATGGCAATGTATACTTAGTTGACTTAGACAAATTATCTGAAAGTAGTCATTGCCTAATTGCTGACAATGCTAACATAAATGATATTGGTTGGTTGTGGCATCGTAGATTAGGTCATGCAAGCACACACCTTATTTCAAAACTAATTAAAATGGATTTAGTTAAAGGTTTACCTAAATTAGATTTTGAAAATAAAATATGTGATGCATGTCAATTTGGAAAACAAACTAGAAGTTCTTTCAAATCTAAAAATTGTTTCAACTTCTAGGGCTTTAGAGCTACTTCACATGGACCTTTTGGACCAACTAGAACCACAAGTCTAGGAGGAAAGAAATATGGTCTAGTGATTGTAGATGATTATTCTAGATATACTTGGGTAATGTTTTTAGCTCACAAAGATGAGACTTTCTCGATATTCCTGAAATTCTTCAAGAAAGTCACAAATGAGAAAAACACTACTATAGTATCTCTAAGAAGTGATCATGGAACAGAATTTGAAAATCACTTATTTGAAAATTTCTGCACTGAAAATGGAATTAATCATAATTTTTCAGCCCCTAGGACTCCACAACAAAATGGTGTAGTTGAAAGAAAAATAGGACTCTAGAAGACATGGCCCGTACCATGCTATGCGAAAGCAACTTACCAAAGTATTTTGGGCGGAAGCATTAACACAGCATGTTACATCTTAAATAGAGCTTTAATAAGACCAATATTAAAGAAAACACCTTATGAATTATGGAATGAAAGAAAACCAAATATAAAATACTTTCATGCATTTGGATGTAAATGTTTCATTCATAATAATGGTAAAAACAACTTAGGAAAATTTGATGCTAAATCTGATGAAGGAATTTTTCTAGGTTATTCAACAACTAGTAAAGCATATAGAATCTTTAACAAGAAAACCTTAATAGTTGAAGAATCCATTCATGTAGTTTTGATGAATCTTTAGCAACTGGATCTGAAAAGATTGATGATGAGGAAGATACAAACATAATTGAAAAAGATCTTGAAAAACTTAATATTGAAGTATCTTCAGATCATGAGCAAGAAGCTAAAGATGATGATCACATAAGGACGATGATGTCAATATTGATCATAATGATATAGATCTTCCAAGAGACTGGAGATATGCTCATAGTCATCCCAAGGAATTGATTATAGGTGATCCATCTCAAGGAATAAGAACTAGATCATATATGAGAAATATTAGTAATCATCTTGCATTTGTATCACAAATTGAACCTAAAACTATAGAAGAAGCTGAAAAAGATAATAATTGGATGTTAGCAATGCAAGAAGAATTAAATCAATTTACAGAAATAATGTATGGACTTTAGTTGAAAGACCTAAAAATCATTCAGTAATAGGATCAAAATGGGTTTTTAGAAATAAACTAGATGAAAATGGCATAGTAATTAGAAACAAAGCTAGATTGTTGCAAAAGGATATAATCAAGAAGAAGGTATTGATTTTGATGAAACCTTTGCACCTGTAGCTAGATTAGAAGCCATTAGACTTTACTTGCATTTGCATGTCATATGAACATTAACTTATTTCAAATGGATGTAAAAGCGCATTTTTAAATGGATTTATAAATGAAGAAGTTTATGTAGAACAACCACCAGGTTTTGAAGATCACGAATTTTCAAATCACGTTTTTAAATTGCACAAAGCTTTATATGGTTTGAAACAAGCACCTAGAGCTTGGTATGATAGGTTAAGTAAATTCTTAATTGAAAATGATTTCACAAGAGGAAATGTTGATAAAACATTTTTTTGAAAAGAAAAAGTAAAGATTTACTTGTAGTACAAATATATGTTGATGACATTATTTTTGGTGCTACTAACGATTCTCTATGTCAAGAATTTGCAAGTTAATGCAGGGAGAATTCGAGATGAGCATGATGGGAGAACTCAACTTCTTCCTTGGACTCCAAATCAAACAAAGCAAAGAGGGAATCTTTATCAACCAAACAAAGTACACAAGAGAATTCTAAAGAAATTTGGTATGGAATCAATTAAACCCCTCGGAACACCAATGAGTCCTTCATGCAAGCTGGACAAAGATGAAGAAGGTAAAAAGGTTGATCAAAGTATTATCGAGGTATTATCGGATCCCTTCTTTATTTAACAGCAAGTAGACCAGATATTATGTTTTCTGTATGTTTATGTGCTAGATTTCAATCAGAACCTAAAGAATCACACTTAATAGCTGTTAAAAGAATACTAAGATACTTAAGTGGAACAAAAAATGTAGGTTTATGGTATTCTAGAGACTCCACATTAAATCTAATTGCATACTCAGATTCTGATTATGCCGGATGCAAGTTAGATAGAAAAAGCACAAGTGGTGCATGCCAATTTTTAGGAAGTAACTTAATCTCATGGTTTAGCAAAAAGCAAAATTCGGTTGCATTATCTACTGCGGAAGCAGAATATGTTGCAGCTGGAAGTTGCTGTGCTCAAATCCTATGGATTAAGAGACAACTTGAAGACTATGGTATCACACTTGATAAGACACCCATAAGATGTGATAATACAAGTGCAATAAATCTTAACTAAAAATCCAATTCAACATTCAAGAACAAAGCATATTGAAATAGATATCACTTTATAAGAGAACATGTAGCCAATAATGAAATTTGTCTTGATTATGTGAATACTGAAGAACAACTTGCAGATATATTAACAAAACCCTTAAGTGAAGAAAGATTTTGTTATCTTAGAGGAGAATTAGGAGTTTGTGATCCTTTGGAATAGTTTTCTGAAACTCTTAAGGACATCAATCTAGATTTCATCATTTTCTTGAAAAATCTTGATATTTCAATAAGGAAATCTATCTAGATCTTGATTCAATGTTTCCCCAATTGCTAAATAACTTTAATCTATAATTTGATGATTAATTTGAATAGTTTCAAATCTTGAAACTCAATTTTTTATCTCTGAAACTGTTAGAGTCGACTCTGACAGTTTGCGGAGTCGACACCTGAGTTTTTGATTTTCTGTCTAAGTGATTAGAGCCGACTCTGGCTTTTGTGGAGCCGACTCTAATACGAGCGCTGACAGACTTTCTGGCTCGGAGCCGACACCCAGTTTTCGGGAGTCGACTCTAAGTCGAGTTAGGTCAAAAATAAAAAGGCGGAGTCGACCCCCAATCATTCCAATCGTCTCCTAAACCGTTCCAAGAACTCCAAAACTTTTCCAACTTCCCCAAATCCACTCAAAACCCCTGATTAACCTTCCAATCCTCTCAATGGCTCCAAAGAGGCGCGGATTCGTCGCTGGAGCATCCGTTCCAACGAGAAGACGCACGGTTCGGAGGCAACCATCGCCTTCTTCCTCTTCGGCCACTCAAGAGGATTCTCCACCTTCACCCTCATCTCCTAAGGTTGATCAATTAGCTGGTAAGACCATTACCACTGGGAGAAAAGTTAATTTTGATTTATTTGAATCGGAGGGTTTCTCTATTGGAAGAAATTTAAGGGATATGGGATGGGAGAAAGTGTGCTCACTAGATTTACCCACTATCCAGCATTGGTAAGGGAGTTTTATAATGGATTAAGCAGAGGAGAAGGAGGATTGATAAGCACAGTGAGAGGAACTAGGGTTACGGTAACAACTGAGATTCTTGGAACCCTATTAGAAATGCCCACTGTTGGTTTAATGGAATGTCAACTTAATGACAGAAGTGGTGCACTATCAAGGATGCTAGGAAGAGATGTGACTGAGTTCGAAGAGATCTTTGCAAATCAGTTAAACCTAGAACTCAGATTATTGCATAATATATGTGGTAGAATCTTATTTCCAAAAATAGGGAGATTCGAGTATGTCTCGGAGCGAGACGTTCTGATGATGGACTGCATTATAACTGGAAGGCCAGTCAATTTAGCTGGCATGATGATAGGTTACATGGCAGAGGCAGCTACTAAGAAAAGATCAACACTGCCATACGGTATGATTCTGACACTAGTTTTTAGAAGCCAGGGTGTGCTCATAATGGAAAATGAACCTTTAAGAAAACTGAGACACACTGATTATTACAGCACTTCAACTATTCATAGAATGGGATTTAAGAAAGTTAATGGTGTTTGGATGAGGAGAGAGGAAAGAACAGATAGGGATGGTGCAGAGGGAACCAGATAGAAGAAATCCCGGGACCATCTACTGCGGGACCATCAGTCCCTGATTCATCTTTTGCGGGACCTTCGTCTGCTGGACCTTCGGAGGCCGGACCGAGTTCTATTCCATCACCTCCACATCAGCCTATAACAAATTCTGGAAGATTTTCTAATGAACAACTTGATCAGTTAAGAAGCTTACTTGCTGAGTATGACAGTCACAGGTCAAATGAAATTAATCAATTGAAGAAGACTTTAATCAGTTAAAAGAAGAATTAAATTCGAGACTGGACATGCTATCCTTTACCTTAGGCAGTTCTGTAGAATCCTTTGGAGCTGAGCTTCACAAGATCTTCGAAAGGATGGAAGGCATTGCCGATGGATCAGGATCGTATGTTCATGCAACGGGTCAATTGAAGAAGGATATTGACCTTGCAGTCTCTCAAATCGAAGCTGCCTTGAAAATTTTAAGAAAGCACAAAAGATGATGTAATGGAGATAATAGGTCATCTAAAGAAAATTGTATTCAAGCACATTTGATCTTGTTTTTGAGTTTGATAGCTTGTACTTAGGAAGTTTTTGATTATCCAATGTATTTCATTTTGAAATGTAAATGAATCAACTGATGTAATGGTTCTTGCATATGAAATACAATTTCACTTTTTCAAATTTTGATTGATTGGATTCCTATGCTTTATTGAGATTATAAATTTTTTTTACTCTCCTTATTGCTAATAACAAAAAAGGGGGAGAGATAGTTGTGTATATGCAAAGAAAGAAAGAATTATATATGCATAAAGAAAGAAAGAAAGGGGGAGAATTATTATGCAAAATGAATTGAAATGTTATCAGTTACAATTTGATGTTTATATATAAGAGGAGCTACTCAATGCAGGGGGAGCTTAACAAAAAGCTCATTTACAATCTTATGCACATTAAGTTTAACAATTCAATATTGATGGATTATATTGAACTCATGTACAATTTTAAAGTTTACATTGAACATTGGCATCAAAACCTTAATTTCAATGGTTTAAAGTTAAAATGACTATAATCCTTAGTTTGATTGAATTTTTGAATGCATATACTCAAAGTTTTTGTTATCATCAAAAAGGGGGAGATTGTTGACCCAATTGATGATTTTGATGATTAACAAAACTATTTGAGTATAATTTTTGAAGGCTCTGATGATTTTGATTTAGTGTTTCAGCCTATAAGACTATTGAAAGATCAAAATCAGAGTTACAATGTGTTCTGGATCGAATCTAATGTCTAGGTAAGAATTGCAGACATTAGAGTCGACTCCGAGAATCACAGAGCCGACTCCGGAACTGGCACGGTCATTAGAGTCGACTCCGAGACTGTTAGAGTCGACTCTCACAGACGAAGCAGAAAGTCGATTTTTCTGGCTCCAACCTAGAGTCGACTCCGGGTAAGTTAGAGTCGACTCCGGAAAAGTTTCTTGTCGACCCCAGAAAAGCCAGAGACGACTCCGGAAATATCATTTTAAAACGCCTCGAGCTAGAGCCGACTCCAGAAAAGTTAGAGTCGACTCCAACCCACCTGGAACGAAAAACGAAGTTGCCAGATCAGCTCTAACGGTAACTTTTCTATTTTTACTCATTTCTAACGGATATATTTTGATACAAGGTACACTCCAACGGATAGTTTTATTCCAAAAGAGGTGTAAAAGAAATCTATAAAAAGGGAGTCTATTGTTCAAAAAAAAGAGAGGAAAAAGAAAGAAAAAAGAAAAAATCTGAGATAGACAAATCCCATTTCAAAAATCCGTGAGCTTGAATCTTGAAAGGAAAACCTTCTAGCTCAAATCCACTCCACTCCAAAAGGCTCAAGAGGAATCCAAAGCGTTCAAAATCAAAGTCTTGGAGGATTTCCCAACTTGGAGAAAGGAGATTCGTTTCTTGCTTTTCAACCCTTCTCAACTGCTTCAACCACGAAGAATCGGAGCTGAGGCTTGATTCAATCCAGCAAGGAGAAGAAGAAAAGAAGAAAAGAGAAAAGCAAAAGCCAACCTATCTACAAATCAGGCTTTTCTAAACCTTGTTATTAATTTGTATATTTGCTCATTGAGGAGCTTTGTATTCACACACAATACTTATCTTATTTTTGCCTAGTTCAATCTGGGGGATTGAACTAGAGGAGGTAGTTTTACCTCGGGTTAAGCTTGGGTTAGTTGTGAGCCCGTGAAAAACAACGTGTAGGGTTTTGTGCTGGTAAGCCCGAGTAAAACCAGCTGGGTTCGTTGTGCACCCGGTAAAACAACAAGTTTGAGTTGTGAGCTTGGAAAACAACTCGGCTGTAATCTAGAGAGATTATAGTGTGGACCCAAGTGAATCTTGGGAGTGGACGTAGGTGTTGAATACACCGAACCACTATAAAATCTTTGTGTTTGCAGTGTCTCATTGTCTCTTTATCTATCTCTATCTTACTCACTGCACTTTATAGTTATCTTGCATTTGCCCTCATTAATCTCAAGCAAACTATTTTAAAAAGGGCTAATTTTTTAAAGAACCCAATTCACCCCCCCCCTCTTGGGTTGCCATCTGGGCCAATAGGAAGCTATCTTTAGGGCATGCCTTGTTGAGGTCAGTGAAGTTGATGCAGATCCTCCAGCTCTCATTAGCCTTGCGGACCATCACCACGTTGGCCAACCAGTCCAAGTAGTGCACTTCTCGGATGTGGCTGGCAGTAATCAGCTTGCGAACCTCCTCATCGATGGCCCTCTACCGCTCGGGGGCGAAACTCCTCTTCTTCTGTCGGACTGGCCAATACTTTGGATCAATGTTAAGTTTATGTGTGATCACCTCTGATGGTATGCCCAGCATGTCTGATGCTGACTAGACGAAGATGTCTGAATTAGCCCACAAGAAGGCGAGAAGTTAGTCTCTTGCTTCTGCAAGGAGAAGGGCGCCAATATGAACCATCTTCATCGGGTCCTCCCCTAGCGAAAAGGTTAGCAGGTGCTCGGCCAGCTCTCCCCTCCTTTTGGATTCTCTAGGGTCAAGCAGCTCTAGAACCAATGAAGTAACCGCCTCTTGTGGACTTGGAGCCATGTGATAACAGAGCGAACCAGGTTCCGCTCCCCATGCATCTTCCCAATTTCTTCACTAGTGGGGAATCAGATGAGCAGACGCTTAGCGGAGATGACGGCGTCCAAGAGGTTTAAATTGGGCCGTCCGAGTATGGTGTTGTAGACCAGGGGCACTTGAGCAACCAGGAACCTCATGAGAACCATGCTCTGACACGGTGGCATCCCTACTATGACCGGGAGGGTGATCTCTCCTTCCACCTTTACGGCATCTCTAGTGAAACCAACCAAGGGTATAGTCATGGGTCAAAGTGAGTTGGGAGACAAATTCATCTAAACAAAGGCATCGTAAGTGAGAACGTTGGTCAAGCTTCTACCATTGACAAGAATCCTTTTTACAGGATGCTTAGCGATTGTTATAGACACGACAATGCTATCATCATTAGGATTACTACCCCCACTAGGTCCCCTTTAGCAAAAGGGAATTACAATCTCTAATCCCTCATCCCCCCGTGGCCTTTTGGAAGTACCGCCTGCCCCCCAGAAAATCATGGCCATGGTCTTCTCGGTTAGGGCATTGTCGATGTTGACTTGGGCGGCCGGAGGTGCCACCTAGCCTGGAGTAGTCGGGTTTCCCTTCTGAACGAACTTCCCGAGGTAGCCTCGCTAGATGAGC
This sequence comes from Calamus simplicifolius, assembly GCA_900491605.1. Taxonomy (NCBI): domain Eukaryota; kingdom Viridiplantae; phylum Streptophyta; class Magnoliopsida; order Arecales; family Arecaceae; genus Calamus; species Calamus simplicifolius. The sequence continues at coordinate 44,561 of UESW01004534.1, read as the reverse complement.
TTCTCTATCACCCTCTTCATGTGACAACAGTCCTTCGTGTCGTGGCCATTGTCCCAGTGGAAGCGGCAGAAGAGGTTCATGTTACGGGGGGCTCCTGGCCTCAGAGGAGCGGGACGTTGAAAGTATGGCTCGCCCTCAATCTTCATTAGGATGTGGGATCTTGGGGCGAGCAGAAGGGTGAGGTGCTCCTCCTTGGTGGCGAAGTTCCGGGGCCAATTGTCTGGTTGTCGTGGAGGCTCGGGCTTCTTGGGGCTAGGTCCACTTAGCTTCGCGTGGACCTGCCTTTTGCTGGACCCTCCATTGGCTTCCCTCCATGTGGAATCGGCCTTATCAGTGTGGATATAATTATGCGCGTGACTCAGGAGTTTGGCATATGAGCTGAGGGAGTAGGTAAAGCGAGAGGGGCGAAGCCCTCGCTTCAAGGCCAGGGTGGCCACAGAGTCATCGAGGTGGTAGACCTTGAGGGCGATCGATTTGAAATGAGCCACGAAGTCCTTGAGTGACTTGTCATCCTTCTATCGGATGGAGAATAAGCTGTTGGCCACCCGAGGGATCTTCCGGCAGGCATTGAAGTGCGCCAGAAAGGCCCTTTCCATTTGCCGGAAGGAGTTGATGTATGCGGTGATAAGCGAGAGTACTGGCACGCGCAGCCTTCCAAAGGATGGCCGAAAAGGCGATGCAGAGGAGGGCATCGGTCGCCCACTAGACTTGCAGGAGTACCTTATAGCTTTCTAGGTGGTCCAGCGAATCGGTGGTGCCATGGTAGGGATCTAGCTGGTGGAGACAAAACCGGGTTGAGATCGGTTCCTCCATAATACAGCAAGTCAACGATGGATGGTTGTCGTAGTCCGCCTTCGATTGATTGGTGATCCTGCAGCTAAGCTCCTCTAGCCGCTGATTGTATTCATCGAGCTGCCGCTCTGCCCGACAACCGATCCGACTGTCGAAGGGCCCCTCCTCCGAAGATTCAAAGGATGAGTAAGGGGAGGGACAACGCTGATGGTGATGTCCCTGCTCGGGCTCCTTTCCATGCCGCCATCTAGGAAGGCTGCGAGAATGACGGGTGGGAGATCGTGGCCTCTTGGAGGCCTCTCGGTGATGAGGCCTTGGTAAAACGCAGTGGTAGGGCTCCCGCGAAGGGAGTCTACGGCGGATGGACTGCTGGGTGGCCTAGGGGCCTACCGCATGAGGTGGAGAAGGCTAAGGTTGTTGCTGCATGGCTACATAATGTTGCTCTTGCATCTCTTGGACCACAACCACCAAATATTGGACTTGTTGGACAAGGCCGGCAAGCTGGTCGGGTTGAGTAACCAGTGGCGATGGTGGAGGCGAAGCAAGGAGGTTAAGCGATGGTGGAGGCGAAGCAGGGAGGTTAATTTTCGGCTGCTCAGCTTGTGGAGGATGGCCCCCAGCATGGCTGGTGAAGGCCTCCTGAGCACGTGTAACCGTCATTTCCTTCTTGGAGGGGATGAAGATCTGCTACTAGCCATCGTATGTGTTTTCACTTCTCATGTCTCCCCTACCTTGCACGCCAATCTATTGTTGCTAAATCACCTTCCTCGAGCGTCTAAGTAAGGTCCAGAACCTGATATCTGGTGAGGGTGGACCTAAGTATTCTCCGATGCCTCCGTCTCGAACTGGGATCCTGCAAAAAATATCCCTGAAAGCCTATTGTTCTAGTGGGGACCCTCCGACGCTCAAGTGAGTGGTCTAAAAAATAGTAGTATATCTCCATCTTTTTTGAGAGTTAGCTAAGGACTTAAAGAAATTTTAGAAGTTAGAGAAGTTGAAATCCTCTCATTTTGAGCTGGAGTTCCTCTTACCCCTTTTTAGACGGTTGTTAATTCCGAGATGATGTGTCCTAACATGGAACAAGTGGTAAGGCCAACAATGACAGATGGTGTCTGCCTTATGACCTGTCAAAACTGGCAGGCCACCTCTTTGTCTGATATGGATGACTACAGCCAATTGATGAGCCACGCCTTGCCAAGCGCTGCAGATGATTGGTAGGCCAAGTCTTGTCGAACATGTGTTGTAGCCCATAGATAGGATATATGGGGTTGCAGGTGAACCACATGAAGCCATAGGTGATAGGTGAGCCACGTGAAACTGCACGGCAATGGGTCACGTGGAACCGTAGACGATAGCAAGCCATGTAGTGTCGAGGCCGACTCTGGAAACGGTGCTAAGGTCGACGCTGGAGTTGATGTTGAGGCCGACGCTAGAATCGATATTGGGGCCGACTCTAAAGTCAGTACTGAGACCGACGATGGGGATGATACGTCGGGCCACAATGAAGTGTTTTAATTGTCTGACTTTACCTCCATCAATCAGCCTCGTTCGTTGACTCTAATATGACTTGATCAGTCACATCATATTATAATCATGAAAGAATAAGACAATGCTATGAATTCTAAAATCTCTTTAAAATGGAACATCTACTTATTATTATAATAAAGTTACAAAAAGAATACACTGATTCCATCATAATCACATGTTCATAACGAAGCAATTGTAATAAGATTTATTTTATTTTGGTTCTTGGTTTTCCTAATATTAAAAGCCAAATATAAAATGCTTGATGCTTATAAGAGAGAGAGAGAGAGAGAGATTATTCATGAACAAGCTACAAATATTGGAGACATCGCTAGAGTGAATGAACCTGAGATAGATTGCATCAACGATATCATCGCACAGACAACTTACCAACCAATAAAAATATATCCCATCACCTTTGCTCTCTTATGACGACTGGAAAAATAGACCTTCCTTGAAACTGCAATACAGAGAAATCTAATCTTGACAATGGCCTTCCTGCGATCAAACTACAGGGAATTCAAATATTACATGCTGTTAATCACTTTTGAGAACCGTTTACAACTGTTGCCCCCAGTAGTTCAAAAAAAAAGCGAACAGAAACGAAAACGAAAGCAGCTCTGAAAACTTTTAAAAGAAAAATGTCAGAAATTAAGAAAGATAAAACTGCTCCATAGGTTCAGCTAAAACAGTACCTCAAGCAGGGAGCAAAATATTTTGCCAATCATCGAGTTGCAACAGCAGTTTTACATACATAAAGGCCTACCATAAAGCACAGCTTCCACATCCAGAAATCAGTTTCCATTCCTAAGCCTTAGGATTCAGGGTAATGAAACAGAAAATATTCACATACAAAAGGTACATAAAGTAGAGAATCTCATTTAGAACACTACCCCATCATCTTCCACCGACCACAATGTAACACAACATAAATCATCCTCCTTCGGAAAGGAAGAACAAAAAGCAGGCTTACCGTCAAGAGGGCTGGTCCTCGTTGCGCTATATTAGCTACTTGAGTAGCACATCAAAACTTCTACATCACTTAATCGTGATGTAGCGATTTGTCCCATGCTTAGCCCAGTGGTCCTTAAGGTCCACTGGTGTTGACAGATCATGCCCCTCCGCTGCTAGCCGGCTGAGCAGCTTAATGAAAGCACCACCGCTCATCTTCCGTCCTCCAACACGAGCATGGCGCTTGTTGGGCATCACTGGAAGTGGATACATGGACAGTGTTGTGGTGCAGCATGAGGACTGCCACCCACCATTCCCCCACTTGTAGCATGGGTGGTACTTTCCTGTGCATGAGCAAACAGGGACCGGCATGGTTGATTCATCAAAGGAGACCTGGTTCAAGCCCAGGTCTTGACCCTTCCACTGGTGCTTTGTTACAGAGACCTTGTTCAGATCACCCCCAATGCTCACCTGTTCCTGACCCTTCCACTCACCATGGAACTTTGGAGTACTAACCTGCTTATTAAGATCATCGCTGCCTTTCCTCTTGCTCTTCTTTGGTGACTTTGATGGCTTCTTGGTAGGAATGGCTTGGACCCCATTCTCCTTCCTCATCCGTTTAGGCTTGCGGCTTTTTGAAACACTATCTACTGCTGTTGAAATTGGATATGCCTCGGTAATATGCATCTGTCTTTCATGGTCATATGGAGCATCCGATAATTGTGGAGGTGATGGATGAACATGTGGAAGGTGGTCATGATGCTTTGTTGGAGCAGCGCAGCCAGGAGAGCATCCATTTGCACCATTACCATTCATGCCATTCTCTCGGGCATACTGAAGAGCAGCAATTGCATTGTCACGTTCCATGATGGCATTATTTCTCTCGGTGATCACAGAATCACGTTGGAGGATTGCCATATCTCGCTCAGCCAAAGCAGCTTTTTTCTCAGAGATGGCCAGGTTTCGTTCATGGATAGCACTGTCCCGCTCAGCCATGATGGCCATGAGCTTCATAGTTTGATGGTCTTTCATCTGATGTTGTGGCATCATCCACTGCAATATCATACAAAGATAAGGACCATCCTACAAGAACCGTAGTTAGGAAATCAAGGTATCATAACTTCGTCCATATATTCATGGGAAGCAGGTACAGTGGAGAGAACATAAAATGGGCGCTTTTGGTCAGCATCTCCATCAACATATATGACTTAAGAGTGCAGTCACTTGAATGATTCAGTAGTCCAAGATGAGGATTCAAGAATTTTAGAATGCTCATATAAAATGGCACCATAAAACTTACGTTACTTTGCCATTCTACAGAAAGTACAATATAATAACTTAGATCACTCACAACTTTTTCATCAGCATCAATAACAGAGAAAACTGAAAGAAGTGAATAAAAGAGTAACTAAGATAAAAGGAACCTGGAATCTTATAAGAAACACAATAGAAAGAATGCATTTATATTAGCTACATTTTCAACAGACACGCACCTTAATTGCCTCATCAGGTCAGTATATTTTGACATGCATCATGTGTAACCTCTTTGCTCATTATTATGATACATAGATTGTATAGAGGACAATAGTAAGCTAGCATTTATATTAGCTATATTTTCAACAGACAACTTAATGGCCTGATGAGGTCAATGTATTTTGGCATGCATCACGTGTAACCCCTTTGCTCATTATTATGATACGTAGATTGTAGAGAAGAATCAGAAAAGCAGGCAAGATCCACATATTCTACCGAAGACAAAGACAAAAGCATCGGGCGGCTTGTTCTTTTGTTCCTTTTCTGAGGCAGGTTTGTTCCCTTAGTTTTCACAACAATGAATAAGGAAAAGACCCATGCTTACGTGACTTGGCAATGGATATGAAATTCTTCCTTTAATTCACAAAAAAAAAAAAACACTAAACTTTGGCAAGAGCATAAGAAGCACATAGCAAATGTGAGAATATGTCATCATGCAGAAGAGCAAGGAAAAAGACATGCGGATACTAGCTCATCAGAACATAATTAAAGGATCCACGTTTATAGGATAAGAAAATCCATACAAGATGGTTTTCCTATGTTAAATGTCCACCAACAAAGGCAGTGGTGGAGAGATGTGATGTCTCGATATAGCTAGGAAGGTTATGGGGATATGATTTGAAACAATTTTCTTTCTCAGAGGGCTTGAACTTGTATAAAAGCTTACAGTGAAGCAGGAACGGATAACCCCTATATCAACGGCACAAAGCTCATCTATCATATTCAAGCTGTAAGCAGTTAACATGTTGAAAGCAGAATGATTAAGACAATTAACAGTAACAAAAATCAGACAGCAATGAGTTGTACTCCACTTCACCTCAGAGTGCACTGATTTGAATTGTTCTGGCTTGTGTCTCCCGTTTTCCCTATGTCGACCGTCATCCATATCAGCATTTGCTTTCAGCAAGGAAGTGAAATGATTCAGACACCTGCTGAAGCTTCAAAAGAGCCCAAATTCAAAGAAGAGAAGAAACCGATTACATTTGAAGAAAGTTAATTCTTTATTTTAAACATTCCAACATGCAGGAGAAAGAGGGCCATAGCTGGAGCCAAAAGTGAGAGCAAGTTGTGACGGAAAATTAAACCAGAAGCATGGAGTAAGATAACCCTGAGCCTCTTTTCAGGGAATAAAGAATATCCTTAGTGTGCTTATGATGGGCATGGTGCAGTCACTCACAATGTAAGTCAGAGCAGTCAAGCATCCGCTGAGACAAGACTGGATTCTGCAGAAAGAAAATCACTTAAATAAAACAAATAGTCATGACCCAAAATAACATTAATAGTTAAAAACCAGTATCTTGATCTTACCAAGAACATGGTTCACAATCAAAAACAAACCACACACCTTTACTCATGAATTACAACATTTAAATCCAACAAAACTAAATAACAAATGATTTTAAGGATTAAAGTGCCTTCCTATGCATCAAAAATAACTCCATTTATTAATTATGGAATACCCAACTCAACTCAACTCATCTAAGCCTTTTCCCAACTTATTAATTATGGAATGATAATAGTTAATTAAATTCATGGTTTGGATGTATCTAAAGCTACTGAATTTTGATTCATGCATATTAGGACCTCTAGATGCTAAATCAGCAAGCATCATGAACTTGCTTTGACTGTCCAAAAATTGCATGGGAAAAGAATATGAAGTTGCTGACATCCCTATAAAGATAAAAAATATTGATTTTATAGATTCTTTTAAACATCAAACAAGTATTTGAAAGTGAAGGAAACCGCTAGAAAAAAAAAATTTAAAAATTGTGGATTTAATTCATTCACGCAGTTCTGGAGTCCTAATATCATCTTATAGCCGCTACAAGAAAAATGGTCCAGTCATATAGACTAAACTTTGACCACTTTTGAACTGAAATTTGACGTATACAGAAACTGTTAAAAGTCCGTTACTAATCTATCATCTAGAAGACAAAACTAAAAATGTTCTTTCATAAGCCTAGAACCAAAGGCTGTAGAATCTAAATAATGAGTACCATGATCAGATACAGACCAGATGTCTGTAAGTCCATATCAGTATCAATTTTAGTTGATAAATACAGATAAGGACAGAACTAATAGGATGCTGAAATTGATATCCAGAATTGCTTTAAACTGACAATGATAATAATTGGATACTGATGGTACAAATGTAATATAGGTACAAGTTGGATTGTTAAACTTTATGATCTACCAAATCAAAGATAACACTGTATGAAAGATTAAGTTAAAGATATATTGATAGCCACTTACTTTTCTTTAAATTTCATGAGAGCTCCAGAAGAATAAATAAGATTTCAAATAAAATTAGGTATTCAAATATGAATTGGATAGTTATCTAATCCAAAGTTTGCCATAGCCACACATATTGACCCATATTAATTGAGCCATACCATGCTAGAAGGGACCCATACAGTACCAAGCTTCGATTCAATAGAACCAAACCAATTCAAAGTGAGCAAAACTGTCCCATACCGGTAAGGTATCGATACCAAGATTCAATTTAGCATGAATCATATTGGCCAAAGTATGCCGAATCATACGAAACCACTAAATACATGGTGTACTAAACTGTATTGCTTTAGAACTGATACGGTTCACCATTTTGAAACAGTACAAAGCCGATACCTCCCCAAACTACCCTATATAGCCTAGAACCAATCCATACCAACTTCATACAGACCTTGTAATGTACCAAACCACCCCCATACCATGTCGAACTACTTGACTTGGTTTATTGGTTTGGTACAGGATAACCGATATGTCATCGATTCGATATGGTATAATCCATTTCAAACCATACCGGTCCAGTAACGAAATGGTACCGATTCTCAGTACAATGAACCTTGTTCTAAACCAATTGGAACCACCCGTACTACTAATACTGACCTATACCCCCAAATTTTGAGTGATACTATGGCTAAGAAAAGTTTTGGCGTCTATCTCGGTAGGAGATACGTACCAAATCAAACTGGCCTAAAACAATTTCAACTTCAATTGCACCTCCAACTTCTTCATTTAGAGCAAGTAATTAGATGTTGCTCTCCTTGAAGGGAAGAGGTGACAAAGGCCAAGGATTTGGCAATGCAAAATGACGGTAAAGACACAAAGTTTGCAAAGAAAGGGAGGTTGTAGCAAAAGGCACTGATAATGAATATACACAATGGTTGAAACAAATTTGACAAACCTAGTTAGGTAAATTAAGTGGTATAAAATTCTATTGCACTAGCGATGAAGAGAATCCATCCCAGATGATAAGAAAAACCATGTCTTGTGCTAAAATAGTGGCTCTGTTGTCTTATTCAATAGTTTCAAACGACTTCAAGATGGCCCTTCCTTAAATCAACCTTAAATCAATTTAGCACTCCTGTAGCTAATAAGAAAAGAAGCTAAATTAAATTGTTTGGGCTCAGTTAATTTCAGATTTTCTTCAAACTTAATTTGGAGAAGAAATTCCAGAAAATAACCTATTTAATATTGAGAGGCAAGAAATATTGAGAGGAAAGAAATAGACAGAGGAGAAAAAGAGAAATATTATAAGAAAAGAAAATCTAGGTAAGTAACATAATAGAATCCAAGGAAATGCTGCTCCAACAGAATCAAAAAACTCACATATATCTTCTGGACTATGCTCATTTCTCTTAAAAAGCCCATAGACCATATATAAATGGAAAACCATAAAGTAAATTAAAGCAAAGCACTTGAAATACACTTTAAGTTAGTGCCCATAATAAGGCATGATGAAGAGTGCCAGGATGGCACACAAATGCAAAAGAGAAATGGGACATCCATAAGCACAATAATGCACATCATATCTTACAATTTGGTGACATGGTCATATAACCCACCATGGGTAAGACAGCTGATTATTTGAGAAATAGATCAGATCTAATTTAGATCTACTGTCAATTAGAGCTTCGACTCCAAATTATTGCAGAAACTTGCTGTAGTTCTCATTTTTGGAATTGGTGCATAGACTCATATCTAAGTAACACTTGTCTTTTTTAAGTTCATTCTTCAATGATATAACAGCTAAGCTACAGGTGGTAGAGGAAAAGGAAAAGAAACAACTATGAAAATGGGACAAGGAAAAAAAAAACTCATGGCTATCAAAGGGACAAAAGTAGCTAGAGAAGGGAGAAATAAGAGAAAATAAGCAAAGAATGAAAGAAGAATAAGAAGAGCAAAGGAAGATAATGATGGATGTGTTGGAGTCCAATAGTGTGCTACACAGCAAATAAAATAAAGTGTGAAACAGGTCTGCATTTTTTTTATGAACACTATGAATACAAATATTCCATGCATGATGGGAATGTTGTATACTTGCTAGAAGATGCTAAGGTCGTGAAAGTATATCTAGAGCTTTACCAAGCTCTGAGCCTCCAATAACCATAAGCTACAAGAATACTTTATAAGAGAAGCTTGTCTCACAAGCCTTCTCTCGCTCTCTAGATTATGGAGAACAAAGCCCTAGCCTGCACCTCTCACTTTCACTCATTTGTGGCATGTGGGCTCTTGAGGATCCTATATCCTAAGCCTTGGGATGCCTCCCATATTTATAGAGGAGGATGACTTTCCTACGGCACCTCAGCTTGGATGCTTTAGAGTCCTAACAAGACCCCCCCACTAAGAGATAAAGAGGAGGTGGCATCCCCCTCCAAGTGGTGCCCAAGATGAGTCCTCAATCTGGTCTTACTTGACCCGACTTAGCCCAATCCTCGAATCCAAGCTATTTTTCTAGTTCAATTTTTTCTCCAATTTAATTCGGATCTTTCTTGATCTAACTTGTGAGAGAGCAAACAACTAGAATCTTATTCCAATTGACATGGAGACAAATGAAACATGATAGATATGTCACTAGGATAAGTCAACTCAAGTCCTCACTAACGACCTAGCCCATCAAGTCCGTTTAGTCATACATTAGCAATATGTTCTAATAGGAGAATATGAAGTCTATAATACATTACAAAACCTCTTGGTGAGCAGATGAAACTAGTTAGACTTCTTGTTTTTGTGCAAGCTATGTCCTGCAATTCAGTCTCTCATTATTCCAATGTTCTCGTATGACCATTGAGTATTGCACCATTAAACTCTTGGTCATACTATTTCATAGCCCATTAGAACCTTAGCATGTCAGACATCCTTTCATGAAAGTTGTTTGTGCAAATCCATTTTGAAATTTATTAATTATTAGCTATAATATTTCTCAAAACAATTATTTTTAAAATCTTTCAATTTAAAGCATATCACTTTTCTAATATTAACCTTGTTCTATTAGGATGGTTTTCATTTTAAATAGCCTGATCCTCACTCATATCTAGACCTAGACAGCTATGCTTCCTATAAGAACATGGTACAGGGAATCCTTATCAATACATGGGTTTGGCCATAAATCTACTAACCTCTAAGGTGCCATGTACTTTAGGTCAAAAGACCACTCACAAACTCATGCACATAATTTACATCTCTACCATTGGTAGTTTGTGAGTGAAATTGCTAGTATTAACTATTCAGTGTGATGGCACATCCGAATGTCAATGCGAGATCTTACCTTGATGAAGAAGGAACTTTATAAAATCACTGTCCACCTCAGCAACCTTATAGGTGCGGTGCACAGCCTTACTCATAGCTGTCAACATATTTTGATTGCATAGACATATCCAATCATCCCTATGGAGAACATACTATCCAGCAACCTTATAGGTGCAATGCCCAACCTTACTCAGCTGTGAACATATTTCAATTACATAGGAATATCCTGTCATCCCTATAAGGAACATACTATCTGCTTGGATAAACCTTGAGGCACTCGTGGACCCCTTTATGGATCTATGGCCGACGGGTGACACATAACCTATGTGTGTGTGGATAAGAAATAGCCATGACTTCTCAATTATTCCTTGTGTTAAATATACAAATGGCTTTTAGAGCATACACCATCTCCAATGGTCTCTTGGGGTATTTGAACCTAAAGGCAAACATATGATGTATGCTCACATTCTTATGACCCTTCAAGTCATGAAAATCTTTTTGTATCATAAGCTATCCTAACAAATACCATTGCCTAATATAAGTAATTATCTTGCAGGATATAGACATAGCAAGAATATTTCATGATTTATCTAATGTATCAATAATTTATTTATAAGTATTTAGTTACAATGATCCTAACAGAAAAGGCTAATTGTCATCTCAAGTTCTCCTTTGCTATGTTCATACAAGTGCTGATTATTATATGAAGAATACCATATAAATTTGTGAAAGATAACAATTCCCACTTAATAATGAAGATAATTATCATATAAGGAAAGTCCAACTTTCATTTTAAACTTTCCCTATGAACCATGTACATCCATCAAGGTTCAACAAGATCAATCTAGAGCTAGAAATGTCAATTGAAAGCTATAAAAATAAATATCTGTGACGATGGAATAACTTGGTGTCTGCTATCATATGACTATTTCTGCTATAAGTTGGGAGAATATCTAGGTGGAGATCTTATCTCTCTTACTCCAATCAGAATCTTGTTACCAGGAACCTTTTGAGATAATGAATCACATATACCTCTTTAGCATACAACTAATCACATATACCTCTTTAGCATAACACGAGTGCTTGCACTCCACTACCCAATTTTAGAGATGAGAAAAGGGTAGCCGGTCATCTCCTTGTCTTTCAATGATATGTAAAGTAGGAAACCTCCCGCTAAACATCTTAAAGAAAATACATTAACAGGAAGTATATGTTTTCAAAATTGACTTATATCGGAGTCATAATATAGGTTGAATATAATCACATCACCACAGTAGAACAATCATTATAATTAAATAAAACTGACTAAACCACTATTTATCATTTTATAGATTGAATTCCTAAAACATAAAAATCCTAACACTGTCTATAGGAATAATTGTAGACTAGCATATGTCTACCTTGATATGACACTACCACTAATCCATGCTACCTTTGCTACAATTAAAAGATCCCATCTACTCTAGCCTGCCTTGAATTTTCATCCTTTATTGCAAAAGGGGGAAAATAGACCAATATTTGTCCATAACCCAAGATAATAAGGTCCAATTTCAATATAATAATGTAAATAGAAAAATTAACTTGTGCTTTCCCTTGGGCTTTAGTAGCTAGATACATACAAAAGTGTCTCTTCCAGTGGCCAGCTTGCCACAATTAAAGTATCCTTCAACATTTTTCCTTTCCCTTCTTTCCGGCATCTGCCTAACCTAGTTCTATCTTGGTTGTTGCTGTTGCTGCACCCACTACTGTTGCTGCTCAGACTCTCAAGAAGCTCTCTTTTCATTTGTATTTCCACCATTCAACCTAAATTTTCTTCTAGTACATAGTGGCTGCATAATGCACTTCAAAATTTTGACCTGTTTGATGAGTTCCTTGGCGACTTGGGGCTACTGGAGCAGCTGACAAGGGTCAAAGCCTTGCCATTCAAATTTATAATTCAGTATAAAATTATTATAACACATTAGCAGCATTTGCAGTATGATTTTTATCTAGGTGTCCACATCCATCTCTGATCCAAGGAGCTCAACTTCTGAACATAGCAAATCATCTTGACCACATGATCACTGTTGAAACTACCCTTTGGCAGCTTGGTGTATAAGCACCCTTGGGGTCTTAAGGCATGCAAGCCTTTGTTTACTACCAAATATCTCCTAGATATTGATTATCATATCAAAACTTTGATATTCTCATTTTGTGATACGAGCATATCTGACATGCTATCTAGAACAATGACCCTAGCCCTTTTTGGTGCAGTCTTAGAACTCAAGTGCTTCTTTCTACTAATCATGATATGTTGGATTGCGCTCAATCAACACTCAGTTTAAATTATCTACAACCAATACCAAATCCAAGTTATATCTCCAGTTGACATTAGTTAGGGCCCATCAATTGTCCTCTCTCAGGATTTCTATTAGGAGATTAAATCTGCCCAAGCTCAACGCTGTACCAAATCTCAGGATTTCAACTATACAGTGCCACTCTACTAGAATCTAGTATAGTCCCCCAATATACTAGCTCAATGATGGAACCCGTTAAGTTCCCCATACATGGTATACATGCCCTCGTGTGGGCACTGCCAATGATGCAACTTCATGGAGTGGATAGCAACTATCTTTCCATCCTTCATTGAATACTGATAAATACCATCATCAAATCAGCATTCCCTAGGTAGGAAACTCAACTTCCTGTTTCAGCCCCTGCAAAATACAATGTTCGATACTTTTGGGTCACTGTTGTACCTAGTGTGACCCACTATCTCAATCGATAGTTAAAATCTTGCAGCAATCTGTGATTGGGCAAGTTTTCTTGTTCAATAGTTCCTTTGTAATTCACACAACTACAAGCCTACTAATAAAAACAGGGTTGGCCTTTGCTTTGGCATGTGGCTCTCTCCCACTAGAGTGGACAGTAACAGTGGACAATAGAGGGGCAATGACTAGCACATCATAGAGTGGACAGTGGAAGGCCATGATGGCTGGTAGCTTACATGCCCTCATATATGCTTAATATAAAATCTCACTGAGGGAGAAGTGAGCTCTAGTGACTTAATCATTAGGATACCAACCATACATATAATAGTGATAACATATTACACATATATGAATGTAACGATATGCTTCATATAATATATATAAAACATGATATCTATATGGTATCTACATGGCCAAAACCAGGAAAAATCAAAGACAATCAAACAAATAAATAAACATGATATCTAGATGGTATCCATGGAAAAGAGCAATGAACTAGGGCCAAATGAATTACCTATTCAAGTTTGGAAATTCAAGGGAGTTATCAGGCCGACTTGGCTTACCAACTTTGTGAAAGAGGTTCTGAAGACCAAAAAAAGGTTAGACAATTGAAGGAAAAAGTATTATGGTACCTATCTAAAAGAATAAAGCTGATGCACAGAATTGCCCTAATGATTGAGAAATCAAACCTATGAACCATGCTATGAAGTTATCGGAAGGATAATTAAAGAAAATTAGGGAGAAAACAACCATCTCAAAGAACCAATTTGGATCTATGTCTGAAAGGACATTGAAAATGCTAACTTCTTACTTAGGAAATTAATGGAAAAATGCAAATAAAAAAAAGACTAGAATATGATGTTTATCGACATTTATAAAAAAAAGCTCACTATAGGGTGTCAACTAAGGTAATTTGGTAGGCTTTAAAGAAGGATGCCTATAAAAAGTATATTAATTGGATATATATGTTGTTATGATGAAGCTGTGGCTAATATCTCGGATATTTACTACAGTAAATTCTATTCACAAATGATATATTGTTGCTTATAAATAAAGAATTATAATTGTATAATATTTTAATATAGTAATTTCCTTATTTTCTTCTATTATTAGATGTACTTTTGTCGTTAGCTGTACTTCTATTAACAGTGCTAGTACAAGGGCATTTTGTTACCATATACCCTTGTTTAATGGTTGTCCTAATTTTATAATACAGAAAAACAGTGTCCAGTTAGATCAGAGACTTAACAAGCCGTCTCTATTTACTTTTCCACTAGCCTATCTTATTTCTTATTTTTTCCTGTTTTCTTGTACCTTCTTATTATGATCATTTACATTTCTATTGTTCAAGGAGATAACAACAGATTAAAGACCAAGGCAGCACGCTAATAAATTTATATAGAACTAGATCCAATAAAATTATTAAGTCAAAGATTCAAGACTTGGTATTCACACGTCGCAGCCTAGTCTTGAGCCAATAATGTTACCTAACCAATTCACTATAAAAGCTTAAGCTAATAGGAATATGGTCAACAATATATAACAACTGCCCTCATGTGTAGCCCAAACTCCATACTAAATAAATAAAGGGATAACTTAAAGGCAAACAGAATTGAGATAACAGATAACCAGGGAAAATTAAAAAAATAACTAAATTGGAAAGATTCATGCTCCAATTCATAATAAGATTGGACCTAGAAACTCTAGTTAATGGTGGATGGGCTTGAGTACTCTTTTGATGTGAGATTATTCCTCAACACCCATGCTCACATGTAGAGCCTGAGAGACAAAACCCAAAGTAAGGGGTGACATATGGTTTATAGTGTGGACATGGAGGCGTTGGAAGGTCAGGAGGATCGTGAGTTCCAATACCATGTTAACTTAACACTAGATTCCAAAAACTTAATCTATTAGGAAAGGATCAACAATGCATATCAAAACAACAATTTGAACTAATGATATCCAGCAAACCTAAGCCCTGATACCATGTTAACCAAACTAATTGACCCTAAAAGCTTAAGCTAATAGAAAAGGGTCAACAATATATATTAGATTTAACTAATACGACACTACAATGCACCTATCTAGATACTCTGGGGTTGCTGGCATCCCTATGCTACACCTTGACACCTCTAAACTCCTTTTTTGTGTGCTTTTATAGACTTTCATGATTTAACTAATACGGCACTACAATGCACCTATCTAGAGATTTTATAGACTTTCATGATTTTTATGTTCTTGTAGCCTCTTAATAGGCTTTTGAAGCCTTTTAATAGGCCTTTTCCTTGTTCCTTATTCCTCTCTTTTCTCTTTTCTTTCCTTCAGTCTCCTTTCTCTATCTTCCCCTTCAAGCTCCCTTCCATGATTGAACCAATAAGACAGAAAAGGGCCAACAAGGGCTCCCTTTTCTATGATAGGGAAATTCATGGGAGTTACCAGGCTGACTAGGCTTACAAACTTTGTGAAAGAGGTTTTGAAGACCCAAAAAAAGGTTAGATAATTGGAGGAAAAGTATCATGGTACCTATCCATAAGAGTAAAGCTGATGCACAGAATTGCTCTAATGATTGAGAAATCAAACCTATGGGCCATGCTATGAAGTTATTGGAAGAATAATTAAACAAAATTAGGGAAAAAACAACCATCTCAAATAACCAACTTGGATTTGTGTCTGAAAGGTCAATGTAGATGCTAACTTCTTATTTAGCAAATTAATAGAAAAATGCAAAGAAAAGGAAAAAAAAATAGCCTAGAAGACAATCTTTATTGACTTAAAAAAAAAACTCATTATAGGGCGTCAACTAAGGTAATTTGGTAGGCTTTAAAGAAGGATGCATATAAAAAGTATATTAAATTAATATATTGTTATTTATCAATAAAGAATTAGAATTGTATAATATTTTAATATAGTAATTTCCTTATTTGCTTCCATGATTAGATGTACTTTTGTTGTTAGCTGTATTTCTGTTACTAGTTGTAGTACATGCACATTTCTGTTATCATATAACCTTGTTTGCTGGTTGTCCTAATTTTATAATACAGAAAAACAGTGTCCAGTTAGATCTAGGTCCGAACAATCCATCTCTATTTACTTTTCTAGTAGCCTATCCTATTTCTTATTTTCCCTGTTTTTTAGTACCTTCTTATTATGATCATTTAGATTTCTATTGTTCAAGGAGATAACAGCAGATTAAAGACCAAGGCAGCAGACTAATAAATTTATATAGATCTAGAACCAATAAAATTATTAAGTCAAGGATTCAAAACTTGGTATTTACACATCCCAACCTAGTCTTGAGCCGACATTGTTACCTATCCAATTCACTATAAAAGCTTGAGTTATAGGAATATGGTCAATAATACACAACAACCCCCTCATGTGTAGCCCAGACCCCGGACTACATATATATATATATATATATATATATATAGGGATAACTTAGAGGAAACCAGAAACAGGATAACAGAAAACCAGGGAAAATGAAATAAATAACTAAATGGAGCGATTCATGATAAAATGGACCTAGAAACTCCAGTTGATGGTGGATGGGACCATAAACACTTAAACACCCTTTTGATGTGGAATTATTCTTAAACACCCATTTTCACATGTAGAGCCCGAGAGACAAAACCTAGAGCAAGGGGTGACATGTGGTTTAAAGTGTGGACATGGAAGCATTGGAAGGTAAAGGGGACTGTGACTTCTAATACCATGTTAACTTACCACTAGATTTCAAAAACTTAAGCTATTAGGAAAGGGATCGACAATGTATATCAAAACAACAATTTGAACTCATAATATCCAGCAAACCTAAGCCCTAATACCATGTTAACCAACTAACTGACCATAAAAGCTTAAGTTAATAGAAAAGGGTCAACAATATATATTAGATTTAACATGTATGATACTGCGACGCACCTATCTAGATACTCAGGGGGCGCTGGCATCCGTATACTCCATCATGACAACTCTAAACTCCTTTTTTTTTTCTTTTACATTTTATTAGTTTGAGATTTTATAATTTTTTTAATTTTAGATTCTTTTAGCCTCTTAATAGGCTTTTGGAGCCTTTTAATAGGCCCTTTTCCTTATTCCACTCCTTTGTCTCTTCTTTCCTTTCGTCTCCTTTCTCTCTCTTCCTCTCCGAAATCCCTTCCATGATTGAACCAATGAGACAGAAAAGGGCCAACAAGGGCTCCCTTTTCTGTGAATAGGACTTGGCTATCTAGATTGGCACCAGGTGATCTAACTTGCGAATAGACTAATCTCAACTAATACCAGAAGGGATGGCCAAAACATCCTGTTTCATGAGTGAAGTAGTCTCCCATAGCTATCCCGAGCACCATTCTCTCATTGGAATGGGTATGATATAGGTAGGATGAACTGGTACTATCAGAATAGATATGTTTGTATAAAATATTAGATCCAGATTATGGAAGAAAGTCATAAAAAACAAAAAAACAGCAAATCAAAGATTATATGAACTGCAATTTTTGAAAAGTGTTGTGAACGACAAGTTCCATACTTCTAATGCTAGCAATTTAACAAAGCTAGATTATATATATATTTGATATGATGCAATTGGAGTAGTCAAAAAGTGAAGAACTCATCTTTCTCATAGAAATGATAAATGGCAAGATTGATGAATAATAAGAAAAATCTTGGATGAGATTTTTTACTAAGGGTTGAGATTTTGAGGCTCACAGATTCTTGACTTGAGAACAATCATCTACCAATAAAAAATAACAGAAAAAAGAGCAGCAAGCCTATTGTCAGAAAAGACCAACAAAGAAAACATTTTTTGGGTTTCACAGGGTCCTGAAGCTAAAAAGGACATGATATGTAGGGGGGTTCTAGGCCCTTTGGCTTTACTTTTCAGGTTTTCTATTTTCCCTGGTTGGATTTTATCAAAGAGTGTCCTGGACCATGGGGACGACAACTTTAAAACTGGAAAGCCGAAACAACAATCATTAGGTAAGTTTAGGCATGTGTTGGAATCTTTAGAAATTTGATTTTTCTAGATCTAGAGGATTAGAATAGCAAATAGAAAGATCTAATATTTAAAAGCAAGAAACTAGAAATAGACATAATATTTAAAAGCCTTAAAAATTATGGCTGCTTAATAAATGGGCTATCTAAGAAAGTTAAATGTGGGATTAAATGGGCTGTTGAGGAAAGTTTTACATGGTTGTTAAGTGACAGACTACTTTCCAGTTTTGGTTTCCAACTCTAGAAACTCGAATATATAGACTTTGTTTGGGGCAGCTAGTCTTTGCTATTTGGACATAGCTACGTAACACCTACTGTTGGCCCTAAGTAGCTATCCCGAATGGGGCCTAAAAGAAAAATTGTTTGGGTGAGTGTGGAGAGGGCAAACCAAGTGGGATTGGGGGGACCATTAACCTATAAGTACATGTTGTAAGGTAAAATCTTCAATTGCCCCACATTCATGATTGGCAATGGGATCATCTTTTTCGCTTAAAAATTATATTCCCAAAGTTTGATAATCCATCATAAAATTCTTATTGCATTTTAAACTAGTCGACCAAAACACTGCTCTGTCTCCTTTTCTTTAACAAGTATATTCCCAAAGATCCATAATCTATCAAAAAAGTTCTTTCATTTCGAACTCATCAACCAAAACCCTAGTTCCCATTTTTATAGAAATTAAAGATATAAGAAACAAAATAGATCCATGCAAATCCACTATGTAATTATATCTTGCCTCCACTTTGTATACCAATACCCTTTTCTCTATTTTAACCCACTTCTAAGCTGAAGATGGATTCATTTTAGAGCATATTATCAAACAAGTTTTCCTAAATTGTGAAAGTTCCAAAATTAATCAAACTTCTAAGATTGTAGTACAGCCTATGGCTATAAAGATTGTGATCTCTAGGGCAAGGAAAATAAAGTGTATCATCAGTTTAGAGGATCAGCAAGTAGTTATACTGATTGCTGAACGAGAACAAGCTGAAACAGGAAACAAAATAAGTACTTGGAAATCAGGAAAAAAAAAGGCAATAAATGACATGATGACCAAGATTAATTTGGTGTGCATGGACTGAAGGAGAGTAGTTTATAATATACGCAGATAGGATTGAGAACACTGAAAGTAAATATTTGAAGCATATCCAGAATAATAAATATGAAAGTTCCTTGTTTAGCTTCTATTAATTAAGAGTTCTCAGAAACTCATTGATTTTATTCAAAACTTTAAGAAGCTACATTATATGAATAAGCACAGAAACTGAATATTTAGGAGACCTTTAGAAGATTTAATTCATCAATTAACCAACTTAAAAAAAGAATTAAGAAAAAAAAATGCAACAAAGATTGCCATAGTGAACAAACTAAAAAGCTGATGCAATAGGTAAGAACCAGTGCCACATTCATAGCAACCCAACAAAAAAAAAGATTAAAAAAAAATCATCCATAAGGGTTTATTTTTTTGTTTCTTTCAACCCATATGTCATCACGCGAGTAGCTCCCTTAAAGAATTACTTCACCAAAGATGTGTTTTCATTATAAATTTTGTTTCTTCTCTAGGTTTTCCAAAACACAAGACTCTTAAAACTGCATTGTAATCTTTACAATCAGCATCGATTGTCATGCCTAATAATGATGTTCTCTACAAAATACAGATTTTAAGAACATTTGCCGCAAGCCTCTCCATACCTCCTAGTGCTAGAGCAAATGTCGCCAAATATTTGAATACAGAGACCATTAGCCAAATTCATTAGACAGTGGTCTAAAAGAATACATACAAGATTCTAACCCTCATCTTTGACTAAGGTGTCATTTTAGTTTTCTTTAATTTTCATTCTGAGATTTCAATTATTTCAAAAGCCATACAAGTTCTTTATATTTTAAATTACTAAGAAATATACTCCTCTTTCTCCAAATCCAAACTATTGAGAGTGGTAACAATCCCACATTGAATGGGAAAGCACTTTTAGCAGTGCTTATATATTAGGCCTGTCCATCTATTACCTCAAGTGTTGGGTTGCATTTTAACATTGGTATCAAAGCCCATGTTCTCTCTTGTCTGCAGATCCATGTATTGCCCCTGCTTGGGTTCTGTCCCTCCTTGGGCACTACATGTTTGACGGGGTGTTGAGAGAGTGGTAATAATCTCACATTGGATAAGGAATAGACCTTATATATTTATGGGGGCATCCACATACTAGCTTAAGTGTTTGAGTTGGACTTGTAAACCCAATATCCTCATTGGCATCCTCAACTCAACTCAACTCATCTAAGCCTTTTCCCAACTACATGGGGCTCCTCATTGGCATCCTATATACATATATTTGCATCCAAAAAAACAACTGGAAGAATCAGCTTAAGTGTTTGAGTTGGGCCCATCCACATACTAGCTTAAGTGTTTGAGTTGGACTTTTACACACAATATCCTCATTGGCATCCTATATACATATATTTGCATCCAAAAAAATGACTGGGAGAATCAGAAAGTAGGTTGACAGCAAAACCCAAAAAAAGTTATTACTCAACAAGGGGATATTTAACTAAATTGGCTATTTGCAATTCAAATGAAGTGTTATTGATAATGTCTTTGAAATGAATTGGATATAAATCACCGAACCAGAGAGCTGCATGGAGAACATTTCAGGGAAGACCCAAAAACCATATGAAAATCACTGCAAATATGACTAGACATACACAAATAAAAAAGGGCAATGGAACTATGGCAGTTTCTCTTCTTTTCTCCCTGTATCTGGCACCATTTCCCAATTCTATGTCACAAACTTTTCCTGCTGCATTTCATGTATTTTCCATGCACACATATCTAGAAGCAGCATGATGGATGGAATCATGGTTAGGAAGTACTAACAGTTTTCATCATATCATGCATCAAGTTCAGCAGTTGTCTGAATAGTTGTTGAATCAACTTTTTGCTTGTTGAGGATACAGTTCTTTACCATATCATGAGAACATGGTATTCACTGCAACGCTTCAATTGTGTGTACATCATTCGGAACTAAATTCTTGTTACCTTTCTCTTCCTTCCTTTTTTACTTTTTTCCCCTTTTTGTTGGAAGGACGGGAGGTTGTCATAGAGGAAGCATAAGAGAGAAAGTGCCATGACTTTCCTTAATGGGTTTATTTAGAAAGAACCACTTGATTATCTATTTCATCATTTCATGCCTACTTTTCTCAAACCTTTTTTTCCCTTTGTAGAATATCTTCTGGTTGCCTAAATTGAAACTTCATGAGCACAATGTCAGCTTATAGGGTAAAGATGCATTCGAGTCATGGCTGGATCTAGCATTACAAATATCAGACCATCACTAAAGCTTGCGATTTGAACTTAGAAGACTAGACTGACCCATTTGCTCAATAACTTGGCTCTGGCTGGGACCAAATAAAGTCCAGATTCAGCCCTGGTCTTCATTTTAAAGCAATTTTGATAAGATCAAGTTAAATGTTATAAGACCCATCACTCAAATGAGTAAAGATTTGGGGCCAGTTTGGACTAGACATTTCTTGCACGTTTCAATTATGGTTGAGGCCCTGATATGCTACATTTGGGATATAAAGTGTCAAAACCAAATAGCTCCCCTGATGGATTAAAATCTTACAAACCCCTCACTTGCATTAGAAAAACTAGTCAACTGCAAAATGGTCCACAGGCTTTATCTGATTCACTTGCCCTCCTACCAGTAAGTTAAATATTTTAAACTTAAATAAACACAAGTGAATGCTGACATGGAGAATTTCTTGAACTAATATGCCACGTGCATAAATTTCAGGTCAGGGATGAGTTAAAATGAAATAGTTTTCAGGTTCATTAGCATAATTAGCATGATATTAATGGAGTATTTATAATGTTTTTCAGGCTTATTACTTAAACCACCATAATTAGCATGATTTTAATGAGTTGGAAGTGGGTGGCATTGCAAATTATTTAGATCTACAGCAATGGACCTTAAAGGTAAAGAAAAATAAGATCTAGCTCAAATTGAAACAGCATAGCACACTTGAATTCAAACAGATAAAATTTGAAGATAACTTTATTTGAAAAAACCTTCCACAAAGAAAGAAGATATAGAATTGCTTCCCTCTCATAAACAGAACTGGAACTCCATGGTTGAATTGTTATAGTACCAGTGAAGCATGATATAACAACAAGAACATCTCAACCAATAAAGAACCCTAAATTACCCTATTACTAAAAAAGCATAAACATGATTCCTTTAGAAAATAATCCTCATAAAGGATTTCAATTTAAAATTCCATGATTTTTTTTGGGGGAAAATTGATTATTCTGTTGTCAAATTGTTAGACACCTCTAAAGATTATCATGTTTACTCAATGTACATTCATCAGGTGCTCTATACATAATGCCCTCCTAGGAAAATCTTAATCCATTGAGGGAAGTCATATTCCTAAAAATTCCATAAACAGAATATACACACTAACTTTATAACAAAAGGTTCCTCTATCTGCAGTTTTCTTTGATTATTTCATCCACCGTCAAAACCACATTCATGGTCAAATTCAGCAAATATCAACCAGATTACCATACCACACCTAACTGACCCCTCCACCTCAAATTTCCCCTTAATTCCACCACACGGATTTACTCTTTTCCCAACCAAGTTTCCCTCCCTTCCTCTCGGCCTCTCCTTCCAAAGGGCAGTGAAAGTCCAAGGCCATATCTGAACAATGAAAGGAAACCCTTCAGAAGATGAAAATGCATATTACTAGTAGCCAGCACCTTTCTTTTGAAAAATCTAAAAATAAAAATGTGATTGCAGACTTCTTTTGTATATAAGTCATATCATACTCGTATTACATAGTAATAATTTATCCAAAGACAATTCAAATGTCCATCATGAGCAACTTATCAGGACTGAGGAAGATGAATTTTAAAATAATCTAGTTGAGTTAGCGATACAGCAATGGCATTGGTGGAGTGATAAGAAACTCCTTCGTAGTTTCTCTTCTTGCAGCCTTAATACTTCCAAAAGTCATCAAGCTTAACTGGGTGCTAAATAGAAATACAGATAAAAGGATCATTTTGACAAACAAGTGCCAAACACTATTGCGTGGACCTTTTCAAGGGATTTCCACACCTCAGGCTTCTCGACCCAATCAATAAGTGCAATACCAAAGCACGAAGTACCAGCCTTAGGACATCTCCAAGTAGACACACAGATCGTTCATTAAGTGATGAAATATTAGAAGAAACAAGAGCTCTAGACCATCCTGACAACGATATACTGAAATCGTCGACAAATAAACAAACAATAAAGAAATCTCAAAAATAACACCATATTGAAAACAATAAATCAGCTCAGAGGGTGGAAGGTGAAAGAAGAGAGGAATGAAAACCGATCAATTTTACAAGAATGGATAAAAAGCTAGGCGTACTGAGAGGGGAGAGTGGGAACAGAAAATTTGAAGAACAGAGAAATGGGGGAGCGGCGATCTCAGTCTCTTACCTCGGAGGAGGAGATTCGAAGGGTAAGGATTGAGAAATCTCTCCGATAGGTCTCGTTCCCTTCCCTTGTTTCTCTTCCCCTTTTCTTCTACCCTCCTTAATTTTCCTTCCGTACTGGAATTTTATCGGGGGGAGCCGAGTGCTTCCATTCTTTAGCCGTGTGTTGTTGCTCTGACCGGTGGGGTCCCGCGCTTCGGCTATTTGTGGGGAATTTAATTAGAGGTTTTGACAAGGGGACAGAGCTAGTCTGAGGACCGTCCGTTCAACCCACTCTTATTATAAATTAGGTTTCTGCCGTGCGATCAATAAATATATAGATTTTTCTTTTTTAATTATATATTAAAAAATTATAATTTAAAAATTCTTTTAAATTAAAAATTAGTTGATTCGAAACTATAAATTAAAAAAAATGTTTTATTTATTTTTAAAAATATAGATGTATATAATTTATATTATTAAATTAAATTTTAAAATTATTATTATAAATAAAAAAATATATGAATTAGGTTATTTTTAATTTTAAAAAATAAGCTACTTAAAACTGTTGATTAGGTTGGAATTAAAGACAAATTATATAATTTTAAAACATAATTCATACTGTAGGATACTATACTGCTATTGTTCGTTGAAATAGATAAAATGTACACTTCGCCTTGGGAATCAAAAATATATATATATTTTTAAAAGTTTAATTTAATGTTAAAAACGTAATTTAAATAACACTGATCTAACTAATAAAAGTTAAAAAAATGTTATTATATTATGTCTTTTTTATTTTTTGTATTAGTAATATATGTTGTTAGCATGTGAAAGAATTAAATCAGTATTAATTATAGCATAATGTAAATTTTATAATTAAATTAAAGCATGAATAAGGAGGGGAAGGAAATTTGGCCTTGGCATTAGCATTGTGACTAGCTATTGCTGTACAGCTTAGTATGTTTTGCTTGGAGTTTGACCAACTCTGGCCTGAAGAGAATATTAGGGCTTGACTCATCCATGACCTTTAATAGCCATTGATTTAAGTTCAAAAGAAAAGGCAGCACATCAAAAATGTTGTGTCTAGTTTGAAGACTTTTTATTTCTAAGAATTAGACCGGGAGGCCTTTGAATTCAAGGATTTTTTAGATGTACCCCTAGACCCCTATTAATAAACCTTTGGTTTCCTTGAGACCTTCACCTCATGGCTTATTTCTCCTGTGAGTACATCTCAAAGAGAAGTCTCCACACGCTCATAGGGGTACGTTGTGATAAAATTACTTCGTTTTAGCCCATCATCCTTCTCCCTCAAGTACCACTCACCAAATGGCACCCAATTATGAGCTCTTTATTTCCACATTTTTCCAACTTGATTTCTCCTTCACTCCCTCTCAATGTGCTCCTTGCAGGCTCTCTCTTGCATCAACTCCTAGTCATACTGCATTACAAATTCTAATATTTTCTCTCTAACAAATCAACCCACTCTTATTGTAAATCTCATGATATGCATTAGCCTATATTTGGGTCTCATGTTTCTCCCTCTAGACCACACTAAAAGATTTCATTAGCCTTTAGCATCCCCCTAAATCTAATAATATTTACATCTTTTCCACCATTAGCTATTACTATTAAATTTTGTTTATATTTATCTTGCAATAAATCTCCCAATACTCAATCTTGTTAACAGAAACATGTTCCTTATTATCTTTTTTTTTTTGTTTAAGCAATTTATGCTCATTATTTTTTTAAAAAAATCTCACCCTACACCCTTCTACTGCGCCACTTTATTTTGCTCATTTTATCAAATACAGGATCTTCACAAATCTCATTATTTCCATAATTTTTTAATATTTATGCACCATAGCTAGGAAAAAATGAAAGGTACCCTAGACGTGGCATCACCCTAAAAAGGTCAAAGTGCTCAAATGAAATAACCTCAAATTCCTGTAATGTGCAAGTAAAGAGGAAGGTGAAAATAAGAGAAATATACTGCAAGAAGATGAAAAAGCCAAAAAAAATTTATGTTTTCATGGAATAATCCCTCCACCTACTAGTGAAAGTAAGCCAAAATCATATGCCCGTGCATACTTGACTCCCTCCAAATAATTGACCAAGTAGGAAACATGTCCTTCGATACAGGTGGTGGTGGTGGTGATGATGATTGTAGTGCCTGGTTCAAACGAACCAAGCTTGGTTCAGATGAACCAGACTTGGTTCAGATGAACCAAGCTTCTAGCTGTTGGGTTCCCTAGACTAACGCTTCGCTCCAGGTGAAGCGCTTAGTCTTCCGGGAACCCCCATTCTGAGGCGCTGCATTGGGATTAAATAGGAAGAAGGATGACTCTTTCCTTCGCGCAGGCGCACTTTTGTCATCAGGTAATCCCCTGGGTAATCCCTTGAGAGAGAGAGAGAGAGAGATAGAGAGAGAGAGAGAGATAGAGAGATAGAGACAGAGAAAGATAGAGACAGAGAGAGAGTGCACGGGAGGCAGAGATCCGGCTGGTCGAATCTTGGTTCAGGCCCGGCGGCGTGCTCGCCGCCGCGCCGGGCCTGAGATTTGGCCGGCGACCCCGCCGGCACCGGGGTGGTGTCCGGCGGGGTGGTGGTGGAGAGAGAGAGGAGAGAGAGGACCAATTGGCCCTCTTCTCGCGCGGTGGCGGTTGGTTCGGGCCCGGCGGCGTGCTCGCCGCCTCGCCGGGCCCAAGCTTCGGCCTGTCGCCTCCACTGGCGCTGGGCGTGCGTCCGGTGGAGGTCCGGCCGACCAAGGTGGTCGGTCGTGCCGCCGGCACAAAGACGTGCCGCACGGATGTGAGGGAGAAGACGAGAGAAAATTAAGGAGAGGGAGAGAGAGGGAGGCCGGCCCGGCGGCGGCCGGCTCTGGTCCGGCCAACGGCAGCCGGACCGGCCCCAATTTGGCCGGAATCGTCGCCGGCGCGATGAATTCCACGCGGGAGCAGCGGAGAGAAAGAGAGAGAAGGAGAAAATTGAGGTAGAAAGAGGGGAAATGGAGGCCGGCCACGGCGGCGGCCGGCTCCGGCCCGGCCTCCGGTGGTTGGGCCGGACGGAATTAGGCCGGCGGCGGCCTGGTCGCCGGCCGGATGCTATCCTCTGTTTCGGGCGAAATAGAGGAGATGGGATCGAAGGATTGAGTGGGCTGGCTGGGCTACCATCTTTTGGGCCCTATTGGCTGTGCAGCGAGCATTTTGGGGCTAGTTTTTGGGCCCCGTAATGGGCCGGGATTAGCAAGAAAATTATATGGCTAGAATCTGGGTGAATTCTAGTTTCATGGGGTATTTTTACTTCCCCAATTGGGTGTGTATAGAGGGAGATATTCGAGCCCGAAGTTGGGCCCGTAAACTAGTCTGGGTAGGGTCTTAAGGGTCATTTTATTAATTAGATTTCCGTGAATTAATTATGTACATTGATCCTGTAGGTGCCCAAACATCTGGTTAGTTGATTCATCACTTGGATTTTGTGTAGGAGGTAAGTAAGACTATTATGCAATTTAATTATTTAATTAATAAATTGAGTATATACAGTTTGCATGTATTTTTATAAATTCATTGAATTCTCTATGTAGCATGGAACTGTGGATTTCAATTGAACAATTATATGATTATAATGATTGGTAAGAAATGATTTATTGATGTATATGTCAGAATTGTAATTGCCTGTACGGCATGTTTATATTGAGGTGATTATATGCATTTCCTTGTACTGTGCAAACCATTGTGAGATATTGTGAAATACAGATGCATGATGCACATGTGATGAAAATGTTAAATAGATTTATATGTGTCACCGCGGTTCTCCTTTACTATGGCCCCACACATTGTAGATGTGTTCTGTTTGATTTTTATGGCCACACACACTGGAGATGTATTCTGTTATGATATGGCCCCACATATTGTAGACATGTTCTGTATGATTTTTATGGCCTCACACACTGACGAGTGTGTTCTGTTATGGTATGGCCCCACATGTCTTACAATGTGTTCTGTATGATTTTATGGCCACATACGTCGTAGAGTGTGTTCTGTTATGGTATGGCCCACACATCGTACGTACAATGTGTTCTGTGGATGTTGATGGCCACGCATCTGGAGGATGTGCTCTGATTGAGGTATTGCAGGGCCGTGGGACACATAGGAAATCTATAATTACATAAACAGTGAGTTGTCAGATTGCATATTCTGATGATTATCAAATGTTTAATTTATGTTAAGTTGACAAATGCATATGTTGATAGCATGTTAAATATAGTATGATTGTATAATAGGCTTACTTATTGAGTGTAAACTCATTAAACCTTCACCATGTTTTTCAGAGCCTCAGGGTTGATGATGGAGTTGATGGAGCTTTCAATAAATAAAATAAGAACCATTGCATTGGCGTAATCCTATTATGTTTGTGTGTAGGGCTTGTTATAGCCCAACTTTATTAGCATGACTTGGATGTAGGGTTTGATACCCAAAACTTATAATTATCATTTGTATTATGGTTGGTTTTCATAATTATTGTCTCATTAGAATCGTATGTTAAGATTTTAAGACGCCTTGCGTGCCCGGTACGTGGCGGGTTGTCACCCAGCCCAATATTTGGGTCTGGGGCGTGACAGCTTTAGTGGTATCAGAGCCTAGGCTTATTGACCTTAGGATCACATACATGATGACACCCTAGGCGAACAAATAGGTTGACATTGAGACAATTATCACTTCATATGAATTTCCAACCTTATGTTTTGGTAGCCTGATCATGATTCTTATAATAACTAAATTATCAGGAGATAGTAATGGCTCGCACTAGAAGCCAACAAAATGTTGAGGGCTCCCAGGTTGGAAATGTTGGTCAACCAGGAGGACAGGATGCTACTGTAGGTGCTGCCCCTATCAACCCTGTCGGGGTTGATCATCAGCGACTCCAAACTGAGATGCTTCAGGTTCTTTCAGGCATGGCTCAGTCGATGAGAGACATGCAGCAACAGATTCAGCAAGCTTTACCCTCTCAGTCAACCACTCCTGCTCCGCATACTCAGCCTACTCCCACTGTTCTGCAGAGTCAGCCTACCCCTATTGTTCCGCATACACAGCCTGCTCCCACTATGCCACAGTCTCTATTTGTCCCTCCTGCTCCACAAATTCAGTCCACTGTACCTACTACTCATTTTACACAATTGACCCAGCCTACTCCACCTCAACCCTAAGCAGGGATTGGCCGTAGCTTTGCAGATTTCAAGAAGTTTGCCCCTGCTCCTTTCTCTGGTTCTTGCAACCCTATTGACGCTGAGAGATGGGTGCGAGATATGGAGAAGGCTTTTATGGCCCATGGTAGCCAGGAGTTGGAGCGGATCAGATTTGCTACTTATCTTCTCCAGGGGGAGGCTTATGACTGGTGGCTAGTTGAGGAGCAGTGTCGGGGTGGTCAGGTCATGTCTTGGGGAGAGTTTAAGGAGATATTCTTTGACAAGTACTTTCCAGGAGTATACAAAGGAGGATGGAATCAGAATTTCTTAAGTTGGAGCAAAGGAATCTCACAGTGGCCCAATATGAAGCTGAGTTCACCAGATTGGCCCGCTTTGCTCCAAGTATTGTGAATAATGAAATGGCCAAG
This sequence comes from Calamus simplicifolius, assembly GCA_900491605.1. Taxonomy (NCBI): domain Eukaryota; kingdom Viridiplantae; phylum Streptophyta; class Magnoliopsida; order Arecales; family Arecaceae; genus Calamus; species Calamus simplicifolius. The sequence continues at coordinate 15,422 of UESW01004534.1, read as the reverse complement.
ATCACCAGATTTACTGAGGGGCTGCGACCCAGACTGATGCAGGCAGTCAATGCATTTGAGCTTCATTCCTATAGTGCTGTGGTGAATAAGGCTTTGGTAATTGAGAGAGATATGAATACAGTTCAGAGGGATTGGGAATAGCAGAGGAAGAAAAAGAGGCCTATTGCGGGCCAAACCCCAAACCAGGTCAAGAAGAGAGGTGCACAGCAGGCCTCAGTAGGACAGAGGAATAGAGACACACGTTGCCTTCACTGTGGGGGTTTCACCCAGGAAGGCCTTGCCGTGGTGTGGCGGGTGCCTACTACCGCTGCGGGAAGACTGATCACAAAATGGCTACCTGTCCACTTCAGTTGACTCAGCAGCCCTCTTCTAGTCAAGGGTTGTTTCAGCAGCAGCAGCCACCGAGGACCCAGGGTAGAGTCTTCAACCTCACTCAGCAGGATGCTGCCGCTTCTAATTCCGTGGTGACAGGTAAACCATTTAAATACTTACTTAGTATAATACCTTTTCTAGCGCAATGTATTAGTAATTACTAGAACATTAGATTAAATGCTAAATCTTTGATGTTGAAACAAAATTTACTTATATCCAGGAATGATTAAAGTTGGCACTGCGTATGCTCAAACACTTATTGACCCGGGTGCCACGCATTCATTTATATCTGACACCTATCTTAGCAAGAACACATCATTGATACCTGAATCTCTTGACCATGAGTTGCTCATTGCCTTTCCAAATGGTGATATTATGAAAGTTGGCACAGTATGCAAGTCCTGCTTGATTATCATTGAGGATATGAGATTATATGCTGATCTTTTTGTCCTTCCATTGAAATTCTTTGATGTTATCCTTGGCATGGATTGGTTAGCCTCCTATCATGCTTCTGTAGACTGTTTCAGGAAGATGTCAATTTCAAAATTTCAAATCAGTCTAAATTCAGTTTTACTGGGGGTCAGTCACATCTAGCCTCTGTATTCATTTCAGCGCTATAGGCTAGAAAGTATTTATTAAGTGGTGGTCAGATTCCTTGCTGTTGTTATAGATCTTCAAAAGGAGGAGGCCAAGTTGGAGGATATCCCTATAGTTAGTGAATTCCCTGATGTCTTTTCGGATGAACTATCGGAATTGCCCCCTGACCGGGAGGTTGAGTTCGCCATTGATTTGATTCCTGGAACTGGGCCTATATCCAAGGCCCCTTATCGTATGGCCCCAGCTGAGCTAAAAGAGTTGAAGGACCAATTGCAGGAACTCTTAGATCGGGGATTTATCAGGCCTAGTGCTTCTCCTTGGGGTGCTCCAGTTCTATTTGTTAAAAGAAGGATGGCAGTCTTCGGCTATGCATTGATTACCGAGAAATCAACAAGGTAACAGTGTGGAACAGATACCCTTTGCTGAGGATTGATGACTTGTTTGATCAACTCCAAGGAGCCCGTGTATTCTCGAAGATTGATCAGGTCAGGTTACCATCAGCTTAATGTCAAGAGGGAGATGTGCCTAAAACAGCCTTCAGATCTAGATATGGCCATTATGAGTTTTTGGTGATGCCGTTTGGTTTGACCAATGCCCCGGCAGCGTTCATGGACTTGATGAATAGAATCTTTAAGCCATATCTGGATCGGTTTGTGGTGGTCTTCATTGATGATATTTTGATCTATTCTAAGAGTCACAGGGAGCATGAGGATCACTTGAGGATTGTGCTTCAGACTCTTCGGGAGAAGAAGCTTTATGCCAAGCTGCAGAAGTGTGAGTTTTGGTTGGACCAAGTAGCTTTCTTGGGTCACGTAATTTCTGCGGATGGCATTTCTGTGGACCCGAAGAAGATTGAAGCTATTATCAACTGGTGCAGACCTTCCAATGTGGCGGAAGTTAGAAGTTTCTTGGGGCTAGCCGGGTATTACCGTAAATTTGTGGAAGACTTCTCTAGCATTGCTCTACCTCTAACTCGTTTAACCCAGAAGCGAGTAAAGTTTGATTGGACAGAGGAGTGCAAGAAAAGTTTCTAGGAGTTAAAGCAGCGATTAGTGTCAGCTCCCATCCTTGTTCTTCCATCAGGATCTGAGGGTTTTACACTTTATACTGATGCCTCTCGAAGAGGATTGGGATGCGTTCTGATGCAGAATGGAAAGGTGATAGCCTATGCTTCAGACAGCTGAAGCCTTATGAGCAGAACTATCCTACTCATGATCTGGAATTAGCTGCGGTGGTCTTTGCGTTGAAGATTTGGCGGCATTATCTCTATGGAGTATCGTGTGATGTGTATACAGACATAAGAGTCTAAAATATATTTTCACGCAGAAGGAGCTCAATTTGAGGCAGAGGAGGTGGTTGGAACTTCTGAAGGACTATGATCTGAATCTACATTATCATCTAGGGAAGGCTAATGTTGTGGCTGATGCTTTGAGTAGGAAGACCTCTTCTGAGTTAGCTACCATGCTTACCTCCCAACCTCATATTCTGAAGGACCTCGAGAGGTGGGAGATTGGTCTGAGAGTACAGCAGTCTGATGGACTTGTTGCTGCACTTATTCTTCAGCCGACTCTTGTTGATAGAATTAAGTCCTCCCAGATGGAAGATCCAGATCTTCAAAGACTTAAAGTTGCAGTTCAGTCAAGAGATCAGAATGGATTTTATGTAAGGGATGATGGATCCCTGAGATTTGAAGGCAGACTCTGTGTACCTAGTAATGAGGAGATAAAACCGAAATTTTGAGGGAGGCTCACTACTCTCCCTATACTGTGCATCCTGGTGGTACTAAAATGTATAGAGACTTAAAGGAGAATTTTTGGTGGAAAGGGATGAAGAGGGATATTGCTCAGTTTGTGGCCAAGTGCTTAGTATAGCGAGTGAAGGCCGAGCATCAAAAACCTGCAGGACCTCTTCAATCTTTGATGATTCCCCTGTGGAAATGGGAAAAGATTACTATGGATTTTGTGACTGGTTTGCCCAAAACTCCCAGGAGTAATGATGCAATTTGGGTTATTGTAGACAGACTGACAAAATCAGCCCATTTTCTATCTTTCAGAGTTGGAGTCTCGAGTGATAGATTAGCTAACATGTATATTGAGCAGATAGTGAGACTCCATGGCGTTCCTGTTTCTATTGTATCTGATCGGGATACCAGATTTGTATCACAGTTTTGGAAAAGTCTCATAGAGCCTTAGGGACCAAATTGAACTTCAGTACGGCTTATCATCCCCAGTCCGACGGGCAGTCAGAGAGGACCATACAGATTCTAGAAGATATGTTGCGCGCCTATGTAATGGACTTAGGTGGGGCTTGGGATAACCACTTATCTTTGGTGGAGTTTGCTTATAACAATAGTTATCAAACCAGTATCCAGATGGCCCCATTTGAGGTTTTGTACGGTAAGAGGTGCAGAACTCCTTTATGTTGGGATGATGTGGGGGAAAGGAAATTGCTAGGCCCTGAGCTGATCCAGCAGACAGTTGACAAGGTGCAATTGATCAGGGAGCATCTTCGTACAGCTTAGAGTAGGTAGAAGAGTTATGCTGACATCAGAAGGAGAGAGTTAGAATTCCTGGTTGGGGATCATGTTTTCTTAAGGGTATCACCAACCAAGGATGTGATGAGATTCGGGGTTAGCGGAAAGCTTAGTCCACGATATATTGGACCTTTTGAGATCTTGAGCAGAGTTGGGGAAGTTGCTTACAGCTTAGCACTGCCTCCGAGCTTATTTGGTGTTCACAATGTATTCCATGTATCGATGCTGAGGAAATATATTTCAGACCCCAGTCATGTTATAGCTTATGAGCCTATTCAGCTGAGGAAGGATTTATCATATGATGAACATCCTGTGCATATCGTGGACCGCAAGGATCAGATTCTAAGGTGGTGTACCATCCCGTATGTCAAAGTTCAGTGGAATAATCACTACTGAGAGGGAGGCTACTTGGGAGCTGGAGGAAGAGATGAAATCAAAGTATCCACAATTATTTGAGGGTAAATTATCTATCTCAGATTGTTGATTTTGAGATTTTAGTATACCAATTTCGAGGCCGAAATTTTTATAAGGAGGGGAGGATGTAGTGCCCGGTTCAAACGAACCAAGCTTGGTTCAGATGAACTAGACTTGGTTCAGATGAACCAAGCTTCTGGCTATTGGGTTCCCTAGACTAACGCTTCGCTCCAGGTGAAGCGCTTAGTCTTCCGGGAACCCTCATTCTGAGGCGCTGCACTGGGATTAAATAGGAAGGAGGATGACTCCTTCCTTCGCGCAGGCGCACTTCTATCATTAGGTAATCCCCAGGGTAATCCCTTGAGAGAGAGAGAGAGAGAGAGAGAGAGAGAGAGATAGAGACAGAGAAAGATAGAGACAGAGAGAGAGTGCACGGGGAGAGATCTGGCTGGTCGAATCTTGGTTCAGGCCCGGCGGCGTGCTCGCCGCCGCGCCGGGCCTGAGATTTGGCCGGCGACCCCGCCGGCACCGGGGGTGGTATCCGGCGGGGTGGTGGTGGAGAGAGAGAGAGAGAGGGCCAATTGGCCCTCCTCTCGCGCGGTGGCGGAAGCCTTTACCGGTTGGTTCGGGCCCGGCGGCGTGCTCGCCGCCTCGCCGGGCCTGAGCTTCGGCCTGTCGCCTCCACCGGCGCCGGGCGTGCGTCCGGTGGAGGTCCGGCCGGCCAAGGTGGCCGGCCGTGCCGCCGGCACAAAGACGTGCCGCGCGGATGTGAGGGAGAGAGAGAAAATTAAGAGAGGGAGAGAGAGGGGAGGCTGGCCGCGGCGGCGGCCGGCTCTGGTCCGGCCAACGGCGGCCGGACCGGCCCCAATTTGGCCGGAGGCGCGATGAATTCCATGCGGGAGCAACGGAGAGAAAGAGAGAGAAGGAGAGAAATTGAGGTAGAAAGAGGGGAAATGGAGGCCGGCCGTGGCATCGGCCGGCTCCGGACCGGCCTCCGGTGGCCGGGCTGGACGGAATTAGGCCGGCGGCGGCCCTGGCCGCCAACCGAATGCTGTCCTCTGTTTCGGGCGAAACAGGGGATGGGATCGAAGGATTGAGTGGGCTGGCTGGGCTACCATCTTTTGGGCCCTATTAGGGCTGTGCAGCGAGCAATTTTGGGGCTAGTTTTTGGGCCCCGTAATGGGCCGGGATTAGCAAGAAAATTATATGGCTAGAATCTGGGTGAATTCTAGTTTCTTGGGGTATTTTTACTTCCCCAATTGGGTGTGTATAGAGGGAGATATTCGAGCCCGAAGTTGGGCCCGTAAACTAGTCTGGGTAGGGTCTTAAGGGTCATTTTATTAATTAGATTTCCGTGAATTAATTGTGTACATTGATCCTGTAGGTGCCTAGACATCTGGTTAGTTGATTCATCACTTGGATTTTGCGTAGGAGGTAAGTAAGACTATTATGCAATTTAATTGTTTAATTAATAAAATGAGTATATACAGTTTGCATGTATTTTATAAATTCATTGAATTCTCTATGTAGCATGGAACTGTGGATTTCAATTGAACAATTATATGATTATAATGATTGGTAAGAAATGATTTATTGATGTATATGTCAGAATTGTGATTGCCTGTACGACATGTTTATATTGAGGTGATTATATGCATTTCCTTGTACTGTGCAAACCACTGTGAGATATTGTGAAATACAGATGCATGATGCACATGTGATGAAAATATTAAATAGATTTATATGTGTCGCCGCGGTTCTCCTTTACTATGGCCCAACACATTGTAGATGTGTTCTGTTTGATTTTTATGGCCACACACACTGAAGATGTATTCTGTTATGACATGGCCCCACATATTGTAGACATGTTCTGTATGATTTTTATGGCCTCACACACTGACGAGTGTGTTCTGTTATGGTATGGCCCCACATGTTTTACAATGTGTTCTGTATGATTTTATGGCCACATATGTCGTAGAGTGTGTTCTGTTATGGTATGGCCCACACATCGTACAATGTGTTCTGTGGATGTTGATGGCCACGCATCTGGAGGATGTGCTCTGATTGAGGTATTGCAGGGCCGTGGGACACATAGGAAATCTATAATTACATAAACAGTGAGTTGCCAGATTGCATATTCTGATGATTATCAAATGTTCAATTTATGTTAAGTTGACAAATGCATATATTGATAGCATGTTAAATATAATATGATTGTATAATATGCTTACTTATTGAGTGTAAACTCATTAAACCTTCACCATGTTTTTTCAGAGCCTCAGGGTTGATCATGGAGTTGATGGAGCTTTCAATAAATAAAATAAGAACCATTGCATTGGCGTAATCCTATTATGTTTGTGTGTAGGGCTTGTTATAGCCCAACTTTGTTAGCATGACTTGGATGTAGGGTTTGATACCCAAAACTTATAATTATCATTTGTATTATGGTTGGTTTTCATAATTATTGTCTCATTAGAATTGTATGTTAAGATTTTAAGACGCCTTGCATGCCCGGTACGTGGCGGGTTGTCACCCAAGCCCAATATTTGGGTCTAGGGCGTGACAATGATGATGAACAATAAGCCGGTAAGAGCATAATGCATGGTTGAAGCTTTCAATTGACTCACATCCTAAGCTTGATTGCCTGCACATGCACCCTTGGGATCAATGCAAAAATCTCTCATAGCCATTGCTCAATCAAACAATAGGTTTTGATGGGGCCAGTTGACCCCATGAAAAATAAAATTTTTGGACGGCCCCAAAGGCCGACACCCGACGGCCCTAAAGGCCGATGGCTCCAAGACAGGCGGCCCCAGAGGCCGACGGCTCCAAGACAGATGGCCCCCAAAGGCCGACACCAGACGGCCCCAAAGGCCGACACCCGACGGCCTCGAAGGCCGATGGCTCCAAGACAGGTGGCCCCAGAGGCCGACGGCTCCAAGACAGACGGCCCCAAAGGCCGACACCCAGCGGCCCCAAAGCCCGATGCCCGACGCCTGACGGCCCCAAAGGCCGACGACTCCAAGACAGGCGGCCCCAAAGGCCGACGCCCGACACCCGACGGCCCCAAAGGCCAACGGCTCCAAGACAGACGACCCCCAAAGGCCGACACCGGATGGCCCCAAAGGCCAACGCCCGACGCCCAACGGCCCCGAAGGCCGACGGCTCCAAGACAGGTGGCCCCAGAGGCCGACGGCTCCAAGATAGACGGCCCCAAAGGCCGACACCCGGCAGCCCCAAAGGCCGATGCCCGATGCCCGATGGCCCCAAAGGCCGACGGCTCCAAGACAGGCGGCCCCAAAGGCCGACGCTCGACGCCCGATGGCCCCAAAGGCCAACGGCTCCATGACAGCTGGCCCCAGAGGCCGACGGCTCCAAGACAGACGACCCCCAAAGGCCGACACCCGATGGCCTCGAAGGCCGATGGCTCCAAGACAGGTGGCCCCAGAGGCCGACGGCTCCAAGAGAGACAACCCTAAAGGCCGACACCCGACGGCCCCAAAGGCCGACACCAGGCGGCCCCAAAGGACGATGCCCGACACCTGACGGCCCCAAAGGCCGATGGCTCTAAGACAGACGATCCCCAAAGGCCAACACCCGACGGCCCCAAAGGCTGACACCCGACGGCCGACGGCCCCAAAGGCCGATGGCTCCAAGACAGGCGGCCCAAGAGGCCGACGGCTCCAAGATAGGCGGCCCCAAAAGGCCGACACCAGACGGCCCCCAAAGGCCGACACCCGATGGCCCCAAAGGCCGACACCCGATGCTCGACGGCCCCAAAGGCCGACGGCTCCAAGGCAGGCAGCCCCAAAGGCCGACACCCGACGCTCGGCTCGGCCTTGACAAGACGGGACTTCCCGGTTCCCACCAGATCAAACCCCAGCGGTTCGAGAAACCGTCTCTTTGACGCGCACCGCCCGATAGCATTAGACACGCGCCGCCCAACAGCGCCAACGCGTGCCGCCCGATAGCGCCAACGCGCGCCGCTCGATAGCCCCACCGGCTGATGGGGCGTAGCTCACTAACAGGCCCAGATTCACACGGGGCCCAGCGAAGCTTCTGATTCATACAACCCCACGTGGTCACGCCAGAATCAACCCCCTATAAAAGGGTAACTCACGTCGAGAACCAGGTAACGCAAGTTTACACACTTGATGCCCTAACTCTCAGAAGAAGAATCCAATTCTTCCAAGATCTCTCTTCTCTCAAGAGCTCTCTCGAGCTCCTTCTCTGTTGTGACCTCAGTCACTAACTAGGGCATCGGAGGGTCCCACCGGAGAACCCTCTCCGGTCTTGGGACTTCTTTGCAGGTGACCCAGTGAGGAAGGAGAGCCTCCGTTCCCGACGTTAAGGAGAGGTAATCGAGCGTCATCAGATTGGCGCGCCAGGTAGGAGGGCATAAGAAAAATTAGCGAACGTTCTCCCTAAGCTACATCTTTCGTCCCCTCTCTTCTTTTAGAAACCATGGTGGTGACATGAGCTCAGGATGCCTCCGTCAGTTGTCCGACGGGGCTCATCCCACCAGCTAGGCAGCAGGAGGCCGATCCCTCTACTACTAACCCTCCGGCTGTCGGCCCGCCGCCGGACGCCGCTGTCCAAACAGCGAAGCAGCTAGTAACTCTCTCCCAGTAAGTTCAGAATCTTACTGCCATGGTCCACGGGCTCTAGCAGCAGTAGTCCATGGCCACCCAGTACCAGACCGCTCCCCCCGCCAGTCAGCAGTCAGCGAGGGGAGGCTCCCCCGGCGGAGAACCGACCGACGTCAAGCTTCCCCCAGGAAGCCTCGGCGCGAGTCCTCCAAGCGGCCACGGTCCCCTGACCACGGCCCTAACCATTTACAATATCAGTAAATCTAGTATACATGCTGGCTATAGTTTCAGTTTGTTCCATGCAAAATAACTCATATTTATGAACAAGAATGTTTATTTTGGATTCTTTTACTTGGTTAGTACCCTCATGGGTAACCTCTAATCTATCCCAAATCTCCTTTGCGAAATTACATGTGGAGATTCTATTAAATTTATTAGCATCTAAAGAGCAATATAAGACATGCATGGCCTTAGCAATGAGTTGTGCCATTTTCCTATCATTATCATTCCAATCCCTTTCGGGCTTAGGAACAATAGTGCCATCAACAACGTGTGTGGGTGTACTAGGTCCATTAGTTATAACACCCCACAATTCATAATCAGAAGCTTGAATGAATATCCTCATTCTTGCTTTCCAATAAGAATAGTTGGAACCATTAAATAAGGGAGGTCTATTTGTAGAATGACCTTCGGCAAATGATCCAACTTGAGCTGCCATTTGGATCTTTAGCTCTTGATCGTATGATCAAAATTTAATGAGCACTTGCTCTGATACCAACTGTTGGCCCAGATGACAACCCAAGAGGGGGGGGGGTGAATTGGGTTCTTTAAAAATTTAGCCTCTTGAAAAATTGCTTGCTTAAGATGAATGAAAATAAATGCAATGTAAATATAAAGTACAACTGTTGGCCCAGATGACAACCCAAGAGGAGGGGGTGAATTGGGTTCTTTTAAAAAATTAGCCTTTTAAAATAGTTTGCTTAAGATGAATGAAGGCAATAGCAAAGTAAATATAAAGTGCAGAAATAAGACAGTGATAGAGATAGAGTCAATGTAAGCACGGCAAACACAAAGAGTTTATAGTGGTTCGATGTATCTAACACCTACGTCCACTCCCAAGATTCACTTGGGTCCACACTATAATCAACCTGATTACAGCCGAGTTGTTTTACAAGCTCACAACTCAAACTGTGGTTTTCCCGGGATCACAACGAACCCAGCTGGTTTTCAAGGGCTCACCAGCATAAAAACCCTAACACAAGCTTAACCAAGCTTGAACCGAGGTAAGACTACCTCCACTAGTTCAATCCCCCGGATTGAACTAGATACAAACAAATGAAATATGTTTTTCAATTACAAAGCTCCTTAATGAGCAATAATCAAATAAAATAAAAGTTTAGAAAAGCCTGATTTGTAGTGGTTGGCTTTTGAGCTTTTCTTCTTTTCTTCTTTTCTTCTTTTCTTCTTCTCCTTGCTGGGTTGAATCAAGCCTCAGCTCTGATTCTTCACAGTTGAAGCAGTTGAGAAGAGCTTGAAAAGCAAGAAGCGATCCTCTTTCTCCAAGTTGGGAAATCCACCAAAACTTTGATTTGAATGCCTTGGATTCCTCTTGAGCTTTTTGGAGTGGAGTGGATTTGAGCTAGAAGGTTTTCCTCTTGAGATTCAGGCTCTCTCTTTTTCGGATTTTTGAATTGGGATTTCTCTATTTCCGAATTTCCTCTTTGTTTTTCCGTATTTCTCTTTTTTTTCGTTCTTTCTCTTTTGAATGATAGTCTTCCCTTTTTATAGATTTCTTTCAAGCCATTTTTGGAAGAAAACTATCCGTTGGAGTGTACCTTGTAACAAAATATATCCGTTAGAAATAAGGTAAAATAGAAATATTACCGTTAGAGCTGATCTGGCAATTTGATTTTTCGTTCCAGGTGGATTGGAGTCGGCTCTAACTCGAAGCACTTTAATCCGTTATTTTCGGAGTCGTCTCTGACTTTTCTGGGGTCGACAAGAAACTTTTCTGGAGTCGACTCTAACAGACCCGGAGTCGACTCTAAGTCGGGGCCAGAAAAATCAACGTTCTGTTTCTTCTGTGAGAGTCGGCTCTAACAGTCTCGGAGTCGACTCTAACTTCCATGCCAGATCCGGAGTCGGCTCTGTGATTCTCGGAGTCGACTCTAATGTCTGCAATCTTACCTAGACATTAGATTCGATCCAGAACACGATTTAACTCCTGATTTTGATCATTCAATAGACTTATAATCTGAAAACTTAATCAAAATCATTAGAGCCTTCAATTAGTTATACTCAAATAGTTTTGTTAATCATCAAAATCATCAATTGGGTCAACAATCTCCCCCTTTTTTATGATAACAAAAACTTTGAGTATATGCATTCAAAAATTCATTCGAACTAAAGATTATAGTCATTTTAAAGCTTAAAACTTTTTAATGAAGGATTTGATGCCAATATTCAAAGTAAACTTTTAAAATTGTGCATGAGTTCATATAAGCCATCAATTATGAACATTTAAACTAAATGTACAGAAAATTGCAATGAGCTTGTTGTTAAGCTCCCCCTGCATTGAATAGCTCCCCTATATATAAGCATCGAATTTTAACTGATTAAAATTTCAAGTATCTTTTAACTGATTAAAATTTTAAGTCATTTTGCATAAACAATTATTTCCCCCCCTTTCTTTCTTTCTTTTGCATATTCAACCATCTCTCATTAAAATTTCAACTCTTTCTTTCTTTGCATATTCAACCATCTCTCCCCCTTTTTATTATCAGCAATAAGGAGAGTATTAGATAAAGAAAGTTATTAGACATAAGGGATTCAAGCAGTCAATATTTGAAAATGTGAAATTGCATTTCATAAGTAAGAAACATTACATAGTTGATTCATGTACATTCAAAATGAAATACATTAGATACTAAAAAATTCCTAAGTAAAAACTATCAAAATCAAAATCAAGGTCAGATATGTTTGAATACAATTTTCTTCAAGTGACCTATGATTTCCATTACATCATCTTTTTGAGATTTCTTAAAATTTTCAAGGCAAGCTTCAATCTGTGAGACTGCAAGGTCAATGTCCTTCTTCAGTTGACCAGTTGCATGAACATAAGATCCCGACCCATCAGCAATGCCTTCCATCCTTTCAAAGATTTTGTGAAGTCAGCACCAAAGGATTCAACAGAATTGCTTATGGAAAGGAGATCATGTCCAGTCTCGAGTTAAGTTCTTCTTTTAACTGATTAAAGTCTTCTTTTAATTGATTAATCTCATGAGATCTCTGACTATCATACTCAGCAAGCAAAGCTCTCAACTGACCAATCTGTTCATCAGAGAATCTCCCAGAAGCAGCAATAGACTGATGTGGAGGTGAGGGAATAGTACTAGGTCCGGCCTCTGAAGGTCCAGCTGAAGATGGTCCCGCAATAGATGGATCAGGGACTGATGGTCCCGCAGTGGATGGTCCAGGGATATCTTCTACTCTGGTTTCTTCAGCTCTATCTCTTTCAGCTCTTTCTCTCTCCTCCTTTCATCCATACACCATTCAACTTCTTGAAGCCCATCCGATGAATAGTAGAGATACTATAATAGTCAGTGTGCTCAATTTTCTTAGGGGTTCATTCTCCATAATAAGCACACCTTGGCTTCTAAAGATTAATGTCAAAACATACCATATGGCAGTGTAGATCTTTTCTTTGTAGCAGCCTCTGCCATATATCCAATCATCATGCCAGCTAGGTTGACTGGCCTTCCAGTAATTATACAATCCATCAAAGAATGTCTCGCTCCGAGACGTACTCAAATCTACCAATTTTGGAAACAAAATTCTTCCACAAATGTTGTGTAGTAACCTGAGTTCCAGATTTAATTGATTTGCAAGATTTCCTCAAACTCGGTTACATCCCTCCCTAACATTCTTGTCAATGCTCCACTTCTATCTTCATGTTGATATTCCATAATACCATTGTGGGCATTTCCAATAAATTTCCAAGTATTTCAGCGGTTATTACAACTCTTGTTCCTCTTACATACTGATTAAACCGCCTTCTCCTCTACTTAAACCATTGTAAAACTCTCTCACTAAGGCTGGATAAGTGGGGATATCTAATGAGCAAATCTTTTCCCACCCCATTTCTTTCAAACATCTTCCTATAGAAAATCCTTCCGACTCAAAGAAATCAAAGTTGACCTTCTTCCAGTTGTAATGGTCTTACCGGCTAGTGATCAACTTTGGGTGAAGAGGGTGAAGGAGGGGAATCTTCTTGAGTGGCCGAAGAGGAGGATGGCGAGGGTTGCCTCCGAATAGTGCATCGCCTCGTGGGAACGGACGCTCCACCGACGAAACCGCGCCTCTTAGGGTGCCATTGAGAAGATTGGAATGTGTAATCAAAGCTTTGAGAAGATTGGGGAAGTTGGAAAGGCTTTGGAACTTTTTGGAGAGGTTTTGGGAGACGGATGTAATGATTTGGGATCGACTCCGCCTTTTTATTTTTGACCTAGCTCGACTTAGAGTCGACTCCCGAAAACTGGGTGTCGGCTCCGAACCAGAAAATCTGTCAGCGCTCGAATTAGAGTCGGCTCTACAAAAGCCGAGTCGGCTCTAATTGCTTAGACAGAACATCAAAAACAAGGTGTCGACTCCACAAACTGTCAGAGTCGACTCTAACAGTTTCAGAGATAAAAAATCAAGTTTCAAGGATTTGAAACTATTCAAATTAATCATCAAATTCTAGATAAATGTTCCTTAGCAATTGGGGAAACAATGAATCAATCTAGATAGATTTCCTTATTGAATATCAAGATTTTTCAAGAAATAGATGAAATCTAGATAGTTGTTCTTAAGAGTTTCAGAAAATTATTCCAAAGGATCACAAACTCCTAATTCTCTTCTAAGATAACAAAATCTCTCTTCACTTAAGGGTTTTGTTAATATATCTGCCAGTTGTTCTTCAATATTCACATAATCAAGACAAATTTCATTATCGGCAATATGTTCTCTTATAAAGTGATATCTTATTTCAATATGCTTTGTTCTTGAGTGTTGAATTGGATTTTTAGTTAGATTTATTGCACTTGTATTATCACATCTTATAGGTGTCTTATCAAGTATGATACCATAGTCTTCAAGTTGTCTCTTAATCCATAGGATTTGAGCACAGCAACTTCCAGCTGCAACATATTCTGCTTCAGCAGTAGATAATGCAACCGAATTTTGCTTTTTGCTAAACCATGAGATTAAGTTACTTCCTAAAAATTGGCATGCACACTTGTGCTTTTTCTATCTAACTTACATCCAGCATAATCAGAATCAGAATAAGCAATAGATTTAATGTTGAGTCTCTAGAATACCATAAACCTACATTTTTTGTTCCACTTAAGTATCTTAGTATTCTTTTAACAGCAATTAAATGTGATTCTTTTGGTTCAGACTAAAATCTAACACATAAGCAAACAGCAAACATTATGTCTGGTCTACTTGCAGTTAAGTAAAGTAGGGATCCGATTATGCCTCGATAATATTTTTGATCAACCTTCTTACCTTCTTCATCTTTGTCCAGCTTGCATGAAGGACTCATTGGTGTTCCAAGGGGTTTAATTGATTCCATACCAAACTTCTTTAGAATTTCTCTTGTGTACTTTGTTTGGTTGATAAAGATTCCCTCTTTGCTTTGTTTGATTTGGAGTCCAAGGAAGAAATTGAGTTCTCCCATCATGCTCATTTCAAATTCTCCCTGCATTAACTTAGCAAACTCTTGACATAGAAGATTGTTAGTAGCACCAAATACAATGTCATCAACATAAATTTGAACTACAAGTAAATCTTTATCTTTTCTTTTCAAGAACAATGTTTTATCAACATTTCCTCTTGTAAAATCATTTTCAATCAAAAATTTACTTAGTCTATCATACCAAGCTCTAGGTGCTTATTTCAATCCATATAAGGCTTTGTGCAATTTAAAAACGTGATTTGGAAATTCATGATCTTCAAATCCCGGTGGTTGTTCTACATATACTTCTTCATTTATTAATCCATTTAAAAATGCACTTTTGACATCCATTTGAAATAAATTAATGTTCATGTGACATGCAAATGCTAGTAATAGCCTAATGGCTTCTAATCTAGCTACAGGTGCAAAGGTTTCATCAAAATCAATACCTTCTTCTTGATTATATCCTTTTGCAACTAATCTAGCTTTGTTTCTAATTACTATGCCATTTTCATCTAGTTTATTTCTAAAAACCCATTTTGATCCTATAACAGAATGATCTTTAGGTCTTTCTACTAATGTCCATACATTATTTCTAGTGAATTGATTTAACTCTTCTTGCATAGCTAACATCCAATTGTTATCTTTTTCAGCTTCTTCAATGGTTTTAGGTTCAATTTGAGAAACAAATGCAAGGTGATTACTAATATTTCTCATAGATGATCTAGTTCTTATTCCTTGAGATGGATCACCTATAATCAATTCCTTGGGATGACTATAAGCGTATCTCCAATCTCTTGGTAGATCTATATCATTATGATTAGTATTAATATCATCAACATTAGGCGAATCATTATCTTTAACTTCTTGTTCATGATCTGAAGATACATCAATATTAAGTTTTTCAAGATTGTTTTCGAGAATGTTTGTATCTTCCTCATCATCAATCCTTTTGGAACTTGATGTTAAAGATTCATCAAAATTACATGAATAGATTCTTCAACAATTAGGCTTCCTTTATTGAACACTCTATATGCTTTACTAGTTGTTGAATAACCTAAGAATATTCCTTCATCATATTTTGCATCAAATTTACCTAAGTTGCTTTTACCATAATTATGAATAAAACATTTACAACCAAATGCATGAAATATTTAATGTTGGGTTTTCTATCATGCCATAATTCGTAAGGTGTTTTCTT